>CM040122.1:313866173-314466173 GCA_022559845.1 Amorphophallus konjac | reverse complement strand
TAAATAATAACTAATAGATGAATGATGAAAAGGGGATGTTGTAAACAAAAAAAGAGGAAAATAAAAGATTAAAAAAAAGGGAAATACATTCCTACTTTTAAAATAATAACAAGAATAAATAAAGAATGATGAACATGGCCGTGCCCACTCTGGAGCTCTCACCTCCTCTAGACCCTCGGTATGGGAACATTAATGATGCCCCTGACAGGTCGTGTTTGTACCTCGGGATTAATCCCAATATGACCACGGCATGGCCTTGTCCTGGGCCGATAAGCCGTTGTATTCAATTCGTCTTGACCGGGGTTTAGCTACATCCCCTGTATTTTCAAATATCAAATTTGTCATACCTTGGCATACATTGTCCCGATGATACACGAGTCTGCCCGAATACGATCATACTCGGCCCACCTCATGGGCCCATATGTATGCACCGTAACGCTATGTGCAGTCTCAAAATAAAAAGGTAACGACTAATCGACAGCCCTGCGAGTGACAAGGATTGTCAAAGTCTTCCCTAAATTTACAAATAAACGATCAAATGAGCAATAAACAATAATATTAAATGCTACCACCTTGCATGCCTCCATGATCTGACTCTCCGGTATATCAATGGTGATTAGCGGAAAGTCGGGTTACGCCCGGTCGGAGGCCTTCACTATGTGTGATGGTGGTTCTCGGACCTAAATTCCCCGCCCTGTATAGGGAGCTGGCTTAACAAATAAATACTGTCATATTGTGTGCTGGCATGCAATCACATCTTTTACATATTCTACGGGCCCCATGGCCTCTTCATTTTGGCAATTAATCAAGAGTTTTTCTCTCTTCTGGAGAGATGTAATTAACGCCGTAGCCTTTTTGGTACGGTGAGTTTTGAGTCCCAACACGATCACCTATAATCGTCTGGTTAGTTAGACGGTGCGCATAATAAACTTATCACTCAGTGACTGGCATGCCCTACGTAAATAAAACTTTAATAAATAAACAAATAAATCAATCAATAATTTAATATTTTAATAAAATTAGTCCCCACAAGCTGGCACGCCCGGTGGGACTCAGCCTTCCTTCATCTTTTTGTCAAAATTGAGGGACCATGGGGATGCCGCCTAACTACCTCAAATGCTAATTATTCATTCGTCTTGTTTCTCCTCTTTGTAGGTTTAAGTGATGGCGAGCGGACTGTCTATAGTTGTTTTCGGTCCCCAAATCGTGGCCGACCATGCTGCATACGGCTACCTTGCCGTACCCACCACCTTTGGCAACTTTCCCCCGGTCGTTGGCTTCCCCAACTTCATGGGGGTTGCATTCGCGGGTCTCTTGGATGTGGAGGGTCCTGAACCTGCGGAGCTGAAGAACAACAAAGTTGCGGCCCACCGAAGTGAGGGCCAAATTAAGAAAATGCTATTAAAAAGTCCGGTGATCATGAGCTGCCACGTCCACCATACTATTTTCCCAACTACGGCACATGAGAAGAAGCCTACTGGGGGCAACAAAAAGAGCTCCAGAGGAAGAATTGCTACTACTCCTCGGAGCCAACTTTCAGCCTCTGGGAAGGCCATGTTGATCGGGGGCATCCGAGTGTACTTCAATGGCCGCGGCGCCAAAGTTCTGCCAAATCGGATCATCCCGACTGTGCCCACTCACAACACCTTCCAAGTGCTAGTAAGCCAGAGGGTGAATTTTAATGACAACAACAAGGGAGGCCAACCCCGAACTTGCCAAAGTTTAAGAAAATCTGGGTTCCCAAGAGGATTCGAGGCCCTGCACCAGCCTCACAAGGCTTCAAAAATTCTGTGGATGTTCCCAATAAAGGGGGCAAAGATACTATGCATGCGGAGGAAGTCATGATTGCAACTCCTCCACCCGCCGCCAGGGCCTGTGCAAGGCAGGCTGATATTTCCAAATACTCAAGAAACTTCAATCAAGCTGCCAAGCTGATACTGCTTTCACATATGCCGTCAATCCGAGTCCAAGTGCTGTCTCCTACCATTTCTCTAGAGTGTAGTCAGGAAGACATGACAAAGATGGTCCGGGTCGTAACCTCGGGAACCCTTTCCTGGGTCAGCAAAGATTGCTTTGTGTCATCAGGGCCGAAGAAGAAGAAAAAGGTAAAATGTCACCCATGGGGGCGAATGAAGAGGAGAAGTAAACTGGGGCTAGATGCCTTGAAAAGTCTCCACAAAATGAAAAGATGAAAAGAATTTTAATATATGAAGGGCTGACTTTCTCTAGTCGGGCCCAAAGGAGAATCAGAAAGCACAAAAGAAGAATGCAAGTTCTCACCTGCAATATGATAGGGGTAATGGGCATACCCAACACCCTGTCAAATAAACAAGAAGAGCCAGCCGAGATTGCTGGCAGAAAAGACCCGATGACAAGACAGGACAAAGATGAGGCTGAGCTACTGCAAGCCGCAAAGGGCAAGAAGGTTGCTGATGAAAATATTACTATTGTCACTGTCAGAATACTGGCGTCTGAACAAGAAGTAGCATCTCCACCTCCTTCAATCAAAGATTCTTCGGGTGAAACGCCCGGGGGCATCAGTAATAAAATAACCACAGATGCCGCCGTCCTGATATTGCTGCAGAGGTACCAGCAGGAGATAAAACTGTTGAAGAGAAAATTAAATGAAAAGGCTGAACATGTTGTGATGCCCAAAGAACCGAGGGCACGAGACGAGCCATCACAGGAAGGGTTCAACCCTGGGGGTGCCCCTTCATCGGCCGTTCTACAAACTACAACTCAGAATTGGGCTACACCCGAGCATTATTCCCAGCGACTCCAGCCAGTATGGCCAATGCCCCTTCAAATGCAGTGGCAGGCTCCCATGTCAGAGCCTTTGCCACCCAATGCTATGACTTCGATCGCATTATTGATGCAACCCACCCAACTCTGCCGTCAACCAGCATATCCGATTATGGTGAACAAATCGATGGTGGAACAGATGATTGAGGCAAGGCTGCCAAAGAGGGGTGGTGATGATTATGCCCCCTTCGACATATATGAACTGCCATATCCGGCTCGCCATGCTGCCAAAACATTACTACCGGGCGTCAATAAACTCCAAAAATTTGACAAATACAGCGGGCAAGGCTCCCCGAAAGAGCATATTACACATTATATGACAGTCATGGGTGACTTGATGGTGGACGAGTCGTACCTGCTCAAGTTCTTTGGGTCTTCAGTGACATGACCTGCCTTTGAATGATACTCTTACCTGCCGACCGGGTCTATCCACGACTGGCCAGACATGCAGTAGAAATTCAGTGAAAGATTCCACGTTATCGAGACAGAGGTGACCGTGGCTGAGCTGTTGGCAGCCAAGCAAGAGGATGATGAAACGGCTGCAGAATATATCAAGAGATGGGAGGATCTCAGCATGAGGTGTCGACGTCCTCCACATCCAGAAGATGCAATACAAATATGCAAATAAAATCTGAAGAATGAGATTCTAGAAAAGATGATCGGAATAGAAATCTTGTCTTTTGACCGATTAAGTGATATTGCTACGGAGGTTGAAGATTTCTTCGCAAGATATCCCTCCATTTCTGCCTACTCAAGTCATCAGGCCAGACAAGTTAATAAACGGCCAATGCTGAAAGCAGTTCATGCTATCAACGTCAAGGCAAAAAGGCACAAATGGATGCACAATCCTCCTCCCAATGAACCTACTGAATGTCGAGAGAATAGTCATCCGCAGAACAAAACAAAGAAGCTCTATGTCTTCCCTAGGGACAGGACTCGAGCATTATTTGAATGGGCTATCAAGTGTAACAATATCACTCTTCTAAAGTCAAAAAGGCCTAACGACGTCAAGAGAAGAGATGATCCTAACTTCTGCCCTTACCATCTAATCTTGGGGCATCCTATTGAAGATGCCAAATATTCAAAGACATCGCCCAAGGCTTAATAAAAAGAGGGGAGCTACAAATGGGGGAAGATAGAGTCGATCCTCCATGCCCTCATGGAGTGCCTGCTACGAGGGCATCAATTAACATGATATCTATATGCCAACAGCTGCCCGAAGAAATGCCAGAGGGCTGTGCCTGACACACTCATGAAGACTATATCCCATCGCATAAAAGGGAGTAAGAGAATTGGCGAGCATCGCCAACAAAGAAGGGAACAAAACTGGCTTCTCTCCTAGCACTGGAGATCCAAATTCCCAGCGCCATGGACCGGCCTACTCTGCCTCTTGCAGTCTCTGCCCATCTTCAAATAGCCTCTCCAATGGTTATCAAAGAGTCAACTGACAATAAAAAGAAGAAACAGACCCCGTCACGGGTACATGAAGAGGCTTGCTCAGCCATGGAGCGGCCACAAGATATTATAAGTGGGCCTGTTAAGCATGAAAAGCTCGAGAGCCCACCTATGCAGCTCAAGAAGCATGCCCCTCAAAGACGCAAGGAGTCCCATTGGCTAACAAAAAGAACTAAAGAAAAGGCAAGGGTGTTCAATGCACCGAGCAACCCATTATGGGGGCAGATGCCAGCCATTTGGGAAAAGGAAAAGAAGAATACAAAGGCTAAAATAAAATATGTTACTCTCTCCTGCAACATGCTGTCAGCACCGTCCAGTGTAGCTCAAGCTACTTATCAAGAAGATGAAGAAATTTACTTTATACCAAAGGGATCAAATCAAGTTGAAGCTTCTGCCTCCCATCATGCTGCTAGACCCGAGAGAATATCAAGATACCCGTCAGCCAACAAGGGGGCACACTACCACGTTCCTTATCCATTCGAAGGCATAAAACCTAGGGATTCTATCTCAATGAAACTGGACGCGTCCAGCAATAATGACGGGATGCCACTCACCCTAGTCAAATCGGAGGTGAAAGATAGCACTCCCGGCCCCTCCTGGCAAGACTAGACCATGGTTGCGCTATTTCACCAGAAACAACAAGAGATTGAAATACTGCAAAGGTGGCTAAATGAAATGAATCTAAGTCCACCTGTGCTACAATCGCCAAGACATCTACATGAGGCGACACAAGGTAGTGCTAGCTCACTTGAAGCTTCAGTGCGGCCAGCCATGCCCCGAATAGCACATGATCTTACAGGGAGCATCCTCCCTCAACCACTCCAACATACAGTCCCCCGGGCATGTCTGGGGGCAACTAAATCATCTCCAAAGATGGTGCCAGCGAGACCGCGCGTGCAGTCGGACAAGCCAAGGGCAAAACAAATAATGACTATGAAGATGGCCGAAGGGGAAGTCACCGAGGCCAAATTACAAGTAGAAAAATAAAAGGATGATGAGTCCGTCATGGACTACATAAGAAGGTGGAGGAATCTCTGTGAAAAGTGTCGGCATCCGCCTAGCTACGCGGATTCTGTTCAAATCTGCAAAGAGAATTTGAGAATAGAAATTCTATGATGGGTCATTGACATTGAAGTCATGATCTTTGAACAACTAGGTGACATCGCAGCCAATGCCGAAGAAGTTCTTGCAACACTCTGCCCGGCTCCGATAGCCTCGAGCCAAAAGAATGAGCCAATCGGAAAACACATAGCCCAAGAAGAAACCTGTGCCTCAAGTTTTGAAGCCTCCGAGCAATAGAAGAAGAAAATGAAAGAGGCATCTTCTGCCCAGCCAACAAAACAAGGGCCCTCGTTAAGGGGTAAAATGATCAAACCATACTCCTTTCCGAAGGACAAGACTAGGGCTCTTTTTGAGTGGACCTGTGAATACAACAATGTGGTGCTTTCGGAGTCGAAGAAACCAGGCGATGCCGAAAGAAAAGACGATCCACGCTTTTATCCTTATCACCAAATATTGGGGCATCCCATTGAGAATTGCTGCGTGTTCAAGGACATTATTGAAGGCCTGATCAAAAAAGGTGAACTGTAGATGGGCGAGTATAAGGTGGACCCACCGCGCCCTCACCAGATGCCCGTTTGGAGGAGAGCTAGCCCGCGCGACGTCACCACCTCGGTTGCTCCTCACAAATCTGCTTGCCGAAAAAAAGAAGAATGACAAATGACACGAGATATGCCAAAAAAAACATAAAATAAAATGAAGGAGGCCTTGATGGCTGCATCTACCAAGGGAGATATCACTCCCCTCATGTCTTAGTCCGTGCCAAATAAGAAATTACCATTGTGGGGTTGGTATGGTGGAGCGAACCACTTATCCCCTCTCTGAGGGGATGAGCACTCTCCTATGCACCCACCTTGGTCTGTTTAAAGGCAAATGGATGAAGGGTGACAGCTCTGCACTGCATTGCACTGTCAGCACCATCCGAGCTATCCATTAAAAAAGAAGAAGAAGAATGAATGGAAAAGAAAAAAAAGAAAGGAAATTATGAGGTCAACAAGGCCTCCCCATCCGCCCCATAGGCAGAAGGCTCCCTAGTAGCATTGCATGGTAAATTCCCAAGGGAAAATAAAATGACTACGCCATCTGCAGAGATAGGAAGACCCCGCGACCCTGGCTTCTAAGAAAAAGGGCCAAGGAGATGACACTTGGTGTAAGCACCGGTGGCCCGAGCCGAAGCTGTTCGGAGCATCTCATGAAGAAATCGATGACAAAAGAAGATAACTATCGATCTGAGGCATAGCTGTCACTGAATATCCCCAGGGGAACTATGTGATCAACAATCCCGTCGATGCTAAAGAGTCCTCATTGGTCGCTAGGCCGCCCGATTCAGATACGGGTCCATGCCCATTGAGGGGAATGAACAGAACAAGTCCTGTCGGGTTGTCTACACCCTCGACTCCTCATCAAGCCAACAAATAAACGCCTTTCGGCTTCTAATGGCATGTCTCTGTATCCCTTGGTCTTGCGAAATTCATGGTGCTTTGCCATCTTCCCATCCTACGGAGGTACTCCCCACTTGGCCCACCGGGATTAACCCTCCAGCCTTGATCTGAGACCTATGCTCCCAGTCAATGCACTCTCATGACCTTTCGACATTCAGCAGCCACAATGCCATATTTGTCCAACGGGACTCTCCCATCACTGCCGGTTGAGATTCCTTGCCTAATGTCGGCCCAATAAAATATCCTTTTCCTTGGCATAAGGCGCTCTGCCCTTGTCGAGCTTAATAATTCGCCCATCAGTCTTGCCGGGCTATGTCCATAAATCTTTCCCTTGGCTGGAGGTGCTCCGCCCTAGCCAAACTTGAAAACTACCTTCTGTCCAACTGGGCAGGATTCATAAAGCCATTTTCCTTGGCCTGAGGCACTCCGCCCTCGCCGAGCCCCAAAATTACCCTTTGTCCCACTAGGCAGGATTCATAAAACCCTTTTCCCTGGCCTGAGGCACTCCGCCCTTGCCAGGCCCGCCGGGCTCTTGGACATCAATCCCTGGCCCCACCAGCAGAATAAACAGTCAAATTCATCAATAGTCCCACCTGACAAAATATCCCACATCGCAGATGAGACTGATCTAGGGAGCCTAACAAAAAAAATAAATAACAAAAAAATTATAACAAAAAAGGGAAACGAAAAGAAGAAAGAAATGAATAAAAAAATGATGAAAATGAAAGAAGAAAGGAAAATGAAGATTTAAAATAAACTTAATGGATCAACAAACTCAATAGACCGAGTAAAATCAATAAATTCAATTAAATCAATCAATCCGATGAGTTCGATAATAATAATAATGATAAAACCAACGAAATTTAATAAGCCTAATAAGCAAAGCAAAATTAATCAACTCAATAAATCAAACAAACCAACAAACCCTATAAATCCAATAAACCCAATAAACTTAACAAATTCAAAAAAAAAGAAAAAACCAACCAGTCTAAACAAATAAACCAACAAAAGATTCCTTCACTTTGTCTCAGACATTCTATCTGAGCGAGATTTGTTGATCCCGACATCTCCATGGGTCAACGTCCATATTCTGTTCTGGTTTAGACCTCACGTCTTCGCCAAGTTGGTCAGCTTCGACATGACGTCGGGTTGACATCTTCATCTACACATTCTACCCTTGTTTCAGACCTTTCGTCTGAGCGGGGTTGGTTGACTCTGACATTTCGTCGGGTTGACATTGATATCTAGCCCTGGGTCTGGGCCTCTCATATGTCTACATTCTAGTCAATCCTAGCCCCAAATCTTCTATTGGGGTAGGGCCCATTGACTTCGATGTTCCGTTGGGTCAACACCTATCCTACATTATACCCTTGGCTTAGGTCTCACGCCTCTGCCAAGTTCGTCGGCTTCGACTTGACATCGAGTCAACACCTATCCTACAATATGCTCTTGGCTTAGGCCTCACGCCTTTGCAAAGTTTGTTGACTTCGACATGACGTCGAGTCAACACCTATCCTACATTATACCCTCGGCTTAGGCCTCACGCCTTCGCCAAGTTCGTTGGCTTCGACATAATGTCGAGTCAACACCTATCCTACATTGTACTCTTGGCTTAGGCCTCACGCCTTCGCCAAGTTCTTTGACTTCTTCATGACATCGAGTCAACACCTATCCTACATTATACCCTTGGCTTAGGCCCCACGCCTTCGTCGAGTTTGTTGGCTTCGACATGATGTCGAGTAAAAACCTATCCCACATGATGCTCTTGGCCCTGGCCTCATGACTCTGCCAAGTTTGTTGGCTTAGACAGGATGTCAAGCTAACACCTATGCTATATTCTGCCTTTGGTTCAGGCCTTACGCCTTTTCCAAGTTGGTTGACTTCGACAATCTGTCTAGTCAACAACCATATTCTGCCCTGGCCCAGACCCTTTGTCTCTTCCAGGTTGGTCGTGTCCGACATGATGTCGAGACGACAACAATGCTCTATTCCTGCCCTTGTTCTGGACATACCGTCCAAGCAAGGTTTGTTGACTCCGACATCCGGTTGGGTCGGCATCAATATTTCATCTTTGACTCGAACCTTTCTCCAGTCAGTCAACAAAAAGACCCTTTAACCTTTGGCTCGGACCTTCCATCCGACCATACAACAAAAAGACCTTTTACCTCTGGCGTGGACCTTTTGTCCAGTCAGTCAACAAAAAGACCCTTTCACCTTTGGCTCGGACGATCCGCCTGACCATACAACAAAAAGACCCTTTTTACCTCTGGTGTGGACCTTTCATCCAGTCAATCAACAAAAAGACTCTTTCACCTTTGGCTCGGACCTTCTATCCGACCATACAACAAAAAGACCCTTTTACCTCTAGCGCGGACCTTTCGTCCAGTCAGTCAACAAAAAGACCCTTTCACCTTTGGCTCGGACCTTCTGTCCGAACATACAACAAAAAGACCCTTTTACCTCTGGCGCGGACCTTTCCTCTAGTCAGTCAACAAAAAGACCCTTTCACCTTTGGCTCGGACCTTCCGTCCGACCATACAACAAAAAGACCCTTTTTACCTCTGGCGCGGACCTTTCGTCCAGTCAGTCAACAAAAAGACTCTTTCACCTTTGGCTCGGACCTTCCATCCGACCATACAACAAAAAGACCCTTCTACCTCTGGTGCGGATATTTCGTCCAGTCAGTCAACAAAAAGACCCTTTCACCTTTGGCTCGGACCTTCCGTCCGACCATACAACAAAAAGACCCTTTTACCTCTGGCACGGACCTTTCGTCCAGTCAGTCAACAGAAAGACCCTTTCACCTTTGGTCCGGGCCTCCCGTCCGACCATACAACGAAAAGACCCTTTTACCTCTAGCTCGGACCTTTTGTCCCGTCAGTCATCAAAAAGACCCTTTTACTTCTGGCTCAGACCTTTTGTCCAGCCAGACAACAAAAAGAACCCTTCACCTTTGGCTTGGGCCTTCCGCCTAGCCAGGAAACAAAAAGATCCTTTCTACTTGTGACTCTACCCTTCCATCCAATTGAAGAACAAAAAGACTCCTTATATCGACGGTGTCATGACTTTATGTCTAAGCCATTAAATATTTTTGTACGGCGTCATGGCTTTCCGCATAAGCCAGTAAATATGCTGTCTTGGCGTCATGGCCTTCCGCCTAAGCCAAGTTATATGGCATCATGACTTTATGTCTAAGCCATTAAATATTCTTGTTCGACGTCATGGCTTTCCGCCTAAGTCAGTAGATATTCTACCTTGGCATCATGGCCTTCCGCCTAAGTTAAGTTGTACGGCATCATGACTTTATGTCTAAGCCGTTAAATATTCTTATCCGGCGTCATGGCTTTTCGCTTAAGCCTATAAATATTCTGCCTTGGCGTCATGGCCTTCCGCCTAAGCCAAGTTGTACGGCGTCATGACTTTACCTCTAAGCCATTAAATATTCTTGTCCGACGTCATGGCTTTTCGCCTAAGCCGGTAAATTTTCTGCCTTGATGTCATGGCCTTCCGCCTAAGCTAAGTTGTACGGCGTCATGACTTTACATCTAAGCCATTTAATATTCTTGTCTGGTGTCATGGCTTTCCGCCTAAGCAGGTAAATTTTCTGCCTTGGCGTCATGGACTTCCGCCTAAGCCAAGTTGTACAGCATCATGACTTTACGTCTAAGCCGTTAAATACTCTTGTACGACGTCATGACTTTATGTCTAAGCCATTAAATATTCTTATCCGACGTCATGACTTTCTGCCTAAGTCAATAAATATTCTACCTTGGTGTCATGGCCTTCCACCTAAGCGAAGTTATATGGCGTCATAACTTTATGTCTAAGCCGTTAAATATTCTTCTCCGGCGTCATGGCTTTCCGCCTAAGCCGGTAAATATTCTCCCTTCGCGTCATGGCCTTCCGCCTAAGCTAAGTTGTACAGCATCATGACTTTACGTCTAAGCCGTTAAATATTCTTGTCCGACGTCATGGCTTTCCGCCTAAGCCGGTAAATTTTCTACCTCGGCGTCATGGCCTTCCTCCTAAGTCAAGTTGTACGGCATCATGACTTTACATCTAAGCCGTTAAATATTCTTCTCCGGTGTCATGGCTTTCCGCCTAAGCTGGTAAATTTTCTACCTTGGCATCATGGCCTTCCACCTAAGTCAAGTTGTACGGTGTCATGACTTTACGTATAAGCCGTTAAATACTCTTGTACGGCGTCATGACTTTACGTCTAAGCTGTTAAATATTCTTGTCCGGTGTCATGACTTTCCGCCTAAGCCGGTAAATTTTCTACCTTGGCGTCATGGCCTTCCGCCTAAGTCAAGTTGTACGGTGTCATGACTTTACGTCTAAGCTGTTAAATACTCCTGTTCGATGTCACGGCTTTTCGCCTAAGCTGGTAAACATTCTGCCTTGGCATCATGGCCTTCCGCCTAAGTCAAGTTGTGCGATGTCATGACTTTACGTCTAAGCCGTTAAATATTCTTGTACGGCGTCATGACTTTTTATCTAAGCCATTGAATATTCTCCCTTGGCATCATGACCTTACGTCTAAGCCAAGTCATTCGATGTCATGACCTTCAATCTAAGCCGACAAACCTCCTACTATTGGCCGGAATCGCAGTCCGAACCAATGAACGAAAAGACCCCTCCCTTGGTTTCACACCAACTCCTGATCCCTCTCCGGATTCACAACAACATATAAAATCTTCTCCCCACCGTCGTGGCATCAGCTACCCACCTACAAAATAGTCGGCCTGCAGATGTACTTACTGAGCCTTGCAAAAAAAAAGAGTAAAAAAAAAGAAGAGAAAGAAGAAGAAAAAAAGTGAAAAAAAAATGAGAGAAAACAAAAAAAAGAAAAAAATGAGCATAACATGGTTTGCTTTATTGCTTGCCTCATGTGCATGCTTGCTTGTAATATACACTTCCTTCAAATTTCTAATACCGCATGTTTCCTTGCTAAATAACGTTGCCCTGGTTCAGGATATGTGTGCGTCATGGCACATACTAAGGATGAAAATCTAATACTCGGTGAGTGCATATGGCCAGGGGAAGAGTCGTAGCTATGTTGCTAGCACAACTCACATGATACATCCTAGGCGAAACTCCCACACTTCGAACAATATGAGCAATGGTCCTTAGCCATAGAGACGTCGTAAATTATTCTTAACACTTCATGGGTGCTCAAATCTGCCTACCCCCTTAAAAAAAAGGAAAAAATGATGATAATGGTAAGTGGAATGTGAACCCAAGTAGCCGGGAATCCCCACTGAAAGAAATGAGGATACTCGCATGAAAACAGTGCAGGAAACTACACAATTAAAATAAGGATGAATCCTAGTAGCCGGGAATTCCCATTGAGACACATGAGGAGACTCACGTCAAACGGTGAAATCCATCATAAAACCATAATATAGGATGAATCCTAGTAGTCGGGAATCCCCATTGAGACATGAGGAGACTCGAGCCAAACAGTGAAATCCACAATAGCATCATAATAAAGGATGAATTATCCTAGTAGCCGAGAATCTCCATTGAGACACATGAGTAAGCTCGCGCCGAACGGTGAAACCCAAAATAAAGAAATAAACAAGGGGGTTATGCGAAGCTACCAAAATTCGAGAGCCCCGAATGTATGTGTAGGCGATAAAGTAATCCTCTAGTGTTACTCAGAACGTCTGCATGCCCCTATGTCTAAGGTTCACTACCCATATAATTACACTTTCACACTATGGAGGAATAGCCCTGGGTGTAGATTGTGGTTCATGCGATGCATATGTTCTACGCGGTATACCCTTTACATATGCACATCTCCCTTAGTTGTGCTTCGTGAGCCGCACTCTATTCGTGAATCGTGGGCGCTGTCCTTATCCAATCCCTTATATAGGGGAACTATGCTACATATATCTACTCTATGCCTGCGGACGATGAATGCATGTGTGCTTGAGTGAGACTATACAAGGTGAATGAATGAAATGAATGACGAGATAAAAACAAGAGATGCAATGAAGCAAGATAAAAATATATAATAAAAATGATGATAAAAATAAATGGAATAAATAAAAAGAATGAATACTAAAAAGATACATGCAATATTTTCAAACGGGCTATGGGCTATACCCGCACGTCCCGCTCTTCCGTCCCTCTGTCGCGACACCCGCGGTTGGGGGGCATTTCTTGACACTAAAAATATTCCTAATTTTTCCTAACTTCTGCTTCTGCAGGTTTCAAGCTCTGATCGAGTGCTCTCATGCCGATTGAGAAGAAAGAAAGAAAAGAAGAAAAAGAATGGTGGAAGCCGAACAAAAGATGAGACCAAAGAAAAAGAAGGAAAGAAAAGATGCTCGGTTCCAACGGACAACCACAAAAGTAAGACCCGGGAGCTCGAAAGAATATTCGAGACCATCCCCGAAGAAACAAGAAGAAGCCCGCACAACGAGTACAAGTCGGACGCTTGGCCAGCCCTCACAAAAGAAGAAAATAAGCACAAATGGGCCCAGACAAGTTAAATGGGCAAAAAGATGTTAGAGATAGGATGGAGGAGCCCCTAATCCGGTGCGCTCCAAAGCTTCTAATCCTGCACGCTCCAAAGCTCTTAATCCGGTGCCCATGAGGCAACCTTCGCTAAACCGGCGTGCCCATATGCGCGTCGGGTGAGGCCACGCCGGTTAAGGCTATAAAAGGGAGCTTTCGACCAAGAAGAAATAGAAGGACAAGACGGTGAGAGGTGAATCATCTGAGAGTAAGGAAGATTGGGGAACAAGAAAGGGGGATTCCTGAGAGCGAGCAAGGGGGCCGCCATCTCTCCCGTCTGCCTATCTGGAGAAGCCCCTCTCCGATACTCTATCTTCTGCAGTGAAGGTCTTAGGTGGGTTCCGACGTCCATTTCCGATGGTCTTTCCCCTCCCTTATTTTCTATTTAGAGTTTCTTGTGTGCTGTAAGGAGAGGGGCGATGACATGAGCCCACGATCCCTCCTTTAACGCTCTTAATTTCTTGTTCTTCTTGTATCTTTGTTCATTTCAAATGTAAGGGTTTAATCGCCCAGCCCCTGTGTGACAACGCCAGGGTCGTGCCTCCGTATGCAATAGCTCATTTATTTCCTAGGCAATGTAATGGCCTCCATGATGTTATTGATGTTTGGATGAGCTTCTTCTCATTCTCCGACTGCATATCTCTCTTTAAGCATTCTATGTATGTATGTTGTTCGGCCTTTTCCTTTGGCATGGGGCTTGCCCTGGGTTACCCCAAGGGCTATATTAACGCCACTTGCCAGCTCTCCATGGTCTTTTAATGGCTGGATTATTCCGAACATCTCTTATACCTACCGTGGTTCCCTTCCTCATGTGTGCCTCTACCTGTTCCCGGGAGTGACCCTCTTATTGCTCCTCCGTTCGCAGCCATGAACTGGAGGTGGCGTGGTCGTCCCCATAGCTTGGGTACCGTGAGTCTAATATGGTGGTCATCTTCTCGAGCGTTACCCGTTAACTGTTCGAGTGTTTGCTTCATACAACTCTCTGCACACCACCCCTTCTTTGTATACAAACCAATTGACCCTCCTTTATGTCTGATCAATCGTCGGTGGCCTAACAGTAGAATGATTAAGCATGACGTCTCCTTTGCCCCACGAAGGACAGGGAGAGGGTCTATCCCATGTGACCCGTCCCTCTACCCTGCACAAGGGTCATAATTATTGTGTTTTATCTCCTTGATAATGATAGTCCAACGACCGGGGAGGGGACATTCCCCATCAGACGCTCCGTTGTCTTTCCGCTAATCACCATACGGTCGTAGGATCCCACCCCTCTGAGGTGTGGAGCACTACGGGACCCTGAAGGTGCATAAGAAATGGGTCCTCGACCCGACATTAAATCACCATTCCCTCAGGAATGGTGGTGGCTGTGGGTAAGGTACCTCTCGTAGGCCAGCCCTCAAGGTTTCCTCCCCGTTTCGGTCGTCCCTCTAAACAATATTTTGACTCATAGAGTGTTGGTGTCCCTCGTAGACTAGCCCTCAGAGTTTTCCCTCCATCAAAGTCTGCCGGTCATCGTTTGGCATTCCTGGCTTTAAGGAGCATACCACAGATCCTGTGGGACTATCTCCACTTCGCCCCTGCAACCCTTTGGGCATGGGGAGGTGCTGCCCAATTTTTGACTAAACACTTAGCCTGAATCATGACGGATTTTCAGCTACAAGTCTATTTTGGACTATGCTTGAGTAAGAACCTCGCATAAGTCTGGACTGACCATGTCTGCAGGACAATTGGGACCTAAATTAACTCTTAAACCCTCCTAATTAACCTCCAAAGTTTCAGAAAATAATCTGGCACCTCATAAAGCCTAAAGTCAACCAAACCTGCTCTAATACGGCGCGCCCCTAAATCGGCGCACCATTTTCTGGTGCGGTACCCCCCCCCCCCCCCCCCCCCCCGCGCCGTTTTAGCCTTACACTCAAAAAGTATTTCAACCCAATTGGCCCTAAACCGGGGCAGCCTTAGCACACAGTGTACACCCCTTTGGAGCGCGCCGTTTAACCTGCAACAGCCCGCGCTATTTTAAGCCATCTCTACATGCATCAACCTCGTCCTAAACATGCATCGACTTCATCCCAAACATGTACCGACCTTATCCCTCATGCATCGACCTCGGCCCGCTGTTGCACCGACCCGAGCCCTTACTGCACAGACCCGAGCCGCTGTAGCAACTGCATTTATGTTTGAACATACTTATCTTTGCTGCCTTGCTTGCTCGTTCAGCGTACATGGTTGCCGAATATCTATCATCATCTCGGGCCTCGGTATATCAAATGGTGATCTGCCAAAGGTCAGACTAGCTTTGACCAGAAGTTATCACTACGCGTGATGGTGGTCTTCGGACCTGCGTCCTCCGCCACATATCGAGGGCTCCGGGTAGCAAATGAATCTGAACTGCGTGTTCGAGCTTGTATTTTGCTCTCGCATTATGAAATATCATTCTCGCTGGTTCACTTGATATTGGAATTTCAAGCCATGGCATTTTGAGGTGATTTCTGTCACGCTGTTTTAGGCGATCACTCTGAGTAAATATTAATCGCCTTACTGGCAAATAATGCCCCGACGATCAATAACCCATGGATTGTCGGAGCCCCTCGTAGGCTAGCCCTAGGGGTACCTGTCCATTCGGGTACGCCGGTCGCCGTCTTTGGCCTCTCGGCATTTAGGAGTTTGCCCCGGCTACCCCGCGAGTAAGTCTCCACCACTTTCCCTCCGCAACCCTCCGGGTCTAGGGGAGATGATGTGGGATTTTTACGAGGACACTCTGACCATTTGCAAGACCAGGAATAAAACAAAGTGAATGAAAATAAAATAATAATAATAACAAATAAGACAAACAAAAAATAACAACAAACAAAACAAAATAAAAATCACATCGCTAGTAGGCGTGACCTAAATCGGCGCGGCCTAAAACGACGCAGTACCCCCTCGCGCCAGATTAATACCACACTCAAAACCTCCAAAAAAAATTAATTACAATTAACCGGTGCACTCACACCCTCACCGCGCCGCATTACCCACGTCCACGAGCGCGCCACTTTTAAACGTCTCTAGACATCGCGCTGTTTTACCAATCCTGCGCAAGCTCCGCCGTTCTCGCCATGCACGCACTTGTTACGTGATTCATCGACCCAATGCCCACGCTGCACATACATGCATATGTTAACAAGAATGAAAAAGCCACGTGCAGGTAAAGCCATGCATTCACGTAACACACCCCATGCGTAAATAATGCAACGTGGAACTATTCACATGCACATTAAACCCCACGTAACACTAACCACCCCATTAACATTAGCCACCCACTAATCCATCCATTTAGTGCTAATCACATATTAACACTAATCCATCCATGCCAATACGTTCAACCCCCACTCCATATATATACATGCATACATAATAATAAAAAATAAATAAATAAATAAAACAAATCAATAATGAGACAAATAGACACACCCATTTAAAATGGGAAAATAAAAATAGCTAGAATAAAATAAACAAATAATAATAAAGATAGATGAAAATGGTAAAAGTCAGAAATAAAAAAACAACCCAATAAACAAATCATTGTCAAATGAATAACAATGAAAGAAAATAAAAAAATAATAAACAAATGAATAAACAAATGATAAACAAATGGATAAACAAATGATAAAGAATTGATTAATGAATAATTGTCAAATAAATACCAATAAAGGAAATAAAAGATGTATGCATCTAATAAAAAAATAAATAATAAATAAATAATAAATAAAATAAATAAATAATAAATAAATAATAAATAATAAATAATAGATGAATGATGAAAGGGGGATGATGTAAACAAAAAAAGAGGAAAATAAAAGATTTAAAAAAAGGGAAATACATTCCTACATTTAAAATAATAACAAGAATAAATAAAGAATGATGAACATGGATGTGCCCACTCCGGGGCTCTCACCTCCTCTAGACCCTAGGTATGGGAACATTAATGATGCCCCTGACAAGTCGTGTCTATACCTCGGGATTAATCCCAATATGACCACGACATGGCCGCGTTCTGGGCCGATAAGCTGTTGAATTCAATTCATCTCGACCGGGCTTTCGCTGCATCCTCTTTATGGTGCGGACACTCGAGCGATCGAGAAGCACGAATCGGCGAGCCACCGGTACCGTACGCGGAGCACCACCCGAGCCACTTCGGCGTCCATCTGACTCGAAGATAGTCTGGAGACTCCCCCTTGAGTCTTAGTATTTATGATATTTATGAGGACTTTATTTGTGTGTAATGTGTTTTTATTCAGATTGTAATTTGAATTGTAAGGAGGGTTTTTGTGCAAATTGGGACCCCTGGGTCTCATGGGCCCCCCATTGATCCACCTCAGCCCTAGGGCTCATGTGGGGTCAGTCAACCTTCCATTGTGGGCTTCTAGAAGGTGGGACCAAAGGAGGGGACAAAGGGGGGAGCATCTCCTAGATCTCTCCTTAATTCAAGGGGGTGTCCCCCCCCCCCTTTTGCATTAGTTTAATATGTTTTGAATTTTATTTTATTTGATTCCAAACCACATGGAAGAAATAAATTGTGGACTCCCTATTATACCCCTCCCCAACCCTAGATCTAGGGATAGTTAGTGTCTTTTACCATTTCATATAAATAGATTGTATTTTCATTTGATTAGAATTAATGAAGAAGAGAATTCCATTTTATGCCAAGGAGCATTGTGCGCCCCCCACTCTCTCTCCTCTCTCCCCCTTCAGTAGCTGGGAAGGCTGTGAATTTGAGGTGTGAAGCCTCTTCTACCTGGTGTGAAGATCATCGCCGCCGCCGCCATCGTGCCGCCTTCGCACCACCACGGTCATCGTTGGAGTTCTGTCCACCCAGGGCAGCAAGCCATTCCACGAATTTCTGCTCTCAGCCATGATGTCTTATGGAGCCCTAACTTTCAGGGCGTGTTCCAGAGGTTCCCTCCACTCTCCATAAAAATCGGTTTGGCTTATAGAGTTCATTTTATATTTTTTCATTTTCGTTCTTCATTTTCTTCCAGATTTGTCAGGTTTCTGTCCACTGTGACAGCAACCCTGAACATCCCATCTTCGACCCACCTTTTGAATCTTCCTGGAACTCCCAATTTTACTGGAGGTTCTCTCCACCTTCCCCTTCATCCACGAATTTTCGTGGAATTTCTAAAGACCACCACCTATTTTCCAAAAATCATTTTAGATCCCAACTCAGTTCTATCTACCACTGTCCAGATCCGACCATCCGCCAGTGTAAAATAGTTTTCCCCATCCAAACTTCCATGAAACCTAATATAAAAAATATCCCCGTCTTCCTCTTTCTCCCCTCTACAATTTTTTTGAAGAACTCAACACCCAGATCGGAGGTCTTCCCCATGGTCAATGCTGATTCTCAGGAAACTCCTTTCCTGCCCGAGCAGATCTGAAACTGAGATCAGTCTTGATCAAAAATTGACCAACAGAAGTACAACGCCGGTGAATTTTTCTGAAGCCCAGTATGTTGAAGGATTTCAAGTCATCGTTCCAACGGCGCTTGTTTCGTTGCATTTTGACATCGGTGTTGGTCGCAGCAAGTGTTCTCACCGGGTCGCGCGCCTGAAAATAGAAACGTCAGATTCGTGGGTAGCAATTCCCACGAGTGGGGATCAGAGCCGCCCGGTCTCCGATCGGCGTTCCCACCCGACCGCCATCCAGGAGGCGCACCACCAGGGGCCTCCATCACAGCGGGACCCACCCCGTCAGACTCGGAGGATAGAGCGATCCGTGGGCCCCACGTACCTGTAGATCGTGCCGTCCGGACAGCACCAAAACACGGGTTTCGGCACTGACGGACGACATCAAGATGCTGCCCGTCAGCCTAATTCGCATGACTCCTTTGCCCCGCATGTGACCTATTATCTCCCTGCGTGGAGTTTGTCAAATCTTTTGTACCGCTGTAATAATTGTTAACCGGGAGTCCGGATTTGCTAGTTTAGTATATGATCTTAGGCCGCTGCTGAGTGCGATAGGAACTAGCCTGTGAGTCCATGTCACCACTGTGAGTGTGAGAGTGACCCATCCCGTGGCTCGATCCGAGCATGGAAGTGAGTCGGACTACCCTTAACTTTGTCGGTTCCTCAACCATGCACGATCCGCGTTTCCCTCGCTTGGGATGACGAGTGCGCTTGCGTTTCTGTTAGCGATGTATAGCCCATAGGAACTCCTAGTGTCGGGCCAAAGTATCTCTCATATTCATATGTTGCTGGTTGCACTTCCATCTAGAGTCCGAGGTCCGCATCACGAAGAGTCCATCCCTCTGTCCGTCCCGCATCAGTTTGGTATCAGAGCGAGTCGAGTCTAGGGTAGTCTTTGCATAAGTCTTGCATGCATCATGGCTTAAGTCGAGTCTAGGATGATCATTATTTTCAAAATAAAAAAAAGTGTTTGAAAATTACATTTCATCCCGATAATTCGGTATATTAAAAGGTGTTGTCTGAACGTTAGGCTACGCCTATCGGGAAGGCCGCACACTTGCGGGAGTGATCTTCGAATAGAGTAACTCCGCCACGTACCAGATATTGGTTTAGGTCTAGGTGCATTAGTTCGTGTTTGCATTAGTCTGGGTCTCCTAGTTCGTGTGTCTTTGCATGCCCACCTGTCGAGGTACGCAATACTCGCCACCACCACCTATGGCAGATTCCTGAGTCCGTAGCTCTGATGACCTTCGACGGTCGAGATGTTCCGAGCCCTCATGGATCGTCTCGATACGCATATGGATGGCCTTAGTACGCGTCTAGATGGCGTAGGAACGCGTCTAGTAGGGAGGATGAAAGCCCTCGAGGATCGGGCTGAAGCTTCAGACCAGTCCATCCAGGGTCTTGTAGGGAGGATTATCATCCTCGAGAGGGCCCCAGCGGCGGCACAACCCGCGCCGACCAATGGTCAACAAGAGCCGGCTCAGCAACCTGCTGCACCAAGGGCTCAGGCGGTGGATGTTGGGAGGCAACAGGTGCATGTGGTGGATGATTATGCCTCTGATAATGAGCCAGGGGGTTACGGTCATCAGAATCAATGACGGAATCGTGATGACGATGATGACGATCGCATTCTTAGGGGCGTGCGTGCGGACCCTCCCACTTTTAGCGGGTCCTTGGATTCGAAGGTATATTTAGATTGGGAGGCCGGCATGGACCGGTACTTCGAGTGGTTTGAGATGACGGACAACCGAAGAGTTCGGTACGGGAAGATGAAGCTGCATGGGCAGGCCCAAACTTATTGGACCAATGTGAATAGCCTGCTAAATTAGCGACATCAACCCCCAATCGGCACTTTGGATGACATGAAAATGAAATTGAGGGAGAAGTACCTTCCTACCTCATATCGCCAACGTCTCATAGACAAGTGGTAAAGTCTCTCCCAAGGGAACCGATCTGTGATCGAGTACACTGCCGAGTTTGATGAGTATTATTTACGGTGTGGAGTTACGGAAGAGAGCACCATGACTATATCACGCTTTCGAAGAGGTCTGCGGCCAAACTATCAATATGAGCTTTTTCGCCGCAATGCGACCACTTTGGAACAGGCGTATCAGGTTGCTCTCGAATTGGAGTAATTCGAGGTCGAGTTTGAGTCTCCGCATCGGTTGGGCTCCTTCCCCCTTCGTAGTGTTGAGCCCCGTGGCTCTTCTGGCACGTACTCGAGGGCTCCCATAGCCCGACCTCAGGAGCCCACTCACCCCGAGCCGTTCGCCCCTAGGCCTCGCCCTCCACCTCCGAGGGACATTCCTTGTCCCCAAAAACTTATGGCACCCATCGCCCGTCCACCGGCACCCGCACCTCCTGCTCGGCCCTTGTTGCCCTCACCTCCTATCCATCGGGAGAATAAGGGGAAAGGACCCATGATTGAGGAGCCTAGTGGATCACGGCAGTAGTGTTATCGCTGCAATGGGTTTGGCCATTTTGCCAAACAGTGTCCCACCCGCCAGTCTCCTGTCATTGGGGACACACAGGCCAAGGATACCACCCCTACGGACCTCGAGTTAGTCAGCTATGAAGCAGATCCGGAGCTAGCTAACGAGTACTATGAGGCCGAAGGTAATGTCCAGGATGCCCAGCATCCGGACGATACCCACTTGGGGGTCGTCAGGTGTATTCTCACCCAGCCACAGGCCAGTGATGACTGGAGACGGACCACTATCTTTCATACATTCTGTCGGCTGGGCAAGCAAGTTTGTAAGGTGATCATCGATAGTGGGAGTTGCATCAATGCAATCTCCACGGGTACTGTCTCCATTCTTGGTCTTACACCCATAGATCATCCTTGCCCCTATCGAGTATCATGGGTGGATTCCACCCCCTTTCCGATCAGGCTTTGGTGTCTGGTCCCACTGCAGTTCCGTGCCTACCGTGACGAGATCTGGTGTGATGTCCTCCCCATGGAGGTGGGCAGCATTATTCTTGGTAGGCCATGGTTATTTGATCGAGATGCCACACTTCATGGCCGGTCGAACACCTATACCTTCGACCATGCTGGCCAACGGATTACCCTCCAACCCTCTCAGTCCAAGAAGCCTTCAGTCAGGGGTCCTACTGGCCCAAGTACTCTAGAGCCTTCCATCTCCGGGCCCAGTACCCCATCCCCATCACGGGCTATGACCGTTACATCTGGCCCAGGCGAGCCCTCGATTAGGAGATTGATGATGTTTGCTCCCGGGAAATGGAGCGGGAGGCTAGTAGGGACTGCCCTGTGTTTGCTATTACGGTCCGAGAGGTGGAGCCGAAGTCCGAGGGTGAACTCCCACCCGATGTCATTCCTATTCTGTAGGAGTTCGCTGATATTTTTCCCGAGGAGCTTCCCGAGGGACTCCCACCCATGCGGGATATTCAGCATGCTATCGATATGATTCCGGGCTCCTCATTGCCCAATCTTCCTCATTATCGCATGAGTCCCATGGAACATGCCGAGCTAAAGCGGCAGGTCGATGAGTTGATGCAGAGAGGGTCTGTTCGGGACAGCATGAGTCCGTGTGCTGTTCCCGCATTACTCACCCCAAAAAAGGATGGCACGTGGAGAATGTGCATTGATAGTCATGCCATCAACAAAATCACCGTGAAGTATAGGTTCCCTATTCCTCGCCTAGATGATATGCTAGACATGATGGCCGGTGCCACTATCATCTCGAAGATTGATCTTAAGAGTGGCTACCACCAGTTGAGGATTAGGCCAGGTGATGAGTGGAAGACCGCATTCAAGACCAAGGATGGTCTATATGAGTGGTTGGTTATGCCCTTTGGGTTGACCAATGGCCCTAGCACCTTCATGCGACTCATGACTCAGGTCCTTCGACTATTCATTGGAGTCTTTGTGGTAGTGTACTTCGATGATATCCTTATCTATAGTCGCACCACGGGGGACCACTTAGACCACCTTTGGCAGGTCTGTCTACTTGAGGCGAGAGCAGTTATTTGCAAACCCACAGAAGTGTGCCTTCATGACACCTCAGCTTATCTTCTTGGGTTTTATTGTGTCTAGTACTGGGGTCTCCGCCGATCCGGAGAAGGTCCGGGCCATTGTTGAGTGGATGGAACCCCGTACGATCCATGATGTCCACAGCTTCCATGGCCTCGCGACGTTCTATCATCGCTTCATCTGCGGATTTAGCTTCGTCACCGCCCCGATCACGAATTGTATCCAGAAGGGCACATTTGTATGGACGAAGGCCGCTGCTGCCGCCTTTAAGGACATCAAGGAGTGCATGACCCAGACACCGATCCTTCGATTGCTAGATTTTTCAAAGGTGTTTGAGGTCTATTGTGATGCGTCGGGTGTTGGGATAGGAGGAGTGTTGAGTCAGGAGGCCCACCCGGTCGCATATTTCAGTGAGAAGCAGAATGACGCGAAACTGCGATACTCCACTTATAATAACGAATTCTACGCAGTTGTTCAGGCTCTTAGGCATTGGAGGCACTATCTATTACATCAGGAGTTTGTCTTATACTCCGATCATGAGTCTTTGAGGTGCCTCCATTCCTAAAAGAAGCTTAAAGCGCGTCACAGCCGTTGGGTTGAGTATCTCTAGCAATTCACATTTGTGCTAAAACATAAGGCTGGAGTGGAGAACAAGGTGGCCGATGCCTTGAGTCGGCGAGCGTGTTTGCTTACCACCATGAGTGCCGATGTCATAGGGTTAGAGAAGATGTGAGAGGCCTATGTTGACTGTCCTGACTTCGGTCAGATTTATACCACTCTCTAGGCCGGACCCTCGAGAGACCTTGATGATTATGTGCTTCAGGAGGGTTACCTCTTTCGAGGAGGAAGGCTTTGTGTTCCCCGAACTTCGGTTCGAGACTTCTTAGTCTGTGAGCTAAATGCGGGAGGTCTAGCAGGCCACTTTGGTCGGAATAAGACTATTGAGGCTGTTGAGCACCGATTTTATTGGTCGAGTCTGAAGAGAGATGTTGCTCATATTATGGCCCAGTGCCGTACATGTGCTACGGCCAAGATGAAGCAGTAATGTTCGGGTCTTTATATGCCTCTCCCCATGCCTGATGCTCCATCGCATGATGTTAGCATGGACTTTGTTTTGGGATTGTCACGTACCTCTAGGAAGCATGATTCGGTCTATGTGGTGGTTGACTGATTCTCGAAGATGGCCCTTTTCATTCTCTGCTCGAAGACTTCGGATGCTTCGAGGGTAGCCCGCCTTTTTCTTACTCATGTGGTGTGCAAGTTCGGGTTATCTCGTACCATAGTGTCTGACCGTGACGTTAGGTTCACTAGTTATTTTTGGAAGACACTGTGACATATGTTAGGAACTCATCTCAAGTTTTCCACTGCCTATCATCCCCAGACCGATGGTCAGACCAAGGTGGTCAATAGGAGTCTGGGAGACCTTTTGAGGTGTCTTGTCAGGGACCGTATAGGGGACTGGGATCTCATGTTACCACTGGCGGAGTTTGCATATAATGATTCGGTAAATATGTCTACCGGCATGAGTCCATTCGAGATTGTCACAGGTCGTAGGCCTAGGAAGCCAGTGGATCTTGTCCCCATGCCCATTCATGCACGAGCGTCTGAGTCTGCCGAGTCTTTTGCTAGACATGTTAGGAGTTTGCATGACGACATCCATCATCACATTGAGGCCATCAATGCACGGTATAAGGAGTTAGACGATGCCCATCGACACCACCGAGAGTTCCAAGAG
Source organism: Amorphophallus konjac (assembly GCA_022559845.1). Classification (NCBI taxonomy): domain Eukaryota; kingdom Viridiplantae; phylum Streptophyta; class Magnoliopsida; order Alismatales; family Araceae; genus Amorphophallus; species Amorphophallus konjac. Next base: position 314,441,714 of record CM040122.1, on the reverse strand, counting down.
GGTGAATATGTCATGATCAGGGTAAGACCTGAACGGTTTTCCTCTGGAACCATAAAGAAATTGCAAGCTCGTGGAGCCGGTCCATTTAGAGTGTTGAAATGCGTTGGATCCAATGCGTATGTTGTGGACCTGCCCGAGGAATATGGTATATGATGTGACACAACCTAGGACCTAAATTTCAAGCAACATGCCAATTTGGCAATGTCACACAAGCGGACTCACTCGCGTTGGCACACTCGGGTCCGTAGGTGGACCGGCGATGGGGTGTGGGTCCGAGGTTGGACCGGAGGTTTCCAAGGGTATGGCTGGCTTGGGGAGGACTCCTATGGGTTAGGGGTTGCCCAAATTCACGGGCGATCAGCACGCCGAAGGCTTGGGTTGAATGATCACTCTCACAACTCACCCGCGGTAGCCACACAATTAAACGATAATTCAGGTTCGGGCACTCTCTTAACGCCGACGGTACTAAAATGCAATACTAATTAAGCAAAGGAATCCAAAAAAGAGGAGTGTTTAGTGGCTCACCTGATCGGTGTGAAGACACCGATCCCGGCCGGTGACGAGGGCGAGCGAGGAAGCGTGGGCTTACCCGCACGCCGCGCCGGAGAAGCTTCAACCTGAAATTTTAGATTACATGCACTACACCCCTTGCAAGGGGGTTGGACTAGGGGTGGGGGTTCAAATTACAACCAAAATATTCCTCCACGCAGGGAGGGGCCTTCAGCCGGCCAAGCGGGGAGGGGAGAAACGGGGAAAGTATGCCGAATGAAGACCGAGATCGGTTCAGTCTTCTCTCTGCGAGTGCTGACAGTTGGTCTAAGATGTTGCTGCTGTGACTTCCCCCGAATTTTGTTGGGGACGAGACCACTTGGAGAATCTTCGTATCTGGAACAGGGTGACTCCAGAATTTTGTAAATTTCTTCAAGCTCCGCTGCTAGTCGGGGTGGGGGTTTGAACAGGGTGGCAGACCCTCGGATCTGACAGTTTTAGGTTCCCAACAGCAAGAAGAAGATAGTGCCACGACCGCTCCCGAGCTCAGAATCAGGTACCGCTGGATTCGTTGGAACCGTTGACAAGTCCTCTTCAATGTAAGACTGACAGGTATGCGAGCTGATATCTGGGTCGACCGGTGGGCTCTGAACACTGATTAGGGGTCGGTGCAGACTGAGTGGAGGTAGATCCGAGCGCCTGGAGGAAGAAATTAATAACTCTTGCGAACGGATGCCGATTGGAGTTCTGCCTCTTGATTCTGAAAGTAGACAGGTCGAAGAAGATCTTTGCAGAAGAACTTTTGTCCTGATTCACGCTGGATTTGTCATGGCAAAGCTTCCAATCATTTTCAGGTGCTCTGTCAGGAGAGCTTCACGCAGTTGAGGGAGAACGGCTCTTCCGGGCAGCTCGGTGCTCAGACGACAACGAAACCACCGCCGTTGCGAAGAAGACAGGTAGAAGCTTCCGTGGGTACCTCTTGGGCCTTCAGATTCATGGGGAGGTGGTCGGGGTGGCCATTGCTAGCAGGTGATCCTCTACAGGTTGTCAGTCTAGATGGTGGAAGGTGGGGGTGATGGAGAAGAACAATGGGAGAGTGGAGGAGATGAGAGAGAGAGGGGGGGGGGGGCGACCTAGGGCTGTGGAGGGAAGGGAGATTTCGAAATTCAAAGGCCTAGGGAGGTGGAGGGGTGCTTGGGGTAGTGGGAAGGGTGCTTGGGAAAGTGGGAGGGGTAGTTGGGGGTTGGGTGGTGAGGAGAGGATTGGTGGAGGGGGTCTTGGGAAGGGGAGAGTATTGATGAGGGTTGTGGGGAATGGGAAGAGGCTTTAATGGGGTAGGTGGGGAGTGGAGGTGGTTGGGAAGGGAGGAGAGAGAAAAATTTTGAAATTGGGGTGGGGAGGAGAGAGAATGGGGTTCGCCCCCTTTAGAGAGAGAGAGAGAAGAGAGAGAGAGGGGAATCCACCCCTTAGAGAGAGAGATTCTCACAATTGTAGTGAAATTTCAAATTTTCTTTCAATCATTCATTACCTAAAAATGGAGAGCATGGGGTCCTATTTATAGGATCCCACAATTTACAATAAGACCTTGACTTTTGACACATTGACTAATAACCAACAAGATAGGGGCGCCCATGGGCCAAGCCCAAGGAATTGGGCCCAATAGCTAACAAATAAACCTAATGACACACAAACCTAGGGAAATAAGCACAAGACCTAGGGACATGACTCAAATAAAAGGAAAATTACAATGATATGACTCAAATAAAATAAAGAAACATACATAGGACTCAAAATAAATGACTAGACCATGATGTACGCCTCCGGGGTGACGAGAATGATCGAGAGTGTCAGGACGGATGGTGATGACCCCATCATACTCCCGGGGTGCGGAGAACTTGACTCCGTCGAGTAAGAGGTGGTACCGCTCACATGTCTTCCGAAAGAAGCCGATTCTTCCACCTAGCGAGGTAGAGCCCGTTCACCTTGCTCCGAGTGATGATTACCTGTTCATCCAATATTCTCTCAAATTGCTTACGTCGGGCTCTCTGGGCTGATGGTGCTCACATGGGGAGGGGTGGGTGCTCTCTCAAGAGAGGAAGGGGCTTGAAATTCACACTTGGTGCCACAGTGGGTCCCTTGTGTGGCACAAGGCTTTCCACATTGAAACTGAAGTTAACTCCGTATCCCTTGAGGAGGCCTAACTTAGTAGTGGGGCTAATGCACCTCAAAACCTGGAAGGGGCTGATCCCCCAATACATCAATCTTGAGTTGTCTCTATGTGAGAGCCTCTCATTCCTCACCATCCCGGAATCACCCATTTGGATTTCTTGGTGACGCCATTGAGTCGGTCGGCTTTTTGTAGATTTCATGACTCTTGTTGATGTGCTTGCAAGGTTATCATGCAATTTTGTGAATGCTGTCCTTTTAGTGGTTATGGGTGGACCTGGACAACCATAGATGGACCTATCATGCCATGATGCCATATGGACCTTGATGAACCTTGGTGGGGCGGGGCAACCATATGTGGACTTATCATGCAAGGGGGTGATGAATGTCGGGGGACCCGGACATCCGTAGATGCTTTTGACATGCTTAAGACCCATGATGAATGAGGGTGGACCAATACATCCGAATATGGACCACTCATGCTTTCTACTTGACATGTGGGTGATATGAATGAATGGACCCAACATAGTGTTCATGCCAAGTGGTGTGGTAAGCCTAGACACATGCATATTTTTCGTATGGATGACTTCCATGTGTATAGGTGTGGGACAACCTTTAAACTCCCATTGGAAAGGGTCGAATGGATCTAAGAAGGTGGTCATCATGGGGTGGAGCACAACCTCATTATCTAGGGATATGTGGCTCAAGGTCATGGCTCCCAAGGTGTAACCCGGGTCTAAGATGGAGTGAATTGGGTCAAACATGGTGAGTTGGTGTAGGGAAAGGTGGGTGGTGGATAAAATGTTTGTGTCACACGAGTCTCTTGACTCCCATTGGAATGGATCATATGGATCATAAAATGGGTTACCTAGGGGGAGGAACTCCATGTCCTCAAGATCCTCAAAAGGTGCTAAGTCATCCTTCTCCATGATAGTTGGGCCACTATTCTTGGCAAGTGGGTCGGCCATGAGTGGAGGGCTTGGCTTTCTACCCGAGATAAGAAGCTCTAAATCGAGGAGAAGGTTGGGCTCATCGGGTGTAGGGAGGAATAGAAGGAGGTCGCTAGTGTAGCAACCAATGGTGCAAACCGAGGTGATAGACCCTATGCATAGGTGTAGGAGGATAAGACTCCTAGGTTGTTCGACCATAGGGGTCAATATGCTAGTCATCTCTAATTGCCATGCTATGCCCTTGAGAAGGTCCACTAAGGTCTCCACTTGATAGGATGCTTGGATTGTGGTGTGATAGGAGAAGTAGGGCACTATGGGAAGGTCTTGTTCTATGGGAGGGAAAACATGGGCCGGGATCTCTCTAATTGGGCTCTCCTTTAGCCAACTAACAATGGTTTCTCCTAAGATGAGCTTCGCCCCAACTAGAGAGGGTGGTGTTAGGTATAGACCATCGTGTGAGGTTTCTTCTTCAATTTGGACTTGGGTTTCCTCCAAGGTGGGGGGTGAGTTTGGAGTGCTCACAACTATTGGATCGGGTATAGTTCTTCTACCAAGGAGGTGAGGGGGTCTTTTGGGGTGATGAGGGTTGGTGTGTGGTGCTCCCGGGGTGGAGGGTAAAGGGAAACTTAGATTGGGATTGGTAGAGTGGGGTTTGGGAGTGGAAGTAGTGGAGGTCTAGGTTGGGATAGGATTGGGGTTGGAAGTGGAAGGTCGGTTGGGTGACAAGATTTGGGTTGATGGGTTTTGGGAGATGTGTCCCTTTTTTGGGGACGATGGTGAGGTTGCGGTGGTGGCCAAGGGGGCTTGTGGGGTATGGGTTTGGTGAGGGGATTTGGATTTGGGGGTGGTGGCCATTATGGGCTTAGGTGGAGGGGTGGACATGGGGTTCACTTGGGTATGTGGACATATGGTTGTGGTGAGGACTTGGATGTAGGATGTAGATGTTGTGGTTGGAGTAGGAGAGGTGGGAAATGGTGGGGAATGCGTGATTAGGGTCTTGGGTTGGCCAAGGGGAAATGAAAGAGTTGAAATGCTCTTTGGGCTTTGGTGTTCGACATGGGAGGGGAAAATATATCTAGCCCTAAGTTGTTCCTTCATGTCTCCCCATGTTGTGAGGGGAGCTTCCCTTCTAATTATCCTTATGCCTTCAATTTTCAACCAATGAGTGTGGGCCCGTTTGGTAAGTTGCAATTTGGCAAATCGGACTTTCTCATCCTCGGACATGGGATACCAAGTGAAGTAATGGTCCATCAAGACTTCCCACTCTAAAGAGTCAATAGGTTGAGTTCCATCAAATATGAGAGGTGGGGAACATGTCCTTCTATCGTCCGTCCTTGGGGCGGGCCCATTTTCTCCAAGTTGGTTGAGTCGACCCGATATGTTATCAAGTCGCTCATTGGCATGGGTCAAGGCCTTCATGAGGTAGTTGACATGGCCAGGGAGGTTACGTGTGTTAGTGGTAGGCATCCTTTGGTGGTTTGGACTTATGGAGAGGGCCGATTGGTAAGGTCGGTAAGAGGTGGCCATACTAGTGGACAAGAGATGCAACCGAGGACTCTAAATGCATAAACATGTCATAGGACCAACTTGATAGAGACAAGTTATGAACTTGCTCTGATACCACTTGATGTGACACAACCTAGGACCTAAATTGCAAGCAACACGACAATTTGGCAATGTCACACAAGCGGACTCACTCGCGTTGGCACACTCGGGTCCGTAGGTGGACCGGCGATGGGGTGAGGGTCCGAGGTTGGACTGGAGGTTTCCAAGGGTACGGCTGGCTTGGGGAGGACCCCTATGAGTCAGGGGTTGCCCATATTCATAGGCGGTCAGCACGCCGAAGTCTTGGGTTGAATGATCACTCTCACAACTCACCCGCGGTAGCCACACAATTAAACGATAATTCGGGTTCGGGCACTCTCTTAACGCCGACGGCACTAAAATGCAATACTAATTAAGCAAAGGAATCCAGCAAAGAGGAGTGTTTAGTGGCTCACTTGATCGGTGTGAAGACACCGATCCCGGCCGGAGACGAGGGCGAGCGAGGAAGCGTGGGCTTACCCGCACGCCGCGCCGGAGAAGCTTCAACCTGAAATTTTAGATTACATGCACTACACCCCTTGCAAGGGGGTTGGACTAGGGGTGGGGGTTCAAATTACAACCAAAATATTCCTCCAAGCAGGGAGGGGCCTTCATCCAGCCAAGCGGGGAGGGGAGAAACGGGGAAAGTATGCCGAATGAAGACCGAGATCGGTTCAGTCTTCTCTTTGCGAGTGCTGACAGTCGGTCGAAGATGTTGCTACTGTGACTTCCCCTGAATTTTGTTGGGGACGAAACCACTTGGAGAATCTTCGTATCTGGAACAGGGTGACTCCAGAATTTTGTAAATTTCTTCAAGCTTTGCTGTTGGTCGGGGTGGGGGCTTGAACAGGGTGGTAGACCCTCGGATATGACAGTTTCAGGTTCCCAACAGCAAGAATAAGATGATGCCACGACCACTCCCTAGCTCAGAATCTGGTACCGCTAGAGTCGTTGGAACCGTTGACAAGTCCTCTTCGAAGTAAGACTAACGGGGATGCCAGCTGATGTCTTGGTCGACCGGTGGGCTTTGAACACTGAGGAGGGGTCGGTGCAGACTGAGTGGAGGTAGATCCGAGCGCCTGGAGGAAGAAATTAATAACTCTTGCGAACAGATGCCGATTGGAGTTCCGCCTCTTGATTCTGAAAGTAGATAGGTTGAAGAAGATCTTTGCTGAAAAACTTTTTCCCGATTCATGCTGGATTTGTCATGGCAAAGCTTCGAATCACGTTCAGGTGCTCTGTCAGGAGAGCTTCGTGCAGTCGAGGGAGAACGGCTCTCCCGGGCAGCTCGGTGCTCGGACGACAACGAAACCACCGCCGTTGCGAAGAAGACAGGTAGACGCTTCCGTGGGTACCTCTTGGGCCTTCAGATTCAAGGGGAGGTGGTCGGGGTGGCCACTGCTAGCAGGTGATCCTCTGCAGGTCGCCAGTCTAGATGGTGGAAGGTGGGGGTGATGGAGAAGAACAATGGGAGAGTGAAGGAGATGAGAGAGAGGGGGGGGGCGACCTAGGGCTGTGGAGGGAAGGGGGATTTCGAAATTCAAAGGCATAGGGAGGTGGATGGGTGCTTGGGGTAGTGGGAAGGGTGCTTGGGAAAGTGGGAGGGGTAGTTGGGGGTTGGGTGGTGAGGAGAGGATTGGTGGAGGGGGTCTTGGGAAGGGGGGAGTATTGATGAGGGTTGTGGGGAATGGGAAGAGGCTTTAATGGGGTAGGTGGGGAGTGGAGGTGGTTGGGAAGGGAGGAGAGAGAAAAATTTTGAAATTGGGGTGGGGAGGAGAGAGAATGGGGTTCGCCCCCTTTAGAGAGAGAGAGAGAAGAGAGAGAGAGGGGAATCCACCCCTTAGAGAGAGAGATTCTCACAATTGTAGTGGAATTTCAAATTTTCTTTCAATCATTCATTACCTAAAAATGGAGAGAGTGGGGTCCTATTTATAGGGATCCCATAATTTACAATAAGACCTTGACTTTTGACACATTGACTAATAACCAATAAGATAGGGGCGCCCATGGGCCAAGCCCAATGAATTGGGCCCAATAGCTAACTAATAAACCTAATGACACACAAACCTAGGGAAATAAGCACAAGACCTAGGGACATGACTCAAATAAAAGGGAAATTACAATGATATGACTCAAATAAAATAAAGAAATATACATAGGACTCAAAATAAATGACTAGACCATGATGTACGCCTCCGGGGTGACGAGAATGGTCGAGAGTGTCAGGACGGATGGTGATGACCCCATCAGCATAAGCTCAACTTTCAATGTGTCCGATCTATTTGCATAGAGGGACCCAGCGGTGATCCCTAGTGAGCCTTTTGAGCCATCCCCTCCATTGAGAGTGATCCCACACCTGAGCGTCCACCTTCCGCCCCTTTTCCACGGTAGCGAGAGCATATAGATCATATACTGGATGAGCAAGTGATAGTTACCAGGAGTGGATCCTACCCGCGCTACCTAGTGCAATGGAGAGGATGGCCCGCCACCGAGGATACTTGGATCACCCATGGAGAGTTGCAGCGGATCGATCTGGACCTTCTAGAGCGATATCAAAGTGATGTAGACCCTTACTCGACAGGGTCAAGTTTCCCCCACCCGGGGAGAATTGGTGTGGACACCCGAGCGATCAAGAAGCACGAACTGGCGAGCCACCGGTACCGTACGCGGAGCACCACCCAAGCCACTTCGGCATCCATCTGACTCGGAGATAGTCTGGAGACTCCCCCTTGAGTCTTAGTATTTATGATATTTATGAGGACTTTATTTATGTGTAATGTGTTTTTATTCGGATTGTAATTTGAATTGTAAGGAGGGTTTTTGTGCAAAATGGGACCCTTGGGTCCCACGGCCCCCCCATCCCTCCTCCGATTGATCCACCTGAGCCCTAGGGCCCATGTGGGGTCAGTCAACCTTCCATTGTGGGCTTCTAGAAGGTGGGACCAAAGGAGGGGACAAAGGGGGGAGCATCTCCTAGATCTCTCCTCAATTCAAGGGGGTGTCCCCCCCCCTTTTACATTAGTTTAATAGGTTTTGAATTTTATTTTATTTGATTCCAAACCACATGAGAGAAATAAATTGTGGACTCCCTATTGTACCCCTCCCCAACCCTAGATCTAGGGATAGTTAGTGTCTTTTACCATTTCATATAAATAGATTGTATTTTCATTTGATTAGAATTAATGAAGAAGAAAATTCCATTTTGTGCCAAGGAGCATTGTGCGCCCCCCTCTCTCTCTCCTCTCTCCCCCTTCAGCAGCTGGGAAGGCTGTGAATCTGAGGTGTGAAGCCTCTTCTACCTGGTGTGAAGATCGTCGCCGCCGCCGCCGCCATCGTGCTGCCTTCGCACCACCACGGTCATCGTCGGAGTTCTATCCACCCAGGGTAGCAAACTCTTCCACGAATTTCTGCTCTCAACCACAAGGTCTTCTGGAGCCCTAACTTCCAGGGTGTGTTCTAGAGGTTCCCTCCACCCTCCATAAAAATCGGTTTGGCTTCTAGAGTTCATTTTATATTTTTCCATTTTTGTTCTTCATTTCCTTCCAGATCTGTCAGGTTTCTGTCCACTGTGACAACAACCCTGAACTTCCCATCTTTGACCCACCTTTTGAATTTTCCTGGAACTCCCAATTTTAATGGAGGTTTTGTCCACCTTCCCCTTCATCCATGCATTTTCGTGGAATTTCTGAAGACCACCACCTATTTTCCAAAAATTATTTTAGATCCCAACTCAGTTCTATCTACCACTGTCCAGATCCAACCACCGGCCAGTATAAAATAATTTTCCCCATCCAAACCTCCATCAAACCCAGCATAAAAAATATCCACATTTTCCTCTTTCTCCCCTCTACAACTTTGCTGAAGAACTGAACACCAAGATCGGACATATTCCCCACGGTCAACGCTGATTCTCAAGAAACTACATTCCTGCCCGAGCAGATCTGAAACTGAGATCAATCTTAATCAAAAATCGGCCAACAGAAGTACAACGCTGGTGAATTTTTCTGAAGCCCAGTAGGTTGAAGAATTTCGAGTCAGCGTTCCAACGACGCTAGTTTCATTGCATTTCAACATTGGTGCTGGTCGCAGCGAGCATTCTTTCCAGGTCGCGCGCCTCAAAACAGAAACGTCAGATTCGTGGGCAGCAATTCCCACGAGTGGGGATCGGAGCCGCCCGGCCTCCGATCGGCGTTCCCGCCCGACCGCTATCCAGGGAGGCGCGGCACCAGGGGTCTTCATCATAGCGGTACCCACCCCGTCAGACTCGGAGGACAGAGCGGTCAGTGGGCCCCACGTACTCGTAGATCGCGTCGTCCGGATAGCACCAAAACGTGGGTTTTGGCACCGATGGACGACATCAAGATGCTGCCCGTCAGCCCAATTCGCGTGACTCCCGAGCTCCACATGTGACCTATTACCTCCCTGCGTGGAGTGGGTCAAATCTATTGTACCGCTGTAATAATTGTTTACCGGGAGTCCGGATTTGGCCGGGGTTGTCTTCCCCACGCCGGGAGCGTGGAGGTAGTGATCGTAACTTCTTGGTATTCATTTGCTAGTTTAGTATATGATATTAGGCCGCTGCTGAGTGCGATAGAAACTAGCCCGTGAGTCCATGTCACCGCTGTGAGTGTGAGAGTGACCCGTCCCGTAGCTCGATCCGAGCACGGAAGTGAGTCGGACTACCCTGAACTCTGCCGGTTCCTCAACCGTGCACGATCTGCGTTTCCCTCGCTTGGGACGACGAGTGAGCTTACGTTTCTGTTAGTGACGTATAGCCCACAGGAACTCCTAATGTCGGGCCGAAGTGTCTCTCATATTCGTATGTTGCTGGTCGCACTTCCATCTAGAGTCCGAGGTCTGTATCATGAAGAGTCCATCCCTCTGTCCGTCCCGCATCACTTTATTTTCAAATATCAAATTTGCCATACCTTGGCATACATTGTCCCAATGATACACGAGTCTGCCCGAATACGGTCATACTCGGCCCACCTCATGGGCCCATATGTATGCACCGTAACGCTATGTGCAGTCTCAAAATAAAAAGACAACGACTAATCGACAGCCCTGCGAGTGACAGGGATTGCCAAAGTCTTCATTAAATTTACAAATAAATGATCAAATGAGCAATGAACAATAATACTAAATGCTATCACCTTGCATGCCTACATGATCTGACTCTCCGGTATATCTAATGGTGATTAGCAGAAAGTCGGGTTACGCTCGGCCGGAGGCTTTCACTATGTGTGATGGTAGTCCTCGGACCTAAATTCTCCGCCTTGTACCGGGAGCCGGCTTCACGAATAAATACTATCATATTGTGTACTGGCATGCAGTCACATCTTTTACATATTATATTGGCCCCATGGCCTCTTCATTTTGGCGATTAATCAAGAGTTTTCTCTCTTCTAGAGAGATGTAATTAACGTCATAGCCTTTATGGTACGGTGGGTTTTGAGTCCCGACACGATCACCTATAATCATCTGGTTAGTCAAACGGTGCGCATAATAAACTTTTCACTCAGTGACTGGCCTGCCCTACGCAAATAAACCTTTAATAAATAAACAAATAAATAAATCAATAATTCAATATTGTAATAAAATCAATCCCCAGACCCTCTTCCTTCTCTGGAGGACCTGAGGAGGTGGCTAGTGGAGTGCACCCGAGGTTATCACATCCTTGGTTTCCCTTAGGAGCCCTAGATGTTGGGGCTGGTAGTGATATGGGATTGAGTACTAGAGACTTCGTCAGGCGCAAGAGCGTAGTGCTCAGTGGCTGGCGGCCATCCGGGAGGAACAAGAGCAACTGGATCAATTGGCGGCTGCCCTGGCCGAGTAGAGGGGCATGTGAAGGCTGCTCAGACACTTGCTCGAGACTGAGCCTCTCAGCTGGAGGAGGTCGAGAGTAGGACCGAGGCTTTAAGGAAGGCCTTGGAGGAGTAGCGGTTAGCCAACGAACGTGTCAGGGCTGAGTGGCGAGTGGCTACGAGCACGGTCAAGGCCAGTACTCAGATCCTGTCTACTCATGAGGCGGAGTTCACGGCTACTGAGTCTTTCCAGTCGACATTGGAGGGGAGCGAGGCATGACTTGATTATACCTCCCTTTCTTTTTTTTATTTTGTGCCTGGTTGCACAGATTTTTGTTACCCCAAGGGCATGTCTTGGGAGCATTTTATAAAGTATGATTGACAAAATGTTTGATTTCTTTTTATCACTTCTTGTGTAGTCCCACTCTTTCTTTTACGGAACAAAGATGTATGGGTTGGCAACCACGTGTACTGCTAGTCGTGGTTGATTCTTCTACTATGTGCTAGAAGGTGATTACACTAGAGCATGCATGTGATGTGCTAACTTGCTGTTGGAAATTGGGGCTGAGGGGGCGGGAATTGAGCAATGGGAATGGAGTGCTTGATGCCGGAGGCAGGGAGCCAGGTGCCAGAGACCGTGCACCGGCTACTGGGAAATGGGTATTGGATGCTAGAGGCTGGGCACTGGGAATTGGGGGCTGGGCTCTGAGTGCTGGAAGGCTGGGTACTGGGTACTGGAGGCTGGGCTCTGAGTGCTGGAAGGTGAGCCCAAGATACTGGGGGCTGGGTACTGGGTACTAGAGGCTGGATACCTGGTGTTGAGGGTCTACCCGCATGAGGCATGTTGACCGGGTTGACTGGAAACCAGGGGAACTGAGAGGTAGCCCATACGGGTTTGTCAATTTGGGCACCAGAAACTAGAAACTGGTGCTGGAACCGGAGCTAGAACTAGCCGGCTGACCATTTAAGGTGTTGTAGCCAGAGGCTGGGAATAGAACTGGGGCTGAGACTGGTGTTGAAACTGGATCTAGAGCTGGCCGGCTGACTGTTTAAGGTGTTCTAGCCTGAGGCTGGAGCTGGGACTGGAACTAGGACTAGGACTGGTGTTGAAACTAGAAATGGAGCTGGTCGGATCACGAGATGTGAGTGCTCAAAAAAATGACATGATGCATGCTGGGCTAAAATAAAGAAATCATCAAAATGAAAGCAAAGAAACGATAAAATAGAAAGTACTCAAGGATATTATTGCTAGACTGAGCCAAGACAGGGTCAAGAGTCTTCTTACAACCATAGCGTGTGAGACAGGGTCCATCGTCCCCCACCCGGCTCAACCGAGCGGCCTATCCAACGATTAACCGTATGCTCTTAGATCATCGTCATTTTTGTTAAAGGGGAACATCAAATCCCAGAACACACGGACAACCAGCCGGTCCTTGAGAGGTTATAGTAATATAGATATCATATGGTAATGTAACAATGAGAAGGGATAGAGAGCCACACCTAACTTACCTGCCAAGCGAAATGGCATTTTTTTATTTTTGATTTTTGGATTTTCAGATTTATATGACACAAACACACAAAGAGATAAGCAAAACATAGCAATAACATAACCACAAAATTAACGAAGAATAACACAACATAGCATAACGGCATAATGAAGGATGAACTAACATACCAACATATGCAAAACGCCACATGAATAAACAACAACATGAGAACGGAGAAAATGGTGGGGCATGACAACACGCGGCGGGACAACACACATTAGGACCAGAACATAGCAGGACAACATACCATGCAGAACAAAACCACATGTAATGGGACAGAGATACGTAGGACAAGGACATCTGAGACAATCACAGGGGAGACGACATAACACATATGAAACAACCACAAGTGGGACAAGGACACATGCAACACATGGTGGAACGAGACAACATGTGGAACTAGAATATGCATGAGATGACCATAGGTGGGACAGGTACACCCGGACGACGACCATAGGGGGACAACACGGGACATGACTAATATGTTCTTCAATCAAGCCCAAGATCTGACGAAGCTGAACCGCCAGGTTAACGATCGTAAGGCAAAATCCTCTCATGGAGATATGAGGAGAATTAGACAAAAGCTAAGCACAAGCTGAGAAGGACATAAGCTCCTGAACAGATCGAGAAACAAGATTGAAGAAGAGAACAGACCGAAAGATGAGTGTGAACTGGAGACAGAGCGAAGGATGAAGAGTGAGAAAACTTCAATACCTGCAACCTGTATACTGAGCAAACAGATTACGTACCTATCCTCAAGGTAAAATGCATGAGAAATAAAAGACATATATTTTTAGAATTTTTTTCAATTTTTCTGATTTTTTTTGATTTTCAACAATATTTGATTTTTGTTTGGAATGTTTGCAATATCTTTTTTTTGAATTTTTGATAATATCTACTTTTTTAAATTTTTGACATATTTAATTTTTGAGATTTTTGACATATAGACAAAGCTATCCGCAGCACCCAAAGACAGGCTCAAACTACTGGCCAGGGGTTGTCATCCCCCCCTCTCATTAAAGGCTTCGCTTGAGCATGGCGTGCATTTGAAGGTGACTCACCACAACCAACCGTCTCTAAAGAATGGTGCCCCTACTAAGGCCATACTCGGGATACAACTCAACCTAAGAGGGAAAAATAGAAGAAAAAAAATGGGATAATCTTTATACAAGATGGGAGATATCAGGGTTTGAATTCCTTCCAGGGCACTACCCCCCAAAGAGATAGTCTGTTGCACTGGAGCTTTATGTCTTTGATTTTAAGACCCATATTTATTAGTCATGAGTGCGACCGGGCTCATGATGTCCCGTGGGGAACTGTATTGCCACTCTTGCCATGCCTTAATTTCATAATTTTGTATATTGATTCATTTTCTCATTTTTAGCCCTTACTAGCTAGATTTAGCGTGAAAGCTCATTTTTTTAGGGTCAAGACTGCCCCTATTTGAGACCTCTCTCGTATTAGGGAGCGCCTACGTTGGTCATCTCAGTCATCAATCTCTTGCCCCTGCACTTGACCAAGAAGAGAAAAGAAAAGACCTTTGTGCATACTCAAAGTATGGCTAAAGCAGTAACGGTGTGCCTCAGAGGAAATCGGCTATAGTTTGTCGTGAAGTGTGTGAAAAATCCATACTTAAAGGTCACCCTCAACGATCAGGGAAAGAAACTAGACTCCCAGCACAGAGCTATTACCAGCCTAAGGATGCTGCAGAAGCGAACTCTTTTTAACTAAACTAAGCAAACTTCCTAACGCCACTCAACCGTGTTGAGGAATTCACCACTATAACCATGCGCGAGAATAAATAGAAATAATAGCAATGATAGCATGTTTCTTGCACATAATAAAGGTACCTTACAAATCCATAGCGTGGAAGTAACATCCTGAAGAAATCTTGACCAGTGAGCTTCGCGTGGCATGAGCTTTTGTATGCCTTGCTTGATAGGAAAACAATTGAGAGAATAATAAGGATTGAGATTCTTCAGCATGAAGGAGCAGCAGACACCACATTGGACGAAGAAGGATAAAAGGAAGAGAGACGAGGGAAAGAACTCCCTCGTTAAGGCATAGAGACCCTGATAACAAGGAACCAGATACAGAATAAATAAAGATCAACTGAGATCAAGGCGGACTAAAGCCTCAAAAACAACAAGAAAAAGGGCAACGACCCCAAAAGGGTGAAGAGGAATGAATAGACAAACCATGAGAAGATTGTGGCAAAGGTAAGGGGGAAGAGGAGTGATCATCCGACGTGGTCGGAGAAAAGGAATTAGAATCACCCGACAGGGTCGGGGAAGGAGAATGAGAATCACCCGACAGGGTCGGGGAAAGAAAATGATAGACACCCGACAGGGTCGGGGAAAGAAAAGGATAATCACCCGACAGGGTCGGGGATGGATCAGAAGCAGAGCCCGGGGATATCGGAGGAGAAGGATCAGACGAAGTCTCTAAAGTGGGATGAAAGGATGACATAGGCCGAGGCCAAAAATCATGAGAGAATGGAGGATCCAGAGGCTCCGGATGAGGGGATAAAGAAGAATGGGGGTTTGTGGACCCGAAAAGTAAGGAGAAGATCATAGAAACTAGATTAGAGGAAGGGAGGTACACCACCCAGAGGTGGGAGTTGAGAAATAGAAAGTATGAATGAAAGGAAGAGGAAGAGGAAGAAGTGGACCCCTGTGTGCACAATTGACAACCCTTAAACTTATGCCACCGCCTCTTCTTAGCTGACACTTCTGGAACAGGGACCCACCTAGAGTGAACTCGGACCTTC
The DNA here is from genome assembly GCA_022559845.1 of Amorphophallus konjac. Taxonomy (NCBI): domain Eukaryota; kingdom Viridiplantae; phylum Streptophyta; class Magnoliopsida; order Alismatales; family Araceae; genus Amorphophallus; species Amorphophallus konjac. Next base: position 314,426,404 of record CM040122.1, on the reverse strand, counting down.
GGCCTTCTCAATCTGTAATAGTTTCTCAAATAACGGGCCCACCTGACAGATGGCCTGGCCCGCCTGTGAACATGCAACTTCATCAGGGCGGTTGCCCCTAGACACCCAGTGCTAACCATAGGCAGACATTCTTGAACAGATAACTCTTCAAATGAATGAATATCAAAAAACCATGGAGTTTTGTCACTTGGCACTAGTAGCATGAGATTCGGCATCTCCACTCGGTAATTGGGCACAAAGCATAACTCCCTTACTAGAAGAGTAGGACGAAACAGAGGGAGAGTAATGCGTGGCGTTGACGTGGCCGACTCACCAATAAACTAAGGAAGATTGCATAGGATGTGCAGAATGTCCTTGGAAAGTGCAGAAGGTACGTCCAATCGCCCCTTGAATATGGAATTAACCAATCACTTGGCAGCCGTATGAGTTAGCACAATCCGAGTAAAGAACCCATCTTGGCCAGTCAACTGAATAGTAATGGAGCGAGAGGTAATAACATCATCAATAATCGAACCTCCGGTGAGCAAAGAGATTACTACCAGCCTCACTTTTGAAGAAACTGGTGCAAGGGAACTCTTCTTAGCAACCATCTTTGGAAGGGTAGGCTCATCCCCAAAACAGCTAGAGACCAGGACGCAAATAGGCATGCGGCAAATGAAATTTTGAATCTTGTAATGCAGAACTGGCACTGAACTGTCTTGACTTGGCTCGTCATCTCCCTGGGGACCAGATCCGAGGGGCACTAAAGGCAGCACATACCCACTCCGCGGGGTGGAAGTAGGTGGAGAAATTGGTGGAGAAGGCTTGGAAGGCGTGGGTGAAGGTTTAGAAGGTATAGAGGCCACAAGCGGTGGAGGGATAGCGGCGATGATAGGCTCAGGTGGAGGCAAAGGCAAAGGTGGAGGTGTAGGAGGGGGTAAAGGTGAAGGTGGAGGTGCCGGTACAGGTGGAGGTATAGCCTGCTCAGGCTCGGGCAACGATGGCGAGGGAGATGGCAAAGGCGGTGGAGATGGTGGAGATAGAATAGGGGTCTTTGATAGAGGAGGCGGTGAAGGTGGTGGTGATGGCAGTGGGGGTAGTGGAGGTGGTGGAAGTGGTGGAATAGGGTTCTTTGTGAGAGGAGGTGGTGAAGGCGGTGGTGATGGCAGTGGGGGTCTTACTTACCTGTTGGCATGTTTTTCCATACATCTATTTGCCCTGGATTAGGAATGTTCTTCAGTTTTTAACTCTGTCTGCTACAGGACGAAACAGTCTCCTTTAGGACCGCCATATTATATAGCGGCCCTATGATAGACCCCAACCCTCCAGCATGCGGCCCTACTATGACCGCTATTTCCCTTCTGCATCTGCACCCTATTAACTCTAACCAGATTGCAGATTGGCCCTATTAACTATGTGATAAACTTATGTAAATACGTTCTATTCCTTGTTTTGACCCCATATTCATGATATTGGATATGTTGTTCTTCAATCATAATAGGTCTCATGTCCGTATGTGTTATAATCATATTTTAAACTTATGTTAATTTCATGCCAAAACCATATACTCTTGCATTAAATTTCATATTTCAAAAAGATAAATGGATTTATTGATGTTTTGATCATCGTTTCTATGCAGTTCTACTCTCATCTCCCAGTCTTTCATAAGTATATAGTGCATACTCCGGTATGTGACTATTAGTTACACTTTGCACTTATAGGCACACTTTCTTGAACTTGTGAACCTCTCCGCCAGATATTCCTTCTGTCGGACTAGGTGATATTGTTTCAAGGCCTCTGTAAGTCTCCGTGAGTCTGGGATTTCCACTAGGACTCCGATCTAGTTGTACCCCTCAAAGCCCAATTATCTAGAAAGCACTCACATGATCGATGTTTTTTCTGTGTCCTGGCTATTAGCAGCCCTCAAGAGACCGCCACTGTTAATTAGCGGCCATCTAGAGACTGCCATAGTCAAGTAGCGGCCCTTCTGCTGATCGCTATTATCCCAAAGTGTTCACTACATCGACTCTATTCATTCTTCATGCATCGACTCTGTCCAAGTTGCGGCCATCCCCTGGACCGTCACTTTCGGATTGTGGCCATGTATATCACCGCTATTTCAAGAAACGGCCCAGTCATGACTATTTTATGTCTCAATTGTTCTTAACCCAAGGTTTGACCCACGGGTTGATTCTCCTATGTTCTTACATGGTCTATTGATTGTCTAGAACCTAACTTCTTACTCAATAAGTTATAAATGAATTATGGAAGTTAATGAATATACCGTTATGCTGTCAGATTTCTCCGTAGTGTGACCTTGTCTTAAATTCTTCTTTGAACTCTTAAGATAATATTTGGTACGTTCTTACTTTGATATTCACCATCATGAGCTTATTATTTGTTACATTATTGGCTGAGCATTATTGTTATACTCGTGGAAGTAGCTGGATTTATAACATGAAGATGTAGATCGGGCACTGATTGTGTCCAAGGGCTCGACTTTAGCCCCCTCGACTGATTGCCGGAAACATGCTATAAACCGTGGGGTATGACGAACACTAGCGTCGCATTGCGTTGGGAGTACTTTCTTTTATAAACGAGTGAAATCCACGAGGCTCTCTTGCAATTATTACTTGCTTATTACATGACATTCAAGTGCATAGCCTTTATGGTTATGAAAAGTGCATTCTCGTTAAGTGCTTGTACATTCTCATTCATGAAAGGCCACTTTCTATCTTGCTTGATCATATTATCATTCTTTATGAACATTCATATGTCTATGATCTACGTCTTGCTACTTGCAGTATAATGTTTTACCGCATTCCTTTTTATCTTATTTTCTAGAGCTAAAATATTAATTACTTAAACATTGCCTTCATGTTGATACAAAGATACCTATTGGGCAAGTGTTCTCATTTCTTACTTTTCCAATCTTTTCAGGACATTCTAGCGGGGATTCGAACTACTCAAGTAACGAGTCCGAGAGTGATTAAAGATCGAGAGAAAACCTAGTAGAGTCAAGAGTCAAGTCGAGTCTATGTTATTTTCCATTTGTTTGAGTCTAGTAAAAAGAGTCAATTATCAATGTACTTTGGATATTATTCAATAAAGTGAAGTTTTGAGTATATTATCTTATGCATTCCCTTTTTTCGTGTGAATGTGTTAGTGCTCTGATTATATTGCTCGCTTGCGGCGTACTAGTCAGCTATTCACGTTCCCGAAAATCTTCCACTGTACTTATATCTCGGGGCGTGGCAAGTAGGGTCAAGCATGAAGTAGAATAGGATTAGCAAGTGGAATGCAAACAGCTTGGCTCAAAATGTGATAGTGAGCAAGTGAAAGTGTGGATAACGAATTCCATCATGCATAGCAACAGATAAGGAGTTATGATTTCAGCAGAGTAGCCAGATTAATGAGTTGTACTTGGAAGAATTTTTCAGAAGAAGAGTTTCAGCAGTGGTGAAAAGTCCATTGTAGCATGCCAGACAAAAAGATTAGCAACATTAGTAGGGTGCCAACAAAAAATGAATGATTTGAAAGAATTATTTCATGGAGTTCAAGAAAGCTTGTATCAGAAGAATTATAATTTGAAACACTATTCACTAGACAAGCTTGTAATTTTTAGATTCTTCTATTATAAGATTTTCTATGACACAGCCCTTATATTCAGCTTGGTTTAAGTGTAATAAATTTGGAGTTTACCAATTAAACTCTTGGAAGCATTTTGCACTCAGACTTAATAGAAATAAACCAAGGCCACATGTTTAAATCTTGTTTAACCTCTCTTAACCCTACTCATTCAAAATCAAGGACTCCCTTAGGAGTAGCTCAAGACTAGTGTTGTGATTAAACATATTTGACATTTCTGATTTAGTCCTCAGGGTTACAGCACTTTTTCTGACCTTTTGGTCATAATTTCATATTTTTCCTTTTTGGCTCATAATTTTTAAGAACATTCAAGTGTCGTCCACACCTTTTGACATAAGGATGCATGTTGTTTAGATGCCAGCACCCCTAGTTACTCAGTGAGACTAACTATCCTAATTCATTTTGAGTAAAGATAGCAGAGATAGCTCATGACATAGTTCACTTCATTTCTTTGATGAAGGACCTAGTTTCTCAGTGAACCCTTAGCCATGTATCTAACTTGAGCATTAAATCACAATTTTACTCATGTGCTGCCCTTTGAGATTTTTTAGATTCTTTTATGTTTAAGAACAACACTTAATCCAAGCTACTCAACCAAGGTTGCCATAATCCTTAAATTTTCAGATTTTAGGAGATTGCACGGGACACAACATGTGGGCATTGGTTGAGACCTATTAAGTTTTGAATACAATCTTTTTCAGTGAGTTCAATTTATATAAACTCTTGAATTTATTAGGCGTAAACCAATGAGTTTATTCATGGGTGATCATACAACCTTATAAAAGAAGATTCCTATATATGATATGCTCAGATTAATGAATTGATGGACATATTGGAATCATTCTAAGCACAATGTGGTTCACAGTATTTCAGCAGAGGCAATTTTTCAAGAATGTTCATGCCGACCAGTTTCAAGATATTACAGAGATGACAAGGATGCCAACATTTAAGTATGTCTGATATCAATAGGGAGAGACTCCTTATGAGAGAGTGTGAGCTCAGATCTTAGAGAGGCTCCCCCTTAGGGAAAGCTAGATTTTGACAACAGATTTCCAGAGTTAAAGTTGAGGAAAAACTATGATCAAGGATTTTTTAAAGGGCACCTCTTTTCAGCAAACGCAGAGAGTCTGAAATCCGAAGAACAAAAGCCAATCACTTAATCTCAGATCCATGAGAGCAAGGAGCGAGGAATGATGAGAGTGTGCTAGAGACACAAGGCTGTTCAGAAATTTTAAGGTAGACAGAGGAAGAAGTCGACTTATGAAGGTCTTTAAGTCGGCTTCAGCTTAAAACAGAAGGCGGTGTTTTCAGAGAACTATAGGGAGGTTGAGTTATGAAGTCCTCAGGTTGACCTGAGCTTTTCTAGAAATGCATCTTAACTCAAATTGATTCTAAATAGATGCATGGACTTTTTCAATTTTCTCTCACAAATGACATGCATTCAAATGATGCCAGATTGGCACTGGCTCCCCCTGACTAAATGCAAATTGTGCATGAAAGAAATGCAAATCAAGGCATGAGACACTTACACCCCTTAGATGAAGGTGCTATGCATTCCAAGCAGATTCTTTAAGCTATGCATGAGCATGCAAGGAGACACATATGTAGTGAACATGGATCAAATGCATTTGTACAATACCAGAGAGTGTATACATTTCAAATGAACTTCAGGATTTGGACACAATGTAGACATGCAACTTGTTCATGTATGAGCAGATGGATGCATGGAGTGACTCTTCCTATCTCAAGTAAGTCATGCATGTGAGAAAAATAGATTACCATGAACTGCTTACTCCCCCTTACTGAATGCACTGATTGTGTAAACTAGACATAAAAATCATCCAAGAGAGTATGCTGAACAGAATCTCATGAAGGATGTGCATGCTTAAAGTGCAGGATTGACCCATGGTACCGGGCGGAGCACTTAGGTCCGAAGACGACCTCACACATAGTGTGAGTTTTTATATAGACATAATATGCCCTTCTCCCAACACCATTTAATATACCATAAGGTCATGCATGAAAATGCATCGTGAGTTCAATGCAAATGAGTATAAGCATGCACGTAAACATATGCGACACAAGACATGCATAGAACTTCCCTGCAGTAGATCTGAAGTGATTTTTATTGTTGAACATGATATATGCAGACAAGAAAACATATGTAGCCAACTTCCAAATCCCACAGCCAAGCAGTTAAGCAGAGTAATCATGAATTCTTATTAATCAAAACATGAAGTGTAGCTTTAACAAGGAAGAAAATTAGAACAGACCGACAAGCAAGGATCACTAACATATAGATTGGGGTTATACCAAATCAGGGTGCCTTGCTTATTTAATGAACCCCCTTTATTTCCTTGGTACAAGGCACACCTGCAAGAACAAGTTCTCATTTTCTGTTTAAAGGTACCCAAGATCTCTTGGGTCCTGAAAATTTAGTAGCACCATTCACATGTGTTGTCCATGAATTCAAGGCATGTTGATCATCAAATTTCAAAATAAAGCAATCATTTATAACATGCCCTACCTTTCCACAATAATGATAATGAATAGAGAGATTCAAATTTTTCTTCAAAGAGTATGCTTGAGGTATCCCTAAGAAGGCAGAATTTCTGCCATTTCTATCATGGACATGGTGAATTCCTCTCAAGTGCCAATAGTCCTTGAATGTATGTCCAGTCCTTCTACAATAATAACAGAAGTGAAGCTTTCTATTTGCAACCAATCCTTGCCTCTTTAGAGCAGTGAATTTTCTGCTATCCCTAAATTCATCATTCTTCAAAACAGGGCAATTATGCATTACATGACCAGATGTACCACAGTAAAAGCATTTAATTTCCCTTTTCTGGACAACATGATTGTCAACATGAATGTTTCTAACATGCACATGAGGATTTTGAAATGAACTTCTTTTATTTGAAAGCTTTCTGAAAATTTTGGAATCATTTGTTCTTTTGAATGCATTCAGATCATCAGACTTCTTGATACGACATTCATGCTTCATATGGCCAACTTTACCACAGTAATGACAAGAAATTTCTTTGATTGTGCATGTGTGTGTGCATTGGAATTTTGTACAACATGCACATGGGTACAAGCAACACCAATTTGTGATTTCTTGTTCACAGATTTCTATTTATCAGATGTAATTTTAAGAGTTTTCTGCCGTGAAATAGAAGGAATTTTATTAGATGTGCCAGGAACATCAGAAGCATGAACAAATGAGGTTTTCAATTTATGCTCAAATGATTTCTTGTTCACTGGCATGTAGTGAAGCCCTTCTTTTTGTAAATTAACTTTAACTCCTAATAGCCTATCCAAATTTTCTTTGCCATCTACAAATCTAAACAACGAGCTTTTCTGTCACGCCCCGATGCGGAAAATTGGAACGCAACAGTTATAATTATTCATGACAATCATAGCAAGTAAATAAAATGCGACCAAATAGAAAACAGATATACATAAATAAACCGCCAACTTCAATTAAAATTAAACATAAGTTCCATCCAGGATTCAATCCAACTACTTACAAACTGACCCAATCAAGGTAACCTAAATAACAACAACTGTCTGGATGATCAGACTACATAATTGACACGACCGAGAAAAACTATGACCACTACAGGACGTGACTCTAGCTGGCTCGCTCCAGGTCTTTACTCATGTCCATCCCCATCAGTTTGCACGTCCTCATCCGAGCTACCTGAAAATGGTTGGAGAAGTAGGGTAAGCAAGAGCTCAGTAGGATTTTATATCTCTATCATCACGCATAGTTTAAGTAGTTAATCAATTAAGCATGTATGATGACAATGAAAAGAATGAACTATAACAACGGTATAACCAGATGATAAAATACAACCCACGGATTAGGCTTCAAGAGATAGCAAGTAACAAGTGCAAGTATAATGAGAACATTTCATGTATTTGTCCATAACAAGCACACATGTATATCAAGTCATGTGGAGAGATTTCCATGTAGGAATGAATGTCATAGACCACACCCTAGCAAGTACTCGGTGCAATGTCACACCTAGTCATTACAAACTCCCCGGGACACAAGTACTTTCAAGCGCTCCTCCAAGGACCAGACTGGGCCCTTTATGATGCCTTGGCATTGATTGGTGGATCAAAGATCTCAAGTATTATCTAGACATTCATTTCATTCGGCCAAGAATTAAAGGTCAAGCTTAAGTAACCTATCTCTAAGACCAAGGTTATTCTAAATAAAATTTGGATAGGAAGTCATAGGAATATGACTTGGAAGCCAAGATTTAATAAAGGAACAAGACCGGGTCGTAGCCTAAAGGGCTACCCTTAATACGACTACAACATCACACAAGAATCATGAAAAAATCAGATCTGGAAATAGGTTGCGGTCAACTAAGGACCGCTAACATGATATAGCGGTCTAGGAAGGACCATTATTGCTAGGACAGTCATAAGGCCTGCGTCGACTCGATGGATCAACGGGTCACCTCAATGCAAGGCCGGAGGGATATAGCGGTCAATCGCGGGGCTGCTATTTGATGGTGGCAGTTCAAAGAGGACCGCTACCAAATCAAGTCAAGCAAGAGGCTAAAACCAGTCGACCTAATCGCGTTCTCAGTCAGCCTGAGGCATGGTTGGACCGAATTAGGGTTCAACCCACGTAACCTAGGTCAATTGAGAGGCCATAGGTCGACTTGAATAGGGCTAGGTCAACTTCAAACAATGAGAAGTCAACTTGGCAAACTGGCACACATGCCAGACCAGAAAGTAGGAGGCGGTCATGCCATGGCCGCTACCTCAATGTAGCGGTCTAGATAGGGCCGCCACCAAGTCGAGACAGGTAGAACAATCATGAAACTCAGTGATGTGACACCAAAATGCAGCAATAGAATTTGATCCCTAGGACTTAATTCGCAATAGCAACAACAAGACTTGAGAGCTACTAGAGAGTCGCCAACACACCGCACGCTCGCGATTCCCGTGGTGACTCGGTGATGCCGAGTCGAGGTGGTGGAGTTAGCCCCTGGCTGTCTAGAGGACCAGCACCGCTAAGGTTGTGCCTCCCAAAGGTATGAAGCCCACAAACAAGGGCGGCCGGGTGCCTTGAGGGCACTAGGTCACTCGCTCATTTTAGCCACGGTGACCATACTAAGATGGTGGCTCCGGGATCGGGCACTCGCTCTCCAACCAGCGGATAAGTCTCGCAAATATGAAATGAACAGGAATAAAGGGGCAAGGGCAGAGCTCACCTGGTTGGTTTGAGGAAACCAACCCCGGTCGGAGACGAGGGCGAGCGGGGAAGTGTGGGTTCCCCCGCACACTGCGCCGATGAAGCTTCAATCCTGTTTAAAGGTACAATCACTACACCTCACGCAGGAGGGTGATCTCGGGGGTGGGAAATATTCAAGTACAATTAAACACTACCTCCCGTAGGGAGGGGCGGTAAGCCGGCCAGGCGGGGAGGGGAGAACCGTCGGGGAAAGGTAGGTTGGACGCCGGGGATGTTCCCACTTGCAACCAGCGATAGCTGACTGCCTGATGATTCCTGGACTGTAGATCGTGTTCCTGAATTTCGCCGGAGGCGAGACCAGCGTGGCATTCCTCGTATCTGGCACGCGGATGTCTCTGAATTTCCTTGATTTCTTCTGCTGCAGTTGCTGGTCCGGGGTGGGGTTTGATCGGGGAGGTAGAATCTGGGCGCGGCAGCTCCCTGTTTATGACAGCAGGATGTAGAGATCGCCCCGATGGCTTCTGAACTCCAAATCACGAGCTACTGGAGTTTCTGGAACCGTGAGCGAGTCCTCTCTGCAGCAAAACTGACGGGGAAGCCGTTCGATGTCGGGGTGGACTGGGGGACGCCGATGAGTGGCAGCTGGTCGCTGCAGGTTGTGGGAGGCAGACCCGTCCAATCGAGGAAGAAAAATGAAAGCTCTGACCTCCGGATGTTGAACGCACTTCCGCTTCTTGATCCCAAAAGAGGACAGGTGGAGGAAGATATTCGTAGAAGAACTCGTGGCTTGAATCTTCCAGTGGCTGGTCCGGGTAAAGCTTCGAACAAGGTGGCAGCTTCTGGCCGCAACAGCTACCTGACACAAACAGTGACTTGTAGGAGTTGTCCCGGCCGTTCCCGGACACCAAATCTCAAACCATCTAAGTTTTTGAAACTGTGGAGGAACCCTCTTTGCAGGAAAACTGGTGGGGAAGCCGTCTGATGTCGGGGCGGACTGGGGGACGCCGATGAGTGGTAGCTGGTCGCTGCAGGTTGTGGGAGGCAGACCCGTCTAGTCGAGGAAGAAGAGCGAGAACTCTGGCCTCCGGATGCCGATCATGATTCCGCTTCCTGATCCTGGAAGAGGATAGGACGTGGAAGAACTTTGTTGAAGAACTCTCGGTCTGAATCCTCCGCCGTTTGTCGTGGTACAGCTTCAAATCAGGTTGAGGAACTTGGCAGGGGAAGTCCAGCGCAGTCGGGGGAGAACGGCTCTCCCAGGCAGCCCCGAACTCGGAATGAGATGAGATCACCTCTCCTGCGAAGCCAACTGGTCAACCTTTCCAGCAATGTATGGTACGTCTTCAGAGGTCTCCGTATGACTCCGTGACAGCTTCTGAAAGATGACCCTTCCTCTGCCACCTGCAGGCTGATCAAAGGAGGGAGAGGGGTGGAAGAACTTGGTTGGCCAAAGGAAGAACAATGGGAAGGGGGGTTGGGGGGCTGCGACCTAGGGAGGTGAAGGGGCTGGGAATGAATGGGTGCAGTCCCCAAAGGGAGGAGAATTCGAATTTTAGCTTGGGAGGGGTGAAGGGGGTGCTTGGGGAAGTGAGGGGGTGTATGGGGAATGCCAAGGGGTGCCTTGGAAGAGGGAGGGATTAAATGGGAGAGTTAATGTGGCCTTGGGAGGTGAAAGGGTGGGTGATGTGGCAAGGTGAGGTGGCAAGGTGAAGAGAGAGAGGATGGTGCGAATTTGGGAGAGAGAGGGGGAGGAGAGAGAGAGGGGGCCGCCCCCTTTAGAGAGAGAGAGAAGAGGAGAGAGAGAGATATCTAGAGAGAGAAGGAGAGGTGCACAAATGCTGTGGCAAATTCTTTAATACTTCATTAGCTTCCACAAGAGGGGGTTGGGGTCCTATATATAGGGATCCCAACTTTGTACAAAAGCCCCTGAGGAAAGAGCCAATAACAGATAACCAAAAGCACAAAAAGGGGCGCCCATGGGCCTAGCTCCTCTAAATGGGCCACAAAGCCAAACAAGCCCAATATGACAATCAACTTAGGTAACAAGCATGAGCACCTAGGACTTGACTCAAAATAAAGGTGAAAATACATCAAAGTGACTCAAGAAATATATGAAAATTACATAGCCAGACACTGAAATTTAAGACGAACATAATGGCGAGCATCGGGACCCTTGGAGAAATGGGAAGTGGCAAGCGATGTCCCCATCATACTCCCGGGGTGCAGAGAACTCGACTCTGTCGAGTAAGGGTCCTCTCCGCTGCGGTACTGCTCCAATAGGTCAGGATCCAGCTGCTGGAGGTCCTCCCGGCTCACCCAGGCATCGTCCGAAGGTGGCCGTCCCTTCCACCTAACCAGGTATCGCCCATACGCCTTGCCCCTTGTGTTGGTGACCTGTTCATCTAAAATTCGCTCCACTTTGTCACGCTGGTTTCTCAAGTTGGGTGGAGCTCTCTGAGGTGTGGGGGCGCTCTCAAGGGATGGAGTAGGCTGGATCTCCTCACTGGGTGTCACCGTGGGGCCTTTGTAGGGCACCAGGTCAGCCACATTGAATGTGGGGCTTACTCCATATTCTTCAGGGAGTTTCAACACATAAGCATTGGTGCCAAGTTGTCTCAGCACCTGGAAGGGGCCAGCTCCACGAGACCTCAACTTTGAGGTATTCCTAGGGAATAGCCTCTCAGTTCTCACCATCACAAAATCACCAGTTTTGAATTCTTGGTGGCGGCGGTGGGGATCGGCAGTCTTTTTATAATTCTCGTTGCTCTTGTTGATGTGTTTGCGAATGTTTTCATGTGTCTTTGTGGATGTTGACTCACTAGTGGATAAAGGGGGTCCTGGACAACCAAATGTGGACCTATCATGCAATGGTGTTATGTAGACTTTGATGGACCTAGGGGGACCAGGGCATCCATGAATTGACCTATCATGCTTAGAAACCATGTGGACCTTGGTGCACTTAGGTGGACCGGGGCAGCCATGAGTGGCCCTATCATGCATGAGACGGATGAAGAGTGGGGGAAGACCAACTTGTCCAAATGTAAACCTATCGTGCACTGGACCTAGTGTGTGAGTGACACAAGTGATGTGACTAGCTTGACCACATGATGCGAAAGGTTGTGATACATGGATTCCTATCAAGATGGTCCCATCTGTGAGATTTGGGGGTTTCCACTCATGGGGATCGAAGCGGTTCTTGGGATGGGTCACTCCCTCATCTCCAAGGTTGATGTCACCCTTGGCCTTGACTCTCATAGTGTGGGCGGAATTTTGGAATGGGTGGGTTAGGACTGACATGGTGGGTGAGGGTAGGAGGGAGTGGGTGGTAAGTGATGAGTACTTGGAAGCCCATGGGGAGTGGCCAAACAGATCAAGATGGGCTAAGGGGTGAGTAACGTGGAGGGGGGTTTCAATCCAAGTGATCGCCCTAGGGTCCCTAGCATACATAGGGAAGTGGAAGTCATGATCCTGGTGGGGCCCAACGCAAGGCTCCTTGTAGGAGGGCAAGGGGGTAAGGTAAAACTCATTAGGCTCAGGTAGAAACAACAAGAGCTTACTCGTGCAAGGACCCTTGGTGTAAATGGAGGTGATGGTCCCGATAGAGGGGTGTGAGAAACTAAGGTACCCCATGTTGCTTGCTTCTAAGGCCCACATGTTTGTCACCTCTATTTGCCACAATACACTCCTAACCAAGTCCCTCATGGATCCTACAAAGGAGAACGATTGGAAGGTTGTGTGGAATGGAGAGGTGGGCACAATTGGGTAATGATTTTCCATAGGGGGGTGCATGATGTGGAGGAGGAGGTCTTGTTTTAGCCACTCAATGAGGGGTTCCCCTAAAATCACAGGTCTTATGGAAGGATGGGTGGGGGGACTTGGATGGTCATCTGGCAACTCAAGGGGGAGGATGTTCCTAGTTAGGCTCGTTGTGGTCTCTTTGGATAAAGAGGAGCCTTCTTGACCCAACCTTTGGCATTGGGCTTCATATTCTTCCTCCCAATCTAGGGAAGCCTCATATTCCTCAATCACGTTCTCATCCTTTTGGGGTGTGGGGGTTTTGCTTTCCAAGGGAATGGGAAGGTCTTTTGTGGATGGGGTGATGAAGGTTGGGGCATGGTGCACCCGGGGTGGTGAGGGTGCTTGAACTTGGGTTGGGTTTGGGAGTGGAAGAAGTGGAGACCTAAGTTGGGGTAGGATTGGGATTGGTAGTGGAAGATGGGTGGGTCGAGGAGGATTGGGTTGATTGATTTTGGGAGGTGTGTCCCTTTTAGGGGAAGATGGAGGGGTAGTGGTGGGGGCCGTGGAAGCTTGTGGGGTGTGGGTTTGATGGAGAGTTTTAGGTTGGGTGATGGCCGTCATGGGCCTAGGTGGAGTGGGGGCCCTAAGGGAAGTCTTGGGTTGACTGGGAGGAAACGGGGGAGTGGGAGTGCTCTCAGGTTATGGTCTTCACGGTAGGAGTTGGGGAGGTATTGGAGCCTAAGTTGGGTCTTCATGTCTTCCCAGGTATGGATTGGTTCTTCCCTCCTAATCCTCTTCCTAGTTTCTACACTCATCCAATAGGTCTTGGCAAGTTTGGTAAGGTGCATATTCGCGAGCCTAACTTTCCTATCTTCCGTCATAGGGTACCAACCAAAGTATTGGTCCATAGCATTCTCCCATTTTAGGTAGACATGTGGATTATGTGACCCATCAAAGTTAGGAGCCTCAACCTTAATCATCCTCAAGAGGTAATCATCCGGATCCTCCCGTGGTCGCCTTTCAAAATGTCTAGGTTGGCGGGGCCTCTCATACTCACGGTGGAAGTCATCCTCAAGGTCCTCCCTATCAAGTTCAACTCGTGGAGGGGGTGCCCGTTGGGCATGGTTCCTAGGCAGGGCCCTAGTTTCATCGAGTCTCTCTAGGCGGGTGGAAATCCCACTCATTTTCTCCGAGAGGGCTTGAATGGCAGCCTCAAGTCGATCCATTGGAGCTTGGGGAGTCTCCCTAGGGATGTTTGGGTAACCTTGGGGAGTGGGATTCATGATGGAACCGAGGTAGAGGGGTCGGCTCGGTACAAGATACCACTACGGGTGGACATGCACACGGATGATGAAAATGCAAATACCCTAGGACCTAGGCTTGTAGAGACAAGTCTATAACTTGCTCTGATACCAACTGATGTGACACCAAAATGCAGCAATAGAATTTGATCCCTAGGACTTAATTCGCAATAGCAACAACAAGACTTGAGAGCTACTAGAGAGTCGCCAACACACCGCACGCTCGTGATTCCCGTGGTGACTCGGTGATGCCGAGTCGAGGTGGTGGAGTTAGCCCCTGGCTGGCTAGAGGACCAGCACCGCTAAGGTTGTCCCTCCCAAAGGTATGAAGCCCACAAACAAGGGCGGCCGGGTGCCTTGAGGGCACTAGGTCACTCGCTCACTTTTAGCCACGGTGACCATACTAAGATGGTGGCTCCGGGATCGGGCACTCGCTCTCCAACCAGCGGATAAGTCTCGTAAATATGAAATGAACAGGAATAAAGGGGCAAGGGCAGAGCTCACCTGGTTGGTTTGAGGAAACCAACCCCGGTCGGAGACGAGGGCGAGCGGGGAAGTGTGGGTTCCCCCGCACACTGCGCCGATGAAGCTTCAATCCTGTTTAAAGGTACAATCACTACACCTCGCGCAGGAGGGTGATCTCGGGGGTGGGAAATATTCAAGTACAATCAAACACTACCTCCCGCAGGGAGGGGCGGTAAGCCGGCCAGGCGGGGAGGGGAGAACCGTCGGGGAAAGGTAGGTTGGACGCCGGGGATGTTCCCACTTGCAACCAGCGACGGCTGACTGCCCGATGATTCCTGGACTGTAGATCGCGTTCCTGAATTTGGGCGGAGGCGAGACCAGCCTGGAATTCCTCGTATCTGGCACGCGGATGTCCCTGAATTTCCTTGATTTCTTCTGCTGCAGTTGCTGGTCCGGGGTGGGGTTTGATCGGGGAGGCAGAATCTGGGCGCGGCAGCTCCCTGTTTCTGACAGCAGGATGCAGAGATCGTCCCGATGGCTTCTGAACTCCAAATCACGAGCTACTGGAGTTTCTGGAACCGTGAGCGAGTCCTCTCTGCAGAAAAACTGACGGGGCAGCCGTTCGATGTCGGGGTGGACTGGGGGACGCCGATGAGTGGCAGCTGGTCGCTGCAGGTTGTGGGAGGCAGACCCGTCCAGTCGAG
Source organism: Amorphophallus konjac (assembly GCA_022559845.1). Lineage (NCBI taxonomy): Eukaryota > Viridiplantae > Streptophyta > Magnoliopsida > Alismatales > Araceae > Amorphophallus > Amorphophallus konjac. Next base: position 314,411,351 of record CM040122.1, on the reverse strand, counting down.
GAAGAAAAACGAAAGCTCTGACCTCCGGATGTTGAACGCACTTCCGCTTCTTGATCCCAAAAGAGGACAGGTGGAGGAAGATATTCGTAGAAGAACTCGTGGCTTGAATCTTCCAGTGGCTGGTCCGGGTAAAGCTTCGAACAAGGTGGCAGCTTCTGGCCGCAACAGCTACCTGACACGAACAGTGACTTGCAGGAGTTGTCCCGGCCGCTCCCGGACACCAAATCTCGAACCGTCGAAGTTGTTGGAACCGTGGAGGAACCCTCTTTGCAGGAAAACTGGTGGGGAAGCCGTCTGATGTCGGGGCGGACTGGGGGACGCCGATGAGTGGTAGCTGGTCGCTGCAGGTTGTGGGAGGCAGACCCGTCTAGTCGAGGAAGAAGAGCGAGAACTCTGGCCTCCGGATGCCGATCGTGATTCCGCTTCCTGATCCTGGAAGAGGATAGGACGTGGAAGAACTTTGTTGAAGAACTCTCGGTCTGAATCCTCCGCCGTTTGTCGTGGTACAGCTTCAAATCAGGTTCAGGAACTTGGCAGGGGAAGTCCAGCGCAGTCGGGGGAGAACGGCTCTCCCAGGCAGCCCCGAACTCGGAATGAGATGAGGTCACCTCTCCTGCGAAGCCAACTGGTCGACCTTTCCAGCAATGTATGGTACGTCTTCAGAGGTCTCCGTATGACTCCGTGACAGCTTCTGCAAGATGACCCTTCCTCTGCCACCTGCAGACTGATCAAAGGGGGAGAGGGGTGGAAGAACTTGGTTGGCCAAAGGAAGAACAATGGGAAGGGGGGTTGGGGGGCTGCGACCTAGGGAGGTGAAGGGGCTGGGAATGAATGGGTGCAGTCCCCAAAGGGAGGAGAATTCGAATTTTAGCTTGGGAGGGGTGAAGGGGGTGCTTGGGGAAGTGAGGGGGTGTATGGGGAATGCCAAGGGGTGCCTTGGAAGAGGGAGGGATTAAATGGGAGAGTTAATGTGGCCTTGGGAGGTGAAAGGGTGGGTGATGTGGCAAGGTGAGGTGGCAAGGTGAAGAGAGAGAGGATGGTGCGAATTTGGGAGAGAGAGGGGGAGGAGAGAGAGAGGGGGCCGCCCCCTTTAGAGAGAGAGAGAAGAGGAGAGAGAGAGAGATAGCTAGAGAGAGAAGGAGAGGTGCACAAATGCTGTGGCAAATTCTTTAATACTTCATTAGCTCCACAAGAGGGGGTTGGGGTCCTATATATAGGGATCCCAACTTTGTACAAAAGCCCCTGAGGAAAGAGCCAATAACAGATAACCAAAAGCACAAAAAGGGGCGCCCATGGGCCTGGCTCCTCTAAATGGGCCACAAAGCCAAACAAGCCCAATATGACAATCAACTTAGGTAACAAGCATGAGCACCTAGGACTTGACTCAAAATAAAGGTGAAAATACATCAAAGTGACTCAAGAAATATATGAAAATTACATAGCCAGACTCAGAAATTTAAGACGAACATAATAGCGAGCATCGGGACCCTTGGAGAAATGGGAAGTGGCAAGCGATGTCCCCATCACTCAGTCTGCCCAAAATGAGAATCGATCAAGTCAGTGGGTTCAGGTTTTTAGGGTACAACCTGCTCGACATCCTAGTGGGAATCCCAGGCTCGCAGGGACTTACGGAGGTCTCAAAATAGCAATTCTAGACCGACAATAGGAATATCTGGCGGAGAGTCCCAACTATCCCCTGAAATGAGAGTGTGAAATGTGGAAAACAGAGTGAACGGTAAGTCACCACCACCAGAGTGGCATGACCCTCAAACAATGCTAATGATATAATAAAAATGAGATTTCAACAACTATGATAAAGAGGGGAATTTCATGATCCAATTGCTTGATTTATATGTCGTTCTACTCATTTTTCTTTTGATCACAAGATGACATGAAGACAATGATTGAGGAGACATAATCAAGGAATTAATCAAGTTAATGTTACTATGTTAATATTCCTAGTTACACTGTGTTTCTGTGACGCAATAACAAGAGAATATGCAGGAAAAACTGTGGGTAACCGAGCTAAAAGTTTCAGGAAAAATGACAAAAATATCTGCTAGACGGGGCATGTAGCGGTCTGGTAGAGGCCGCTTCATGAAAGAGACGGTCAAAAGAGGACTATTTCAATAAAATTCTTTTTTTTGAAAAGGGCCGCCAAGAGGCGGTCTATCGCGGGGCCACTACTTCAGGTAGCGGTCTTTGGTTGGACCGCCTTCTGGTCCCAAATTCCCGACTCTGGCAAGAACCGACATACCTCAAGTAAAAGCACGAATTCAAACTCTATACTACATGACATTTGGGCAAACATATACCAAAACAAAGAGCGTTCAAAAACTTGCAACATGGCATGATTTAATTAGAATTTTTCCTGAGAGACACCTACCTTTGAGCGCAAGAAACCAAGTCGAAGTAGAAGAAACCCTAGACAAAGACCTCTCCTTCCTCACCGAACCACGCTCCCGATCGCACACACCAGCAACTGCTATGTCCAAAATAGGCTCTCGTGAGTGTTAGGCATCAACTTATAGGGTTGGGGTCGATTCTAGGGGTGTGATAAGGACGGGAAAAGATCGTGGAGAATCCTCCGCGTGAAAACCGCGCTTGACCGGGTCGCACCGCCAAGATTTCAAAATTCGGCCGCCCTAGTTAGGGTTTGTGCGAGGAAACAGAGGGGAAATGGGCTTCTAGATTGGGCCTACGATTTGGAGTCTGGATTGAGCCATGAAGAGCTCAAATTGGGCTTGATTTGGCGAATTACGGTTCGTTCTATCTAACTCAGAGTTTAACCCTAAGCCTCTAATTTTGGACTTAATTAGATTTTCTTTTGGGGTTGATCTAGAAGACAAAGTTGCTATAAATTCAATCCTCTACACGGTTATGAATTTTTTACATTTTTATAAATTGGTGAAAATTCAACCTAAGGGGAAATTCAATTAATATTCAATAAAATTCTAGATTGCTACATAATTTATTATTGATCAAATTCGGGATGCTACACCCTCCCCCACTTTAAGGAATTTGGTCCTCCAAATTCACTAAACTCATCAAAATGGGGGACTACGGGTACTAACTTTAGAACAATTCGGGATACTACTTCCTGATCACTTCTTCTAACTCCAACGTGACTTCCTCAATACCTCGCCTACTCCACTGGACCTTAACCATCGGTATGGACCGATTTCTGAGTTGTTGCTGCTTCCGGTGCAGAATCTTGACATGCTTCTCCTCATAAGATAGATCTTCCTTCAATTCTAGATCCGCATGCTGGATGATATGTGAGGGGTCGTATATGTACTTCCGTAGCATGGACACATGGAAGACATTATGCACGCCTGACAACTGGGGTGCCAATGCCAATCTGTAGGCAACTTCACCAACTCTCTCCAGAATTTCAAACGAACCAACAAACCTCGAACTTAACTTGCCACGGATGCCAAACATTCGTACTCCTCTTATTGGCCAGACTTTCAGAAATACATGCTCACTGACCTGAAATTCCAAATTTCTCCTTCTATTATCATCATAGCTCTTCTGTCTTGACTGAGCAACTTGCAGACGGTCTCTGATAATCTGAATGTTCTTGGATGACTCTGAGATAAGATATGGTCCAAGTCATTGCTTCTCGCCTACTTCATCCTAACATAGAGGTGAACGACAGCTCCTTCCATAAAGAGCCTCAAACTGTGCCATCTGAATGCTAGACTGGTAACTGTTGTTGTAGGGAAATTCAATCAGGGCCAAATGGTCATGCCAACTACCTCCGAAATCAATCATGTAGGCCCTTAACATGTCTTCTACAATCTGGTTCATCCTCTCGGTCTGCCCATCAGTTTGAGGATAAAAGGTGGTACTGAAGTTCAGATGGGTTCCCAAGGACTCTTGCAATCCTTTCAAAAAAATTGGTGTAAACCTGGGGTCTCTGTCGGACACAATATTCACAGGCACTCCATGCAGCCTCACTACTTCCTTCATGTATAAGGCAGCCAGCACATCCACTGTCCACTTTGACTAAATGGATAAGAAGTGCGTGGACTTCGTCAGTCGGTCGATAATTACCCAAATCGCATTGAAGCCACCACGTGTTCTAGGTAAACCCATAATAAAATCCATGCCAATGCTCTCCCACTTCCACTATGGTATCTCGAGAGGCTTCAACTTCTCGGTAGGTCTAAAGTGCTTGGCCTTGACTTGCTGACAAACAAAGCATCTACTTACGAAATCGGCCACTTCCCTTTTCATGTTCGGCCACCAAAATATCCTATTCTCGGTACATCTTTCTAGCTCCCAGGTGAATGGTATACTTGGACCTATGGGCTTCTTCAAGAATCTTTCTCTTTACTTCGACTGAATCGGGGACACAGGTTCTTCCTCAGAACAACAATCTGCCATCATCGGCTAACAGAAAATCTGGTTGCCTACTCAAACTCGCCTTGATTTCTACCAACAATAGGTCGTTATCTTGCAATGTCTTGATCTCATCCAACAACTCCGGATGAAGCTAAACCTGGGCGATCACAACTCGATCCTTCTTTTAACCAATATTAAGATCTAAACCTGTTAACTTCTCTAACATCCTCCATTCTTGTAGCATAAGACTTGACAACTTAGCCATTGGCTTACGGATTAAGGGATCTGTCACTACATTCCCTTTCCCGAGGTGATACTCAATGGAGAAATCAAAATCCTTGAGATACTCGAGCCATCTCCTCTGCCTCATATTAAGTTCTTTTTGGGAGAACAAATACTTTAGGCTCTTGTGATCAGAAAATACAACAAAAGTTTCCTCATACAAGTAGTGCCTCCAAATCTTTAGGGCAAACACGACCGCCACAAGTTCTAGGTCATGAACTGGATAATTCTCTTCATGCTTCCTCAACTGTCTAGATGAATAAGCTATCACTCTACCATGCTGCATCAGTACACAGTCTAAGTCAATACTCGAGGCATCTGTATATACTTCAAAACCTCCCTCCCCAGAGGGTAATGCCAGCACAGGGGCAATGGTAAGATATTCCTTCAGAGTCTGAAAACTCCTTTCACATTCTTCTGACCACTTGAATCGATTCTCCTTACGGGTGAACCTAGCTTAGTAGACCTTATTCCTTCAATGGGCCTCATCCTTCTAACGGGCCTTCTTATTCTCTTAATGGGCCTACGTCTCTTAATGGGCCCGCTCCTTCTACGCATGTTGCTGCCGACCCAATGGGTCCTTATTCCCATGTTCATGATCCTTCCAGGACCACATATCCTTCCACTCTTGGAATGGGCTTTCCTTCTTCTTCTCAGTCCGGATCCCTTTATCCGGCCCAATATCATAATCATTGTCCAAATTCACACTCTCTTGCTTAGGCTGGCTTGTATCCTTCTCAATATCTCCCCATCTAGGAGATGATTGCTCACATTCAGTGCCGGCTTGATGGACTTCAGCACCAAATTGATTCCAAATCTTCTTTGAGTGTCCCATTTGCATTCCAAGATCTTCAACTTCCACCGCGTTCAAAAATTCCCACATATCGCCGCTATGGTGAAGTCGGTGACCCCTATGTGCACTTAAAGGAGTTCATTTATGAGTCGGCCCATTTTCGACATGACCAGCGCTTGGTGGCCTATGTGTTTCGTCTGTCTTTAGAAGGCTCGACTCGGGATTGGTTCTTTGCATTACCGCAAGATCAAGTGGTGAATTTCCAAGTTGTACAAGAGAAGTTTATTTAGCAGTATCAAGACCAGGTTGGGCCCAAGTATTCTATGGTTGATCTGGCCCATGAGAAAATGAAGCCCGATGAGGAGTTCTCTTCCTTCGCCGACCGGTGGCGTCGCCTCGCCGCTCTAGTCACGGGGTACATTCCGGAGGGAGAGCAAATCAAGATGCTCATCTCTAATGCAACGCCCGAGTATCGATTCATTTTAGCCTTGAATGATATCACCTCATGGCAACAGCTTTATAACCGAGCCCGCTTCATTCGCCAACAACTCCTAGTTTCCCTTGACCCCGAGTGTCCTTCACCTTCTACGCCCACATACGCTTCCTATCCATCATCCCCCGTGAGTCAGCCCTCCACCACATATCCTTCCATGAGTCAGCCTTACGCTCCCACATACCCGTACTCTGCCACATATCCTTCCATGAGTCAGCCTTCCGCTCCCACATACCCGTATTCTGCCACATATCCTTCCACGAGTCATCCTTCCGCACCCATATACCCACATGTGTCTCCGCCTATGTCTTCCCCTCCGGTCAAGGGAAAATCAGACCCCGAGTAGGTGGATGCCATCTACATACCTCCCACGTCCCTTTCCGCTCCACATATGCATCCACCGAGTCATTCCACCAGTTGCCATGCGCCTTTGCCTTCGCAACCCCCACTTCCTTCTCCACTTCCCTCTCTACCATCTCATACCCCTCGACATCCACCTTGCCAGAAGCGGGCTCCTCGTTCTCCATTGCTGGAGTCTTTTATCGATATCTTTAGGGCTGTGATGGCTACTCACGTGTTGCAACTACCTCTGGTTGTGGCTTGTCAACCCGCGATCGGGAATATGCTCCAATTTTGTGATTATCATCACCAACAGGGGCATTTGGTCGAGGATTGTCCCAAGTTCCGAGAGTATGTTTATGGCCTGGAAGATAATAAGAGGATCGATTGGGCCGCCATTCGCAAAGTTATTTTATATCTCTGCAGCAAGCATCAGTAGCAAGAAGAACCGCCCAGGCAGCCGTCTCTGTCACTACAAGACCAGGGGCACCCCTGTGATTCTTTGATTAGTGTAGAGCCCGCTCCATCACCTGTACTGTCGCCTACCCCATCTTCATCTCCACCTACCCCATCATCACCTTCACCTATTCCTACTCTGTCCCCAACACCTCCACAAACCCAAGCCTCTACTCAGGCTAGTGCTATCTCTCCTTCATCCTCCATTTCCACCACCACTTCCACTCCCAACGCCGCCCGACACATTGTGTTGATACATCGATGGTGGGCGCCACGATCCGCCTCACCACCGCTTTCACCATCTTCACCTCCACTACCTTCATTGACCACATCACCATCTCCACCATCCTCACCATTGCCTAATCCATCACCATCGCCTTCACCTCCTCCTCTCCCAAAGACCCCTATTCCATCACTTCCACCACCTCCACTACCCCGATACAACCATATTAAAACATGGAGATGCATGGGGATGCATAATTTAAACCAAGGTTATAACTTTTCTTTTAAGGTGAAAGGGTAAGCATGCAGACTTAACCTAGATCCGCAGTCATGATAAAACATGAAATACTACCAGTAGAAAATATGAAACGGAATGAAACCATAGGGCTTTTATTTCTAACATGTTGATTTAGCCTTTTCATGAGATAACCTACCTCTGATTCGATCCCTAGTGTCACGCCCCGAGCGCGGAAGATACCCGGAGACGCGTGACGAGTTTATATCAATCATGTCAATCAGAGTGGTCGTGTATTCGACACAAAGACAGAGATGCGCAAAATAGCAAGATAACCCAATCCTTTATTATAATAGATAGACTATTACAAATCCAATACTCTGTTTAATAAAAAGGAAAAGAATACATATTTGACTCAAGAAACTATAGAAAAGACTAGATGACACTTGAGCAGCTCTATCACTTTCACTCTTGACCATTCCCATCCGATTGACTTCCATCATCGTCGGACTTACCTGAAAAGTAAAAAGGGACAAACGGAATGAGCGAACGCTCAGTAGGAAATTATATCTCAAGTACTAGCAAGGGGTTTAAGTAATTACATCTTTCATGAATGCAATAAAGCTATGCATGCTCGCATAAAACGACAAGATAGAGAGAATGTAATATCAAAGAATAAGATGAACTAATCATGAACTTTCAACAAGATACTCAAGATATTCAAGCAAGTACATTTAACAAGTCATGTCAAGAATTTTGGCTATCATGTATCAAGCAAGTAATTACCCTTTCTCGGGCCACGCATTTCATGTCAAGTCAAGTACGATTCAAGTACAAGATATGAGTGTGGAATGTCCAATCAAGCAAGTCAAGTACTCGGTATAATGCCAGATACCTTATCATTTTAACTCCCATGGGCACAAGTACTTTCGGGTGCTCCTCCCAGGACCAGATCGGGCCCTATATGCGCAGGCATTTATTATGTGTTTTGACATCCACTCTTGTTTATATAGCCAATATAGAATTTCAATCATCAAGCTTGTAGACATGTATGACAACTTTGACAGAATGGAGTCCAAAAATATGACAAAGGACATAGAATGGCGATAATAACGGTATAATCACGATATCGATAAAACTAGGTAGAATATGGTTCCCTTAACTTGGGTACCATGACAATTCAATATGGACATTCTTTATATAGAATTGAGGTCCACATGAACAGTATATCAAAGGTAAGATACCCTCATTCTTATCATAGAATTGAGGTTTACAAGAATGACATGATATGACATGATATCATCATCCATTAAGAATTTCTTATGCTATACTCTTTGTATAATCATAAGGGCCGGTATACCATGTTTCTTTAGATTGACATGGCAAAGATCGTGTAATGAGTTTTTAGGGTACAACCAGCTCAGTCGACCTTGAAGGAATCCAAGGTACGAGGAGTCTTACGGAGGTCTCTATGACTAACTCGCTAGTCTAAAGGAACGGAATGTCCAATGGAGAGCTTGTATGTCAATGAGAATTGAGTGTGATCGATGAAACAATCGTGAAACGTGGGACTATACTCACGGAGTGGAGAATAGTGCCAATATATATATTATATAACATATGAAACCATCGGTTAACAGAAACAGTGAAAAATCAGTTTTACAGTAAAGTAACGACTTAAGCAGAGTCGTTTATCAAGTAATTAACGCCTAACAGAAGGGCGTTTACACATGTTTCCATTTTTTTTTCAGAATTTCAATATTTCATTAATTTATCTAAAACGCGCTCTGGACAGGGGCGTTTCTTTGCAATGAGACGACTACAATAGAAGGCGTCTTTTTATTTACAATATTAACATAATTATTTTCAGAAATTATCAAAAACGCGCCCTGGTAAGGGGCGTTACCATTTAATTCTATTTTTCAGAATATGTATTCCAGGATTTTAACAGATACGCGCCCTAGTAAGGGGCGTTTCTTTTCAATTCACGCCCTGTGATGGGGCGTTAACACATGGAAAACGACCTAGTCTAGGTCGTGAATTCAAGAAATACCAGGAATTTACATGATCAGCAAGATTTGCACGATAATCAAGGATAACAATCATATAGTCATGACAGGAAAATTGGCAGGAATTCAGATGCAGTATATTAGATTTGATGTTTCATGTTTATTGACTTTTAACCGTTAACAATTATTGATTTCTAATCATTTACATGAAATTAACGCCTGTGTACAGGGCGTCAAATATGAAATTGACGACCTGGGCAGGGTCGTGTCTTGTAAATTAGCGCCCTTGACAGGGGCGTCTCTTTCAAAATATTGCAGAAACATAATAAAACTATAATAAACCATATGCATGTCATGCTTATATATATGTATATCTTGCATTAATTTTGTTTGGGCTACCATAACTTGAGAAAATCCTACCTGAAGACTTGAAGATTGATATGAAAGGGGGACGAAGAATCCCGCTGAAGTCTTCTGACGGCAGCAGTAACAGGAAGAGAACAAATGTTCTTCAGAGATCTTCACGCTACAGAACCTGTAGAGGAAGAGAAAAGAGGGAAGATGAAGAAGATGGGGACATAACCGAAGTTAGGAAAAGTTTTAGAAGAACCTTACCTATGTTCTTCACAACGTGTGCTCTCTTCGACCTGTAAGAAGAGAAGGAGATGAAGAATGTTAGTTCTTCATACACTCGAAACAGAAGAAAAAAAAAGAATAAGAAGAACAGTTCTGTTCTTCACTTACCGTCGCAGGGCCTTGAATCAAATAGGTTTAGGGTTTGTTCGATCAAGACTATTTATAGGATTTTGGACGTCCTGTTAGGGTTAATGTTCTAGTGGAAGTAATGCTTCCAATATAGAGTCCTTGCCCTATTAACCACTTACTAGATTAACATGATCCTTCCCTGGATAAGCTCTGGGTTCGAACGGTTCACGAATGGAATTAATGACTTTGGTCAGGGCGTCGATTCTTGAATTGACGACCTGGTGCAGGTCATTTCTTAAGAAGCGCCTGGTATGAAGGCGTTCTTTGTTTTAAAACACGCCCAAGATAGGGGCGTTTCTTGGCCTTACCCTTTTTGACATTGGAATTTGACGCCGTGTAGTGAGGGCGTCACTTCTTTAAGCACGCCTTAGCTAGAGGCGTTTATTATTAAATTAACGCCTTAATAAGAGGCGTTATTTGCATTTTGGTTTTATTCACCCCTTTAAGCTTCTTCTTATTATCTGTATTAATTCTGTAATATAATTTGAAAAAATTTTAATTTATTTCCAAATCTTTATTTATCAGGGTTGCTACACCCTCCCTCACTTAAAAGAATTTGGTCCCCAAATTCAATTGCATAATATGTATACACGTGGAGAGTGTAGATCATATACCTCTTAGAATAACTCGAGAAATCGTTTCTTCATAGATTCCTCGGTCTCCCATGTCGCTTCGTGTTCAGTATTCTTATTCCATTGTACCTTAAGCATGGGAATAACCTTATTCCTTAGAGCTCGTATTTCTCGATCTAAGATCTTCATAGGCTTCTGTTCATAGGTGAGATCTTTCTGGATCACCAGATCTCCATGTTCAATAATATGAGATGGATCGTGTACATATTTATTCAACATAGATATGTGAAATACATTATGTACCTCGGACAATTGAGGAGGCAATGCGATGCGATAAGCAACCTCGCCAACTCTTTCGAGTATCTCAAATGGTCCGATGAATCTTGGCATAAGCTTGCCCTTAACACCAATTCTTCGTATGCCACGTCCAGGTGATATTTTAAGAAATACATGATCTCCAACCTGGAATTCAAGATCTCTTCTCCTTGTATCAGCATAAGCCTTTTGTCTGGTCTGAGCAACTTGCAATCTTTCTCTGATTACTTGTATCTTCTCAGTTGTATCCCTTACCATGTCTGGACCTAACAGTTGTTTCTCTCCAACTTCGTTCCAGCATAAGGGTGATCGGCAACTCCTTCCATATAAAGCTTCGAAAGGTGCCATTTGGATACTAGCTTGGTAGCTGTTGTTATATGCAAATTCCACTAGAGGCAAATGTTCATGCCAGCTTCCACCAAAGTCAATGATGCAAGCTCTTAGCATATCTTCAACAACTTGATTAGCTCTCTCGGTCTGACCATCCGTTTGTGGGTGAAAAGCAGTACTAAAGTTGAGCCTTGTTCCCAACGAATGTTGTAATCCCTTCCAAAAATGAGAAGTAAACGGGGATCTCTGTCAGACACGATTGAGACAGGAATTCCATGTAACCTGACTATTTCCTTGATGTATAGTGCAGCCAGTACATCAATTGACCATCGGCTTTTTATTGGCAAGAAATGCGCCGATTTAGTCAATCGGTCAATGATAACCCAGATTCCATCATGTCCTCCTTTTGACTTTGATAAACCCATGATGAAGTCCATACCAATATCCTCCCACTTCCACTTAGGAATATCTAGAGGATGTAGTTTTCCAGCAGGCTTTTGGTGTTCCGCCTTGACCTGTTGGCATGTGAGACAGCGTGATACATAGTCCGCTATTTCTCTTTTCATGTTGGGCCACCAAAAGTTCCTCTTTACATCTTGGTACATTTTGGTTGATCCTGGATGAATAGTGTACCTTGATCTGTGAGCTTCATCTAAGATCTTCTTCTTTAATTCTGGACAATCTGGTATACAAGTTCTATCTTTGAACAATAATCTTCCATCAGAAGTTAGTTGAAAATCAGATTGTCCTTCTAATCTGCCTTTGATTTCCACTAATATAGGATCATCATCCTGAAGTGTTTGTATCTCAGATAATAAGTCTGACTGTATGCTTACATGAGATAATGTGACAAATTTGGATTCCGTGTCCAAGCTTATATTGAGCTCGGAGAATTGTTCAAGTAACCTCCATTCTTGTATCATACAATTGGCTATCATTGCTCTCGGCTTTCGACTAAGGGCATCAGCAACATAATTACCCTTTCCGGGATGGTATTGTATATTGAAGTCGAAGTCCTTGAGATATTCTAGCCAGCGTCTTTGTCTCATGTTTAGCTCTTTCTGTGAAAATAGATATTTGAGACTCTTGTGATCGGAGTATACAGTGAACTGTACTCCATAGAGATAGTGTCTCCATATCTTCAGTGCAAATACCACCGCGGCCAGTTCTAAGTCATGGACGGGGTAATTCTCCTCATGCTTCTTCAGTTGACGTGAAGAGTATGCTATGACCTTTCCTTGTTGCATTAGGACACATCCGAGGCCAATGCCAGAAGCATCAGTGTAAACCTCGAATTTCTCTCCTTCTATTGGTAGAGCTAAGACCGGAGCTGTAGTGAGATGATCCTTGAGAGTTTGGAAACTTCTTTCACATTCCTCACTCCATTCATATCGGATCTCCTTGCGAGTTAACCTTGTAAGGGGCACGGCGATCTTGGAGAAGTCTTTGATGAATCGCCGATAATATCCTGCAAGACCTAAGAAACTTCTGATCTCGCTTGCATTAGTGGGTCTTTCCCAATTTCTCACAGCTTCGACCTTTGACGGATCTACTGATAATCCATCTTTTGAAATCACATGTCCTAGAAAAGCCACTTCTTCAAGCCAGAATTCACACTTGCTGAGTTTTGCATATAATTGATTTGTCCTCAAGACTTGCAATGCAATCCTCAAATGCTTTTCATGTTCTTCCTTAGTCTTGGAATATATCAATATATCATCAATGAAGACTACTATGAATTGATCCAAGTAAGGCCTGAATATGCTATTCATTAACTGCATAAAGGCAGCAGGGGCATTTGTTAGTCCAAAAGGCATAACAACAAATTCGTAATGGCCATACCTGCTTCTGAATGCAGTCTTATGAATGTCATCATCCTTGATTCTTAACTGATGATATCCCGACCTGAGATCAATCTTGGAAAAATATTTGGATCCTGAAATCTGATCAAATAATTCATCGATCTCGGCAGTGGATACTTGTTCTTGATAGTGAGATGATTCAACTGTCGATAGTCGATGCATAGTCTCATGGATCCATCCTTCTTCTTTACAAATAAGACTGGTGCTCCCCACGGGGAAGTACTTGGTCTAATAAACCCTTTTCGAATTAGTTCCATCAACTGCTCCTTCAACTCTTTGAGTTCCGCAGGGGACATTCTATAGGGTGCCTTGAAACAGGACCAGCACCAGGGACTAAGTCAATGGTGAAGGCCACTTCTCTTTGAGGGGGTAATCCCGGCAAATCTTCCAGAAATACGTCTGGAAATTCTTGCACTACCTGAATGTCTTCTATCTTGGTTTCCTTAGCTTCTTTAACAGTGACAAAAGCAAGGAAGGATACACATCCTTTCCTGACGAGCTTGCTTGCTCGAAGAGCCGAAATAAGAGGGGATTTGCTTCGACTCTTGGGGCGAGTAAAGACTAATTCTGGAAAATCTTTGAAAGCAATTTGGCTATTGCGGCAATCAACCGTTGCCTGGTATTTGGATAACCAGTCCGCTCCCAGTATAACATCATACTCCTTTAGATCAAGGCATATGAGATCTATAGGTAAATTCCTACCTTGAACCATTACCTCACAGTTTTGGTAGTGATGAGTAATATCATTTTCACTTCCAAGAGGAGTAGTTAGAACTATTTTTATCCATTCTGGTTCTAACGGTAACGGGTCGGCAAACTTCTTAGAAATAATGGAATGCGATGCACCCGTATCAAATAAGACATAAGCACTTTTGGAACAAACTGTTAATGTACCTTCTACCAGTCCACCTTCTTCTTGCTCGGTCTCCTTTATTGCATGAAGTCGAGCGTTCTTTGTCACCGGGCGCTTACCGTCTCCGGCTTGGTCATTAAGTAACGGACAGTCGGGAATCCGATGTTCGCGACTCCCACAACGGAGACATGCTCCTAATTTCCTCCAGCATTCTTCGGTCTTGTGACCAGCCTTGTCACAATGCTTGCATACTGTATTAGAAGGGGTAGTGGTGATAGAGAAGGCTTGGTCTTTTGAACTTTGGATCTTGAGAGGAAGAACCTCCATTATTGGGCCTCTTCTTAAAGTTGGGTTTGAAAGAACCCGAACCTGTGACTTGCTCCTTCTTGTCTTTTCCACGGATCCTATCAGATAGTTCCGTGGCATCTTCAAGTAATTGAGCTCGGCGCACTATTTCAGAATAAACTTGGATGTCCATAGGCGCCAGTTGAGTAATATAGTGGGGCCTAAGCCCATTAAGAAATCTACGGGCTTTCATCTTCTCCGTGCTAATAAGATGCTTAGCATATCTAGACAACCTGGAGAACTGAGCTTCATAATCTGCTAATGATAAAGATCGTTGCTTTAATGCAGCGAATTCTGCAGCCTTCTTTTCTTGGACTCGGTCCGAGAAATATTTAGCATTGAAGTATTCCACAAATTCTTCCCATGTTACTTGAGTAGGATCGATGGTTGCTTCAATAGACTCCCACCAGCATCTAGCATCTTTCTCTAACTGGAATGTAGCTAATAGAACTTTGTCCTGATCCGTGCATTGCATGACACGGAATATGCGTTCGGTTTCCCGAACCCAATGCTCGGCATCGTCCGGATCGGTCGATCCTATGAACTTCGGGGGATTCATACTCTTAAATGCTTGGTGTAAGCTTCCAGTTCGTGGAGCACCACCTTGTGCTACCTGTTGTAGCACTTGAGTCATCCCTTGGAGGGTACGCTGCATGTTGCGCCATTGAGCACGTTCGGCAGCCATTATCCTACAATTACAATAGCTACGTTAGTATTATATCACTGTGATCTTATTAAAAGACTCATTGACTCTTAACCCTTGGTTCTACCCAATCTCACTTGGTTAAACGTTCAACTTATCCTTGGACTTGGGTTTTTCCTAGGAATTGAATACCTTAGGCTCTGATACCACAAAAACTGTCACGCCCCGAGCGCGGAAGATACCCGGAGACGCGTGACGAGTTTATATCAATCATGTCAATCAGAGTGGTCGTGTATTCGACACAAAGACAGAGATGCGCAAAATAGCAAGATAACCCAATCCTTTATTATTAATGGATAGACTATTACAAATCCAATACTCTGTTTAATAAAAAGGAAAAGAATACATATTTGACTCAAGAAACTATAGAAAAGACTAGATGACACTTGAGCAGCTCTATCACTTTCACTCTTGACCATTCCCATCCGATTGACTTCCATCGTCGTCGGACTTACCTGAAAAGTAAAAAGGGACAAACGGAATGAGCGAACGCTCAGTAGGAAATTATATCTCAAGTACTAGCAAGGGGTTTAAGTAATTACATCTTTCATGAATGCAATAAAGCTATGCATGCTCGCATAAAACGACAAGATAGAGAGAATGTAATATCAAAGAATAAGATGAACTAATCATGAACTTTCAACAAGATACTCAAGATATTCAAGCAAGTACATTTAACAAGTCATGTCAAGAATTTTGGCTATCATGTATCAAGCAAGCAAGTAATTACCCTTTCTCGGGCCACGCATTTCATGTCAAGTCAAGTACGATTCAAGTACAAGATGAGTGTGGAATGTCCAATCAAGCAAGTCAAGTACTCGGTATAATGCCAGATACCTTATCATTTTAACTCCCATGGGCACAAGTACTTTCGGGTGCTCCTCCCAGGACCAGATCGGGCCCTATATGCGCAGGCATTTATTATGTGTTTTGACATCCACTCTTATTTATATAGCCAATATAGAATTTCAATCATCAAGCTTGTAGACATGTATGACAACTTTGACAGAATGGAGTCCAAAAATATGACAAAGGACATAGAATGACGATAATAACGGTATAATCACGATATCGATAAAACTAGGTAGAATATGGTTCCCTTAACTTGGGTACCATGACAAATCAATATGGACATTCTTTATGTAGAATTGAGGTCCACATGAACAGTATATCAAAGGTAAGATACCCTCATTCTTATCATAGAATTGAGGTTTACAAGAATGACATGATATGGCATGATATCATCATCCATTAAGAATTTCTTATGCTATACTCTTTGTATAATCATAAGGGCCGGTATACCATGTTTCTTTAGATTGACATGGCAAAGATCGTGTAATGGGTTTTTAGGGTACAACCAGCTCAGTCGACCTTGAGGGAATCCAAGGTACGAGGAGTCTTACGGAGGTCTCTATGACTAACTCGCTAGTCTAAAGGAACGGAATGTCCAATGGAGAGCTTGTATGTCAATGAGAGTTGAGTGTGATCGATGAAACAATCGTGAAACGTGGGACTATACTCACGGAGTGGAGAATAGTGCCGATATATATATTATATAACATATGAAACCATCGGTTAACAGAAACAGTGGAAAATCAGTTTTACAGTAAAGTAACGACTTAAGCAGAGTCGTTTATCAAGTAATTAACGCCTAACAGAAGGGCGTTTACACATGTTTCCATTTTTCAGAATTTCAATATTTCATTAATTTATCTAAAACGCGCCCTGGACAGGGGCGTTTCTTTGCAATGAGACGACTACAGTAGCAGGCGTCTTTTTATTTACAATATTTTACAGAACATATTTATTTTCAGAAATTATCAAAAACGCGCCCTTGGAAGGGGCGTTATCATTTAATTCTATTTTTCAGAATATGTATTCAGGATTTTAACAGATACGCGCCCTAGTAAGGGGCGTTCTTTTCAATTCACGCCCTGTGATGGGGCGTTAACACATGGAAAACGACCTAGTCTAGGTCGTGAATTCAAGAAATACCAGGAATTTACATGATCAGCAAGATTTGCACGATAATCAAGGATAACAATCATATAGTCATGACAGGAAAATTGGCAGGAATTCAGATGCAGTATATTAGATTTGATGTTTCATGTTTATTGACTTTTAACCGTTAACAATTATTGATTTCTAATCATTTACATGAAATTAACGCCTGTGTACAGGGCGTCAAATATGAAATTGACGACCTGGGCAGGGTCGTGTCTTGTAAATTAGCGCCCTTGACAGGGGCGTCTCTTTTAAAATATTGCAGAAACGTATTTAAAACTATAATAAACCATATGCATGTCATGCTTATATATATGTATATCTTTCATTAATTTTGTTTGGGCTACCATAACTTGAGAAAACCTACCTTTAATGGTTGATTTGGTTTAATCGAAGAGACGAAGAATCCCGCTGAAGTCTTCAGGAACTTTACCCAACAATCGATCTCTAGGAAAAAGGAAGGAAGATGAGGAAGATGGGGACATAACCGTAGTTAGGAAGAGTTTTAGAAGAACCTTACCTATGTTCTTCACAACGTGTGCTCTCTTCGACCTGTAAGAAGTGAAGGAGATGAAGAACGTTAGTTCTTCATACACTCGAAACAGAAGAAGAAAAAAAAGAATAAGAAGAACAGTTCTGTTCTTCACTTACCGTCGTAGAGGCTTGAATCAAATAGGTTTAGGGTTTGTTCGATCAAGACTATTTATAGGATTTTGGACGTCCTGTTAGGGTTAGAGTTTGAGTGAGGGTAATATATCCCTATTAGAGTCCTTGCCCTATTAACCACTTACTAGATTAACATGATCCTTCCCTGGATAAGCTCTTGGTTCGAACGGTTCACGAATGGAATTAACGACTTTGGTCAGGGCGTCGATTCTTGAATTGACGACCTGGTGCAGGTCGTTTCTTAAGAAGCCCCTGGTATGAAGGCGTTCTTTGTTTTAAAACATGCCCAAGATAGGGGCGTTTCTTGGCCTTACCCTTTTTGACGTTGGAATTTGACGCCGTGTAGTGAGGGCGTCACTTCTTTAAGCACGCCTTAGCTAGAGGCATTTATTATTAAATTAACGCCTTAATAAGAGGCCTTATTTGCATTTTGGTTTTATTCACCCCTTTAAGCTTCTTCTTATTATATGTATTAATTCTGTAATATAATTTGAAAAAATTTTAATTTATTTCCAAATCTTTATTTATCAGGGTTGCTACACCTAGACTTCAAATTTTTGACTGGAAGAAGACCCTAGTTCCTGTACGTCCTATTCCAAACCAGTAACTTCTTGTCCCTCCTTCTCCTTAATCTCTTGACCTAGAACCCTAAAATTTGGAGGGTAGGTAGAAGATTCAAAAGGTAACAATAAGTTCTAAAGGATTAACTTCTAAATACCTCGATTAGGGCATCCAATCTCTAGGTGTTTGCTGGACGGCCACACTGGTTCCTGTGCGGACTACATCGAACCAACAACTTGTAGGGCTTCTAACTCTCCAACGGCGTGTCCTCCTAGTACAAGATTTTGAGGGGAGTTAGACAAAACTAAGGAGAACAAATTATTATAAAGGACTAACCTGAGAAGATGTCTCCTTACCTTCAAATTATGCGAGCGGATATTAGGGTTCGCATTGGTCGAAGTTAGGGTCTATTTATAGGGTTTTGAGTTAGGGCTGAGGATTTGATCGAGTTGGGAGTCCTAATTAGGGGTAGGATCGATCCCCAAGAGTCCTAGACATGTTTACATGTCCATACACTTCAATCCAAGGGGATTTGGATGCCAAAGATCAAAGCTTTCTACGCTTCTTCCACCTATGGAATCAGAATGAATTAGCAGTCATGTCTGGACTGCTAAAATGATGTGGCGGTCTCACGATAGATTGCCATTTGGCGTTAAATCCAAAATATTCAGATTTTCTTATTATCTCTTATTTACTTCCTAATTGGTGTATATATCCTATTTTAAATTCATAAATTACCCAATTTTTATTTTTATTAATGGGCTTGGGTCTAAAGGTCTTGGAATTGGGTCTTTGGGCCTATTTAAGTTGGGCTTAACCCTTTGATGAATATAGGGTTTTTAAATAGATTTAAATAAATCCTTAATTCATTCTTAATAGCCTATTAAGCCTTTTTAATTGTTTAGTAATTAGATTTTATCCTAGAAAATTCCTAGAAAATTTTCGGGCATTACACCCTCCCCCACTTAAAAGAATTTGGACCCCAAATTCAATGAATGAAGTTTTTAAGGAGTGTACTTACATTCAAATATCTCCAAAAATCTTTTGCGCATACCTTCTTCCGTTTCCCATGTCACCTCATGTGGTCAAGATTTGTTCCATTCTACTTTGACCATGGAGATAGTTTTATTCCGAAGTTGACGTATTTCCCGATCAATGATTTTGATTGGCTTTTGCTCGTACGTCAAATCCTTTTGAATTTCTAAGTTGTCATAGCTTATAACATGGAATGGATCAGGGACGTACCTTTTGAGCATTGAGACATGAAATACATCGTGGACTCCAACTAATTGAGGAGGCAAGGCAATCTGGTATGCGACCTCGCCAACCCTTTCGAAAATTTTAAAGGGGCCGATAAATCTTAGAGTGAGCTTGCCTTTTATGCCGAACTTTCGAATACCTCGACCTGGAGAACCATTGAGAAACACATGGTCTCCTACTTGGAATTCCATATCACGTCTTCGGTTATCAGCATATGATTTTTGTCTATCTTGTGCCATATGGAGTCTCTCTCGAATGAGCTTTATCTTTTCGGTAGTGTCTCAAATGATTTCTAGGCCTAGAAGTTACCTTTCTCCAACTTCATTCTAGCATATTGGTGAGCGGCAGCTTCTTCCACATAGTGTCTTGAATGGCGCCATTTGAATACTAGCTTGGTAGCTATTGTTGTAGGCAAATTCCACTAGAGGTAGATGATCATGCCTACTCCCACCGAAATTGATAACACATGTCCTGAGCATATCTTCCACTACCTGATTTGTCCTTTCAGTTTAACCATCCGTTTGTGGATGGAAAGTAGTGTTGAAATTGAGTCCGGTTCCCAATGAATGTTGTAGACCCTTCCAAAATTGAGATATGAATAGAGGGTCTCGATCGGAGATAATGGTCACAGGGGCACCGTGTAGCTTGACGATCTCCTTCATGTATAAGGCTGCTAGGATATCCACTGACCACTGACCACTGATTCTTTATAGGTAGAAAGTGCACCGATTTAGTCAATCGATCTATGATCACCCATATGCCATCATGTCCACCTCTTGTCTTTGGTAGACCCATGATGAAATCCATCCTTATGCTTTCCCACTTCCACTCGGGAATTTCCAAGGGATGTAGTTTACAAGCGGGCTTTTGATGTTTTGCTTTAACTTGCTGACAAGTGAGGTAGCGGGATATAAAGTCCGCTATCTCTCTTTTCATGTTGAGCCACCAAAAATTCCTTTTCAGGTCTTGGTACATTTTGGTAGCACCAAGGTGAATAGTGTATTTTGTCTTACGAGCTTCCTCCATGATCAGCTTCTTAGTGTCAGCATGATCTGACACACATATTCGATCTTTGAATAATAACCTTTCATCATTTGAGATAGAGAACTCCATCCTTTGAGCAATATTAGCCTTGATTTCCATTAGTGTGGGGTCATTTTTTTGTAATTTGATTAGATCTTTAATCAGTGTAGGTTGTGACTGGATATTGGCAATAATACCTTTTTCTTCTTCTACATCCACATCTAGATTGAAATGAGAAAAATCCTCGATAAGATAAGTCATACCTTTCTGGACGCTTGCTAGAGTTGCCATTGGTCTTCTGCTAATAGCATCAGCTACGGCATTTGCTTTGCCTGGATGATACTGAATAGAGAAGTTGAAGTCCTTAAGGTATTCTTGCCATCTTCTTTGCCTCATGTTAAGTTCCTTCTGGGTGAAAAGGTATTTCAGACTTTTGTGGTCTCAAAATATAGTGAATTTCTCCCCATAAAGGTAATGTCGCCAGATTTTTAAAGCGAATATGATAGCAGTGAATTCTATATCATGGACGGGATAGTTTTTTTCATGATGCTTCAATTGCCTCGGAGCATAACAAATCACATTGCCATGTTGCATAAGGACGCACCGGAGGCCAATGCCAGATGCATCCGTGTAGACTTCAAATTCACCACCTTGAACAGATAGTGCTAAGATAGGAGCAGTGGTGAGATGTTCTTTAAGAGTTAAGAAACTCTCCTCGCAATCTTTTGACCATATGAATGGATTTTCCTTTCTTGTGAGACTAGTCAAAGGAACGGCAATTTTGGAGAAATCCTTAATGAATCGCCTATAATAGCTAGCCAAATCGATAAAACTCTTGACTTCGAATACGGTCGTTGGTCAGCTCCAATTCTTGACAGCTTCTGCCTTAGAAGGATCAACAACAATGCCTTCTTTTGAAATAATATGGCCGAGGAAAGAGACATCCTTTAGCCAAAACTCACACCTGCTGAGCTTTAATTAGAGTTGATGCTCTCTTAGAGTTTGCAAAGCTATTCTTAAATGTTCTTCATGTTCTTCCTTTGTTTTGCAATAGATGAGAGTATCATCAATGAATACGACCACAATTCGGCCGAGATACGGCATGAAAACATTGTTCATGAGTTGCATAAATGCTGCAGGGGCATTGGTTAACCTGAATGACATTACCACGAACTCATAATGCCCATATCTGCTTCAAAAAGTAGACTTGTAGATGTCTTCATCTATGATCCTTAGCTGATGGTAGCCTGACCTGAGGTCCATCTTGGAGAAATATTCTGCTCTAGCAATTTGATCAAACAATTTGTCGATACGTGGCAACATATATTTATTCTTGATGGTGAGTTGATTAAGTCATCGATAATCGATACATAGCCTGAGAGATCCATCTATCATAGGTGGGAAATTTCTTTCCTTAGTCCATAGGTGTGAGTCCTTAAATCCTTGGATTTAGCCTATGCCATGACATTTGTCTTAGAACTTACTTATGCCTAGGTTCTGATACCACTTTAACTGTCAAGCCCTGAGATATAAGTACAATGGAAGATATTCATGAACGTGAACCGCCGGCTAGTATGCCGCAAGCGAACAATATAATCAGAGCACTAACACATTCACACGAAAAAAGGGAACGCACAAGATAATATACTCAAAACTTCACTATATTGAATAATATCCAAAGTACATTGATAATTGACTCTTTTTATTAGACTCAAATAAATGAAAAATTACATAGACTCGACTTGACTCATGACTCTACTAGGTCTTTTCTCGATCTTTAATCACTCTCAAACTTGTCACTTGAGTAGTCCGAATCCCCAATAGAATGTCCTGAAAAGATTGAAAAAGTAGGGAATGAGCACACTTGCCTAGTAGGTATCTTCGTATCAATATGAAGGTAATACTTAAGTAATTAACATTTTAGCTCTAGAAAATAAGATAAAAAGGAATGTGGTAAAATATAATACTATAAGTAGCAAGACATAGATCATAGATATAGGAATGTTCATGAAGAATGATAATATGATCAAGCAAGATAGAATGTGGCCTTTCATGAACGAGAATGTACAAGCACTTAACGAGAACACACTTTTCATAACCATAAAGGATATGCACTAGAATGCCATGTAACAAGCAAGTAATAATTGCAAGAGAGCCTCGTGGATTTCACTCATTTATAAAAGAAAGTACTCCCACGCAATGCGACGCCAATGTTCATCATACCCCATGATTTATAGCATGTTTCCGACAATCAGCAGAGGGGGCTAGAGTCAAGCCCTTGGACACAATCAGTGTCCGATCTGCATCTTCACGTTATATATCCATCTACTTCCACGAGTATAATAATAATGCTCGGCCAATATTGTAACAAATAATAAGCTCATGATAGTGAATATCAAAGTAAGAACGTACCAAATATGATCTTAAGAGTTCAAAGAAGAATTTAAGACAAGGACACGCTACGGGAGAAATCCAGTAGCATAACGGTATATCCATTAACTTCCATAATTCATTTATAACTTATTGAGTAAGATGTTAGGTTCTAGATAATCAATTGACCATCTAAGAACATAGGAGAATCAACCTGTGGGTCAAACCTCGGGTTAAGAACAATTTAGACATAAAACAGTCATGATTGGGCCATTTCTTGAAATAACGATTATATACATGGCCGCAATCCAAAAGTGATAGTCCAAGGGATGGCCGCAACTTGGACAGAGTGTATGCATGAAGAAAGAATAGAGTCAACGCAGTGAACACTCTGGGATAATAGCGATCAGCGAAAGGCCCGCTACTTGACTATGGCTGTCTCTGGATGGCCGTTAATTAACAATGGCGGTCTCCTGAGGCCCGCTAATAGCCAGGACATAGAAAAAATGTCGATCATGTGAGTGCTTTCTAGACAATTAGACTTTGAGGGGTACAACCAGCTCGACGTCCTAGTGGGAATTGCAGGCTTATGGAGACTTATCGAGTCCTTGAAACAAGATCACCTAGTCCGACAGAAGGAATATCCGGCGGAGAGGTTCACAAGTCCAAGAAAGTGTGCCTATAAGTGAAAAGTGTAACTAATAGTCACATACCGGAGTATGCACTATATACTTATGAAAGACTAGGAGATGAGAGTAGAACTACGAAGAAACGATGATCAAATCATCAATAAATCTATTTATCATTTTGAAATATGAAATTTAATACAAGAGTATTAAGTTTTGGCATGAAACTAACATAAGTTGAAAATATGAGTATAACACATACGGACATGAGACCTATTATGATTGAAGCACAACATATCCAATATCACGAATATGAATTCAAAACTAGGAATATAACCTATTTACCTTAGTTTATCACATAGTTAATAGGGCATGTTATGACCACCAATTGGGCACTGGCCCAATTGAGTATAATTCGGGCCTATGAACTCAACGAGCTAGAAATCTAGACAGATTCTTGAAGGATCCTTAGGAAATTAGTAACTTAATGTAGGGAGGTCAGAATTAGGTAAAACTAAAGCCCACACAATGAGCATTGGGTAAAGAACAACTTTGGTGAAGAGTATAACTTCTGAAAAATGGGTCTAATAGGGGATAAGAGGGAGTTGGTGATAATGGGTCGAAATAGTTACAGAAAAACGGGCACCTGTTGAAATAAAGATATCTGGGCCCACAATCAACCAATCGAGATGAAACTTGGGCCATTAGAAAGATTGGGCCCTTAACCTAAACTCTTCTTCTAAGGTAGAAAAGCCAATTCGCCCCAGAACACAATGTTTAGAGCCCTTTGCTGCTAGCTATCACGAAGAGGTGCAGCTGTTAGGAGAATTCACATGTAATTAATGTAAAATTCATAACTTCATCTGTTATTAATGAAATGACCTGAAACCAAGGCCATAATTTCTAATGTGATGTTATCCACATCTTCTATGTTGAGGTTGAGGCCAAATTCCACCTGGATGCTAGAGTTATACCAAAATCACCTCGGGCTACCGAAGGGTCACGACTGGAACAGGGAAAGCAAACATTAATCTTTAAAAAATCATAACTCAGTCTGATATTGACGAAATTCGATGAAACCATGACCCAAAATTAGATCACGAAGTCCTCTTGATTTCATTTGAAGACATCCCAACCCAAATCTTAACAGAAGAATGCATCCATTAGCATTTATTAATGGTGGACGAAGGGTGATGTCTATTCAGACCTGAAGAGGTGCTTAGCATTAACTCCTCTTTAAACCAATGACCTTGGGAGCATGATGGAGCCTGGTAGGTTGTGAGTAGAACCTTGGGAGGCTTGAAAACTATATAAGGAGGCAGGTTTCAAGGGTGGTAAGCCTTTAGCAACCGTTCTCATCAACCCTCCGCCACCTTCTACCCTTCTTGTGTTAGAAGATAGTGAGGGACCTCGTCACTTCGTGGGCAGACCATCTGGTGCGTGGGTGGACAATCCGGTGCATGGGTGGATGATCCGATGCGTGAAAGATGAACCTGTAGCGCCCCGGGCTTGAGGGGGAAAAGCTTTAGGTGGATCTGGGGTGTGGATCTCATCCTCGGATCGTCGGTCTAACATTTCAAGGGTAGGCACCTAACCTCAAATCTTAGGGGTCAACGACGCATTAGAACAATTTCAAATAAATTTTATACTTTAAAGAGGGACTAAGGGTATGTGGGT
The DNA here is from genome assembly GCA_022559845.1 of Amorphophallus konjac. Lineage (NCBI taxonomy): Eukaryota > Viridiplantae > Streptophyta > Magnoliopsida > Alismatales > Araceae > Amorphophallus > Amorphophallus konjac. The sequence continues at coordinate 314,386,240 of CM040122.1, read as the reverse complement.
TCGAGAACTATGTTTTCTGGGTTTTTTTAATTGAGTTACTTGCTTTTGTGAGGTTCCTCTGAGTTTCTATGAAAGTTTAAGGTCCTTGGATAGGTCGATGCACATGAGGTGCAGTCTCTGGACAGGTCAGTGCAGGTCCCTGGAAAGGTCGATGCACACGAGGTGTAGTCACGGGACAGGTCAGCGCAGGTCCCTGGATAGGTCGATGCACATGCGGTGCAGTCTTTGGATAGGTTAGTGTAGGTCCCTGGATAGGTCGATGCACATGGGGTGCAGTCTCTGGACAGGTCAGTGTAGGTCCCTAGAAAGGTCGATGCACATGAGGTGCAGTCTCTGGATAGGTCAGTGTAGGTCCCTGGATAGGCCAATGCACATGAGGTGCAGTCTTTGGACAGGTCAGTGCATGTCCCTAGATAGGTCGATGCACATGAGGTGCAGTCTCTGGACATGTCAGTGCAGGTCCCTTGAAAGGTCGATGCCAATGAGATGCTGATGTGACACCACCTTGGGGTGATGACCACAAGACAATATGACCCTTGGACCTAAGGTTGCAAGCAAGCAAATTGGCGATGATACCACTCGAGTGGCTCACTCTCTTGGTGCACACTTGTGCCCGTGGGCAACTAAACGATAATGGAGAGGGTCCGGGGTGGGACAATGATGCTCCGGTGCTTGACAAGCTTGGGGAGAACCCCAATTGGGCCAGGGATGCCCACTTACGGGTGGCCATCACACCATGGGTGTGGGTTGAAATGGCTTGCTCACAACTCACCCGCGATGGACACTCACGTGTTCGGCAATTTGGGCCGGGCCCTCGCTCTCCGTCCGACGCAGCAAAGCAAGAATACTAAGCTAAGCAAGTGATATTGACCAGCAAGGAAAGGGGGACCGAGGCTCACCTAGCCGGCGTGAAGACGCCAACTCCGGCCGAAGACGGGGGCGAGTGGGGAGGCAAGGGTTTGCGCCCGCAAGCCGCGTCGGTGTCGCTTCAAATCTGTGAAAATATTTTTACATGAACTACACCTCTCGCAGGAGGGGGGATCTTGGGGTGGGGGTTAGACTTATTACAACCAAGATTACCTCCACGCAGGGAGGGACCTTCAGCCGGCCAAGCGGGGTGGGGAAATTATGAAGAGAACGCCGACTCTCCAAGCTTCGCCAGTTCCGCCACTCTTCAGTTTTGCTAAACAGGTTGTCGAGGAAGATGCTGCCACAGACTCAACCGAGCTCCAAATTTGATGAAACAGGTGCCAAACGTTCCCCAGCTGGCCGAGGATGATGCTTGAATTTTTTGGGAAGCTCTGGAACTCGGGGCTGATCGGACCGGTGACTGGAGCAGGACAGTAACACTCTGCCCTGACTGATGCAGAACTGATATAGTGGATTGCAGAAGGCACTGCGGTCGCTCCCGAACTCCAAATCGAACGAAACTGGCGGTGACGCGATCGTGGTCGGAGTAGCTTCGAGCAGAAATTGACGGGGCCACAATCCAAGGTCGGAGAGGAGAATGGTGGCTGGAGAAGTGAAGACAGGTTGAACCTGGACCTGCAGGGGGCAGACTGCACACTCCGGCGAAGAAATTCAGAACAAATAGCTCGGGCAGGCGATTGGCATCGTTCCTTCTGCTACTGATGGAGGACTAGACGAAGAAGAATTTTGTAGAAGGATGCGTAATCTAATTCCTCCAAGGCTGGCCGCTGAACGGCTTCCAAGATCGCTCTGGCCTTCAGTATGGGATAGATTGCGCAGTCGTTGAAGATGACGTTCCTACGGACAGATCCGAACTCGGATGCAGGCAGGAGTACCACCGTTGGAAAGAAGACTTGGAGACGATTCCAGAAATATAAGATATGCCACCGGGAGCCTTCAGGGGAAGTCGTGGCTGCTACTGCTGGACTGCAAACAGCAGCTTTGACATAGCCTCCAAGTGACCCTAAAAGAAGAAGAAGGGGATAGTATATGGTGAAGGGGTAGATGAAGAATGGTGGGGGGGAGGTATGGGAGGTGTGGAGGGTGCAAATGGTTGAGGGGAGGTGGAGGAAGAAGGGGAGGTCACAGGTTTTCAGCTGGAGGAAGAGAGGTGGGGTATGCAAGGGTGGTGGAGAATGGGTGGAGAAAGGGGCGACCTAGCCTAATGGAGATGGGAGGGGGGCGGCCAAAGACTTGGAGGGAAGGGGAATTCAAATTCAAAATGGTCTTGGAAGATGGGAGATGGTGTGGGGAAGAGGGGTGATTGTGTTGGAATGGGGAAGATTTGGTTGGAATGGGGGAGATGGTGTTAGAATGGGGAGGGCTCTACCTTGGAACTAGGGGGGGAAGTAAATGGGGTGTGGGGAAGTGGAGGGGCCTTAATGGAGGTAGGTGGGGGTTGGAGGTGGTTGGGAGGAGGAGGAGAGAGAAAAGGGGCGAACCTAGGAGAGAGAAAGAGAGAGAGGTGGGGTGGGGAATCACTCCCCTAGGGCTTCTCACCCAACTATAGGATTCACTCCACTAGAACTAAGTTTAAACACTCAAATGGAAATCTTTTGTATTGAATCATTCATTACCTCCAAATGAAGGAAATGGGGCCCTATATATAGGAAACCCACATTTTACAATAAGTCCCTTACAAAAGACTCAATAACAAATAACCGAAGGGGTAAGGGGGGCTCATGGGCCAAGCCCGAAGAATTGGGCCCAATAGCACATTACACAATCTAATGACACTAAATACTTAAGAAAATAAATGCAAGACCTAGGGACATGACTCAAATAAACTGAAAATTACATCAAATGACTCAAGTAAATAGCATAAAAAGGATAAGTGGGCCTTTATAGAGAGAGGCCCAAACTCAAACGATGCCGGAGTGTGAAGAAGACCCTAGCCAAAGGGAATTGTGGATGATGCCTCCATCAAATCCCCTGGGCTGTGAAGAGCTCGACTCCGTCGAGTAGGGGTCCATCCGACTGTGGTACTGCTCGAGGAGGTCTGGATCCAACTACTGGAGATCCTCCCGACTCACCCAGGAATCCTCCGAAGGAGGCCGATCCTTCCACCTGACGAGATAGCGCTCATATACCTTGCTCCGAGTGGTAGTGACTTGTACATCCAATATTTGTTCAATTTGTTCACGCTGGGCTCTTTTGGTTGGTGGCCTCTCCTCACGGGTGGGTGCTCTCTCAATGGAAGAAGTAGGCTCAATCTCCTCACTAGGTACCACCGTGGGCCCCTTATATGGCACTAGGTCGGCGACATTGAATGTGAGACTTATTCCATACTCCTCAGGGAGATCTAACTCGTAGGCATTTGCACCAATGCGCCTCAAGACCTGGAAGGGACCAGCCCCACGTGGCCTCAGTTTAGAATTGGCTCCCGGGGAGAGCCTCTCCGTCCTTACCATCACAAAGTCACCCACATGGAATTCTTGGTGATGCCGATGAGAGTCGGCCAGCCTTTTATAAGCCTCATTCTTTTTGCTGATGTGCTTGCAAATTTCTTCATGTAATTCTCTAATATGTTGTGCAAAAGACTCGGCTGAAATGGACACTCTAGCATGTTGAGGAAGGGGAATGAGATCGGAAGGCTTTTTTGGTTTGTATCCATGCACGGCTTCAAATGGACTCATCCCTATGGACTTATCGATGGAGTTTTTATATGCAAATTCAGCCTGGGGTAAGATGAGATCCCAATTTCTGGGGCGATCCTCAACAAGACACCTAAGAAGGTTCCCTAGACTCCGATTGACAACTTCGGTTTGGCCATCTGTTTGGGGGTGGTAGGTAGTGGAGAATTTGAGGAGGGTACCCATCATGTGCCAAAGAGTTTTCCAAAAGTAGCTAGTGAATTTGACATCCCTATCGGAGACTATGGTCTTAGGTAGCCCGTGGAGACGGACTACCTCATCAAAGAACAATCGAGCCACATGGGAGGCATCAGAGGTTTTGGAGCATGGGATGAAATGGGCCATTTTGGAAAATCTATCAACCACCACATAGATGGAGTCATGCCTTTTTTGAGTCTTGGGTAATCCTAGCACAAAGTCCATGCTCAAGTCTTGCCATGGACGGTCGGGAATGGGGAGTGGGGTGTATAGGCCAGTGTTTTGCTTCACCTGTTTTGCCGAAGCACATGTGCGACTTTGACCCACTATTTTGCCTACATCTCTCTTGAGACTTGGCCAATAAAACTGACCCTCAACTAGAGCAATGGTCTTGTGAACTCCAAAATGACCGGCTAACCCTCCCGCATGTAATTCCCAAACCAAGAAATCTCGGAGTGAGGTCCGTGGAATGCAAAGATTGGGTCCCTTGAAGAGGAACCCATCCTCTAAGATAAACCCCTCATGTTCCTTGCTAGAATGGGTGGTCAAGGTAGTGAATATGTGCCCAAAGTCGGGGCAGCTAGGGTACTCATCCTTGATCCTATCAAATCCGCTCACTTCCACTTGGATGGTGGATAACAAGGAAACTTTCCTACTAAGGGCATCCGCTGCTCGATTCTCACTCCCGGCTTTGTGTTTGATGACAAAAGTGTAGGATTGGATGAACTCAACCCATCAGGCATGTCGGGCATTTAGCTTTTGTTGGGAGTTGAGGTATTTGAGGGCCTCATGGTCAGAAAAGATGACAAATTCTTTGGGTAACAAGTAGTGCCTCCAATGTTGGAGGGACTGCACCACGGCATAGAACTCTTTGTCATAAGTGGAGTATCTAGTCCTAGCATCACATAGCTTCTCACTAAAGAAGGCTATCGGGTGTCCCTCTTGACTAAGGATCCCTCCTATCCCTATCCCAGATGCATCACATGTGACTTCAAAGACTTTAGAGAAATCGGGAAGGCATAGGACCGGGGCTTGGGTCAACTTCTCCTTAAGTTCTTGGAAGGCTTTAGAGGCTGATTTGGTCCATACAAAAGTCCCCTTCTTGAGACAATCGGTGATTGGGCCAGTGATAGTGCTAAATCTACGAATAAACCTCCTATAGAATGTTGCCAATCCATGGAAACTTCGGACCTCATGAAGGGTGTGGGGTTCCGGCCAATCAATAATAGCTTGGACCTTGTCGGGGTCCATGGAGATGCCTTTGGTGGACACCACAAATCCTAGGAAGGTGAGGGAGGTGGTCATGAAGTGGCACTTCCTTAAGTTGGCAAATAGGCTCTCTTGTCGAAGGATGGTACAAACTTGCCTAAGGTTGTCAAGGTGGGCCTCTTGGGATTGACTATAGATGAGTATATAATCAAAGTAGACCACTAGAAAGATCCCAATGAATGGTCTAAGGACCTCCGTCATAAGACGCATAAAAGTACTTGGGACATTTGAAAGCCCAAAAGGCATGACTAATCATTCAAAGAGACCATCTTGGGTTTTGAAAGCCGTTTTCCACTCATCCCCGGGCCTTATCCTAACTTGGTGATAGCCACTCTTAAGGTCAATTTTGGAGAAAATGGTGGCTCCGGCTAACATATCAAGCATGTCATCAAGCCTAGGGATGGGAAACCTATACTTGACGGTGATTTTGTTAATGGCCCTACTATCCACACACATTCGCCATGACCCATCCTTCTTGGGAGTTAGAAGGGCCGAGACGGCACATGGGCTTTTGCTAATGCGAATGAAGCCCTTCCTAATGAGTTCCTCTATTTGCCTCCGAAGTTCGGCATGTTCCGTGGGATTGAGGTGATAATGAGGAAGGTTTGGGAGAGTGGCCCCCGGGACTAGATCAATTGCATGTTGCACATCCCGCATGGGAGGGAGTTGGTCCGGGAGCTCTGTTGGGAACACATCATGGAATTCTTCTAGGAGTTGTTTGATTTCTATGGGATGTGGATTGGTGGGAGTGGGCTCTCCTAGACAAATGATCACCGCACATAGAGGTACTCCTTGAACTATCTCTTCTTCAAGTTCTTTCCTAGTGATGAGATGAAGACCCTTGGTCAACCCCGAGGTCCCACTTTGTTTGGGAGTTTGGGTGAGGGATGTGGTTGGAGGGGTGGAGTTCCCTGAGACTTGTGGGGTGATGGGGTGTTGTCCTTGAGGGATAGTGTCCCTCTTGGTCATGGGACGAGGTGGGGAGGGGTTAAGACGGATAGTCTTTCCCTCATGTTCAAAGGTGCATATGTTGCTCTTACCCAAGATGGTGACATCTACATCATAGAGCCAAGGTCTTCCTAGAAGGATGCTACCTACTTCCATGGGTATGATATCATACCATATTTGATCATGGTATGAAGAGAAGGTGAGGGGCACAAGACATTGGGTGTTGACCGGGATGGAGTTGTTGTTGATCCATGAGACCCGATAGGGATTTGGGTGGGGAGTGATAGTAAGCCCAAGATGCTTAACGGTATCGGGGGATATGGCATTGACACAACTCCCACTATCCAAGATCACTTTCCTTACATGGCTCCCTATCTTGACAAAGGTGTGAAAGATTGAAGTTCGGCGCCAATCCTCTTCTTGGGGTTTGGTGAGGGTGCACCTAATTACTCCTAGATGGGAGTTGGTAGATGGAGTGGTGTGATCTAGACCCGACTCATGGTATTGGGCCTCATACTCTTCTTCCCAATCTAGGGAGGCTTCATGATCCTCAACAACACTCTCAAGTTCCTTTTGGGGTGGGGGAACTTCTTCCTCAATAAGCAAGCTAGATAATCCCTTGGATGGACATTGCCCCGCAAAGTGGCCAAACCCTTGACACCTAAAGCATTGTTGACGCACGCTACCCGAAGTAGTTCCTACATTTGGGCCTTTGGGAATGTCTTCCCTCCGTGGGAGGGGGTGACTAGGGGTGGGTTTGTTTGGAGTGATGGTGGGAGGAGGGTTGTAAGGCCTTAATGGGGTGTTCCCACTTGGATTATGGGCTTTCATGGGAGTGGCCGGAATGGGCCGTGGTCCCATGTTTTTGGGATCGACCGGTCGGGGAGTAGCAAATCGAGGGATCCTAGAGAATCTTTCTACATCCCTAGCTATTTGATAAGCTATCTCAAGGTTATCAACATCTCTCATAAAAAGCTCTCTCTTGATGTGACTTTGAAGTCCATTCCTAAAGTGAGACAAGGTAATGGCCGGGTCCTCATGAACTCCACACTTCAAAAGATAGGAGTCAAACTTCTCAATGTATTCAACCACGGTCTTCCCTTCTTGGGTGAGGCTTTGCCATTCATCTAAGAGCATTTGATGGTAGGATTGGGGAAGGTATTTATTCCTAAGTTAGTTCTTCATACCCTCCCAAGTATCAATAGGCTCTCCCTGCCTAATCCTTCTTAGACCCTCTTGGTTTAACCAATCTGTTTTGGCTAATTTGATGAGATGCATTTTGGCCAACCTTACCCTCCTTTGGTCGGACATAGGGTACCATTCAAAGTATTGGTCCATGGTGGTTTCCCACTCTAAGTAGACACTTGGTTCATGGGAACCATCAAAGTTTGGGGCCTCTACTTTAATCATCCTTAAGAGAGGGTCATCCGGGTCGTCCCGTGGACGCCTTTCATGAATTGGATGGTGTCGGGGTCTCTCATGGTCATGGTAAGGGTCATGATCCAAGTCCTCCCTATAAATTTCAGCATGTGGATGATAGGCTCTTGGTCCATGGTTCCTAGGATGGAACTCATCCCTATGAGGCTCAATATGTAGAGGGTGGACTCTTGGGTCCTTGTTCCTTGGGTGGAACTCATTCCTATGCAACTCACCATGTGGTGGATGAACTCTTGGCTCATTTATCCTTGGATGAGGGTCTTCCCTAGGAGGCACAACATGTGGAGGGTGGACTCTAGGCTCATTATTCCTTGGGTGGAACTCATGCTCTTCAAGCCGAGCAATTCGAGTGGTAAGGGACTCAAGTTGGGCAAGAATGTTGGTAAGGGCAGCATCTACCCTATTCATTTGACCTTGAGGTTCCTCCCTAGGAGCATCTTGAATGAGTTGAGGATGGGGATCCATGGGTGGATTTGAAGATGAAAGATCGGATCAGTAACTAGCACCACTACGGGTGGACATGCAAGACAAGGGGCCAAAGATGTTGGACACACAATGCAATGGTCCTAGGACTTAGACTTGATAGAGACAAGTCAATAATTTGCTCTGATACCAATTGATGTGACACCACCTTGGGGTGATGACCACAAGACAATATGACCCTTGGACCTAAGGTTGCAAACAAGCAAATTGGCGATGATACCACTCGAGCGGCTCACTCGCTTGGTGCACACTTGTGCCCATGGGCAACTAAACGATAATGGAGAGGGTCCGGGGTGGGACAATGATGCTCCGGTGCTTGGCAAGCTTGGGGAGAACCCCAATTGGGCCAGGGATGCCCACTCACGGGCGGCCGTCACACCATGGGTGTGGGTTAAAATGGCTCGCTCACAACTCGCCCGCGATGGACACTCACGTGTTCGGCAATTTGGGCCAGGCCCTCGCTCTCCGTCTGACGCAGCAAAGCAAGAATACTAAGCTAAGCAAGTGATATTGACCAGCAAGGAAAGGGGGACCGAGGCTCACCTAGCCGGCGTGAAGACGCCAACTCCGGCCGAAGATGGGGGAGAGAGGGGAGGCAAGGGTTTGCGCCCGCAAGCCGCGTCGGTGTCGCTTCAAATCTGTGAAAATATTATTACATCAACTACACCTCTCGCAGGAGGGGGGATCTTGGGGTGGGGGTTAGACTTATTACAACCAAGATTACCTCCACGCAGGGAGGGGCCTTCAGCCGGCCAAGCGGGGTGGGGAAATTATGAAGAGAACGCCGACTCTCCAAGCTTCGCCGGTTCTGCCACTCTTCAGTTTTGCTGAATAGGTTGTCGATGAAGATGCTGCCACTGACTCAACCGAGCTCCAAATTTGATGAAACTGGTGCCAAAAGTTCCCCAGCTGGCCGAGGATGATGCTTGAATTTTTTGGGAAGCTCTGGAACTCGGGTCTGATCGGACCGGCGACTGGAGCAGGACAGCAACACTCTACCTCTGACTGATGCAGAACTGATACAATGGATTCTAGAAGGCACTGCAGTCGCTCCCGAACTCAAAATCGAACGAAATGGGCGGTGACGCGATTGTGGTCGGAGTAGCTTCAAGTAGAAATTGACGGGGCCACAATCCGAGGTCGGAGAGGAGAATGGTGGCCGGAGAAGTGAAGACAGGTTGAACCTGGACCTGCAGGGGGCAGACTGCACACTCCGACGAAGAAATTCAGAACAAATAGCTCGGGCGGGCGATTGGTGTCGTTCTATCTGCTACTGATGGAGGACTAGACGAAGAATAATTTTGGAAAAGGAAGCATGATCGAATTCCTCCAAGGTTGGCCGCTGAACGCCTTCCAAGATCGCTCTGGCCTTCAGTCTGGGACAGATTGCGCAGTCGTTGAAGATGACGTTCCTCCGGACAGCTCCGAACTCGGATGCAGGCAGGAGTACCACCGTTGGAAAGAAGACTTGGAAACGACTCCAGCAATAAAAGATATGCCACTGGGAGCCTTCAGGGGAAGTCGTGGCTGCTACTGCTGGACTGCAAACAGCAGCTTTGACATAGCCTCCAAGTGACCCTAAAAGAAGAAGAAGGGGATAGTATATGGTGAAGGGGTGGATGAAGAATGGTGGGGGGGAGGTATGGGAGGTGTGGAGGGTGCAAATGGTTGAGGGGAGGTGGAGGAAGAAGGGGAGGTTGCAGGTTTTCAGCTGGAGGAAGAGGGGTGGGGTATGCAAGGGTGGTGGAGAATGGGTGGAGAAAGGGGCGACCTAGCCTAATGGAGATGGGAGGGGGGCGGCCAAAGACTTGGAGGGAAGGGGAATTCAAATTCAAAATGGTCTTGGAAGATGGGAGATGGTGTGGGGAAGAGGGGTGATTGTGTTGGAATGGGGAAGATTTGGTTGGAATGGGGGAGATGGTGTTGGAATGGGGAGGGCTCTACCTTGGAACTAGGGGGGGAAGTAAATGGGGTGTGGGGAAGTGGAGGGGCCTTAATGGAGGTAGGTGGGGGTTGGAGGTGGTTGGGAGGAGGAGGAGAGAGGAAAGGGGTGAACCTAGGAGAGAGAAAGAGAGAGAGGTGGGGTGGGGAATCACTCCCCTAGGGCTTCTCACCTAACTATAGGATTCACTCCACTAGAACTAAGTTTGAACACTCAAATGGAAATCTTTTGTATTGAATCATTCATTACCTCCAAATGAAGGAAATGGGGCCCTATATATAGGAAACCCACATTTTACAATAAGTCCCTTACAAAAGACTCAATAACAAATAACCGAAGGGGTAAGGGGGGATCATGGGCCAAGCCCGAAGAATTGGGCCCAATAGCACATTACACAATCTAATGACACTCAATACTTAGGAAAATAAATGCAAGACCTAGGGACATGACTCAAATAAACTGAAAATTACATCAAATGACTCAAGTAAATAGCATAAAAAGGATAAGTGGGCCTTTATAGAGAGAGGCCCGAACTCAAAAGATGCCGGAGTGTGAAGAGGACCCTAGCCAAAGGGAATTGTGAATGATGCCTCCATCAGATGCAATCTCTGGACAGGTCATTGCTGGTCCCTAGAAAGGTCGATGCACATGAGGTGCAGTCTCTGGACAAGTCAGTGCAGGTCTCTGGATAGGTCGATGCATACGAGGTGTAGTCTCTGGACAGGTCAGTGCAGGTCCCTGGATAGGCCGATGCACATGGGGTGCAGTCCCAATTTCTAGAAACTTAGAAAAAGAGAGTTTTGAAAGGGCATTTTAATTCATAAAAATTTGAAACTTTTATAAAATGATAGAAGACTAAGTTAGTACCTCACTGTAAAGATTTCATGCTCACAGAAATTCAATACTTGTAGTTATAAGTCATTTTCTATTCATGTGTAGCCTAGAAATAAACATGTCCTATGTTATACAGTTACCAGATCATGCTCTATTCCACATCAAGTAACCTTAATCATTATGATTGTGATTTGTTCACTTAAACCATTTTGAAGCATGCTTGTTATGATAAAGTATCATACTAGTATTTGTAAAATGAGTATGAATGCGATTGCGAATACAATGTGAATGTTATGAATGGAAAATAGTAGCATTCTGTAAGGAAGGACTTCGGTCCCTTCTGTAGCACGATGATATGTAATGTCACGGAAGTAAAAGATCCTAGGGGACGGCAATATGTAACACCCTGGTTAAAAACCTATTGATTCGGCTGGTTCGTTCTATGGGATAAAGATACATAACGCCACAGAACCCGGGGGATGGTGATACGTAGCGCCCCGTGCGGTAGGAGTCTAGGTGGGAGTTCGCTGCTGGGTCTTCGCAGTACTCTTTCGTTCGTTGTGATATGTGGGCCTCCTATGTTTTTGCAGCTGTTCGGTTCCACGAATAACAAAAATGTGAAATTCATGAAAATGTGATAATGTGTAACTACTCATTCACCTTGGTTTTATTGCATGCATGAGTATCTTATATGTTAGCTAATGAACATGTATTTTCTCGTATGAATTATTTTAAGCAAATGAGAATGAATGGATTATGATATTATTAACACTTGAAATATGCACGTTGATTAGATATATGAATGCGAGTTAACCCCGATTTGACTAGGTTACCTACTGAGCGTCACAATCACCCTTTGTGACACACATTTTCAGGGGACATAGTGAAGGTGGTCGAGGAGGAGGCTGCAGCCGAGGAGTAGTGCTAGTTCATACTTCGTCTGGGTAGGCTATGGATGAATATCTCTCTTATATGTATGGTTATGGGGTGGTGAGCATGTGTGGACTCATGTTTATTTTGGAACAATGGTCATGTATTCTTCTTTGGAAATTATGAATGGTTGAGATGCTATTTACATTTCATGTAATTGTTATTTTTCTCTCTCATGCGAATGTATGCATGTTTATATATTTGTGCTTCAGCGATACATACGACGTAATGTCTCGAGGTCTGATGAAAGAAAAGAAAAAAAATGCCCATAAATTGGGAATCAGATCTCGGGGCGTTACAGAGTAGTATCAGGGCAGGAGAGACAAACCATAGTTACAACCATTCCATTTGTCCATGTAGTAGAAGAAGAGATAGGCTAGAGTGAAAAAGGGTAGAGTATATTTAGAACCCATTTAAGAAAAACCCTCTCACTTAATAATTGTTTATTTCTCAGAACTATGCCGCCAAGATGACAAAGAGATCTTCCCCAGGCGGATGAGAGGGGATCGGGGGTAGATGACCCAAATGTGGTGAATGATGGGAATGTCCATGCTCCGACGGTTGGCGGCGGACAAGTGCCCAATGCAGGGGTTAATCTGGAGGTATTCATGCAGAGTTTCTAAGGGCTTATGCAGGCCATGCAGTAATAGATGCTACAGTAGCCCGCGCTCGCACCACGTCATGACTTGCCGGCGCTAGATCGGTTCCTGAGGTTGGCACCTCCTTATTTTAATCGGGAGAGCCATCCAGAGGTGGCTGAATCATGGCTCAGCGAGATGGAGAAGAAATTCGGCGTGATGCGATGTCCCGAGGAGGAAAAAGTGAATCTAGCAGCCTACGTATTGCAAGATCAAGCTGACTTGTGGTGGAAGGCCAAGTTGAGGACCACCTTGGCAAGGCACAATGGAGACATACTATGGGAAGAATTCCTAGTGGCCTTCTGAGAAAAATACTTCCCCGAGCATGTGCGAGACGCTAAGGAGCAAGAGTTCTTGAGCCTCGAACAAGAAAGCATGTCAGTAGCAGACTATGAGGCAAGATTCTCCACTGTAGGCCAGTATGCTCCACACATATATGATGAGGCGCGTCAAAAGGTGAAGAAATTTGTCAACGGTCTGCGTAGCAGTGTCCGACGCTATGTGGCTACCCAAGACCCTCACACCCACTCTATGGCATTGAGGCTTACTCATCTAGCCGAGCAAGAGAATGCAAGGTAATAATCGAAACCATAAAAATTTAAGAGACATATAGAGTTAGGTTCTAGTGGATACCCATGTGTAGGTTCACCGAGGAGTAGAAGAAGATGGCCAAAAGGCCTATGCAAGCTGGAGGGTGGCAGGACAAGGAAAAGGTGGCACACCAAGAGCCCATGCCTAGGAACAGGATGGGGGTTCGGTTCTGTGTCCATTGTGGGCGCAACCATCCGGGGCCGCAGTGCTGGAGGACAAAGGGCAAGTGCTACGAATGCGGCAAAGCTGGACATATTGCGAGGAACTGCCCTAAGAAAGCTCAGCAAACGCCAGTGCCACAACAGGAGAAAATTCAGTTCAAAGGATGGGTTTATGCACTGATGCAAGAAGAGGCAGACAACACCCCTACCGTGGCTAAAGGTACACTTCTTGTGGATAATGTCTATGCAAAGGTTTTGTTCGACCCAGGGGCTACATACACATTCATATCCACTAGTTTTGCTGATCAAGTGAAGAATAGACCCCAAGCCACATTCTTCGTGGAAATGGTAGTTAGTACACCAACCAGGAAACAAGTCCACACCAAGCTTGTGATCCCTATGATAGAGGTCAAAATCTGTGGGAGAAGATTGCTGGGGGAAGCATACATCCTAGATATGACCGATTTTGATCTCATTATGGGAATGGACTGGTTAGACAAACACTATGCTCTCTTGGATTGCCGTCGAAAGAGAGTGATTTTTCAGGAGCCGGGGAAGGAGCCATTCTTCTTTTAATGCCCTAAGGACAAGTCCGGGAGAATGATGGTATCAGCCATCCAAGCTTCCAAGCTGATCAACAGAGGATGTGACTATTTCTTGGCTAGTGTGGTGCTTGAAGAAGTCTCTGTCAAGATTTTGGAAGACTTAGACGTAGTTCGAGAATTTCCTGAAGATCTACCGGGACTGCCACCAGCTCGAGAGGCAGACTTCTCTATTGAGCTAGTGCCGAGCACCACACCCATCTCGGTTCCACCATACCGGATGGCTCCGACAGAGCTTGCCAAACTTAGGAAGCAATTGCAAGAGTTGCTAGAAAAATACTTCATCAGGCCCAGCGTGTCTCCATGGGGAGCACCAATCTTATTTGTGCGAAAGATTGATGGGACCATGTGGCTATGCATTGATTACCGCAAGCTTAACCAGGCCACCATAAAGAAAAAGTACCCACTACCAAGGATTGAAGAGTTATTTGACCAATTATCATCTGCCAAGGTCTTCTCCAAGATTGATCTAAGGACGGGTTATCACCAAGTCAGAATCAAGCCCAAAGATGTGTCGAAGGCAGTCTTTAGGACTCGGTATTGTCACTACGGGTTCTTAGTAGTACAATTCGAGTTGACCAATGCACCATCTATGTTCATGGAGCAAATGAATCAGATCTTCTGCCCTTATCTAGATCAGTTTGTCGTAGTCTTTATAAATGACATACTGATATATTTTGCCAGTCAGGAGGAGTATCGGCAGCATCTGAGAGTGGTTCTGCATACTCTCAGGGAGAACAAGTTCTACGCCAAATTCAACAAGTGTGAATTTTGGCTAGATCAGGTTATGTTTCTCAGACATGTTATATCTGGGAAGGGCATATCTGTGGACCCTGGCAAGGTCGAAGCAGTGACAAAGTGGGAAGCACCGAAGATAGTCATGGAGATCAGAAGCTTCCTTGGACTGGCTGGATACTACCGTCGGTTCATCGAAGGTTTCTCCACCATTGTAGCCCCAATGACCAAGTTGACTAAGAAAGGAGCGAAATTCATATGGTCAGAAGAGTGCGAAGATAGTTTTCAGATGGTGAAGGAAAGGTTGACTTCAGCCCCAGTGCTGGCACTCCTTCAAGGGGATGATGGCTTCACCATTTATATAGATGCCTCCAGGATCGGCCTTGGCTGTGTACTGATGCAAAATAGCTGAGTGATCGCCTATGCCTCGAGACAATTGAAGGATCACGAGAAGAATTACTCCACTCATGACCTTGAGATGGCAGCGATGGTCCATGCCTTGCGCATCTGGAGACACTATTTATATGGGGTTCGATTTGAGGTCTTCACCGACCATAAAAGCCTCAAGTACATATTCACTAAGAAGGAACTCAATTTGAGGCAAAGGAGATGGGTCGAGCTATTTAAAGACTATTACTTCACCTTGCATTACCATCCTGACAAGGCCAATGTTGTAGCTGATGCTCTCAATTGTAAATTGATGGCGTTGAGCATACACCGAGAATGGGATATGATGGAGGGTGTGATTGAGTCACAACCTGAGAGGAGAAAGTAATTCTGTCTTTTGGCTGGGTTGTCTACTAGACCTACATTCCTTAACATGATTGCTGAGGTACAGAAGCAGGACAAGGCATTGCAGAAGCAACTGAATAATGAGAACTTCCATGTGGGGATTGATGGACTGATCATATTCTGAGGAATGATTTGTGTACCAGATGATGTGGATTTAAAGAAGGTCTTGATGCGGAAGGCTCATAGGTCAAAGTTCTCCATCCATCACGGAAGCACCAAGATGTTCCAAGATATGAAGAAGATGTATTGATGGCCAGGAATGAAGTGAGACATTGCGGAGTTCGTGTCTAAATGTCTCACTTGCTAGCAGGTGATGATTGAGGATCAAAGGCTTGGCGGTCCTCTCTAGACCATTGAGATGGCACAATAGAAATGGGAACAAATCACCATGGACTTTGTGACTGGTCTACCCATGACCAAGAGGAAGCATGATACCATCTGGGTAATCGTGGACGGATTCACAAAGACTGCACACTTCCTACCCATCAACAAGTAGACTCCAATAGAATCCTTAGTGAAACTATTCATCGCTAAGATCATTCGATTGCATGGTGCACCCTTGTCTATCATCTCTGATCGGGACCCTCGATTCACAACAAGGTTCTGGAAGAGTTTGCAGTAGGCTATGGGGACAGAATTGTGGCTCAGCTCGGCATTTCATCCTCAGACCGATGGGCAATCCGAGTGTACTATCCAAACTTTATAAGATATGTTGAGGGCATACAGTATTGAGTGGAGGGGGAATTGGGACGATCATTTACCCCTGATAGAGTTTGCATACAACAATAGTCACCATTCCGCCATCGGGATGGCACCTTATGAAGCACTCTACGGGAGGCCTTGTAGATCACCAGTGTATTGGTATGAAGCTGGCGAGAAGCAGCTGTTCGGACCGCAGTTGGTACATGACTGCTCAGAGAAGATATCTATGATCAAGCAGCGACTCCTCATAGCCCAGAGCTGTCAGAAAAGTTATGCATACCAACGGCGGAGAGAGTTAACATTTGCCGAAGGAGGCCACGTGTTCCTAAAGGTGTCTCCTACCAAGGGGTCATGCGATTTAGAAAGAGGGGCTAGCTCAGTCCTAGATATATCGGGCCTTTTGAGATTTTGCAAAGAGTCGGCGAGGTGGCTTATCGACTTGCACTTTTGCCTGCTCTATTGCATGTACATCTAGTCTTTCATGTCTCCATGCTCAGGAAGTATGTCCTAGATGCCTCACATGTTATAGAATATGAGGCCCTGGAGGTTCCAGCAGACTTGTCTTATGTGGAGCAGCCCAGTAAGATCATAGACTGGAAGGAACTTATGTTGAGAAATAAAACCATCTAGCTGGTGAAGGTGTTATGGAGGAATTCTCATACCGAGGAAGCAACTTGCTGGAGGACAAGATGCGCCAAGAATACCCTCAATTATTCGGTGAGTAAAAGTTTCCTTAAATTTTTTTTTCTCAAGTCAATTTCAAGGATGAAATTATTTTTAAGGGGGAGAGGATGTTATGACCACCAATTGGGCACTAGCCCAATTGAGTATAATTCGGGCCCATGAACTCAACCAGCTAGAAATCTAGATAAATTTTTGAAGGATCCTTAGCAAATTCGTAACTTAATGTAGGGAGGTCCGAATTGGGTGAAACTAAAGTCCACGCAACGACCATTGGGTAAATAACAACTTGATGAAGAGTATAACTTCTGAAAAATGGGTCTAATAGGGAATAAGAGGGAGTTGGTGATAATGGGTCGAAACAGTTACAAAAAAATGATCACCTATTGAAATAAGGATATCTGGGCCCACAGTCAACAAAATGAGATGAAACTTGGCCCATTAGAAAGATTGGGCGCTTAACCCAAACTTTTCTGCTGAGGTGGAAACCCCATTCGCACCAGAACCCAAGGTTTAGAGCCCTTTGCTGCCAACTGTCACGAAGAGATGCGACTATTGGGTGAATTTGCATATAATTAATGGGAAATTCATAACTTCGTCTGTGATTAATGAAATGACCTGAATCAAATGCCATAATTTCTAATGGGATGTTAGCCACATCTTCTATGTTGAGGTTGAGGCAAAATTCCACCTAGATGCTAGAGTTATACCCAAATCACCTCGGGCTACCGAAAGATTACGACTGGAACAGGGGAAAATGAGCATTAATCTTTAAAGAATCATAACTCGGGCTAGGATTGACAAAATTTGATGAAACCATGACCCAACGTTAGATCACAAAGTCCTCTTGATTTCATTTGAAGATGTAACAGCTCAAATCCTAACAGAAGAATGTGTCCAATAGTGTTTATGAACGGTGGACGAAGGGTCATGTCTATTCAGACCTAAAGAGGTTCTTAGCTTTAACTCCTCCTTATACCAACGACCTTGGGAGCAGGATGGAGCCAGGTAGGTCATGGGTAGAACCTTGGGAGACTTGAAAACTATATAAGGAGGTGGGTTTCAAGGGTGGTAAGCCTTTATCAACTGTTCCCATCAATCCTCTGCCACCTTCTGCCCTTCGTGTGTGAGAAGAGAGTGAGGGACCTCGTCTCTTCGTGAGCAGACCATCCGGTGGGTGGGTGGACAATCCAGTGCGTGGGTGGACGATCTGGCACGTGAAGGATGAACCTACAGTGCCCCGGGCTCATGGGGGAAAAGCTTTAGGTGGATTTGGGGTGTGGATCTCATCCCCGGATCATTGGTCTAACATTTCAAGGGTAGGCACCTAACCTCAAATCTTAGGGGTCAACGACGTATTAGAAGGATTTCAAATAGTTTCAATACTTTAAAGAGGGACTAAGGTTATGTGGGATCGACTACTGTGTTTTCAAGTTTTTTTCATCAAGTTACGTGCTTTCGTGAGGTTCCTTTGAGTTTATATTAAAGTTTAAGGTCCTTGGATAGGTCGATGCACATGAGGTGCAGTCTCTGGACAGGTCACTGCAGGTCCCTGGAAAGGTCGATGGACACGAGGTGTAGTCACGGGACAGGTCAGTGCAGGTCCCTGGACATGTCGATGCACATGAGGTGCAGTCTCTGGACAGGTCAGTGCAGGTCCCTGGATAGTTCGTTGCACATGGGGTGCAGTCTCTGGACAGGTCAGTGCAGGTCCTTGGAAAGGTCTATGCACATGAGGTGCAGTCTCTGGATAGGTCAGTGCAGGTCCCTGGAAAGGTCGATGCACATGAGGTGCAGTCTCTGTACAGGTCAGTACAGGTCCCTGGATAGGTCGATGCACATGAGGTGCAATTTCTGGACAGGTCAGTGTAGGTCCTTGGAAAGGTCGATGCACATGATGTGCAGTCTCTGGACAAGTCAGTGCACATCCCTGAAAAGGTCAATGCACATGAGGTGCAGTCTCTGGACAAAAAAGTCTCTGGAAAGGTCAGTTCTGGTCCCTGGATAGGTCGATGCACATGAGGTGCAGTCCCAATTTCCATAAACTTAAAAAAAAGAGTTTTGAAAAGGCATTTTAATTCATAAAAATATAAAAAATTAGAAAATGATAGAATACTAAGTTAGTACCTCGCTATAAAGATTTCATGCTCATAGAAATTCTGTACTTACAATTATAAGTAATTTTCTATGCATGTGTAGCCTAGAAATAAACCTATCCTCTGTTATACAGTCACCTGATCATGCTCTATTCCCCATCAAGTAAGCTTATGATTGGGATTTGTCAACTTAAACTATTTGGAAGCATGCTTGTTATGATAAAATATCATACTAGTATTTGTAAAATGAGTATGAATGTGAATGTGAATACAATGTGAATGTTATGAATGGAAAACAACAGCATTCTGGTAGGTAAGATTTCGGTCCCTTCTGCGGGACAACGATACGTAATGCCGCAGAAGTAAAAGATCCTAGGGGACGGCGATACGTTACGGCCTGGTTAAAAACCTATTGATTCGGCTGGTTCGTTCTGTGGGACGGCGATATGTAACGCCACAGAACCAGGGGGACGGTGATACGTAACGCCCCGTGCGGCAGGAGTCTAGGTGGGAGTTCACTCTCGGGTCTGCACAGTACTCTTTCATTCATTGTGGCATGTGGGCCTCCTGTGTTTGCGGTAGCTGTTCGGTTCTATGAATAACAAAATGTGAAATTCATGAAAATGTGATAATGTGTAACGGCTCATTCACCATGGTTTTGTTGCATGCATGGGTATCTTATATGTTAGCTAATGAACATGTATTTTCTTGTATGAATTATTTTAAGCAAATGAGAATGAATAGATTATGATATTATTAACACTTGAAATATGCACGTTGATTGGATATATGAATGCGAGTTAACCCCGATTTGACTAGGTTGCCTACTGAGCGTCACACTCACCCTTTGTGACACACATTATTAGGGGACATAGTGAAGGAGGTTGAGGAGGGGGCTGCGGCCGAGGAGTAGTGCTAGTCCACACTTTGTCTGGGTAGGCTATGGATGAATATCTCTCTTATACGTATGGTTATGGCATGGTGAGCATGTGTGGACTCATGTTTATTTTGGAACAATGGTCATGTAATCTTCTTTGGAAATTATGAATGGTTGAGATGCTATTTACATTTCATGTAATTGTGGTTTCCCTCTCTCATGCGAATGTATGCATGTTTATATATTTATGCTTCCGCGATACGTACAACGTAATGTCTCGAGGTTCGATGAAAGAATAGAAAAAAAATATGCCCATAAATTGGGAATCGGATCTCGGGGCATTACAGGGCCAATCTGCAATCTGTTTAGAGTTAACAGGGTGCAGACGTAGAAGGCAAATAGCAGTCATAGTAGGGCCGCATGCTGGAGGGTTGCGGTCTATCGCAGGGCCGCTATATAATATGGTGGTTTTAAAGGAGAACGTTTCTTCCCTGTAGCAGACATAAATAAAAACCGAAGAGCAAGCCTAACCCAGGGCAAATAGATGCATGAAAAAACATGCCAATTGGTAAGTAAGGCCTGATACAACCATATTAAAACATGGAGGTGCATAATTTAAACCAAGGTTATAACCTTTCTCTTAAGCTGAAAGGGTAAGCATGCACACTTAACCTAGATGCGCAGTCATGATAAAACATGAAATACTACCAGTAGAAAGTATGAAACGGAATGAAACCATAGGGATTTTATTCCTAGCATGTTGATTTAGCCTTTTCATGAGAAAACCTACCTCTGATTCGATCCCTAGACTTCAAATTTATAACTGGAAGAAGACCCTAGTTCCTGTACGTCATGTGCCAAACCAGCAACTTCTTGTCCCTCATTCTCCTTAATCTGTTAACCTAGAACTGTGAAATTTGGAGGGTAGGTAGAAGATACGAAGGGGAACAATAAGTTATAAAGGATTAACTTCTAAATACCTCGACTAGGCCATCCAATCTCTAGGTCTTTGCTGGACGGCCACAATGGTTCTTGTGCGGGCTGCAGCAAACCAGCAACTTGTCAGGCTTCTAACTCTCCAACAGCATGTCCTCCTGGCACGTGATTTTGAGGGGACTTAGACAAAACTAAGAAGAACAAATTGTTCTAAAGGACTAACCTGAGAATATGTCTCCTTACCTTTGAATTACACGAGCCAACATTAGGGTTCGCATGGGTCGAAGTTAGGGTATATTTATAGGGTTTTGAGTTAGGGCTGAGGATTTGATCGAGTTAAGAGTCCTAATTAGCGGTAGGATCGATCCCCAACAGTCCTAGACATGTTTACATGTCTACACACTTCGATCTAAGGGGATTCGGATGCCAAAGATCCAACCTTTCTACGCTTCTTCCACTTACCGAATCAGAATGAATTAGCGGTCATGTCTGGACCGCTAAAATGATGTAGCGGTCTCGCGATAGACCACCGTTTGGCATTAAATCCGAAATATTCAGATTTTCTTATTATTTCTTATTTACCTCTTAATTGGTGTATATATCCTATTTTAAATCCATAAATTACCCAATTTATGTTTCTATTAATGGGCTTGGGTCTAAAGGTCTTGGAATTGGGTCTTTGGACCTATTTAAGTTGGGCTTAACCCTTTTATGAATATAGGGCTTTTAAATGGATTTAAATAAATCTTTAATTCCTTCTTAATTGCCCATTAAGTCTCTTTAATTGCTTAGTAATTAGATTTTATCCCAGAAAATTCCTAGAAAATTCTCGGGCGTTACACTACTGGTTTGATTTGGTCCTTTTCAAGTCTGACTATTCCTTGATTGAACTTACTCCTCTCCATATCCTAGCTGTGTATCAAACTCCATTCTTTTTGCTGATGTCAAAGCAGGAGAAGAGTGGGAGTAATTTCATTTGGGAGAAGAGTTGATGAGTACATGTGAATGCATTGTCTGTATGCATACAGGGGGAAAGAGCTAATGAGTTGATGAGCCTGCATACTCACGGCTGCATAACTCATTGTCAATTGTGATGAAATGTTCATAATGACTCATAGTGTTCCCATCATCAAAAAGGGGGAGAATATTGTGTCCATGCTGTTTTAATGATGTCATACACTATGACTCATTAAACTGTGGTTTTGATGATGTCACATACAATAAGTCATTAGTAGACTCTTTGAGAACTTCAATTCATGCTTTGATAATGTCATGCCTGTTGCTTTAAAAATATCATGCTTTATATGCCTTAATGCTATCACGCTTTATGTGCTTTAGTGTTACGTGTGAATTCTTGAAGAACAGGCTGATTGAATGCTTTTAATGAAGAATTTGTGAAGCTCAAATCCTGAATGACAAGTTTTGAAAGCCCCTTGATCTAAGAGTCTTCTTGATGGGGTTGATCAGTTGAGCAAGCCAAGAAGTTTAGTTTTTCAATTAAGAAATCTAGAAGTATGAAGGAGCTGAAACTAGCCAAAAACTACACAGTTGTATCGATGCAACACTTCCTTGCGTCAACGTAGTCAAACAGAAACTGCTCAACTATGCACACGACTGAACATAAACAAAGGCGGTGGCTTCTAATCCTAAGGGTGACAAATGGATAATATAGGTGACAAATAAGTAAGTAAGAATGAAAAATAGACAACAAGGGAGACAAATGACTCTTGGCCAGCCAACGGGAAAGGAAACTCTTAGCTACGTCGACGCCGCATCCTCTTTGCATCGACGCCATCAGCTCTAGCAGCTCATGCATACACGAGGGTATCAAATAGCTCTCAAGGTTTCAGCAAGTCATGCTCTAAAAGGCCAACAATAGTAACAAATGCCTAGCAAGGATGATAATCGAATGTTAACAGTAACAAATAGATCACCCAGGCTGAAAAGAGCCTCAGTGCGTCAACGCAACAAGTCTACTACGTTAATGCACCCACTTCTAGTTGGTCGTGTCTATGGCTAGCCCAGCCTTTAGCAGCACCAGCAGATGAAGTCCACGCATCAGTCCCCTGCATCAACACATTAGGCGTCTCTAGCACCCGCTATGCTGGTCATCCCATGTAGGCACAAAGGCGATGGCTCATGAAGATTAAGGGTGACAAATGGATATACAAGGTAGTCAAATGAGCTATAAGGGTGACAAATGTCTAATAGGACTGGCAAATAGCTCATTGCAGTAACCATAGGCCCGTAGAAGAAGGTATGAACTGTAAACCTTTAAAATCACGGATTTCAAGGTGTGGAGAAGATTCCTAGGACACACAAGATGTCCCTGTCATCATAAGTTTCCAGAGCAACATTTTACTCCAAATATTTGTCGGTACAACTTCTAAGAAATGGCTCCCTCTTTTCAGACCTGTCCCCTAGAGTCAGCCAACAAGGATTGTGTCTGAAAAGAAAATCTCCCTGAACAAAAGGACGTTCTCTCTACAAATGGGAATTAAGATGCTGCATGCTGCTTTGGTTAAACCTCATTTATTTATTCCAGCCATTCAAATTGAAGGATTCTGGAGGGAATTGGTTCTACCCAGCTCTCTATATATATCAAGCTCAGTCTTGAAGAAGAGCTACTACTGCCCTTGAAGAGAGCCACATCCCTTGAGCACTCAAGAAGAAATTTGTGAGGAAAAGAAAAGGGGAGTGTGTGTAGCCTAGCTCTGGTTTGACCCAGTCCAATGCTATAAGAGAAAAGAAAAAGGAGAGAAGAAGAAAGGAAGGAAGCCTTAGAGAGAGCAGCCCTGCAGAGAGCCTGAAGAGAAGATCCATTGGATCTATGTCTGAAGTTGTAGCCTCCAGTTTTCAAATTCTTATCTGAAGCTACAGCTAGAGTTCTTCGTTGCTTTGTTTTCTATCTCATTTCTGATCCTCATTTCAGTGTGTGTGTCTGGTGCTCTAGTTAGAGACCGGAAGAGCTTTTGCTGCACTTTCAGTTTGTTTTCCGTGTTTGTGTGGGGGGGGTTTCACCCCTGTGTGTGTTGAGGACTTCATCCTCATGTGGTAAAGCCTCACCAGTTTGGTGAGGGGTGGAGGTAGGTTGCGGGTTTACAACCGAGCCACCTTAAAAATCTATGTGCAGTGGGTTGTGTTTTGTGTGATTGCTCCTTATCCTCTATCCCCATTCACAGGTGCTTGCATCCTTTAGTTCTTCACAGCTTGCACCTTGTTTCTTCCAGCTAGTTACGTGGTTGCACACACACTTACAATATGTGTAAGGTGTCATGTGTCATTGATTTGAATTGCTGTTATTAGATCCGCTGTGCATTATGTTCAAGTGTTCCACTAGCATTGTAGCAGCAGTTTGTGTGTTTATTGGTTAAGTTTTTTAATAGGACAAAGGTTGTACCTGATCTATTCAACCCCTCCTTCTAGATCCTATTGCACCCAAGGGACCTAACATCCTTGACACGAAAGAGCGACAGACACAACCAAACTGGATGAAGAAGGATCAAAGGAAAAGAGGTGAGGGCTAGAACTCCCTCACGAGGCCACAAAAACCCTGATAACAAAGAACGGTCTACAGAAGAACCAGAGATTAACTGAGATCAAGACGGACTAAAGCCTTGAAAATAGCACGGGAAAGGGTGAAAACCCCAAAAGGGAGGCAAAGAAGAAATAGAAAAACAACGATTGGATCACTGTGGGAGCAAAAAAGAAGAATAATCTGACAGAATCAGATAAGAATCAGAAGAATTAACAAGGCTCGGAAGTTCTGGAGGGAAAGAAGAAGAAACAGATAAAAGTTTAAGGGTAGAACAACAAAGGAGATCCAAAGGCTCCAGATGAAAAGAAGATGAACTAGCAGGCAATTGGGATTTAGAATTAAGAAAACAATCCAAAAAATCCAGATGAGGAGATGAACAAGATGGATATTTGAAATCGGAGGAATGAGGGAGATTTGGTAATTCTAGGTGATGAGGGTGTAGTAGAGAAGAAGGGCTAGAAAGATCCGGAGGCTCCGGATGAGTAGGGAAGGAAGAATTGGAAGACGACCCAAGAAGAGGGTTGAAGATTATGGACATAGGATTGGAAGAGAAAAGGCACACCACCCAAGGGTGGGAACTGAGCAAAAGAAATGATGAGCCAAATGAAGAAGAAGGAGAAGTGACCCCCTGAGTGCACAATGGACGGCCTTTGAACTTGTGCCTCCGCCTTTTCGTAGTTGAAATCTCTTTGTAATGGACTAGCTTATCACGAGCTCTTGACTTGTGATGTCTTCTTAAACAACGGACCCACATGGCCGACGGCCTAGCCCGATTATGAATATGTAGCTTTGTCGGGGCGGTTGCCCTAGGCACTTGATGTGATGGGGACATCAGAGCAAGACCACTAACTTTTTTGTTTGCATTTATATCCTTGAGTCAATTGGGTTTACAATTGTAAGGCATTATAAGCCATTGGGCTAGTCCTTAGGAATTAGTGAGTTATTTTGCAAAAAGGCCATGTTGGCCCGGCGGGACCCCCACCCTCTCTCCCATTGGGCCACCTAGACTCTCTAGGGTCCATAGGAATGGTCCATGGTCCAAGGTGGACCAGCCACCCTTGGTGACTCCAAGAGGGGGGTGCCCCCTCTCTTGTCCCCATATGGGGGATTAAACAATTCCCCCCCATTTATCCTTTTTTTATATTGTTTTGACCACATGGGAGAAGGGAGACGGAATTACATATTCGCATCCCCTAATTGCCCCTCCCTAACCCTATATCTGAGGGTAGTAATGGTCATTTAGTTGGTCTATAAAACTCATGTATTTTCATATTTTGAAGAATTAATGAGAAGAAAATTTGAGAAATTGCTTAGAGCCTTGGGCACCCCTCTCTCTTCTTCTCCCCCTTGCAGTTGGATTGCTGTGAATTCTATGGTGTGATGCCATAAACTTGGTGGATTCCAAGTTCTATCTTCTCCCCTGTGTGTGAAGCTCAGCCACTGCCGCCGCCATCGGAGCTGCCATCGAGCCGCCACAACTCCACCTTCCTCCTGCTGTCCAGATCTGCGACCTACAGAACTGAAGCTCAAAGAAAATGTTATATCTCCAGATCTAGATATCTGATCGGCCTCAAATTTTGAGGGCTTGTTTCCCTTGTTTTCCCCCATCTCCAGTTAAATTTTCATGTCAATCAGACGTTGTTTGCTATTTTTTCAAGTCTTTTAGTTCCATCCCTGACAGTCTGCCCATCAGTAGATATGCGGGATAGTTTCCTGTTATTTTATTTTCACCACCCCCTAAAACACATCAAAGAAATCCCAAAATATTTGTGTGTCGTCCTCACATTCCCCCCTTCCACCCATAAAATTCCCAGAGTCCAGATCGACCATTTTCCTTTGAGTCAAAATTTGTTTTTAGACAGATCCCATTCTGTCCTGTGTGATCTGGATTCTGACCCAGAAGCAACAACAAACCACAGAGTTTTACATTTCTAATCTATTTACTGGATGGTTGTGAAAATAATATATGTTATATCCCTTTGAGTTCTCTGTCCAACGGCTCCAATCTCGCCTTGATCCGCCCCCAGATCTGGGCGAAACAATTGTTTTTGTGGAGGCGCGCAGATCTGTTCCGAGTGAGGCCAACAAGAGCAGTCCGCTGAATAATTCCTCAAAAAATACGCCGGCTCAGATTCAGTCGCCGCCGAGTTCAGAGATCAAAGAGAAGGGTTCCACCGGCGTCCCAGCCAACCGCCTTGACCAGAAGTCGAACGGAAGCTACCGTCCCCGCAGCCGAGTTCGCTTGCTGTCCAACGAGTCGGAACAGTGCCAAGTCGGACCAGCAGCCCACCTCCGACCTGATAGCCCTTCCGGCTTGCTGCCCGTCAACCCGAGTTCGCTACTCCCGGGGCCCATGTGTATCCGTTTATCTCCCTGCGTGGAGTGGGCAATAAAATCATTTCTGTAATTATTTGTACCGGGAGTACGAGTCTTGGCCGGGGTCGCCTTCCCCACGCCCGGAGCGTGGAGGTATCATTTCCGCTCCCTCACTCGGCATTTTTCTTGCTTCGTATATTTCTATATGTCGCTGCTTGCATGTGATAGGTTAATCTAGCTCGTTAAATAATTTTAATAACCGCTACGAGAGAGAGCGAGACCCATCCCGTGACCCGATCCTAGCACGAAAGAGAGCATATCACCTTTGACTCATTGCCAGTTTTTCAACCACGCACATCCGCACGCTTCCCTCGCTGGGGATGAGTCACGAGTTTGCCTAGAGTCTCAGGTTCACATTCAAATTGGCATCGAGTCACGTCTCGTCCCGCATCAAATTGGTATCAGAGTGGGTTAGAGTCTAGGGTAGTCGGTCCAAAGTTTGCATTTGCATTCCCATACTCGGTATATTAAAAGGTGCCTCGAAATGATAGGTTACGCATATTGGGAAGGTAGCACACTTGCGTGAGTGCGATCTTCGGATCAAACCTTCGCCACATGCCGGATACTAGTTAAGTCTAGGTTTGTAGTCGAGTCTGCATTCCAACTTTGCATTGTTGTTGTAGGGTCGTGTCTAGTCTATTACGGAGTCAATTTGTCTTGTCTCGAGTGTCTACATGCCCACTCATAGGGGAAACAATTTCCATCTTCTGCATCTATGGCCAGCCCCTGCGCCCAAGTCCTAAGGCATCCCTCCTTGGTTAAAACTATGCACACCCTCATGGATAGGATAGATAGGTTTGACCGAGACACACGCGAAAGTTTTTACCTTGCAGAGGGTAGGCTTAAAGCCTTGGAGGATAGGATGGACGCTTCTGACCAATCTGTCTAAGGTCTGGTCAGATGAGTCACCGCCCTAGAGAAAGTCCCGATCAGTCTTGTCCAAGGCAACAAGTCCGTGTCTGAGTATATTAGGGACTTTGATGAGTACGTGTTGGGATGTGGAGTTGGAAAGGAGAGCACCACGATCGCATTGCACTTCCGGAAAGGTTTGCGGCTTCACTACTATTATGAATTGTTTCGCCGCAATGTGACCACTCTGGATCATGCTTATTAGGTCGCTCGAGAGGTTGAGCCATTCGAGTCAAGGTTTGAGTCTGCCCTACGGCAGGCATCTACCTTTCAGTAGGGTGCCGAGCCAGTCGGACGGCCACATGAGTCCAGGAGGCAGGACGCTCCTACCCCAAGGCCTTACCCGTTCCTACCGGGGAACCCTTTCCCTCGCTCACAGACTCCCACACTTGCGCCACCTCAGCCACCCACCCTTACAATCCACTCACCATCATCCTTAGATCCCCATTTTGAGTTTTTCCTACCACTTGAGGGCCATTTGGTCATTGGAGAGCCTTTAGCTAGCTAGTTAAGGAATGGCCTAAGTCTGGAAGCTCCAATCCCTTGCTACCCATTCATTGAACCAACACTCCCAATAGTACCCATTAACTCCTTTCACACCACTTTCCAATCCTTCTACTTTGTAGAAAATGTGAAGGATCTTCTTAGGAGTTTAGATTGTCAATGGGAGTTGACATGCATGTTGACCTTAGGGTCTGACCAACCCTATAGTCTTAGCTTCATGCTCCCTGCTTTGGGGTCCATTACCTCGGTGTACACCATGGGTCATATCACCTCCGAGGTCCTGTTGTTATTTCCCATACCCAATGAGCTTGACTTTGTCCCCTCTTATGGTGTTACCATCCCGAGGGAGGACCCTTATTTTCTCCATGAGCCCCTTGTCTGATCGACCATCATGAATGAAGGTGACCACCTACACCTTGAATTCCAAACATGGGACTGTGTAGTGAAGGAACCTTCTTCAAGGGAGTCCACTACCACACCCCTTCCCCACGGGCCGTTCAATCTACACTCATCGAGCCCGTTCATTGGCAAGAGATACATACATATAGGGGTGATGAAGAAGGTGAATTCAACTCTCCTGGCCCACTCAAACCTTCCAAACCTCCCAAATCCAAAAGGCAGCCGCATGCTAGGGACATTTTAGAATGTCTAGGAGTCCCCCATTCCACCAACCACCAGTTGCCTCGAGTTTTTCTTGTCACAGATTCGGATGTCCTGGTCCACCATTGCATATGTATGGGTCAGTCTAATAGTAGGTCTGTCTAGGGTCATGTATGAGTCTATGTTTTTCTTTATTTGTTCAGTTTGTCAAGAGCCTATACATACGTGTTTGTTGAGCAGATAGGAGTTTGCATGCATCAAGTTGAGTCGGTCTAATGCAAGCTTGTGGTGTCAATCCCTTTCGAGTGTGAGGCAAGTCAGATCTTATGCATACGTTGTGGACTTGCCTGACGAATTTGGGATCAGCTCTACCACAATGTCTCGGATCTAGTCACATAAAGGGACCCAGCGGTGATTCCTAGTGAGTCTTTGAGCCGTCTCCTTGTCACACCCCGAGCCTTTATTTCAGCGGAAGACTAACTCGGCGAGCGCGAACAGCCGGCATGGTAAATCTCTTGCAAGCAAGAACGATCAGAGCGCAAGACAATCACACAAATGAATGCAATTGCACAATATTTACTAAAAATCCAACTTCATTTCATTATCAATCAAATATTCAAAATACAACACTTTTCCACCATCTTTCACTCTACTAGACTCAAGAAATAGAAAAATTACATTGACTCCATCTAAACAATATCGACTTCCTAAGTCTTCGCTCATCTTTATTCACTCTCGGATCTGCTACTTGAACCCTCCGAATCCGAACCCGATTCACTATCATTTCCTGAAAAAGATTGGAAATAGGTAATGAGCACACTTACCCAGTAGGTATCTTCGCATCAACATGAAGGCACTATTAAAGTAATTAACAATTTAGCTCTAAAGAAGTAAGGCAAAATCATGCGAATGCGAATATCATGCGATTAAACTAAAGTAACATGATAATCATGTAGGATAGAGTGAACAAGAATGAACAAGAATGAATGTAACAAGAACATGATGCTTGGCCTTTCATGAACAAGAATGTATCGAGAATGCACTTTCACTTTCATAACCATAAAGGTTACGCACGAGAATGTCAATCATGTAGCAATTCACTAGATTTTCACGAGTGCTCATAGATTTCACTTATTTATAAAGAAAGTACTCCCAGCGCAATGTGACGCCAGTAGCATCATACCCCATGGTTTATAAAATAGTATGTTTTCGGCAATCAACCGTGGGGACTAGCATAGAGACCTTGGACACAATCAGCGCCCGAACTGCATCTTCACGTATAAATCAAGCTACTTCCATGAGTGTAACAATAAAATATGACCAAGAATGTAATAAGTTCAATAACTCATGATAACAACAATCAATGAATGAATGCTTCAATTTAGAGTATGAGAGATCAAGAAAAAGATTTAAACAATGTCATGCTCACAGAAATAAATCGACAGCATAACGATACATTCTTTTCTCTTTCCAATTATTATATTAAGTTTCTTGATCAATATTATAAGTTCTAGACTATCATTAGTCCATCCAAAACCTTTGGAATATCAACCCTTGGGTCAAACCTTGGGTTAAGTACTTAAGCAATGTGACGGTCGTTTGCTGGGGCGTTACATCGTGTAACTCTCCAGTAGTGGGCCGTTACAATGATCCAAATTCAGAACGATCAAAATAGACTCAGAGAAGTGTGCCGGTCATTCATTGGGCTGTTA
Source organism: Amorphophallus konjac (assembly GCA_022559845.1). Taxonomy (NCBI): domain Eukaryota; kingdom Viridiplantae; phylum Streptophyta; class Magnoliopsida; order Alismatales; family Araceae; genus Amorphophallus; species Amorphophallus konjac. The sequence goes on along the minus strand of CM040122.1, from coordinate 314,356,147 downwards.
CGTTGTGTGACAGTCCATGATTAGGCCGTTACAGTAGTCTGAGACCAGAATCAAGTAATCGAACTCAGATGAATGTGACGGTCTTATATTGGGCCGTTACATTGCCTGACGGTCCAATATAGAGCCATTACACTACTGATAACCAGAAAACATCGATAGTGTACTTTAATCAATGGGCTTTAAGGGTACAACCAACTCGGCGTCCTAGTGGGAATCCCAGGCTCGCGGAGAATTACGGAGGCCTTAAAACAAGATTTCCTAGTCCATTGGAAGGAATATCTAATAGAGAGGTCCTCAAGTACAAGAATAATGTTCCTATAGTGCAAAGTGAACTAATGGACAACATACCAGAATATGTGCCATGTACTTATAGAAATGACTCCATTGATAAAGAGTGAAGGTGTAATGATGTGAAACCATGATAAAACTCCATTAATACAATTTTGAAAATCATGATTTAAATACAAAACTATAGAATTTTCACACATGAAATTAACATAACTTAAAATAGCTCAAGATGCCTAAGTCATGCAAATTCCAATATGAAACAGTAAGTAAACTTAAAACCATAATAACAGGTCAAAACTTAGCTATCTAGGTTTAATTATAAGTAAACTTAACTGGTTACTATTCTATCATGAGCTGACAGAACACAGCGTCTAACAGTCTAACAGGGGTGCGTCACAGTGTCTGTGACGGTCTATCGAGGGGCCGTTACAGTAATGTAACGCTCCTGTCCTGGTGCGTTAGAGACAACAGTGAAACAAAAATATAACAGAGTGTGTGACGGTCTGTCGTAAGGCCGTTACATGCATGTGACGGTCCTACTATAATCCGTAAGAGTCTCTGCTGACAGCAATAGATGATAATGACCTAAGTTTCAACTCACATCATGTGGGAAGTTATATATATATATATATAACTTCCCACATGATAGAATGAAAGCTAAACTAATATCATGCATGGGTTCTAGTGAATTTCACAAGAATTTTCCTTTTTAATGTAGTTAGGGCTAAGAATAGGTATGGATGCATGATTCTACTAAAACATGAAATTCATGAGCTAAAGTGCATGAAATCAAATAAAATCAGAGGGCTTTTATCCCTAACATGTTATTTTTACCGTTCATGAGATAACCTACCTCTTAACTTGGTTTTAAACTTCCAATTTAGGGTTTGAAAAACATGCCCTAGCTCTCCTCTTCCTGTGACTTTTCAGCAACTTCCTTGGGCTCTAACTCCTTTGTTGCTTGGTCTCCTAGCACGAAATTTGGGGAGCTATTAGTCTAATGTATTATAAACAAAAGTTTCTAAAGAACTTACCTGAAATTATGACTCCTTACCTTGATTCCACGCGAGCAAAAGTAAGGGTTGCTCAGTTCAGAACTAGGTCCTATTTATAGAGTTCTAGCTAGGGTTTGAAGATTAGATCGATTCTAGAGTCCTTAATCTGCCAAAATCTAATCCCTAAGAGTCCTTAGTAATGTTATAACTCTTCCCAAATCGATCCCTAGTGGATAAGATCTCAAGGTTCCAATCTTTTTGGGAGTTCTTTGACTCACGGAACTTGCAGCATATAACGGTCGTGTCCAGGCGCGTTACCTGGCTGTGGTGGTTGCCCGATGGACCGTTACAGTCAACGTGTATAGAGTTTCAATGTAATAAAACTCTTTTATTCGTTTATCCATATAATTATCTTAGATAATTAGTATTTATCCTTAAAATATGTGAATAGACTTAATAACCTTCTAGAATATGGGCCAAACTTAATGGGCTTGGTCCTTAAACCTTTTGGACTTTATTTAAATGGATTTGGTTAATTATTTAACACAAATGGGCCATATAATGACTTATTAATCTAATAACCCACTTATTAATACATTTAGGCTTTATAACATTCAAATAAATTATAAAATAATCTAGAAATAACTTATATAAATTCTGGGGCACTACACTCCTCCCTTTGAGAGTGACCCCACCATGGAGGGTCCACCACTAGCTTGATTCCCACAGCAGCGTGAGCATATAGAGTATATATGGGATGAGCAGGTGACGATTACTAGGAGTGGAGCGTACCCGCACTACCTGGTATGCTGACGGATCCACAGGAGCCACGTGAGCAGCTGCACCCCTTACTCGACGGGTTCGAGTTTCTCCCACTCGGGAAGAATTGATGGGGATATCAGAGTAAGACCACTAACTTTTTTTTGCATTTATACCCTTGAGTTAATTGGGTTTACAATTGTAAGGCATTATAAGCCGTTGGGTTAGTCCTTAGGAATTAGTGGGTTTCTTTACAAAAATGCCATGTTGGCCCGGTGGGACCCCCACCCTCTCTCCCATTGGGCCACCTAGACTCTCTAGGGCCCATAGGGATGGTCCATGGTCCAAGGTGGACCAGCCACCCTTGTTGACTTCTAGAGGGGGGTGCCCCCTCTCTTGTCCCCATATGGGGGATTAAATAATTCCCCCCCATTTATCCTTTTTTTATGTTGTTTTGACCACAATGGAGAAGGGAGAAGGAATTAAATATTCACATCCCCTAATTGCCCCTCACTAACCCTATATCTGAGGGTAGTAATGGTCATTTAGTTAGGTCTATAAAACTCATGTATTTTCACATTTTGAAGAATTAATGAGAAGAAAATTTGAGAAATTGCTTGGAGCCTTGGGCACCCCTCTCTCTTCCTTTCCCTCTTGCAGCTGGATTGCTGTGAATTCTATGGTGTGATGCCATAAACTTGGTGGATTCCATGTTCTATCTTTTCCCCTGGGTGTGAAGCTCAGCCACTGCCACCGCCATCGGAGCCGCCATCGGAGCTGCCATCGAGCCGCCACAACTCCACCTTCTTCCTGCTGTCCAGATCTACGACCTACACAACTGAAGCTCAAAGAAAAAGTTGTATCTCCAGATCCAGATATCTGATCGGCCTCAAATTTTGAGGGCTTGTTTCCCCTGTTGTCCCCCATCTCCAGACAAATTTTCATGTCAATCAGACGTTGTTTGCTATTTTTTCAAGTCTTTTAGTTCCATCCCTGACAGTCTGCCCATCAGTAGATATGCGGGATAGTTCCCTATTATTTTATTTTTCCCACCCCCTAAAACACATCAGAAAAATCCCAAAATATTTGTGTGTCGTCTTTACATTCCCCCCTTTCCACCCATAAAATTCCCAGAGTCCATATCGATCATTTTCCTTTGGGTCAAAATTTGTTTTCAGACAGATCCCAATCTGTCCTGTGTGATCTGGATTCTGAGCTAGAAGCATCAACAAACAACATACTTATACATTTCTAATCCGTTTACTGGATGGTTGTGAAAATAATTTATGTTATATCCCTTTGAGTTCTCTATCCAACGGCGCTAATCTCGCCTCGATCAACCTCTGGATCTGGGCGCAACATTTGTTTTTGTGGAGGCGCGCACATCTGTTCCGAGTGAGGCCAGCAAGAGCAGTCCGCTGAATAATTCTTTGAAAAATATGCCGGCTCAGATTCGGTCACCGCCGAGTTCAGAGATCAAAGAGAAGGGTTCCACCGACGTCCCAGCCAACCACCTTGACCAGAAGCCGACCAGAAGCCGCCGTCCCAGCAGCCGAGTTCACTTGCTGTCCAGCGAGTCGGAACAGGGCCGAGTCAGACGAGCAGCCCACCTCCGACCCGATAGCCCTTCCGGCTTGCTGCCCGTCAACCCGAGTTTGCTACTCTCGGGGCCCACGTGTAGCCCTTTACCTCCCTGCGTGGAGTGGGCAATAAAATCATTTCTGTAATTATTATTAATTTTTTGTACCGGGAGTACGAGTCTTGGGCGGGGTCGCCTTCCCCACGCCCGGAGCGTGGAGGTATCATTTCTGCTACCTCACTCGGCATTTTGCTTGCTTTGTATATTTCTATATGCCGCTGCTTGCATGTGGTAGGTTAATCTAGCTCGTTAAATAATTTCAATCACCGCTGCGAGAGAGAGCGAGACCCGTCCCGTGACCAGATCCGGGCACGGAAGAGAGCAGATCACCCTTGACTCATTGCCGATTTATCAACCGCGCAAATCCGCACGCTTCCCTCGCTAAGGATGACTCGCGAGTTTTCCTAGAGTCTTAGGTTCGCATTCAATTTGGCATCGAGTCGCGTCCCGTCCCGCATCATGATGCTAACATGATCTGGACATTCTTGAGAGGACAACTCCTTAGACAAACTAGCATTGTGAATCCATGCAATTTTGTCACTTGGCGTGAGAAGCTTGAGGTTCGGCAACTCCACTAGATGATCAGGCATGATGTGTAGCTCTCTTGATAATTGAGCAGAATGAACTAGCGGGAGGGTGATGTGTGGCGTTGACGTGGCCGGCTAACTGACTAATCGAGAGAGATTGCATAAGACATATAGAATGTCCTCAAGAAACCTTGAGGATACGCCAGGTTGCCCCTTTAACATAGATTCCATCAGACCCTTGGCAGCTGTACATGTTAGCATAATCCGGGTAGAGAACCCCTCTTGACTAGCAATCTGTATAGCAACAGTGTGAGAGGTGATAATAGCATCAATAATAACCTCCCCGGCAGGCAACGAGGCTGCCATTGGTCTCGCTTGTGAAGGAACTGGCATTAGTGCAAGAGAACTCCTCTTAGCAGCCATCATCGGAAGTGTAGGCTCATCATCCCCAAAATAGCCAGAGACAAGGATGTGGATTGGCATGCAGTAGATAAAATCATGAATCTTGAAGTGCACAACCGGTACTGAACTCTCTTGACTTGGCTCATTCTCTCCCTGGGAGACCCAAGGGGCACCATAGGCAGTGCACACCCACTCCATGAGGTGGAAATAGATGGAGTGTAGGTAGTCGGTTTGAACGGCAGGGAGGCTTCGATGGGGGCTTCTAGCGGCGACAGAGGTACAGTGGCAATGGCAGGCTTGTGTGTCGGTGAGGGTGAAGGTATAGTTTGCTCAGGCTCGGGCAGTGAGGTTGGCGGAAAAGGTGAAAAAGATGAAGGCGGTGGATTAGGTGACTTTGGAAGGGTAGGAGACGAAAGCGATTGATATGCGTTAAGTGGCCTTGGTGAGAGCAATGAAGGCGATGATGAGGGCGACAGCGGTAATGGAGATGGTGTAGGACTAGGCAATGGAGAGGATGAAGCGGAGGGTCATGGAGTCCACTGTTGACGTATCGACACGACACGTCGAGCGACGTTGGGAGCGGAAGAAGTGGCAATGGGAGCAGAAGAAGAAGGGGAGGGAATAGCCTGAGCAAAGGTTTGGGCTTGTGGAGGTGATGAAGACGGACATGGCGATGGGATAGGTGATGGAGATGGGGTAGGTGATGGAGGAGATGACGAAGTGGGTGTAACACTAGACGAAGAATCATAGGGGTGCCCCTGGTCTTGCAATGACAGAGACGATTGCCTGGGCGACACTTCTTGATGTTGCTGCTACTTGCTATGGAGATACAAAATAATTTTGTGAATAGCAGGCCAATTGATCTTTTTCTTAGCTTCCAGACCATAAACATAATCCCGAAACTCGGGGCAGTCCTCAACCAAATGCCCCTGCTGACGATGATATTTATAATATTGGAACCGATTTCTGACCGCGGGTCGGAAAGACTCAACTGGAGGAAGTTTCAACACATGAGTGGCAATCAAAGCCTGTAAGACATCTGAGAGAGACTCCAGCAACGGAGGATAATGAGCCTGCTTCAGGCATAGCAAATGCTGAGGAAAATGGGATGAAGGAGAGGGTTATGGAGAGTGTGGTGTTTGAGAAGGCAAGGGTGCATGGCAACTGGTGGAGGGACTAGGCAAAGGTGCATGATGAGCGGGATGGGTAGGTATGTAGTAGACGACATCCACCTGCTCAGGGTTTGGCGTTCCCTTAATCGAGGGTGAAGATGGATGCGGATATATGGAAGGTTGACCATGAATGGCAGATGGTTGACTATGGATGGCAAAAGGTTGACTTGTGGAGATTTGGTAGGAGGCGGAGGGCTGACTCGTGGAGGGCTGGTGAGAGATAGAAGACTAGTGAAGGGTATATGTGGATGGCAGACTCATGGAAGGCTAGTGAGAGGTATATGTGGATGTTGAGGGTTGAAGGGACTCAGAGTCAAGGGAACTTTGGAGTTGATGATGAATGAAGCAGGCTCGACTATAAAGTTCTTGCCAAGAGGTGATATCATTCAAGGCTAAGATAAAATGATATTTAGGCGTTGCATTAGAAATAAGCATCTTAATATGATTTTCTCTGGAATATACCCCGGGACTTACGCGGCCATACGACACCAGCGGTTAGCAAAGGTAGAGAACTCTTCATCGGGCCTCATCTTATCTTGGGCCAAATCCACAACTGAGTACCTAGGCCCAACCTAGTCTTGATACTACTGAACAAATTTCTCTTGAAGACTCTGAAAATTCACAACCTGATCGTGCGGCAGAGAGAAAAACCAGTCCTGAGCCGGGCCTTCTAATGATAGACCGAACAAATAAGCCATTAAGCACTGGTCGTGCTGAAATTGAACCGACTCATAAACAAACTCCTTCAAGTGCATAAAAGGATCATCAGTTCCACTATAATGACGATAAGTAGAAATTTGCGAATGTGGTGGAAGACGAAGATTTTGGAATGCAAACAGAACACTTAAAGGAGGTTTTGGATCGATCCGCCGTTGAAGCTCATCAAGCTGGCGCTGGGCTTGAGAAATCATCTCCTAGGTGGAGAGAGATTGAGAATAATGTGGGCCAACTTGAGAAAAGGGTTGTGAAATTGGGCCATGAATAAAATAATGGGCCAGATAGGAGGATCCGGACTAAGAAGAAGAGGGGCTCATTCCAGGAGTGGAAGGATACATAAACCTAGGTTGAACATTAGAATATTGACCAATTGGGCTAGTGTTGACACATAAAATATATATGTATATATAATGATAAATGAGAGGGAAAATGAGGGAAAAGAGGAAAAGAAAATAAATAAAAATAATAATAACAACAAAAAAGGATAAAAAGAGAGAGAAAAGATATAACGATAATAATAGGATAATAATAAAATGATTCGATAATAACAATATAAATAAAAATACTAACATATTTTATCTTATATTTCTCATTTTTCAGAGATGAAAGGAAAGACGATGACACTGGGAATGGGCCGCCCATGGCCCATCGACAACCATGATGAAAGCTGCGCGCCGATACCCACAATGGAAAGCGCACCGATGGCCAAGTCCCAGGGCGCGCCGAGGGTCAACCGGCCGACTGTAGAAGAGTTCCACCCCCTTTATAAAAGGCCTCTGTTCGACGAAGTCAAGGGCTGGGAAGGAAGACACAGAAGAACTCAAGAGAAAAAGAGGAAAAGAGGAGAGAGCCCTTCGAGAAGAAAGGAAGAGGGTGCTTAGCCACCGAAAGAGAGGGGGGAGCTCGAGCGCCCTTCATAGAAGCTGAAGAAAAGAGAGAGGGGTCCGAGGAGAGAATCCAGGTGGGAGGGCCGTGCAGTTGCAGCTCCTTCTCTCTCTCTTCTCTGTCTGTCTGAATGTTCTTCTGATATTTTTGCTTTCGAGCATATTTGCTCCTATAGCATCGAATGCTAATGTAACCTTGTTTACAGGAATAAAGTTTAGATTTCTCTCTCTTTTGAGTTGGATTTCTTTCTCTAAAATCGCATACGTGTAAGCCATTTGGCTGAAATGGTTAATAAAAGAATGGGATGAGCTCCGATATGCCCGATCATTCTTTTCTATCTTCCTCTGTATCCGAGGTTTTAATCTATGTAAGGCTACCGCAGCCACGAACGTCTTATGTTTAATTATCCCTATCTGCTGAAGCTTCTTCGCCATCACGCTTTATTACCCCCCAGCCACATTTCGAGGGCCTGAGACAGTCTATCTCATGGCTCCTCGTATGTGAAGTAAAGGGGGATGTGGTTCAGGGATTTCCATACGTGGTTCTGCTCCCAATGAGGCCCAGAGGAAAGGTGTTCCCCCAAAGTCTTCCCCCTCCGATCATCCAAAATAGTCGAGATTAAACCCCTCTCCTAACAACTCTCGAAACCCTATTCGAAGACCTCCTTAAAATCCCTTCTGAAAGCCTCCCGGCGCCGGTATCTCCCGACGTGAGTTTCGCACCGAGGGCTCCCCACGCCGGTTGGACCTCCCCATCATGCCGAGCCTACCTAGTTTCCGTGCCGAAACCACCCTTCTTCTCTGCATTGATACCCTTACGTCGTCTGGCCATCCTGATGCCTTCGTTACCACGGCGAGCCATATAGACCTCGTCCATTATATCCTACCCTCATGGGTGTGCATTGCCCTTCCCTCTGGCCTCACAGGAGCTATATCAAAGGGGGTCAATTCCCCCCACATTTTAGAACCCATTAAGTCAAGGAGTTCTGCCACTACAGGATCTCCGATTGACTGCGTTGGGGACATTACAACAGAGGGGACGAGGTCTCATATGATCTAAACCCCTTGGATTACAGGCTACGCCCGGCACTCATTTTGGTTTCTACTCCGGCACTCGTGAGTAGATAGCCCATAATATTATCTTGGCACACTCCCAGAGTAAGAGGAGATGCTGTCAAAATTCACCCAGAGCTTTACTCTGTCATACTGTTTCATCGGAATTGCATGTTTAACCCCTCAATATGGCTAGAGCCTGAGCTGCATCATCTCATGACATCTTGCCATCACAGGGAATACATCTCGTAATTGGTGATCTCCTTGGACCCCTTTGTGAAGGAAGCCACCCTGATCCTCTGTTTCCATTCATCCATCACCCTGAGGTCCCCATTAAATGAAGAAGCCCTCATAAGACCTGAGAAAACCAATAAAGAAGCGGCTCCCGACGCCACATGACTCCCGGCGCCGTCCCCTCCCGGTGCCAATCTCGCGCCGGGTGAAGGGCGCGCCGAGAAGCCCACTTGCGCCGAGGCTCCCCATCTTACATCCCGCGCCGATCTCCCTTTCTTATTCCGAGCATGCTGCCGTGCCGAGCGTCATCTGCTCCTTTCGGGTGTCGAGTGGCCCTTTTGGTTGCCGAACACGTGAATCCCGTCGTGTCTGTCCCTTGCTTTTCCCACCATTTCATACGCGTGCAAGGGACGAGTAGCCGACAGCAATGGACCACGTGGTTCAGCGATTTCATAAAAATCCGTTTGAATAAATGGAGCTCCATCCATGCATGACTCCTGCTCTTCACGTTAGCCCACTTTATTAGCAATTGGCCATGTCGTTGACCCCATCATGCACATTTCTGTTCACATTATTTTTGTTAATACCCATCCCATGTGTGTGCATAGGTATTGACCCATTTATTAATCCCATGTATTCACCTTTTGTTCACACCGTTTACAAACCAACCGAATCTCTACATGTTGATATAAAAAGGGGCATACATATGGCTTATACATATATATAGATGATCCTGCTTTTCTCTTTAAAGTATGCAACCCCTCACGTGAAAACCCATTGTCCTCTCATGTCTAGACATGCATAGTGAGTGTTTATATTAATAGATCCCCAAATGACCAACTAACCACCATTAGTCTTTGATATTCACATTGGCCATGCATACATGAATGTGTACACGTACACATATCTACAGGAATAAACACATGCATTTTTAGGGATCAGTTCTATTGGGCCATTTATGTTCAATTCTGTGGGAAGCGGAGGAGCTACACTAATGGGGTTTCACCCCTACATTTGTTTCAACTCGGGTTTCTGATTTCCTTCTTTCACCCGGTCGGGCCACGCAGTTCTGCCACTGCATGTTCTCCGCTGGCCCCTTTAGGGGAATATTAATGAGACACCACCATGAGTGGACATCGTCCCGCTGTATTTCGATCCTCTTGGATCTCGGGCTACGCCCATCTTTCTTTTGGCTTCCATCTCGGCACTCCGTAGATGGATGTCCTATACTCCCCTTTTGGCACAGTCCAAAATAAGGGGATATGCTGCCGGATTTATTCCGTATATTAATATGTCATATCTCGTTTTGCGTAATCGCATGCATCTTCTATCCTGCAAATGAATGAGCATACCTATCACATTGGTTTTGCCCCTGGGATCCTTCTACTTTGGCGATTAATCAAGGGTTGTCCTTCTTTGGAAGGGCGTAATTAACGTCATAGCCTTTATGGTATGACGGACTTCCGGTCCCGACACTGACTTCACAATCGACTGACTGAGTCAGCTCGAGCGCATAATAAATTGTCACTCCGGTGACTGGCACGCCTAATAAACCAACCAATAACCAATAAATAAATAAATAATAAATAAATAATGAATAAATCCATTCCCACAAGCTGGCACACCCGGTGGGACCGAGTCTCCCTTCATCTCTTCGCCAAAGTAGAAGGCCTGGAGGCCTTCCCCAAAATACTGATCGTTTGCTCATTCTGATTTGCAGTGATCTCAATGGCTGGTGGATTTGCCGCGCTTGCATTCGGCCTTCAAGTGGTCGCTACCCACGCGGAGCACGGGTACCTGGCGGTGCCCACTGCTTTCGGAACTCTGCCACCAGTGGTGGGTTCCCCTAACTTTCTCAGAGTCACCTTCATCGGCTTGCTAAGGATCGAGGAAGAGGAAGCTAACAAGATTGTTGCGGCCAAGGCCGTAGCCCCTGCGATGGAGAGCTGTCCGCGGGGAACCACTCCATCTCGCCGAACTATCTCATGCTTTGTCCACCACGTGGACTACCATGCTGTCCCCACCAGTGACAAGGCGTCCGGGGGGAAGAAGAAGAAGAATCAAAGAAGAAGAGTTGTTGCTGTTTCCCGAGGCCAACTTTCAGCTTCTGGGAAGTCTGTTCTAATTGGTGGCGTTCGTGTTTATCTGAACGGCCGCCGTGCTGAAGCTTTGCCGGATCATATCATCTCGGCAGTTCCCGTTCACAACGCCTTCCAAGCATGAGCAAGCCAGAAGTACAATCTAGACATGGATGTCCGGGGGAAGCTAGCTCCCAAGCTACCAAAATTCAAGCAAATTTGGGTTCTCAAGAGGACTCGGGGTTCTGCTTCGACCACACAAGATTCAACATCAACTGTCAAGGACCCCAGGTGTGGGGGCAATAAAGCTACACCAAAGGAAGAAGAGGTCATGCCAGTGGTCTCTCCGCCCGCTCATAGGATCTGTGCCAGGCAGACCAATGTTCTCCGCCGTTCGACAAGATCGAACGGAGCTACTAGACTATCGCGGCACTCCTACATGCCGTCGATACAAGACCAACTGTCAATTTCTGCCCTCTCTCAAGGGCATAATCGAGAAGGAATGGCCCAGGTGGTCCGAGTTACTTCTATGGCTTGGAAAGTTCTTCCTAAGTCGACAGAGGCTACTCCGCGCCATCAGCGCGAAAGAAAAGAAGAAGGCAAAGAAAGAAGAATGGTGTCACTCATGAATGAATATGAAGATGGCTTGCAAGCCAAGTGCTCTGAAGCTTCTCCACAGCATGAAGAGAATAAAAGGATATCAATGTTTGAAAAGTCAACCTTCCCTAGTCAAGCCAAGAAGACAGTCTGGGGGCAAAGAAAAAGAACCCAAGTCTTCACTTGCAACATGGCAGGGGTGGCTAGCATATATGGGGCCCTACCTAAGAGTCAGAAGAGTTGGCCAAGTTAGCTGAAAGGCCCGGGCTAATGACAAGAAGAGGCAAAGCTGCAAGAGAAATGCTCGAAGCAGCCAAAGAGAAGCAAGCTATCACTACTTCAACTGCCGACATGGTGGCTTCTGAAGAAGAAGAGATTACTCTACCAGCCTCGTTTGAAGATGTTTCGGGCGAAGCATTCAAGGGTACCTTCTGCTATGGCAGTGCAAGACCCAGCTATCTTAATGATGTTACAAAATTACCAGCAGAGAATTGAAGCCTTGAAGAGGCAACTGAATGAAAGAAATGAACAAGCCCCTTTTCCCTGGCAACAGGACGTGCATGCTGAATCATCCCGGGAAGTTCCTAACCCGGTCGATGCTACACCCCAAACTACTTCTCAAGCAACAGGCTATGGCAAGGCCGCTCTTAGCCACATTCCCTACAGTCACCCTTGGTGCAACTAGCTCTTCCACCAGTGCAGCAGTTGCCACCAACGGAGCCGTCGACACCTCATGTCGAAGCTCTACTCACTCCCTCTATAACGCATTCTGCACATTGCCACTCGGTGCCGGTGGACCCAACCGTGGTAAATAGATCAATGGTGGAACAACTAATTGAAATGAAGCTGGCCGAGAGGACAGATGGTGATATCAGCACTTTTGATGTTTACAAGGTGCCATATCCGCCGCAGTATGCAGCAAAGAGGCTCCCGCCTGGCATCAACAAGCCGCCCAAGTTTGAAAAGTTCAACGGGCATGGCTCTCCTAAAGAGCATATTGCTTACTATATGACAGTAATGGGCGATCTGGCAACAGATGAAGCCTACCTGCTAAAATTCTTCGGGTCCTCACTGACGGGCCTGGCTTTTGAATGGTATTCCAATCTACCGGCCAGCTCTATAAGTGATTGGGCAGCTATGCAACAGAAGTTCCAGGAGCGGTTCCATGTTGCTAAAAGAGAGGTCACACTGGCCGAGCTGTATGCATCCAGGCAAAGACATGATGAGTCAGCTCTGGAGTACATCAAAAGATGGCGGAATCTCAGTATGAGATGCAAGCGGCCGCCACATCCAGAAGACGCGGTGCAAATATGCAAGCAGAATCTGAGCCGGGAAATCCTCAGCAGGATGATCGGAATTGAAATACGGTCTTTTGACCGGCTAAATAATGTGGTCGCGGAGATTGAAGCCTTCATCTCCAACTCTCCCTCTACTCCAACTACTACAAGTCAAAAGGGCAAGTCTATTGACAAATGGTCATCGCCCAAGGAAGTTCACACAATTGATTTCAAAGTGTTCGCTCAACAAAAAGAAAAGGAGGAAGGAATTGACAACCCGCCTCCTGCTAAGCCAGCTGAGCAGCAAGAAGTCCCGTCCTTACGGGCCAAGATGAAAAAATTCTACTCTTTTCCCAAGGAGAGGACTCGAGTCCTCTTCGAATGGGCTGTTGCAAATAACAAGGTTACTCTACCAGAGCCGAAGAGACCGGAAGATGCTAGAAAGAAGGATCATCCTCGCTTCTGCTTATATCACCAGATGGTTGGGCACCATATTGAAGATTGTTACGTCTTTAAAGACGCTATTGAAAAGCTAATCAGAAGAGGGGAGCTACAACTGGGCGACTATAAGGTTGATCCTCCTCGCCCGCATGAGCTACCTGCTATGGAAAGAGCAATCAATACAGTGTCTCTGTGCCAGCTATTGTCTCAAGAGACGACCAGAGTTCGCATCACACACCAGGTGCCAACTACAAAAAGGCAAGTCGAGAATAAGCCAAGAGACAGAGGGAGCGGCGTTGTCCTCTCCTGCAATACCCTATCGGCATTGCCCAGTGCGAGCCGAGCTGCTGAAGAAGATGACGAAGAAATATGCTATACACCAGCAAGGGCAGGTCAAGCAGCAACATTTATTTCTCGCCATCAACCCCAGGAAGGGTGGGGGCATCCTCCACCGCCTGCTGAAGAAGCATGCTATTATACTCCTCCTCAACATGAGAGCATGGGGGCAAGAACATCCACTCATACAGGGCCATATGTGTCCCATGCCGACAATGAAATGCTGCTAGTCCCACCTGGAATCAGCACGGGAAATAGCACTCCCAGCTCCTACCAAGCTAACTCCGCTCTGATGATGGAGCTCTATCAGAAAATACAAGAAGTGGAGACACTAAGAAAAAGATTGACTGAGATGGGCTTACTCCCAGTCACACTCGGGCAGGCAGGACCCTCATCCGAAGCCCTACAAGGTGACGCTAAATCATTTGAAGCCTCACTGCAACCAGCTATGCCACAGTCAACACAAGGCCACGACGGGAACACCCTCCCACGGCAGCTATACCACGCGGCCCCCGCGTACCCCTCAGCTCTCCAGGCACGTCAGGGGGCAGCTTCATGTCTCATGCAATGCCGCCTCTACAATCAGCTGGCTTACGCCGGAATCAACGGCGACAGCCATAACAAACAAGCCAGTAATAGAACAAGCAACTGAGATAAAATCTGCTGAGGAAGAAGTCACCAGAGCAGAGTTATATATGATCAACAAAAAGATGATGAGTCTGCTTCGAACTACATTCAACGCTGGAAGAATCTCAATGCAAGATGCAAACATCCGCCAAGCTGCAAGGACGCTGTCCAGCTATGCAAGCGCAATCTGAGGAAAGAGATCCTGCAAAGGGTAATTGGCCTCGAAGTCAAATCCTTCGACCAATTAGAAGATGTGTCAATTGAAATTGAAGCCTTTCTGGCCAAATATTGCCCGGCTTTTACACCTCCACTTCGAAAGCACAAGCCAATTGAAGAACAGCCGGCACCAGAAGAATAGAGGCAGCTGACTTCGTAACCTTCGAGCGTCAGTGGAGGAAAGCACAAGAGGCAACTAGCTCCTCCTCTACCAGGGTTGCTGAACAAAAACCCCCTTCACTAAGGGCAAGAATGAAAAGACCATACTCCTTTCCGCAAGACAAGACCCAGCGGCTGTTTGAGTGGGCCCTTGAGTATAACAAGGTCGTCCTCCCGGAGCTCAAGAGACCAAATGACATAGAAAGAAAAGATGACCCTCGATTTTGTCCCTACCATCGGAAGAGGGGACATCTCATCGAGATTGCTATATGTTCAAAGGCATCATGGAAGACTTAGTCCAAAGTGGTGAATTACAACTTGGAGAATATAGGGTTGATCCACCTTGCCCTCACCTGATGCCCATTTTCAAGATGACGGCTAACACAGTTTCCGTACATCAATCGGGACGGTACACCTTCTAAGATGCATCCCAAGGTCCCTCCATTGTGGCGAGAGGCCGAACAAATGCAATTGTTGCACCATCTCCAGGACAACTGCTGAAGACCAAAACAGAAATAAACCCAAGAATAAAAGAAAAGATGCTGCTTTACCACTCGATGTGCTGCCCTCTTTATTCAAGCTATCAGCTCAAGAATGGAGTCCACTCATATCAGGGCCAACTGTAAAATGATAAAGGTGCAAGGAAGAATCTCCTTCCAAATGAAATGACTCGGCACAACGTAGCCGCTGCTCTATATGCTCCAGCACACAATAATGGAGGCTCAACTCTCTCCAAGCAAGGGGGGCAAGAATGAAAATATGCTCAGCCGCAATCAAGCTCTGAGGTGCCGCTGGGCACAGCAAGACTCTATTCCCCGCTCGGGGGCTACCAACAAAAGGGAAGAGGGTGGAGTCCAACGGTCGGATTTCCCTGCTATTGTCTGCCTACACAACTGCTCGTGAAGCAAACAAGCTACCCAATGGAAAGACGTGCTTTGAACAACTCGTCTTCAGCTATCCACCCTAGCTTGGGGGCATTAAAAGGAGAATGAACTCTCTGACTATCCACCCCAGCATGGGGGCATCCAAAGCTAAAAGAAGAGAGAACGGGATTATTCAGGGCATGCCAACATCCCACCGTGAACTGGACAACCCGCTGCAGATGCTAACTATTCGACAAGCTCGACTGCTAAAGATTTCGAGCTCCTCGCTTAGAGGACCCATTTGTTGCATTTCATTCAATGTTAGAATGAGATTCCTCCTTATCCTGCGAAATGCTTCCCATTAGTCCCATCGGGATTGACTCTCTACCCCAGTGTGGAACCCACATCCATAACTAATACATCCTTGCCATCCTTCGGCATTCCATCGTAAACAGCTACACAAACACGCTAAGAGATACCAAACTTGTCCCACTGGGCTCATAAAACCTGTCCCTTGGCCGATGGCACTCCGCCCTCGCCAAGCTCTAGGCGTTGCCCATCAGTCCCATTGGATCGGGCCCATAAAACCTCTCCCTTGGCTAGTGGCATTCCGCCCTAGCCTAGCTCTACCCACCTTGGTCTAGTGGCATTCCGCCCTGACCGAGCTCTATATGCCTTAGTCTAGTGGCACCCTACCCTAGCTAAGTTATACCTACCCTTGGTCTAGTGGCATTCCGCCCTGGCCGAGCTCTACCTGCCTTAGCCTGGTGGCACTCCACCCTAGCTAAGTTCTACCCACCTTGGCCTAGTGGCATTCTGCCCTGGCCGAGCTATACATACCCTTAGTCTAGTGGCACTCCACCCTAGCTAAGTTCTACATACCTTGGTCTAGTGGCATTCCGCCCTGGCTGAGTTATACATACCCTTAGTCTAGTGGCACTCCGCCCTAGCTAAGTTCTACATACCTTGGTCTAGTGGCATTCCGCTCTGGCCGAGCTCTACCTTGCCTTAGTCTAGTGGCACTCTGCCCTAGCTAAGTTTTACCTGTCTTAGTCTAGTGGCACTCCGCCCTAGCTAAGTTCCACCTACCTTAGTCTAGTGGCACGTTGCCCTAGCTAAGTTTTATCTGCCTTAGTCTGGTGGCACTCCGCCCTAGCTAAGTTCTACCTGCCTTGGTTTAGTGGCATTCCGCCCTGGCCAAGTCCTACCTACCTTGGTCTGGTTGCCTTCGGCCCTGACCAAGCTCTACCTACCTTAGACTAGTGGCGTTACGCCCTAGCTCAGTCCCACCTACCTTAGTCTAGTGGCACTCCGCCCTAGCTAAGTTTCACCTGCCTTAGCCTAGCGGCACTCTGTCCTAGCTAAGTTCTACCTTTCCTTGGTCTAGTGGCATTCTGTCCTGGCCGAGCTACCCCTATCTTGGTCTAGTGGCATTCTACCCTAGCCGAGCTACCCCTATCTTGGTTTAGTGGCGTTCCGCCCTGATCGAGCTACATTTCCTTGGTCTAGTGGCATTCCGCACTAGCCGAGCAACCCCTGTCTTGGTCTAGTGGCATTCGCCCTGATCGAGCTATCCCTCCTTGGTTTAGTGACATTCCGCCCTAGCCGAGCTACCCCTATCTTGGTCTAGTGGCAGTCCGCCCTAGCCGAGCTACCCCTATCTTGGTTTAGTGGCGTTCCGCCCTGATCAAGCTACCCCTTTCCTTGGTCTAGTGGCACTCCGCCCTAGCCGAACTACCCCTTTTCTTGGTCTAGCGGCACTCCGCCCTGATCAGGCTACCCCTTTCCTTGGTCTATTGGCACTCTGCCCTGATCAAGCTACCCCTTTTCTTGGTCGTCCGGATCGAGCTACCCCTTCCCTCGGTCTAGTGGCACTCCGCCCGGATCGAGCTACCTTTACCTTGGTCTAGTGACACTCTGCCCGGATCAAGCTATCTCCACCTTGGTCTAGTGGCACTCCGCCCTGATCAAGCTACCCCTTATCTTGGTCTAGTGGCGCTCCGCCCGGATTGAGCTATCTCCACCTTGGTCTAGTGGCGCTCTGCCCTGATCGAGCTACCCCTTTACCTTGGTCTAGTGACACTCCACCCGGATCGAGCTACCTCTACCTTGGTCTAGTGGCACTCCGCCCGGATCGAGCCACCTCCACCCTGGTCTAGTGGCACTCAGCCCCGATCAAGCTACCTCCACCTTGGTCTAGTGGCACTCCGCCCTGATCGAGCTATCCCTTATCTTGGCCTGAGGCACTCCGCCCTCGTCGAGCTATGAGACTCTACCCATCAAGCCTCGCCGAGCTAGACCCATAAACCTTTTCCCTCTTGCTCAAAGCACCCCACCTTGGCCGAGCTCTCAGATGTTAATCCCTAGCCCCACCGGCGCTATAACAACATAGTCAAATCCATCAATAGTCCCACCGGACAACACAGCCTGCACTATGGGCTGGTCTGTACCAGGAGTACTTTTGGAGGGTACCATTCTTAGCCCTCGCCAGTCGGCTAAGTTTTAACCTTGGCCTAGACCCCACGTCTTCGCTGAGTTGCTTGATTTCGGCATTCTGTCGAGTCAATGCCCATTTATATATCCTGCCCTTGTTTCAGACCTCCCGTCTGAGCAAGGTTTGTTGATTCTGACATCTCGTCGGGTCGACGTCTATATCCTGCCCTTGTTTCAGACCTCCCGTCTGAGCAAGGTTTGTTGATTCCGACATCTCGTCGGGTCGACGTTTGTATTCTGTCCTTGTCCCAGACACGCCATCTGAGTAAGGTTTGTCGGTCCCGATATCTCGTCAGGTCGACGTCTATATTCTACCCTTGTCCCAGACCTACCGTCTGAGTAAGGTTTGTCAGCTCTGACATATTGTCAGGTTGGCATCAAGATTCTACCTTTGACGCAGACCTCCCATCTGGGTCAGATGCATGGGTTGTCTTCGACAGTCCGTCAAGGCAACAGCAATTCCAGATTGCTTCCAAGTCCAACATCCTACTAGGATCCGCAATCCTATCTTCCGGCCTTTGACGTCCAGTCAAAGCCAGCTATCCTTGTGGGCGAGCCCAACACCCTATCATGTATTTCAGGTATCTCATTTTTCGGCTCGTCCACCTCGACTGAAGCCCACTACCATATATCTCACAACTTCCAGCTATTTTATTCCCCGACTCAGCCATGACAGCCGAAGTCGCTATTATACATTTTCAGCCATTCCATCATCCGGCTAAAGCCGCTATCACAATTTGTTAATTGTCTCGTCCTCCGGCTCAGCCATCCCGGCCAAAGCCGCTATTGCAATTCTTCGGCTATCTCCTCTTTCGGTTTAGCCATTCTGGCCAAAGCCGTTATCACAATTCGTCAGTTATTCTATCTTTCGGCTTAGCCATTAGCCATTCCGGCCAAAGCTGCTATCATAATTTTCAGCTATTCTAGCTTTCAGGCTTAGCCATTCAAGCCAAAGCTGCTATCATGATTTTCAACTATTCTATCTTTCGGCTTAGCCATTCCGGCCAAAGCTGCTATCATAATTTTCAGCTATTCTAGCTTTCGGCTTAGCCATTCCGGCCAAAGCTGCTATCATGATTTTCAAACTACTCTATCTATCGGCTTAGCCATTCCGGTCGAAGCTACTATCATAATTTTTGACCATTCTATCTTTCAGCTTAGCCATTCGGCCAAAGCTGCTATTACAATTTCCAACTACTTCATCCATCGGCTTAGCCCATTTTAGGCCAAAGCTTGCTATCAGAGCTCATCTATCTGTCCCATTGCGATAATCAATGCAATGCAACGGCCTAGACCTGTCGTCGAAGCCCACTTCCCTTGATTGTGACTATTCAGTCCCTCTTCTCAATTTCAACTCACATTCCATCCTCCTGGATGTCGGCTTGGAAGCCCGCTTCCCCACAGCATGTGACCACTATCCTATCTTTCGGCTTAGCCAATTGGGCCAAAGCTGCTACCTCACACCTCATCTATATAATCTCTCGGCTTAGCCAAAGCCCGCTATCATGACTCTCAGCTATCTCATCCTTTAGCTTAGTCATTTTGGCTGAAGCTCGTTATCCCACGTTTCAGCTATCTTACATTTTGGCTTAGCCTCTTCGGCTAAGACCCACAACTATATAATTCGGCTAAACTACCTTTCGGCTTTCACAAGCTTGATTCCTTACTGCTCTCTGGCTTTCGCAGCCGGCTATCTCTGCTACTTTTTGGCTCTTATAGCCTACTATTCCTAGCTTCTGCAGCCTGCTATCCTAGCTCTTATAGCCTGCTGCCTCTGGCTCTCGTAGTTTGCTATTCCTGGCTTCTATAGCCTGCTATTCTGGCTCTTATAGCTTGCTATCTCTCGCTCTTATAGCCTGATATTCCTGGCTTCTGCAGCCTGCTATCCTGGCTCTTATAGCCTGCTGCCTCTGGCTCTCGTAGCCTGCTATTCCTAGCTTCTACGGCCTGCTATCTTGGCTCTTATATTCCTGGCTTCTATGGCCTACTATCTTGGCTCTTATAGCCTACTGTCTCTGGCTCGCGTAGTCTGCTATTCTTGGCTTTTACAGCCTGCTATTCTGGCTCTTATAGCCTGCTATTCCTGGCTTCTGCAGCCTGCTATCCTGGCTCTTATAGCCTGCTGCCTCTGGCTTTCGTAGCCTGCTATTCCTGGCTTCTACGGCCTGCTATCTTGGCTCTTATATTCCTGGCGTCTACGACCTGCTATCTTGGCTCTTATAGCCTACTGTCTTTGGCTCACGTAGTCTGCTATTCCTAGCTTCTATAGCCTGTTGTCCTGGCTCTTATAGCCTGCTATCTCTTGCTCTCGTAGCCTCCTATTCCTGGCTTCTACAGTCTACTGATCCTGGCTTTACAGCTTGCTACCTCTAGCTCTTTTAACCTTTTACCCTGGCCCCCACGGCCTGCTATCATCACTTTCTGGTCCTTGTCACCATCGGCAACACCGTCTACCCTTTCGACCCTTGTCACCATCGGTAAGATCGGTCGCTACCCTTTTTGGTCCTTGTCACCATCAGCAAGACCGTCTACCCTTTTCGGTCCTTGTCACCATCGGCAAGACCGTCTACCTTTCCGGTTCTTGTGACCATCGGCAAGATCGGTCGCTACCCTTTCCGGTTCTTGTCACCATCGGCAAGACCGTCTACCCTTTCGACCCTTATCACCATCGGCAAGATCGGTCGCTACCCTTTCCGGTTCTTATCACCATCGGCAAGACCGTCTACCTTTTCGACCCTTGTCACCATCGGCAAGATCGGTCGCTACCCTTTCCGGTCCTTGCCACCATCGGCAAGACCGTCTACCCTATTCGGTCCTTGTCACCATCGACAAGACCGTCTACCTTTTCGACCCTTCTCACCATCTACCAAGATCAGTCGCTACCCTATTCGGTCCTTGTCACCATCGACAAGACCGTCTACCTTTTTGACCCTTGTCACCATCTACCAAGATCGGTCGCTACCGTTTCTGGTCCTTGTCACCATCGGCAAGATCGTCTACCCTTTTCGACCCTTGTCACCATCGGCAAGATCGGTTGCTATCCTTTCTGGTCCTTGTCACCATCGACAGGACCATCTACCCTTTTCGATCCTTGACACCATCGACAAGACCGTCTACCCTTTCCGGTTCTTGTCACCATCGGTGAGATCGGTCAACCTACTCGTGGCCCTTGTCATCATCGGCAAGGTCGGCCAGCATCCCCTCAAGCCCATTGTCTCGCTACCCTTGTGGCTTAGGCCTACTTCAGCAATGACCATCATGTCCCACCGTGATGATTGCTACAACTCAATGACTTGGGCTCCCCTTGAAGCCTGCTTCCCTGCTATCGCTAGGTCTGCATATCCTATTCTCCCATTATCTCCTAGCTTTTACAGCCTGCTTGCCATGTTACCTTTCGGCTGTCATAGCCCGCTTCCCTTGCCAACTGTTGACTTCTATAGTCCACTTTCTATATTCAGGTTAGACTCCCTGTCAAACCCGTTGCCCGTCCTTGGCCAAGGCACCATGTTGAGGCCTACCACTCCACTTTAATCCAGGTCCATCATCTGAATAAAATGGCTCTCGTTGGCCAGTACCAACCCTCTTCGTCCCGCAAGGACTTGCTGCATAAAGCCCTTTTCCATTATTTTGTTATCAATTCTACTGGCTTTTGAATAACTAACCTGCAGGTATTCGCATCAGGCGCTCGAACAAATAAATGATATGTAGTGACATATACATATATGCATACATATAAAATAATATAAAAAAAGAGAAAGAAAAAGAAAGAAAAATAGCTTGCTTTCAAATTTTGGGTGTTTGTTGGCCATGCTTGCATGCTTGCTTATACTATAAGATAATACACCTCCTTCAATTTTCTAGGACCACATCTCCTTGCTAAATAAAGCTGCCTGATTCTAAGCATGTGTGCGCCACAACATACACTAAGGGATGAAAAGTCAGTATTGGCTGAGTGCATGCGTCTAGTGGAAAAGTCATAGCTATGTCGCTAATACAACTCGTGAGATACACCCAAAGCAAAACTCCCACACTTTGCACAACAATGTGTTCAGCGGCCTCTTATCATAGGGATGCTAGAAGGTTTTTCCTAACACTATATGTGTGCTCAAACTTCTGCACCCACATAAGGGGTAATCGTGAAGAAATAGCGGTCTGCCCCCCATTCAAAAAAAAAGAGGAAAAAATGGTCGGATGAATCCTAGTAGCCGGGAATCCCCATTGAGACATATGAGGAGACTCGCGCCGAACGGCGAAGTCCGCAATAAAATCACTATAAAGGATGAATCCTAGTAGCCGGGAATCCTCATTGAGATACATGAGGAAACTCGTGCTGAACAGTGATGTCCGTAATAAAATTACTATAAAAGGATGAATCTTAGTAGCCGGGAATCCCCATTGAGACATATGAGGAGACTCACGCCGAACGGTGAAGTCCGCAACAAAATCACTATGAAGGATGAATCCTAGTAGCCGGGAATCCCCATTGAGATACATGAGAAGACTCGCGCCGAACGGTGACGTCCGTAATAAAAATGCTATAAAGGATGAATCTTAGTAACCGGGAATCCCCATTGAGACACATGAGAAGACTCGTGCCGAACGGTGAAGTCCGGAGCTAGAAATAAGCTAAGGGGGTTGCACAAAGCTACCGAAAATCGAGAACCCCAGCTGTGTGTGTAGACGCTAGAGCAATGCTCTAATGTTATCTAGAACATCTGCATATCCCTACGTCAAAGATTCGCTGCTCGCATACTTGCACTATCACACTATGGAGAAGTAGCCTCGGGTGTAGATCGTGGCTTACGCTGTGCACATATTCTATGTGATGTCCTCTCTGCGCATGCACATCTCCCTTAGTTGTGCCTTGTGAGCCACACTCTGTCTATGAATCACAGGCGCTGTCCTTGTCCTATCCCCGATATAGGGGAGCTATTCTATATATCTAGCTTATGCTTGCTGTTGAATGCATGCATGCTCGCATGAACAAAAAGACACGCTTTCAAACGGGTTTCACCCGTAGGCCCCACTCATCCATCCCTCATTCGCGCCACCTACGGGTGAGGGGCATTTGTTGACACATAAAATATATATGTATATATAATGATAAATGAGAGGGAAAATGAGGGAAAAGAGGAAAAGAAATTAAATAATAATAATAATAACAACAACAAAAAAGGATAAAAAAGAGAGAAAAAATATATAACGATAATAATAGGATAATAATAAAATGATTCGATAATAACAACATAAATAAAAATACTAACATATTTTATCTTATATTTCTCATTTTTCAGAGATGAAAGGAAAGACGATGACACCGGGAATGGGCCGCCCATGGCCCATCGACCACCATGATGAAAGCTGCGCGCCGATACCCACAAAGGAAAGCGCACCGATGGCCAAGTCCCAGGGCGCGCCGAGGGTCAACCGGCCGACTGTAGAAGGGTTCCACCCCCTTTATAAAAGGCCTCTGTTCGACGAAGTCGAGGGCCGGGAAGGAAGACACCGAAGAACTCAAGAGGAAAAGAGGAAAAGAGGAGAGAACCATTCGAGAAGAAAGGAAGAGGGTGCTTAGCCACCGAAAGAGAGGGGGGAGCTCGAGCGCCCTTCATAGAAGCTGAAGAAAAGAGAGAGGGGTCCGAGGAGAGAATCCAGGTGGGAGGGCCGTGCAGTTGCAGCTCCTTCTCTCTCTCTTCTCTATCTGTCTGAATGTTCTTCTGATATTTTTGCTTTCGAGCATCTTTGCTCCTATAGCATCGAATGCTAATGTAACCTTGTTTGCAGGAATAAAGTTTAGATTTCTCTCTCTTTTGAGTTGGATTTCTTTCTCTTAAATCGCATACGTGTAAGCCATTTGGCTGAAATGGTTAATAAAAAAATGGGATGAGCTCTGATATGCCCAATCATTCTTTTCTATCTTCCTCTGTATCCGAGGTTTTAATCTATGTAAGGCTACCGCAGCCACGAACGTCTTATGTTTAATTACCCCTATCTGCTGAAGCTTCTTCGCCATCACGCTTTATTACCCCCCAGCCACATTTCGAGGGCTTGAGACAGTCTATCTCATGGCTCTTCGTATGTGAAGTAAAGGCGGATGTGGTTCAGGGATTTCCGTCCGTGGTTCTGCTCCCAATGAGGCCCAGAGGAAAGGTGTTCCCCCAAAGTCTTCCCCCTCCGATCATCCAAAACAGTCAAGATTAAACCCCTCTCCTAACAACTCCCGAAACCCTGTTCGAAGACCTCCTTAAAATCCCTTCTGAAAGCCTCCCGGCGCCGGTATCTCCCGGCGTGAGTTTCGCGCCGAGGGCTCCCCACGCCGGTTGGACCTCCCCATCGTGCCGAGCCTACCTAGTTTCCGTGCCGAAACCACCCCTCTTCTCTGCATTGATACCCTTACGTCGTCTGGCCATCCTGATGCCTTCGTTACCACGGCGAGCCATACAGACCTCGTCCATTATATCCTACCCTCATGGGTGTGCATTGC
The DNA here is from genome assembly GCA_022559845.1 of Amorphophallus konjac. NCBI lineage: Eukaryota > Viridiplantae > Streptophyta > Magnoliopsida > Alismatales > Araceae > Amorphophallus > Amorphophallus konjac. Next base: position 314,331,906 of record CM040122.1, on the reverse strand, counting down.
CCTTCCCTCTGGCCTCACGGGAGCTATATCAAAGGGGGTCAATTCCCCCCACATTTTAGAACCCATTAAGTCAAGGAGTTCTGCCACTGCAGGATCTCCGATTGACTGCGTTGGGGACATTACAACAGAGGGGACGAGGTCTCATATGATTTAAACCCCTTGGATTATGGGCTACGCCCGGCACTCATTTCGGTTTCTACTCCGGCACTCGTGAGTAGATAGCCCATAATATTATCTTGGCACACTCCCAGAGTAAGGGGAGATGCTGTCAAAATTCGCCCAGAGCTTTACTCTGTCATACTGTTTCATCGGAATTGCATATTTAACCCCTCAATACAGCGAGAACCTGAGCTACATCATCTCATGACATCTTGCCATCACAGGGAATACATCTCGTAATTGGTGATCTCCTTGGACGCCTTCGTGAAGGAAGCCACCCTGATCCTCTGTTTCCATTCATCCATCACCCTGAGGTCCCCATTAAATGAAGAAGCCCTCATAAGACCTGAGAAAACCAACAAAGAAGCGGCTCCCGGCGCCACATGACTCCCGGCACCGTCCCCTCCCGGCGCCAATCTCGCGCCAGGTGAAGGGCGCGCCGAGAAGCCCACTTGCGCCGAGGCTCCCCATCTTACATCCCGCGCCGATGTCCCTTTCTTATTCCGAGCATGCTGCCGCGCCGAGCGTCATCTGCTCCTTTCGGGCGTCGAGTGGCCCTTTTGGTTGCCGAACACGTGAATCCCGCCATGTCTGTCCCTTGCTTTTCCCACCATTTCATACGCATGCAAGGGACGAGTAGCCGACAGCAATGGACCACGTGGTTCAGCGATTTCATAAAAATCCGTTTGAATAAATGGAGCTCCATCCGTGCATGTCTCCTGCTCCTCACGTTAGCCCACTTTATTAGCAATTGGCCATGTCGTTGACCCCATCATGCACATTTCTGTTCACATTATTTTTGTTAATACCCATCCCATGTGTGTGCACAAGTATTGACCCATTTATTAATCCCATGTATTCACCTTTTGTTCACACCGTTTACAAACCAACCGAATCTCCACGTGTTGATATAAAAAGGGGCATACATATGGCTTATACATATATATAGATGATCCTACTTTTCTCTTTAAAGCATGCAACCCCTCACGTGAAAACCCACTGTCCTCTCATGTCTAGACATGCATAGTGAGTGTTTATATTAATAGATCCCCAAATGACCAACTAACCACCATTAGTCTTTGATATTCACATTGGCCATGCATACATGAATGTGTACACGTACACATATCTACAGGAACAAACGCATGCATTTTTAGGGATCAGTTCTATTGGGCCATTTATGTTCAATTCTGTGGGAAGCGGAGGAGCTACACTAATGGGGTTTCACCCCTACATTTGTTTCAACTCGGGTTTCCGATTTCTTTCTTTCACCCTGTCGGGCCACGCAGTTCTGCCACTGCATGTTCTCCGCTGGCCCCTTTAGGGGAATATTAATGAGACACCACCATGAGTGGACATCGTCCCGCTGTATTCCGATCCTCTTGGATCTCAGGCTACGCCCATCTTTCTTTTGGCTTCCATCTCGGCACTCCGTAGATGGATGTCCTATACTCCCCTTTTGGCACAGTCCAAAATAAGGGGATATGCTGCCGGATTTATTCCGTATATTAATATGTCATATCTCGTTTTGCATAATCGTATGCATCTACTATCCTGCAAATGAATGAGCATACCTATCACATTGGTTTTGCCCCTGGGATCCTTCTACTTTGGCGATTAATCAAGGGTTGTCCTTCTTTGGAAGCGCGTAATTAACGTCATAGCCTTTATGGTATGACGGACTTCCGGTCCCGACACGGACTTCACAATCGACTGACTAAGTCAGACTGAGCGCATAATAAATTGTCACTCCGGTGACTGGCACGCCTAATAAACCAACCAATAAACCAATAAGTAGAATAAATAATAAATAAATAATGAATAAAAAAATCCATTCCCACAGCTAGTAGCATGGGAAGAAGGCCCATTGCAATGGTTTGCAAGGAATTTTTGGGCTTGAGCAGGGTCCATTTGGCGAACAAGGCAAGAGATATGAGCTATGAGGGTTGCTTGCTCATCAGAAGGGTCGGAGGGACCACGGGAAGAAGGACCCTGTGAGAAGAAGATTCCATACTAGAATAGGAAACTTGGGGAGCAAGATACATGGGAGAAGAAGATTCCACATGGGAATATAAAACTTGGGGAGCGGGATACATGAGATTATAGCGATGCTCCATGAGAGAGGTGGAGACTCAATACAGAAAAATCGATGTGAAATACAACCAGGGAAGAGGGTGTCACGCCCGAGCTTTTATTATAGCGGAAGATGATCTCGGGAAATGTGAACAGCCGGCATGATAAGTCTCTTGCAAGCAAGAATAATCAGAGCACAGTAACAATCACACATAAAATGCAATTGCACAATAAGTTACTCAAACCTTCACTTTTATTAATAAGGAGAATAACTCAAATACATCAACTAGTCAACTCTTTCAAATCTACTTGACTCAATAAAAAGGAAGATTACATGGACCCGATCTCGACATTATCGACTCTTAAGTCTTCACTCTCAATTTCATGTGACTTTCATTCGCTCTCGGACCCATCACTCGAATAACTTGAATCCGAATCCGAACTACTTGCATCTCCTGAAAAGATTGAAAATAGGTAATGAGCACACTTGCCCAGTAGGTATCTTCGCATCAACATGATTGGCAATATTAAAGTGATTAGCATTTTAGCTCTAAGGAATAAGGTAAAATCATGCGAAATGCGATCAAACATGCGATTCTAACCAAAATAACAAGATATAATCAAGCTTAAAATATGAGAACATGAATCGATCAAGTATAATTAAACAAGAATGTAGTAATGGCCTTTCATGAACAAGAATGTACTAGAAAGTCATGTAACAAGCAAGAATGTACTCTTCACTTAGTAGCAAGTACTTCATGAATTTCTGTGGAATATCACTTTGTGGATAATTCCGGGATTACCGTGATTTCCGTGATGCCGTGGATTTTCACTTATTTAGAACGAAATTACTCCCAGCACAATGCGACGCCAGTAGCATCATACCCCATGGTTTATAATAGTTTGTTTTCGACAATCAGCCGAGGGGACTAGCATAGAGCCCTTGAAAATAATCAGTGCTCGATCTGCATCTTCAAGTATAAATCAAGCTACTTCCACACATGTAAATAATGAGGCCAAGAATGTTCAACTTCAAAGATGATATATGATAAAGTAACAAAAAATACGACTTCTTGTGCAAGGAAATAAGGAATTTCAACAAATACTTTAATGACTAGGTTATGCCATGGAAATAAATCGGCAGCATAACGGTACATTTCTTAACTTCCATAACTTTGTTAAATCATCTTGATAAAGGTGACATGTCCCAGAGACTTAATAGTCTTTCTAGGATCTTATGGATATTAACCCTTGGGTCAAACCTGGGGTTAACTGAACTCAAGAATTTAGCGATCTATAACTGGGCCATTACATGAATGTAGCGGTCTAGTTCTGGACCGTTAAGTACAAGACTGTTTGATATTTGAAAATAGGTTCTCTGGAGTCTTTGGAGGTCAAGGGTAGATCCGTCAAGGTCCCTTTAGCGGTCTATATAAGGTGCGCTAGAAGACTATGGCGGTCAACTATTGGGCCGCTAAGATCTAGAAATACAAAACATCCGTAGTGTTTTCTAGACAAATGGGCTTTAATGGTACAACCAACTCGGCGTCCTAGTGGGAATCCCAGACTCGCAGAGAATTACGGAGGCCTTGAAATAAGATTTCCTTGTCCATTAGAAGGAATATCCAAAGGAGAGGTTATCATGTCCAAGATTATGTTCCTATAGTTTAAAGTGTGTAACTAATGGTCATATATCGGAATATATGCCATGAACTTATAGAAATGACTCTGAGATAAGAATAGAATGTGTGCAGTGAAAAATCAGCGTTAAATCTCATCAATACAAGCATTCAAACCATAATTTAATACAAAATTAAATGGTTTTTGGCGCAAAATACCCTATGCTTAAAATAATCCTAAGTACCACAAAGAAACATGAACTCACTGTATATGAACCAAGAATTAAAATGCAGAGTAATAAATATCATTAAAACAAGTTAGTATATAGTTAGCTAGGCTTAATTATAAGTTATATGGCTGTTCTTAAATCTATCTCGTGTTGACAGAAAACAACACGGTGGTAGTCTATCATAGAGCCGTTACAGGACGCTGGCAGTTTATCGCAAGGCCGCCACAGTAACTTTAACGGTCTACTTCCGGTCCGCCAGAGGTTTCATGAAAACAAAATTACATAGTGTCTAGCGGTTCATCATAAGGCCGCTACATAGATATGGCGGTCGAACCCAAAGCCGCTAGAGCACGACAGACAGCAACTTAAATAAGAGGGTTCTAAGGTTTTTAACTCATGTCATGTCTGAAAATCAACATATTAATAACACTACTACATGATAGAACGAGAAATAGGCTGCAATATGCATGGGAATCATGTATTGGAATAAGAGAATTTATTTGGTTCATTAAGATTAAAGAATATGCATGAATGAAATACTAAGTGCATAGGTCCTATTAAAACATGAACTTCTCCATACATAAAGCATGAAATCGAGTAAAACTAGAGGGCTTTTATCCCTAGTGTAGTAATTTTGCCATTCATGAGATGACCTATCTCTGCTAAAGCCTTTGAACTTCGAATTTGATGCTAGATGCTACCATTAGTCCCTTGCACTCCTTGTGACAAATCAACAACTCAACTCCTTACCCTCTTGACCTAATGATGTGAAATTTAGATGGTAAGAAGTAGATACTAAGGGTAATAAAAAGTTCTAAAGGCACTTAGGCTAAATACCTCGATTTGGTTCTCTAATCCTTTGATCTTCACCGAAACCTTTGCACAGTTTCCTGGGTCGCTAGGATGGAACCGGCAACGTTGTAAGCTTCTATCTCCTTGTGTGCTTGATCTCCTAGCACAAAATTTTGGGAGATTTTAGTCCTATGTATTATCAATAAAAACTTCTAAAGAACCTACCTGAAATAATGTCATCTTACCTTTATTCCTTGCGAGCCAATGCAAGGGTCGCGCAGGTCAAAACTAGGTCCTATTTATAAGGTTTTGCTAGAGTTTGAGGATTAGTTCGATTCTCAAGTCCTTGTTAAAGCTTAGATCAACTTCAGAGAGTCCTAAACATGATTACTAGTCCTCCCATCTCGATCCCAAAAGGATAGACTAGCAAAGATCCCATCTTTTTGTTCTTTCTTTAATTCACAGAACTGATAGGAAATATCGGTCGAAGCTTGGTCCGCCAAATGATTGTAGCGGTTTTACGATAGACCGCTACAGGTGCTGGGTACTGAATTTGAATAAGTTCAAACTCTAATTTCGTCTCATCCACTAAATTATCTAATTAATGGGTACTTATCCCTATAATTCGTGAATAGGCTAATTAACCTTCTAGAATATGGGCCAAACTTCATGGGCTTGATCCATAAGTCTTTTGGGCTTCATTTAAATAGGCTAGGTTAATGGTTTACCATAATTGGGACTTAATAATGATTTATTTAACCTAATATTTATTTATTAATCCTTTTTGGTCTTTAAAATTCTTAGAAAATACTTAAATATTCTAGAAATAATTTATAAAAATTCCGGTGCATTACACCCTCCCCTACTTAAGAGAATTTGGTCCCTAAATTCAATATACGGATTGTAGAGAGAGTACTTACATTCAAATAATTCTAAAAATCTTTTGCGCATAGCCTCTTCGGTTTTCCATGTTTCTCCTGATTTTATCCACTAGATTTTGACTATAGGAATAGTCTTATTTCGAAGTTGACGTACCTCTCGTTCAAGGATTTTGATTGGTTTCTGCTCATATGTCAAATCCTTCTTAATCTCCAGATTGTCGTAGCTGATGACATGGAAAGGATAAGAAACACACTTCTTGATCATCGAGACATGAAATATATCATGAACTTCAGATAGTTGAGGAGATAAAGCAATTCGATAAGCTACTTCACCGACTCTTTCCATAATTTTAAAAGGACCAATAAATCTTGGAGTAAGCTTGCCCTTAATACCAAATCTTTGAATTCCTCGACCTGGAGAAACCTTAAGAAATACATGATCTCCTACTTGAAACTCCAAGTCGCGCCTTCGATTGTCAGCATACAATTTCTGCCTATCTTGGGCCATCTGAAGTCTTTCTCGAATGGGTTTAATCTTCTCGATAGTATCCCTAATAATATCGGGACCGAGAAATTGCCTCTCTCCTACTTCATTCCAACAGATAGGGGAACGACAACTCCTTCCATAAAGAGCTTCAAACGGTGCCATTTGTATACTAGCTTGATAGCTATTATTGTACGTAGATTCCACTAGAGGCAAGTGATCATGCCAACTTCCTCCAAAGTCAATAGCACAAGCCCTGAGCATATCTTCTACCACTTGATTCGTCCTCTCCGTTTGACCATCAGTTTGTGGATGGAATGCCGTGCTAAAGTTTAGTCGGGTCCCTAGAGAATGTTGAAGACCCTTCCAAAATTGTGATGTGAATCAGGGATCTCTATCAGATATAATAGTGATAGGGACACCATGCAATTTGATGATTTCCCTTATGTATAAGGTTGCGAGAATATCCGCAGACCACCTACTTTTTATTGGCAGAAAATGTGCAGACTTAGTCAATCGGTCTATGATCACCCATATACCATCGTGTCCACCTCTTGTCTTAGGTAATCCCATGATGAAATCCATCCCCATACTCTCCCACTTCAATTCGAGAATATTTAAGGGGTGTAATTTACCTGCGGGTCTTAGATGCTCTACCTTTACTTGTTGACAAGTGAGATAGCGGGACACGAAATCTGCCACTTCTCTTTTCATGTTAGGCCACCAAAAGTTCCTTTTAAGATCCTGATACATTTTTGTACCACCGAGATGAATGGTATATTTGGAATTGTGAGATTCATGCAGAATCAGTTTCTTAGTATCAACATGATCTGGTATACAAATTTGATCCCTGAATAATAATCTTCCCTTGTTGGTAATAGAGAAATCCGGCCTTTGCTCAATATTGGCTTTAATCTCCAATAATACTGGATCATTGTCTTGTAGCTTGACCAGATCTGCTATTAATGTAGGTTGAGTTCGAATACTGGCCATAAAGTAATCTCATTCCTTCATGTCAATATCTAAATTCAATTGAGCAAATTGAGGAATGAGATTAGTCATACTAATCATGAGACTTGATAGCTTTCCTTATTAGTTTTCTGCTGAGTGCATCTGCTACAGCATTAGCCTTGCTAGGATGATATTGAATAGCAAAATCAAAGTCTTTTAGGTATTCTAACCATCTTCTTTGCCTCATATTCAGCTCCTTTTGGGAGAACAAATACTTCAAACTTTTGTGGTCTGAATAAACCGTAAATTTTTTTCCATAAAGGTAGTGACGTCAAATTTTTTAAGGCAAATATAACAACTGCCAATTCTAAATCATGCACATGATAATTCTCTTCTTGACGTTTCAATTGTCTTGAAGAATAGCAAATTACCTTTCTATTTTGCATAAGAACGCATCCTAAGCCAATACCAGATGCATCTTCATATACTTCAAATTCACCACCCTCCGTCGACACTGTTAAAATTGGTGCAGTAGTGAGGTGATCCTTAAGAGTTAGGAAACTCTCCTCGCAGTCCTTCGACCATATAAAATGATTTTCTTTTCTTGTAAGTCTAGTTAAAGGAACATCGATCTTGGAGAAATCCTTAAAAAATCTTCTATAATAACCAGCCAGGCCCAGAAAACTTCTAACTTCTGACACGGTCATTGGCCGGCTCCAATTTTTGATAGCTTCCACTTTCGAAGGATCCACAACGATTCCTTCCTTTGAAATAATATGTCTAAGAAATGAGACTTCCTTAAGCCAGAACTCACATTTACTAAGTTTGGCATAAAGCTTATGTTCTCTTAAAGTTTGCAAGACTATCCTTAAATGTTCTTCATGTTCTTCCTTTGTTTTGGAATATATGAGAATGTCATCAATGAATACGACCAAAAATTGGTCAAGATACGACCTGAAGATGTTATTCATAAATGCGGCCGGAGAATTAGTTAACCTAAACGGCATTACCACAAATTCATAGTGGCCATAACAACTCCGGAAAGTCATCTTGTATATGTATTCATTTCTTGATCTTGAGTTGATGATAGCCTGACCTGAGGTCTATTTTGGAAAAATATTCTGCTCCCGAAAGCTGATCAAAGAGCTCATCGATACGCGGAAACATATACTTGTTCTTGATAGTAAGCTGATTCAGTCACCAGTAATCGATACATAACCTGAGAGACCCATCCTTCTTCTTGACAAAAAGAACCGGTGCACCCCAAGGGGATGTGCTAGGTCGAATAAAACCCTTGTCTAGTAGCTCATGTAGTTGTCTTTTTAATTCTTGGAGTTCTGTGGGGGACATCTTGTAAGGAGCTATTCAAACAGGTGCCGCTCCAAGAATGAGTTCAATGAAAAAGTTTACTTCTCTTTCGGGCGGTAAGCCGGGTAAATCTGATGGAAACACATCCGGAAAATCATTGACAATCGGGATATCTTCTAAGATGATCTCCTTGGATTCGGTGAGGATAACGGAAGCAAGAAAAGCTACACATCCTTGCGAAATTAATTTGCAAGCGTGCATAGATGAAATAATGACAGGATGCTTCCTATATTTGACACCAAGGAAGGAAAAACCTTGGAAGACCAGGTTTGCAAAAAGATATTATCATATTCCGGTAATTTATGTAGGCATCATGGTCAACAAGCCAATCTATGCCTAGAATAGCATCGTAGCCCTCCATATCAAGGCATACAAGATTTACAGGAAGATTATGTCCTTCTACCCTTACCTCACTATTTGGATAATAGTTGGTGAGTTTTGTTCCGGGGCCTAAAGGCGTAGTAATAGTAAGGTCTGAAGGCAAGGGAACTGATGAAATTGGCATTGTTTTTGAAAAGGCGGTGGATATGAAGGAATGAGAAGCACCGGTATCAAATAGCACAAATGCAGTATGAGAATAAATGTGAACAGTACCTTCTATAAGCCTATCATTTGGGGGCGCTTCATTATCTTCTAGAATAGCATTGAGGCGAGCCTGCCGTTTACGTCCACTTCCAGAAGATAGCTCCTTCATAAGGGGGCAATCCGGCATACGGTGCTCCCTGCTACCACAACGGAGACAAGCGCCAAGGCGCTTCCAGCATTCTTCAGCCGAATGACCAAACTTCTCACAGAAAGTAAATGCCGTAGTGACCTACTTGTCTTCTTCCTTGACTTTTTTATTCTTGTGGTAGCCACTACCACTCCCATTTCGGGATCTTTTCTTGCTATCACGAGATTTGTAGGGTTCCGTGATGCTGAACTTCTTCTTCTTATCATGCCGATCAAACCTTCGGCTCGGTTCCTCTCCCTTTCCTTTTAATTTCTCTACTTTCTCTAAGGTCCTCTCGCATAGATGCGCCCGCTGGACCATCTCCGTATAAGTACGGATATTCTGAGTCCCCAGTTGTTGAATATACTTGGGCCTTAATCCATCCATAAACCAATTAACCTTTAGCAAATCAGTGCTAATCAAGTGCGGAGCATATGGCGCCAACCTGGAAAATTGCATTTCATACTCAGCCACTGACATCATGCCCTGGCGCGGAGAAGCAAACTCCATAGCCTTCCGCTCTTTGATGTGCTCAGAAAAGTACTTGGCTCGAAAGAGCATAAGCAAGCCTTCCCACGTGTGTGGTGCATCAGCTGGGGGTGTAGGAATGGACTTCCACCACGTACGGGCATCTTTATTCAATTGAAAGGTAGCAAGGTGAACCTTTTCTTGATCTGCACATTGCATAACCTCAAATATGCGGTTCATTTCGTCTATCTAGTTTTCATCTTCATCTCGATTTGAAGAACCAGAAAATCTCAGAGGGTTTAAGCTCTGGAAATTACGATGTAGGTCTCCAGCTCTCGCTCTTGTACCATGGTTTGTAGTGCTTGTGTTAGACCAACGACGGTCTCTTGCATGCCGTTCCAATCTACGCGATGAGCCATTGCAAATAAGAATAAGGTACATGAGAGAATAACAAATTGTTAATTCTCATGGAAATTTTGAAAGGGTTAATCTAAAGCTAAATTATTATCTTATCCCGGGTTCTACCCAATTCTCGCATAGGTGGAGAATATCTTTCCTAGTTTTCATAGGTGTGGGTCCTTAACCTTGGACTTAGCCTATGACAGGACCTTTTTCCTAGGACATACTTATGCCTAGGCTCTGATACCAACTTACCTGTCACGCCCCGAGCTTTTATTATAGCGGAAGACGATCTCAGGAAACGTGAATAGTCGGCATGATAAGCCTCTTGCAAGCAAGAATAATCAGAGCGCAATAACAATCACACATAAAATGCAATTGCACAATAAGTTACTCAAACCTTCACTTTTATTAATAAGTTGAATAACTCAAATACATCAACTAGTCAACTCTTTCAAATCTACTTGACTCAATAAAAAGGAAGATTACATGGACTCGATCTAGACATTATCGACTCCTAAGTCTTCACTCTCAATTTCATGTGACTTTCATTCGCTCTCGGACCCATCACTTGAATAACTTGAATCCGAATCCGAACTACTTGCATCTCCTGAAAAGATTGAAAATAGGTAATGAGCACACTTGCCCAGTAGGTATCTTCGCATCAACATGATTGGCAATATTAAAGTGATTAGCATTTTAGCTCTAAGGAATAAGGTAAAATCATGCGAAATGTGATCAAACATGCGATTCTAACCAAAATAACAGGATATAATAAACCTTAAAATATAAGAACATGAATTGATCAAGTATAATTAAGCAAGAATGTAGTAATTGCCTTTCATGAACAAGAATGTACTAGAAAGTCATGTAACAAGCAAGAATGTACTCTTCACTTAGTAGCAAGTACTTCGTGAATTTCTGTGGAATATCACTTTGTGGATAATTCCGTGATTACCGTGATTTCCGTGATGCCGTAGATTTTCACTTATTTATAAAGAAAGTACTCCCAGCGCAATGCGGCGCCAGTAGCATCATACCCCATGGTTTATAATAGTATGTTTTTGACAATCAGCCGAGGGGACTAGCATAGAGCCCTTGAACACAATCAGTGCTCGATCCGCATCTTCAAGTATAAATCAAGCTACTTCCATGCGTGTAAATAATGTGGCCAAGAATGTTCAATTTCAAAGATAATTCATGATAAAGTAACCAAAAATATGAATGCTTGTATAAGGAAATAAGGAATTTCAATAAATACTTTAATGACTAGATTATGCCATGGAAATAAATCGGCAGCATAACGGTAATTTCTTATCTTCATAAATTAGTTAGATCTCTTGATAAGGTGACATGTCCCAGAGATTTAATAGTCTTTCTAGGATCTTATGGATATTAACCCTTGGGTCAAACCTAGGGTTAACTGAACTCAAGAATTTAGTGGTCTATAACTGGGCCGTTACATGAATATAGCGGTCTAGTTCTCGATCGTTAAGTACAAGACTGTTCGATATTTGAAAACAGGTTTTCTGGAGTCTTTGGAGGTCAAGGGTAGATCCGTCAAGGTCCCTTTAGCGATCTATATAAGGCACGCTAGAAGACTATGGCGGTCAACTATTGGGCCACTAAGATCCAGAAATACAAAATATCCGTAGTGCTTTCTAGACAAATGGGCTTTAATGGTACAACCAACTCGGCGTCCTAGTGGGAATCCCTGGCTCGCGGAGATTTACGGAGGCCTTGAAACAAGATTTCTTAGTCTATTGGAAAGAATATCCAAATGAGAGGTTATCATGTCCAAGATTATGTTTTCTATACTGCAAAGTGTGTAACTAATGGTCATATATCGGAATATACGCCATGAACTTATAGAATGACTCTGAGATAAGAATAGAATGTGTACAGTGAAAAATCAGCGTTAAATCTCGTCAATATAAGCATTCAAACCATAATTTAATACAAAATTATATGGTTTTTGGCACAAAATACCCTATGCTTAAAATAATCCTAAGTACCACAAAGAAACATGAACTCACTGTATATGAATTAGGAATTAAAACTCAGAGTAATAAATACCATTAAAACATGTTAGTATAGTTAACTAGGCTTAATTATAAGTTATATGGTTGTTCTTAAATCTATCTCGTGTTGCTCGAAAATAGCACGGTGGCGGTCTATCATAGAGCTGTTACAGGACGCTGGCAGTTTATCGTAAGGCCGCCACAGTAACTTTAACAGTCTACTTCCGATCCGCCAGAGGTTTCATGAAAATGAAATTACAAAGTGTCTAGCGGTTCATCGTAAGGCCGCTACACAGATATGGCGGTCAAACCCTAAGCCGCTAGCACGACAGACAACAACTTAAATAAGAGGGTTCTAAGGTTTTTAACTCACATCATATTTTAAAATCAACATATTAAGAAAACTACTACGTGATATAATGAGAAATAGGCTGCAATATGCATGGGAATCATGTATTGGAATAAGAGAATTTATTTGGTTCATTAAGGTTAAGGAATATGCATGAATGAAATACTAAGTGCATAGGTCCTATTAAAACATGAAATTCTCCATACATAAAGCATGAAATCGAGTAAAACTAGAGGGCTTTTATCCCTAGAGTAGTACTTTTGCCATTCATTAGATGACCTACCTCTGCTGAAGCCTTTAAGCTTCGAATTTGATGCTAGATGCTACCCTTAGTCCCTTGCACTTTCTTGTGATAAATCAGCAACTTCAAGCTACTCCAACTCCTTACCCTCTTGACCTAATGATGTAAAATTTGGAGGGTAAGAAGTAGATACTAAGGGGAACAAAAATTTCTAAAGAACCTAGGCTAAATACCTCGATTTGGTTCTCTAATCCTTTGATCTTCACCGGACCTTTGCACAGTTTCCTGGGTCGTTAGGATGAACCAGCAACGTTGCATGCTTCTATCTCCTTGTATGCTTGATCTCCTAGCACAAAATTTTGGGAGATTTTAGTCCTATGTATTATCAATAAAAACTTCTAAAGAACCTACCTGAAATAATTTCATCTTACCTTGATTCCTCGTGAGCCAATGCAAGGGTCGCGCAGGTCAAAACTAGGTCATATTTATAGGGTTTTGCTAGGGTTTGAGGATTAGATCGATTCTAGAGTCCTTGTTAAAGCTTAGATCGACTTCATAGAGTCCTAAACATGATTACTAGTCCTCCCATCTCGATCCCTAAAGGATAAACTAGCACAGATCCCATCTTTTTGTTCTTTCTTCAATTCACGGAACTGACAGGAAATAGCTGTCGAAGCTTGGTCCGCCAAATGATTGTAGCGATTTTACGATAGACCGCTATAGGTCCTGGGTACCGAATTTGAATAAGTTCAAACTCTAATTTCGTCTTATCCACTAAATTATCTAATTAATGGGTATTTATGCCTATAATTCGTGAATAGGCTAATTAACCTTCTAGAATATGGGCCAAACTTCATGGGCTTGATCCATAAGTCTTTTGGGCTTCATTTAAATAGGCTAGGTTAATGGTTTACTATAATTGGGTTCTTAATAATGATACATTTAACCTAATATTTACTTATTAATCCTTTTTGGTCTTTAAAATTCTCAAAAAATACTTAATTATTCCAGAAATAATTTATAAAAATTCTGGGGCATTGCAGAGGGTATGGAGAATGACGAGGGTAGGGTGGTGAGGATGGGAACACGGTTGCAAGACAACCGCTACTAACAGCACATGGTCGAAAGTTGACCACGACCGGCCTCTATGGGAAATGGCCAGGCAGACAGACTTATGCACAAAAACCAATGCAAAAATGCTACTAAGAACGATGGAACCATGATATAAAACATGACAAAGACCTAAAAGTGAATAGATAAATGATGCAAATCATGCAAGAAAAATCAACAAAATGCAAAATAAATAGAGCCAAGGGGCCTAAATTGACGTGGTTAGGATGGGGCCGCGTGCAAGACCGCGGTCATAGAACAACCGCGTCCTATCAAAAACTTGAATGGTAGAAACGAAGGCAACCTGAGAGGGTTTCACCTAAGTCAAGCAAGTTAAGATGATGCGATATCTTTTTATTTTCAAAAGTTTTAGTGGACATTTTTAATGTTTTAATTAAGCACAATTCCCTCAAGATAGGAATCCTTAAAGGGAAAGGGGCCCCGAACTCCGGGTCGACATAGGGTTGGCTCCCTCACACGAATGCAAATGCAGAACCTAGGGCGTGCAACGGTACAACTAGCTTGGCGTTCGTGAGAGAATCTACGGCTCGCGGAGACTTATGGAGGTTCCGGATAAGATCACCTAGTCTACTCCGAGGAATACGAAGTCGAGAGGATCACTTACCAAGGTAGGAATGCAACTAAGGTGCATAATGAATGGTCCTATGTGCACCGGAGTGCATGCAAATCTACCGTAGAAACTAGCAAATCAATATAAGATAAACATAGGCACAAACATGATAGGATGGATGCAAATAAGATGAGAGAACTAAGAGAATATGATGGACAGAAATGCAGATCTATGAAAAAACCCAATCAAAAGCCACGAAGCAGATCAAACAATCAAGAGAATGGCATAGCTGGGGGCTACCCCTGGGTTTCCAGAGACTGAACGCGGTCTTCTCAGGGGCCGCATTCTGATAAAAGTGGTCTCTAGGGAGACCACGACCCTCTAACAGAGCCGGAAAACACCAAGAATTAAATGAAAAAACTGATGATATGCAATATAAACATAAACACACACACAACGATGACAGGAAAGCAAGAGTGGCATGATGGGCACTAGTTGTCCCACCGTGATCGCTAGAAAATCAGATGTTGGCAATAAATCCGCCTCCGAACAAATGATAATGTAAATAAGCGTGATAATATGAGAAAAGGGGTGGTGTGATGAAAAGATAGAAAAGGACGTACCATGATTGCCACCAAGGATTAACAACATAAAAGACTAAGACTTTATTGACAATGTTGTGTACCTTGGAAATCGAGAGAGAGATAGCCAAACAGCCCGGGGGTTGCTGGCTAGGATGCGGTCGATGCCTGACCGTGGTAAGAAGAACACGGCCTTATGCGACACCGCGTTCAACACGGGATGCGAGAACTTTGTGGTTCAGCTCCTCCTCGCCTTCCAGCCGGCTAGAAACCAAAGGCCTCACATCCTATGCTTGCTTATCCTATGAAACAAAGCAACAAGAGAAAGAAAACCCATTAGAACAAGAAGAGTGTAGCATCAATCCCACATAGAGAGCAAACATGAAAATAGGGGGAAGAACGCACTGGAGAGGGTTTTTAACCCCTGTAGAAGGGAACAAAATATTGGTGTGTGTGTTTATGTGTATGATTATGATAAAAATGTAAAAAATCAGAGATAGAGAGAGATATGCAATAGGAAATATACAAAGATGTGATAGATTACAAGATAGAAGAGAAGAAAAAGGAACCGCACCTGAAATTGAAGAAACCCTAAGAGAAGGAGGACATTAGAACTTCCCTGGACAGCCTGGGGTCGAAGAAGCAAGTCGACGCCGCAGCATGGCTTCGCCCCAGATCAAAAGACACCCTCTCCTCTCGAGCTCATGGCCATGGGAGGCGATTTATAGGGCTTAGAAGCCCTAGATCAGAGTTGGATGATAAATCCCAAAAAGATAGGATTTTTAGAGATAAATCTGCAAGATATTGATAAGATAAGGCCTCTGGAAGGGATAGGAACTGATCTGGCACGAAATCCTCTGAGTAGGAAGCTTGAAATAGGACTCTAAGATGTCCTCGACCGGAGAAGAAGAAGCCCGAGCCGAACAGGACTCTGCACTGAGAATGCGGTCTATCGCACGACCACTACTTGATGAACGCAGTTGGGAGACTGACCGCGTCCATGCCCAGAGGAGAAAAACCATAAACTATGTCGACACACAATGGCAACAGGTCGACACACTGAGTTAGACGTGGTCTACTAGTCGACCGTGATCCCATGGATGTGGTCGAGCTACAGACCGCGACCAGCGGTCAGCAAATGTGGGCATAGGTCGACTAACCTGGCCTAGTCAGTCGACTAAACTCGCCATAGGTCGACTGAATTGAGATAGAGGCGGTTTCGCCATGACCGTGAAAATGAAAATAGGCTGAACATGTGGAAATCGAGGAAAATAGCCTCCAGGGTTTAAAAATGAGCTCGAAATATGCTCAAGGAAGACTCCCAAACAATGGGTAATTCGGGACATCATAAAAGATGAATAAGAGAAAGACTCGACTTGCAGGCTGAAAGCGAGTGTCAACAGGGTGTTCGGGGAAATTCCTGATATACACCAAGTTGTCGAACTGCTGGGCAAGCTGGTTCGTCTAGCTTAGAACTAGCCCCAGGGTGGGGATAGTAACTTGTAGGAATTGAGAGAAGATGTCTTGGGCGTGAGGGCCCGGCCTTGGCGAGACATGTCGCGTTGCATAGCGGGTTGATGGGCAGCCCTGGGTTGGCCTGGTGGCTGAAAGTACATGGCTCATTGTCGTGTGTCTGGGGGTCAGGATGGCCCCAACTTGTTGGAGGGTTGCTGTGTGATGCGGATAGCGTGTCCAAGACGTGAGTTGGCCCCGACTTGTTGTAGAATGGTTGGAAAATACACGCCCACGAGGTGTTTGGGAAAATTCTCGACATGTGACCATGGGTCGTACAAGTGTGCTAAGGGCTCCCGAAGCCCAAGGTCGATTGGGGGAGATGCTCCTTTGGCTTCAAAAGGTTGAAGAGAGGTGTTTTGGGAGTGAATCCCAGCCTCGCTGCTAGGTGCCACATGACATGGCTTGTCATCGGGGCACCCCCGGGTTGGCCTAGGTGGCTCAGTTGAAGGCAGAAAATGTTGTGTACTTGGTGGTCGTGGGTAGTCCCCATTAGTTGTGGGTGTCGCCATGAGTCATGGCAAGCTAGCTCGGGCCCTTGATTAGACCCGACATGTCATAGGAGGTGCTGGATAAATAGCGCCTAGAAGGTGTTCGGGAAAATTCTCGAACCCTTATTTCTTACTTTTTTTCTGGGAAAAAACTCTGGGTACAATAGTGCCTCACCTAATAGTGACCGATAAGATGAAGGGCAAGCGGTTCTTGAATGGACTAAGGTTGTAATTTATACCCCAATTAGCACCAATGGATATTCAATCTTATGCTGAGATGGTGAGAAGAGCTCAACTATTAGAGGATGCCATGAAAATGTCTGAGAAGATCAAGACGAGAATGGAGAAGAAGAGATCGGGTAATAGCAATAAGAGGCCCAATGATGGCAATAGAATTTTGAATGGCAAGAAGCCTAAGAAAGGAAAGTGTAAGCATTGCGGGAATGATGGTCATCAATATGAGAATTGTCGATGGAAGATTGGAGCGTGTTTCCATTGTGGGAGCAAGGAGCATAAGATAGCAGATTGCCCTCTTCCTAATGAACAACCTCTGTAGGCGAAGGATCATAATGAAGTGCGGTGTCAAGGATGATTGGAAGTTTTGAGAAGGGCCGATCCTGCTGATGAAGTAGCTAGAGGTACCCCTTAACCTTAAGCTAGTTTTTCTTCCCTTAGATTGTAGATTATTTGCTATCATGTTTATACGATCTATTTTGATGTTTGGGAAATAGGACTAGGTACCCCCCTATTGTTTTGGAAATGAATGTCGTGTGAATTTGGAGGACCAAATTCTTTTAAGTGAGTGAGGATGTAGTGACCTTAAATTAAAATTTACTTATTAATTGAAAAAATAAAAATTTTGTGAATAAAAATAAGAACACATTCTATATAAATATAATGAGCCATATAAATGAATTTAAAATTTGTAATTAAGTGATGGGTTAATATTAAAAGCCTTAATGGGCCTAAAAATATTATTTAATTTGGAATTATTAAAAGCCCTAAATTCTAATAGATTAAATAAGCTAAAAGTCAACCAAGTGAGTCTTAAATTGAAATTAAATCCAACCCAATAAGGATTAGGGCGTTCTTTATAGAAATCCGAGCCTAATTAGGGCTTATCTTATGCTACGTGGCCTAGATAAAAAAAATCAATTTTTTGGAGTTTAAGTCTATCTAGGGTTCCTTAACGTAAATTAGGACTCTTTTTAATAGATATGCTATAAATAGGACCACATAGCCTCCCTAGTCGACCTTAGCTCATGGGAGAAGGCTGCTAGGCACGGAAGGATCATGCTAGGAGGAGGAATCATGGGCTTTCTTCTAGTTTTTGTGGAGTCGTCGTTCTTCTTCCTCTTCTTCCTTAATCAACTCAAGGTAGGTGATCTCTCAAGCTAAGCATCAAATTAATGGTTCATACATGTTCATCTGCATGTCTACTCGCTTCCTGCATCGTTTTCCCCAATTTGTATGGACTATATTACACGTATTTCGAAGATCATGGACTAGATAATGTTGTTTAGGGTTTTCTCGTCAAAAATGGGGTTCTGTTTTTGATGGCGGTGCTAATAGGGACTGCGTCTCTGAACGCGTCAAATCGATAGACCGCCTCTAGGAGTTTTTCCAAAATAATAATAATTAATATATATATATATATATATATATATTAATTGTCTTGAATGAAACCTACTTGAAGACCGTGATCTGATGAATGCAACCCCTCCCTCGACTGCATTTAGGCTTGGGTTCCCAGGAACCCTAGTGCCTTTCCAGCATGATAAGTGAGTGCTATTGAGTTTAGATGCACGTTTTCATGTCTACATGTCATTTGAACTAACTAAAGTAACTAGGGAACTTGTATAAAACTTAATTTCTTAAGTTTATGATCCATGTTCATATTTTATTTTGATTCAATGTCCTTACCTTATCTCAAATGTTCTTAAAATGTTAAAAGAGTAGGTGTCTTCCTATTAACCTGAAATTGGCTCATCATAGCATGATTTAACTTTATTGCATGATAGTTATATTGATTGAGGGTTCATGATTTTATTATTTTATATATCATAGATATATTGATTGAAGATTGTGTCACTCCGGTGATATTAACCTACCATTATTGGATTAGTTTTCTGTTTCATGTTGAACTCTAATTCTTGGTGAAGTTGGAACCCTTCGCCGGATATTCCTTTCGTCAGACTAGAACTTTCTTCATCAAGACCTCTGTAAGTCTCCGCGAGCCTTGGATTCCCACTAGGACGCGAGTTAGTTTTACCTCAAAAATCTTGCAAACAATTGAAATCCTCATCCTACTGCGTAGGATAGGATTCAATCGGCCTTTGGACCCATAGAACGGGGTTTTGTTCAGGTTCTGTTTGCTCTATTCTAGACGCGGCATGTTCATGGATCGCGTTCAATCTTCTGATCGCGGCTACCTCTTGAATCGCGTTCTAATCGTGGTGCTCTTGATGATCGCATTCTGTGAAGAGACCCCTTGCTTGGATCGTCTGTTCTGGTCGCGGCCTTACGACCAACTGCGTTCTTTACTAAATGTGGCACTATTCATGACCGCGTGTAACCCAGTTTCATGAGCTTATTTTCTTCGGTTGAACTATGATTTATAAGTCTGAGAATTGATTGTCTAAGGTACTATTGACTTGATATTCCTCATGAATATCATCCGTATTACTTATGCCATTATATTTTTCTTTGGAATTTCATTCATGATATTTCTGGAATATAACTCCTTGACACTATGTTGGCCATATCTACAAATTATGAATTTATTAAGGGCTGTGGGTCCACTAACAACCAATGCCAGGTAGGGTGGAAGTTCATTATGTAAACCATGGGAAATTCTGGGTGTGGCATTACACCAACCTCTGTTGTTTTGTTATTGTGTTACTCTGATATTCTATTATTTTGACATTCTGTTAATTGATATTATGATATTCTAGTAAGTTGTTATTTTGCTTTCCTGCTGTATTATTATTGAAATTTTGATATATTCTGGCGAATTCTATAAGTTATATTCATCTGGATTATATGTTCATTATCATATAATGTTATCTTGTCCTTGCCTCTATATTTGGATTGTTCCCTTTTCCTTTGATCTTCATATCTATCCTTGACATTGAGATTCGTTATTGATTATCTCCACTAATCGATAGATTGCATTTTAGATTGATTATGGTTTTCTATTGTTCATGGCATAGCATTTTATTGAATATTGGTTAATTAGTTAATCACTTATATTTTGCCTGGCGATAGAGATGTAATTCATACTGAGCATTTTTGCTCGCCCAGTTTCTCTTAACATTTTTTAGGTAATAATGATGAAGATGTTCAATCAGACGGGGAAGGGCAAGAGTGATGAGTGCTTTAGAAGATTGGTGTCCGTGTCTTTTTATTTTCTTGAGTCTAGTCCTATAATTCTGAGTCTTTTATTTCCTTTTATGTTAATGTAAGTTGAGTCAATAAAGTGTAATAATGACATTTTGATATTAATAAAGTTATAATTTTTGTCATTTTTTGGCCTTATTGTGTCTCTTGTTGTTTGCCCTAATTCTTCATGACTGTTCGCTACCACGTTCTAAGTAGTTTCCGCTGCTATCAGTTTAGGGTGTGACACGAACACACTTCGGGAAAAAAGCATAAACACAAGGAAACACAATTATAATAAGAAAATAGTGGAATTAACATAAAGCATAGCATATAATAACCAAAATTCACACATGCCTTCCATGAGGTGGATACTACAACTCTACCCGGTCAGGTGTCTCGTGCACGCCGGGATCCTTGCCTCGCCATGCTAGTGAACTGCTACTGAGATGGCTGGGACTAGGGTCGCCGCCATAGGCACTCGCGTGCAATATGACCGATCTGACCACATCTAAAACATTCCAATTCCACTTCATCTATAGTGCATGGCTTTCCCTCATGAAACCTGCCACATCTTGGACACTATCTTTGCTGCTCATTCATACCATGCCATAGTGGTCGAACCTCTAGTTTCTGAATAGTCACTACTGAAACCTGCTCCTCCTGCTCCTGGCGTCCCCTACTAGACCTGCTTTTTCTAAATAACCTAGTCATCCGATTGAACCTCAATCCTGGAGGGGAAGAACTCGTGCCAGGAGATGGAAGAGATGTTGATTCTAGTTGCCTCCAAAACCGCTGGGGGACACACTGTTGTTGAAGGGTCCCCTGTTGACCCTGGCTTGACTGGGACTGCCCTACATCGGCCTGATCTTGGGTCCTCAACCAATCTTCCTCTAAATCTGCCACAGCTTAATAAGCTAATTCCATACCTGCCACACGAGTCGCAATCATTGGATGTCTCAGTTTTGCCCTTAGACCTTTGACAAACTGCTGAGTCTTCAATCTTTCATCCACCTTGATATGGGGTGCATAGTGGCCCAACTCTATAAATCTAGATCGATACTGCATCACTATTATATCTCCTTGTGACAGCTCCATAAACTGGTAGATCCTCCTTGTTCTGACATGGGTCGGGCTAAAAGCATGCTTAAAAATTGTGAGGAACACCTGCCATGAAATCTGTCAGAGGGGGCGAGACTGAGAAGTCCTTTCACACTTCGAAGTCCACCAAGAAAGAGTTGGACCCTACAATTGGTAACTTGCCATCAAGACTATCTCATCATCAACACATTCCATTGACTGAAAAACTCGTTCCACGGCATCAATCCATGACCTTGTTGCATCAGGATCTGGCTGGCCTTTAAATGTCGATAGGTGAAACTGCAGAAACTCTTGCAAAACATGTCCACAACCACGGTGCAACAAACTACCCTTGCCAACCTCTTGACCATGACGCTGCTGACTCATCTACTACACGAAGAACTGATACATTCCAGCAAAAAACTCGGCCTGACCCGACACACCCGGGGTCGCCACCACTGGGGAAGATGATGTTGGGTGCAAAGTATGATCTAGAGGGGGGTGAATAGATCGCATTATAAAAAATTATGCTCAAATTAAAGTTCAAACCCAATTCAACCTTAATAGAAACTACTGCTTCTGATTCCTTTTCATTGAACTTGACTAACAATGAATGTAGGGATCAGATAGAATCTAAATCAGCTAAGACTGAACTCAGCATTCATAGGTCCACGCAAAAACATATATCAACCATTTAACAGATGGTGGCTAAGCTGATCAGATATTAGACTTAGCTCAACTATCATTCTTCAGTTAGATTCACACTTAACATGTATTGAATACTTAGCATACGATGACAGTTTAGATCAGACCTCAGTTAAGCAGTAATTTGGAAGTTCATGCACAACAACTCTCGAAGACTTAGCACACAGTGAAAGACACAATGAAGAATCTGATCACACATTAACCTATGAAGAGGGTAGATGAGAGGGAGCAATCTCACAAGGTTGACCCACGATGCAAAAAGGAGTTTTTAGGTGGTTCGATCTGCCTAGCAGATCTACATCCACCCCTCACTCAAACTAGAGTGAGGCTTCACCTTGCAATCCGCAAGAAGCAGACTCAGTCTATGACAACTGCTGACGAATAGCTTGAACCCAAAGGAAACAAATCCCTTGACCTGATCCTACTCCCAGCAGAGATCAAACCCACTACACAATGCATTGACCAGAGGAATGATCCTATCTTCTTCTGAATCCTTTGAAGGAACCCATGAGTAACACCAAGTCACTCACAACCGGAGATCCAAGTCTCCCTTCCACTTACTACGCAGAGGGAACAACCCAGAGAACAATCTCCCTTCCTCTGAATACGCAGAGGGAACAACTCAGAGAACAATCTCTCTTCTTCTGATTGCTCAGAAGGAACTCGATCCCTGAATAGGGTATCAGAAGAACAATGCAAAAGGGAAAGATAACAAACACAAAAAATAAAACAGAAAGCAAAAGATAGTAGCTCCAAGGGAGCAAAGCAGTTCTGAATTTGATCCACGAACTGATGAGCACTTCAGATCTTCATGATACTCTGGCTTCACTCTCTCTCATAAGCTAGCTTCTTCTCTGTTCTTCTCTTTCTCTCAATCTTCTCTCTTAGATATTGTTCAGAGTGGGCTGCTCACTCTTCTCTCTTCTTCTTCTTCTTCTCACAAGGTCTCTCTATTTTCTTATCGACAGCAACAACCTTTCTCTCTTGAGTTCACAGGGAATGCAGCACCCGCTCTTGTTCTGATCGGCTTTGATTTATAGCAGAGAACTCGCCCCTTCCTGAATAAAGCTGATCCATAGCCGAAATATTTGATTGGTCCAGGTGGCAAATAATATTCTGCCAATCTGAATCTTCTTGAGACTTAGCCACATGGGCTAGACAGCGCACCAAAAAGGCTTCAGGTAGCTGGCACGTGTTCCACTTAGATTCTCATGTTTTTGCAAAATCGGTCGATCGTTTAACCTATTTCGGTCGGCTGAAATAAACAACATCAGAAACTTTTTTCAGTAGATCGACGCAGCCTCCAAATAGCTTCGACCTGTCTGCATTGGCCTTTGGTGCGTCGATGCAGCTATATGATGCTTCGACGTGGTTGGCTTCCCATTTCTAGTTCCAAGCTGAGTGCGTCGATGCAGTCATCAGATACGTCGGTGCAGTGTGAACATATAGCCTTTGGCTAGAAGGCTTCGAATGCTACCTTGTGTCTTGGTGCAACGATGCATAGCGTCGCCAGGTCGAGGCAGAGTGTAATGACTTATCTGCTGTTGATTGATGAATCAGATCAATGTCTTGCTGCTTCGACCTGCCCTGGTGACAACACTTACTCCACCTAGTAGTGCTTCGACCTTGTTGTCTTTAATTAGCTGGTACAAAGCTTAGTGCATCGATGCATTAGCTAGCTGGCACGTGTTCCACTTAGATTCTCACGTTTTTGCGGAATCGGTCGACCGTTCAACCAATTTTGGTCGTCTGAAATAAACAGCATCAGAAACTACTTTTAGGAGATCGACGCAGCCTCCAAATAGCTTTAACCTGTCTGCATTGGCCTTTGGTGCGTCAATGCAGCTCTATGGTGCTTTGACGTGGTTGGCTTCCCATTTCTGGTTCCAAGCTAAGTGCGTCGATGCACTCATCAGATACGTCGGTGTAGTGTGAACATACAGCCCTTGGCCAGAAGGCTTCGAATGCTACCTTGTGTCTTGGTGCATCGATGCGTAGCGTTACCAGTGTTGGGTTTGTTGTGCTCCCTCTTGGTCTTGGTTTTGATGATAACAAAATATTATGTGTGGTTGAGGAAGATTGTTATGCTTGCATATGATTTTGATGATAGTGTGCATTCATGATTATAGCCTTGTTTCATATGTCTCAGAACTAGAAGAGTTGGTACATGCTATATGAGATTGTAAAGGGTCTCTCATGCCTTGATTGTAAAGATCGTTGCTATACTTGCATGTATTTCATTTGGGAGTTTCTTGAGATGGTAAGGAGCTTAAGGCTTACATGCAAATCTTGAAATGAATGTATGAGCTTGCTATATGCTTAATTTATTGATGCAAATCTTGATGACCTTTCATGTATAACCTTCTTGAAGCATTGAGCATGTTTGGTTCTTCAAGGTTCATAGTTTGGTTGAGTGTATGGCCAATTTGGCCTTGGACTTTGGATTGAAGATTTACATGTAAACACTTAGCTAATTGGTTCCTTCAAAAACTTGCTTGTTGACATCTTGAATGAACTCTCATGTATCAAACCATGTTAATATCTTGATGTAAGATGTGAGTTTGGGTCTTGATTTAAGATTGGTTTGAAAAGGTTTAATAGACTCCCAAGACACCAAAATATTGATTAAGTGGTAGATGGCATCGAAGTGATTGAACTTGCATTGTATTAACTTCATTTACTCTCCTATGCAGGTTTGAAAAGCAATGCCAATCCCATATGCAAAGGTATCAAGATTCATGGTGAGAACTTGACACTTTGCAGGTGTGTATTTATGGAAAAATGGTAAATTTCCATTTAGAGTTTTTGATCTTGATGTTAGGTGTGTTACTAATGTTTTCATAATGTTTTCTTGCATATTCATGAAGGGGTTTTAAATGATGGAAACATGTTTGAGTTTCTAAAACAATCATTGGTTGTGTTTTGTCATCACAATGAGCATTCATGTTAATCAAACTTTAGGTTGTTTGATTCTTATTTTGGTTGAACAAATGAAAGTTTGAAAGCTTTTCAATATAGTAATACACTACTTGTCATTTGGGTTTTCAAGTTCATATTTCATGTATTTTGCATAAGGGAGTGTAGCCTTCAGTTTTCATACAAAAATCTAAACTTTCACAAAATCTGGAATAGTGTTCATTCCGGTCGACTGACCCTATGCCTCCCGGTCAACCGAAATTTCGAGAGTTGGCATGTTTTCTATCTATAACATTTAGGTCGACCGCCCCTACCCTTTAGGTCGACCGCCCCTACCCTTTAGGTCGACCGAACACAGCGTAAACCCAAAAACGTGAATCCGAAAACCCACTAAACCCAATCCATTTGTGATCAAACCTTACCCATTTGTCCCTAAGGTTAATATACATATATTAGAGGGGTCTTTCAAATATTTTTTTGAAGGGTTTATGGGTCTTTTGATCATTCTCTCTTGGGTGTATATATAACCTATGATTTTGGGAGAAAAACCTAGAGCTAACATTTTGTATCTATCTTGTAGGAGAAGAAACGGGGCAAAGCAAGGAGGTGCTCTTAAAGGAAGGATTTGATCTACATGGAGGGGGGATTTTGGAGCTCGTGGAAGAAGAAGAAAAGGATCAGATCGACGAGAGGATCAAGTGAATGCAAGAATCATCTTCATCCGACTTCCCTCCGACTTGTGGTTCAAGAAACATCTTCATCCGGCTATTGGAGATCAAGGGAGATTATTTCTACATACTTTCTATATTGTTCTTGATATGCTCCATGTTCTATAGTTTGGGTTTAACATGATTTGATGATTTGTGTTTATTTTTTGAACATAGAGATATTCGTGTGTGTGACCATTTGCGTACGATCGTGTGGTTTACTGTGCTGCAGTTGTTGCAGCGTGTGTGTGTGTGTGTGTGTGTGTTTGTGATCCAGTCGTCGGATCGTGTTGGAGACTCCGTCTCTGTGTGTGTGTGTGTTGGGGCGTGTCCCCATGTGTGTGTGCATGCGTCGTCTTGCGTGTGTGTTTGGAGCGTCGTCTCCATTTTGGGGATTTATCCCAGAGTGAAGCCTCACCGGGTTTGGTGAGGGGTGGACGTAGGGAGCCCATCGTGGTCCCGAACCACCTTAAAAATCCCATTGTCTTGTGGTTTGCTTTGTGGGATTGTATGGTTTGATTGTTATATTCCTTTGTATGATCGTGTGAGATCGGAGAGGTTGAGAGAATTTAGTTCCTTGTTTAGTTAATTCCTCAATCTCGATAAAAGTTGTTAATTCCATTTTTTAAGCATTTTAATTTGCCATCTAGTGTTGGGGATAATTCAACCCCCCCTTCTTGTCCGCTCGCCTACCCCGGGACAAACAATTGGTATCATAGCAAAGCTCTGCTATTTCAAGATCTAACGATCTTCAGAGTGTGTTTCATTAGCATCATCTCTGATAGTGTTTTATCTTCTCCTCCTCCATGTTTTAATGGTTCAAATTTCACTGAATGGATGAGGCACATGAATCATTATGTTAAAACCATTGATCCTAAACTCTTGGATTTAGTTAAGCATGACTCATATGGAATGCCTAGTGATAAGTCTAAGTGGACTATTGAACATGTGAAGAGATACAAAGACAATGCTAAGCTTTTACATATTTTTAGAAGTTCAATTGATCTTCACAAATTTCCACTTGTTTCATCATGTAGGACGGCCATGGAGATATTGAAATGCTTGATCGAGAACTACAAAGGAAAAGAGCAAAGTGAGTGCTTGATGGCCGACAAGCTTGATAAATCAAGCAAGGAAAGCCCTGAGCTAGACTCGGAAGGTGAGGTAGTCTCTTTTGAAGAGCTTATGGACTTGTATGATGAATTGGTTGAAAAATACAAGCAGGTTAAATCTGAAAATAAAAAGCTTAGAAAGAAACCTGAACATGCCCTTCATGATAATGCTTCTTCTGATAAGTGTTTTGAATTTGAAGAACTCAAAAAGGGAAATAGTGCTTTGTTAATTCAAAACTCTTTGCTTGAAGGAAACTTAAAAAATCCCTTCATGAAAATTCTTCATGTGATAAATGCTTAGAACTCAAAACTGAAAATGAGTCCTTATTGATATTTGTCAAAAAGCATGAAGAAATCATTTCTTGTATGAAAGAAGAAATTGAAAAACTGAAGTATTTGAATACAACCATGTCTAAAAAATTGCTTACTTTTTAAAAAGGAAAATTTGTGGTGGTTGATGAATGTGAAAAATTGTATGTGCTAGAATAAGAACTTGAAAGCTATAAAACTACAAATAGAGTGTTAAATAAAAGTGTTGTTTGCAGTGAACAGGAGATAGCAAGTGATGACTTGCACATTGCTTCCCTTGAAAATGAAAGTGTTGATTTGAATGCTTCATTATCAAAATTTGTCAAAGGGAAAGATAATTTGGAGAAAGTCTTAGGGACCAAGGTAAATTTCCAACGTGAAGGTCTTGGGTATGAACCCACCAACAAGAAAACCTTTGGTCTAAAAACTCAAACTTCTTTTGTCCATGCAACTTGCTCATCTAATACTTCAAATGTTCCTTCTATTGAAAAATCAAAGTCTAAATCTTCGGTTCAATTAAGGACCAAGAAAATTGATGTGCCTGCTAGGAATTCACATGAGAAATACCATGCTCCAAAACCCACAAAGGTTAATTGTCATTATTGTGGAAGGCATGGTCATGTTATGAATGATTACTTTACTATGAGAAATGATGTTTTGAATGGTTTCAGAAAACATGCTAGAAAAATCCATGTTAAAAATCATGTTGTTCTGAAAAAGAAAATTGAATGCTTCTACTATGGAAAGTATGGTCATGAAATGCATGATTGTTACATGTTGAAAAAGGATTTCTTGAAGGCATGTCAAAACAACTTTGTTTCCAAAAGGAAAAGTGTTTCTTGTTTCAAATGTGGAAAAGGACACCGTGTGTCACAATGTTGGCAAGCAAATGATAGAAAGAATTTCAATGTCAAAAATAATTATGCCTTTGCCAACCCACAGAAATTTCATGCTTATCCTGTTGTGAAGAAGAGAAATTTCCATGCTTATAATGATAACATTCATGCTAAATCATAGAAATTTGATGTTCATGTTTATAAGAATTCTCTGAAGTCATTAAAATGTTGTCATTATTGTGAAAAGTTTGGGCATACTATGCATGATTGGATTTGATGAATTTTGATGATATGCTTGCCGAGAGAATGTGGAAGACACCCATTAGAGGTGCAACTTACCATCCGGGACCCAAGAAGATTTGGGTAGCCAAAACTGTTAAATGAGAATTTTTGTTGCAGGATTGCCTTGAGGCCAAGTGGAAGGCTTTGAAAATATTTGTTGCTCAAGGCACATGATTTTTTAAAATAAAATTCTGAATTTTCTTTGAAAATTTGAAATTTACATTATTTAAATTTCCATTCATGAAAATTAAGAAAAATATATTTTTCTTATGAGTTTGCATTGCATCTTTCTGATCATCATTTACATGACTTCACGGTATATGAAATGCTGATCTGAGGAAGGGCAGGTCATTCCTATCTGAAATCTATCACCATGCGTGAGTAGAGTCTTTAGACTTCCACCTCCGCCATGGTACCATGAGTCGCTTGTTCATTTAGGTCATAGGTTGCATGACTTTCAGAAAATGTCAAATGTGAATTTTATGTGCATAGAAATGGGAAGTTTATTTTTGAATGAATGATTTAGAATTGTGAATTCTAACTCATTTTTATGGAAATACATATCATGCAAATTGCTATATCAAAATTGATCATGATATTATTATGAAACTTTTGGGACCAACAATGAAATGCTAGCCTCTTTTAAGGCTATTGCTGAGGTAGTATGCTTGAAGGCATATGGTGATACCTGCTGAACTGAGGTATTGATTCTAAAACTTGATTTGTCATTTCCCTAACCTGCTGTGATGGATTTACTTATTGGTTAAAAGGAATTGAAAAGCTTGAAAACTTTGTTGACTGTTGAATATTCTTCAATCTGAATTTCTTGAACACATTTGAGCTAAATTGAGTATCTGGTATATTAAATGTTGAGTAGTGAAAAGGTGGATTACGTCCACTGAAAACTCTCACTGTGCGTGAGTTGGTCTTTGGACCTAAGCTCTCCTCCTTGTACCAGAACTCGGAGAAATCGAATGTTTGGCTTTGCATGAATTTTCTCATGCTAGTCTGTGCTCCATTGTTAGCTAGTCCCATGTCATTAGAGAACACATTGCACTTTCACTGAATTCTCTGAAATTCATGTATTTGTCATGGGGAAGTTTTGCTAGCTAATCAACTTGAAATGAAACATGCAACATGTTTATGATGAATTGGTTCAAATTTTTTGAAATTGATCCTTGATGATGTGAAAAGTTCTGCATTGAAAATGTCAATTCCTGAATGGCTTGTGAATGACTTCAAAACTTTTGAAAAGTGATTGAAAATCTACTCTTAAACATTTTCTGAAAATAAATGGATTGCTTTACATGCTTCAAATGATTTTTGCACCCTTGTTCATGATGACTATGTCATGGTGAATGTTTGTTGTTCATCACTTGAATGTGAATGCTTTCATGTGCAATATGTCGTGATAGTCTGAAAATTAAACTCTCACATCTTACTTTTGTATTGCATTGCATTAGAATTCATGCATTATGTGCATTAAGTTCATTCAAATGAAAAGGTAAAAAATTATATTTTGCACCCATGTTAAATTTTACAATGTGTTTAGAACTTTCAAATGAAAATCTGAAATCTTGCATTTTGTATTGCATTTAGGACATTCAAATGAAATGCATCATTTTGAATATTGTTCATGTTGCATAATTGCTAAAGTGAATTCTTCCAACAATGGTATCATGTCTTCGAGAGCAACAATTTGCATATCTTTTCATTTTGCATTACATATTGCATATACTTCCATTGTGTACTTGCATGTTATTATATGCTATTCACCCCCATCCTTGAAATTTCTATGACCTTATAGTTTCTTGCTAAATAATGTTGCATGTGAGTCATTACTGGAGTGTTTCATGTCATACACTCAGGGGGAGTAAATATTTGATAAGTACATCTATTTAGGGGGAGCTACACTGTTATGTGTTCATGATATTTTTGGTGTACATGTTGAATCAAATTCACACATATCATGCACAAAATGTGAAAATAAGTGTTAGAGATAAGGATATATGAATTTCTTTTCAACACTCTAGAGATGTTAAACTTGCTGCATGTATGTTGAAGAGGCAGTTGAGGAAAAAGTTACCTACCTATCTTTGTTGAAAAAATGTGAAATGAAAGGCAGAGCAATACTTAGTTTCACTGAGTAAACTGGATACATGTCACCTGAGACGTGATGCGGTTCATTTTTGAAAGGTATTGACTAAAGTGCCTATGTTCAAAATGAAGTGAAATGGTTCAATATTCTGAGTAACTGCGGATTATGGCATGAGCTCCACGTGTTTTCTTACGTAAAAAGGAATTATTTGAACTTGATCATTCTTAGAAAAATTCTGAATATCTTTATGAAATCATTGAAAATTTTGATGTGAAAAATTATTGAGGTAGAGTGCAGCCTCCAATACGCTGTTCTCATAAACTGAAATGCAGTCTGTGTAATCTCTCATTATGTTGATTTAAAAATTTGAATATCCATATGGCTATAATCGATTTTCATATTATTCACTTATACATATGGAAATTTGATTTAATATGTATTCAGAAAATTGATTAACTACATTGACTATTGCATGATTCTCCTATGTGATTGCACAACCTTCTAGGTGCTATATATGAACATTCCGACTATCATGACTCTCATGCACTTTTCCTACACCCATTCCCTTCTTAAATAAGTAAGGGGGAGAAATGTTGCATGTATATAATATGATATATTTACTGGTTGCATTTTGTGCATCTCATGCGTTATCATTTGCATACATTTAGCTTCATGCATTTCAATAGAAAACTAAAAATCAATAATTTGAAAATCAAAGAAACACATTG
This sequence comes from Amorphophallus konjac, assembly GCA_022559845.1. Classification (NCBI taxonomy): domain Eukaryota; kingdom Viridiplantae; phylum Streptophyta; class Magnoliopsida; order Alismatales; family Araceae; genus Amorphophallus; species Amorphophallus konjac. Next base: position 314,300,743 of record CM040122.1, on the reverse strand, counting down.
ATATGTCATCTTGCTCATTCATTGCTATTGCATCATCTGAAAATCTAAACTGAGCTTCTATTTATTCATGAATCCATCTTGTTCATCTTGATGATATTTGAACTCCATTGCTTCATCCCCACTTTTTGATAATGCTAAAGGGGGAGAAATATTTGGATTGTGATTGATTGTTTAGATTGTGATTGATACCACAATATTTTGCAGTGATCAAGAAGGGGAGATTGTTGGGTTCGTTGTGCTCCCTCTTGGTCTTGGTTTTGATGATAACAAAATATTGTGTGTGGTTGAGAAAGATTGCTATGCTTGCATATGATTTTGATGATAGTATGCATTCATGATTATAGCCTTGTTTCATATGTCTCAGAACTAGAAGAGTTGGTACATGCTATATGAGATTGTAAAGAGTCTCTCATGCCTTGATTGTAAAGATCGTTGCTATACTTGCATGTATTTCATTTGGGAGTTTCTTGAGATGGTAAGGAGCTTAAGGCTTACATGCAAATCTTGACATGAATGTATGAGCTTGCTATGTGCTTAATTTATTGATGTAAATCTTGATGACCTTTCATGTATAACCTTCTTGAAGCATTAAGCGTGTTTGGTTCTTCAAGGTTCATACTTTGGTTGAGTGTATGGACAATTTGACCTTGGACTTTGGATTGAAGATTTACATGTAAACACTTGGCTAATTGGTTCCTTCAAAATCTTGCTTGTTGAGATCTTGAATGAACTCTCATGTATCAAACCATGTTAATCTCTTGATGTAAGATGTGAGTTTGGGTCTTGATTTAAGATTGGTTTGAAAAGGTTTAATAGTCTCCCAAGACACCAAAATATTGATTAAGTGGTAGATGGCATCGAAGTGATTGAACTTGCAATGTATTAACTTCATTTACTCTCCTATGCAGGTTTGAAAAGCAAAGCCAATCCCATATGCAAAGGTATCAAGATTCATGGTGAGAACTTGACACTTTGCATGTGTGTATTTTTGGAAAAATGGTATGTTTCCATTTAGAGATTTTGATCTTGATGTTAGGTGTGTTACTCATGTTTTCATAATGTTTTCTTGCATATTCATGAAGGGGTTTTAAATGATGGAAACATGTTTGAGTTTTTGAAACAATCATTGGTTGTGTTTTGTCATCATAATGAGCATTCATGTTAATCATACTTTAGGTTGTTTGATTCTTATTTTGGTTGAACAAATGAAGGTTTGAAAGCTTTTCAATATAGGAATACACTCCTTGTCATGTGGGTTTTCAAGTTCATATTTCATGTATTTTGCATAAGGGAGTGTAGCCTTGAGTTTTCATACAAAAATATGAACTTTCATAAAATCTAGAACACTGTTCATTCCGGTCAACCGACCCTATGCCTCCGGTCGATCGAAATTGCAGTCTGTAACATTTTGGTCGACCGAACACGGCGTAAACCCAAAAACGTGAATCCAAAAACCAACTAAACCCAATCCATTTGTGATCAAACCTTACCCATTTGTCCCTAGGGTTAAGATACATATATTAGAGGGGTCTTTCAAGGGTTTTGTGAAGGGTTTATGGGTCTCTTGATCATTCTCTCTTGGGTGTATATATAATCTACGATTTTGGGAGAAAAACTTAGAGCTAACATTTTCTATTTATCTTGTAGGAGAAGAAACGGGGCAAAGCATGGAGGAGCTCTTGAAGGAAAGATTTGATCTACTTGGGGAGGATTTTGGAGCTCGTGGAAGAAGAAGAAAAGGAGCGGATCGACGAGAGGATCAAGAGGACGCAAGAATCATCTTCATCCGGCTTCCCTCCGACTTGTGGTTCAAGGAACATCTTCATCTGGCTATTGGAGTTCAAGGGAGATTGTTTCTACATACTTTCTATGTTGTTCTTGATATGCTCCATGTTCTATAGTTTGGGTTTAGCATGATTTGATCATTCGTGTGTATTTTCCGAACATAGAGATATTCATGTGTGTGACCGTCTACGTACGATTGTGTGGTTTACTGTGCTGCGGTTGTTGCAGCATGTGTGTGTGTGTGTTTGTGATCCAGTCGTCAGATCGTGTTGGAGACTTTGTCTCTTTGTGTGTGTGTCTGTTGGGGCGTGTCCCCGTGTGTGTGTATAGGCATCGTCTTGCGTGTGTGTTTGGAGCGTCATATCCGTTTTGGGGATTTATCACCGAGTGAAGTCTCACCGGGTTTGTTGAGGGGTGGACGTAGGGAGCCAGTCGTGGTCCCAAACCACCTTAAAAATCCCATTGTCTTGTGGTTTGCTTTGTGGGATTGTATGGTTTGATTGTTATATTCCTTTGTATGATCGTGTGAGATCAGAGTGGTTGAGAGAATTTAGTTCCTTGTTTAGTTAATTCCTCAATCTCAATAAAAGTTGTTAATTCTGTTGCCTAAGCATTTTAATTTGCCATCTAGTATCGGGGACAATTCAACCCCCCCTTTTTGTCCGCTCGCCTACCCTGGGACCAACAGCCAAGTCCAGGCAGAGTGTAATGACTTATCTATTGTTGATTGATGTGTCGGATCAGTGTCTTGCTGCTTCAACTTGCCCTGGTGACAACACTTACTCCACATACTAGTGCTTCGACCTTGTTGTCTTTAATTAGCTGGTACAAAGCTTAGTGCATCGATGCATCAACCTTGATGCGTCGATGCTTCAAAGAAGACGGCTTCTGGAATGCTTTTGGGAGCAATACTGTGTCGATGTAGCTCTTTGTTGCATCGGTGCAGAACTCTTGAGACAGCTTCTTTAGACATCACTGCCTCGAGGTAGTGGTGTTCCTACTTCGACATTCTTATGGCAACCAGAGCTCTTGATCTCTTGAGTGCCCTTCATTTGAAGTTCATCTGTCAGCGTTGACTTCTTCCTATTTTCTTTGACCTTTAGGTCTGATCTTGACTGGAGTGAACTGACTTTATTCTATGTTGAGCTTAAGTGAAATTAACTTGGCCTTCATCTTTTCTTACGTTTTCAGCTACTGAATTCAAATGATCTACTTACTCCACTAAATGTACTACTGCCATGGATTTACTCCAAGCTTGAATTCTACTTATTTGACTTCTTTAACACCTATTCTTTTTAGCATACAAACATATGCTTCTACACACAATGAGAACATGATAGAGGAAATTGCATTAAGTCTCACAACATCCAAACCAATGCATTATTAACACATATGACATATGACATCATCATTCCATTCTCATGCAGACACATGATGAGTGATAGTGTTTGTCATCATCAAACCACAAGGATATACAACAATCTCCCCCTTTTTGATGATGGTAACACTATGAGTCAACTATGACTCTTAAAACTCATAAAGCATCATGCTGACAACACTATGAATCATAAAGCATCATGCTGACTCATATCAAACTATTCTCCCCCTTTGACTTCATAAAAAAAGGAAACAATAGATTGATAGAAACATTAGAAATAGTATGATAGAACATATGTGTTAACATCAAAGATGCAATGATAAACTCTTCCAACTATTCTCCCCCTTGACAGGAGACAAAGAAATATTTCTCCCCCTTAATAAATGAACATGTCTGCCAGTTATGACAGTGAAAGACAATGTGGATATCAGCAAAAACACAGGGAGGAGTTGATCTTCAAGAAATGACATCCAGGTTATGAGAAAAACACTTCAAGAAGGAATGACTATCAACAACCATAATCTTATATTACGCTAAATGTGTAGTGAACCGGTGGGTATAATGTGAGCAAGCAAAAATTTCAGGTGATGAGTGAATCTGAATACAAGATTTTCAGATGGAATTCAAACTGAATGGATAGTTCATGAAAGTTTTCATTGAGATACTAATTTCATAAATTTAAAAGTGAAGAATTTTTAGATTCTTTTATTATTAGGGCTTATGACATGATCTTTATTAGACAACATGCTTTAAATCTGATGTGTTCAAAGTTTGTCCATAAAAGTTTTTATATTCATATCTAAATTCAAATTTTAATAAAGATGAACCAAACCCTCATATTTACATCTTGTTTAACCTCCCTTCATCTTATTCATTTAAAATTTCAATGATTCCTTTAAAAGTTACAAATGTTAGTATTGAGGTTAAACAAACATGATTACATCTAATTTTGTCAAGATTTTCATCAATTTTTCTTTTGCAACCATTTTTAGAATTTTCTTTTGTTTAGTAACAAATTCCATATCAAATTTTCCAGGAGCAATTGAGTTTAGTACACCTAAGCACTTGGTGTGACTAACTGTCATGCTTCATAATAAATAGAGATGTCATTGACACCTCATGACATACCTCAACTCATTTCATTGATAAGTGAGATATATTTCTCAATGTACAAGCCATTGCTCAGCCTAGTTTTTTAATAACTTTTCAGCAGAGTTAACTATGGTACTTCATGACACAGCCCTTTGGACATGGTTTCTCAGTGACCAAAGTCATTGCTCTGACAAATTTTGACCCTTAGGGACTTTTCAGAACATTCAGATGTTTAAAAATAATACTTACTACATGTATCTCAACCAAAGAAACTCATGATTTCAAAATTTTCAGATTTCAGAAGATTTTACATGACACAACATGAAGCGGCAGGTTAAGGTTTATTAAAATTGACTCAGATATTTTCAAGATAATCATCTTCAAACTCAAAGAATACATTAAACTTAAACCATCTGATTGTGTTATACATTCATAATCATGTATAACATAAGATTCTTTTTTAAGATGGTTTTCAGATTTATGATCAAGGTATACAAGTTGAAATCTTCCAAAAAAAATTAGATTAATAGATTTTTAGGAGCAGCCAAACAAAGTGCCAGCTCATCAAGATGACTTCAAAGATATGCAAGCAGATGGACAGACATCAATGAAGGTAACTCATGAATATGACGATGAAGTTCAAGATAGTATGACAAAAGTATTCAAATGGCAGCAAGCACAAGATGATTTTCTGGAAGGAATCTTTCAGAAGGACATCCATTACTAAGACTAGCTCAGGAGTGACCATCAAGGATTACAAAGCTCTCCCTTAGCAGATGCAGAAGCTATAGAACAAGAAGTTCCAAAAATGTGACAATTATAAGTTCGACTGATTTTAACCAAACCAAATCATGATGAGAGTGAAGAGGAATTAATCAGGTATTTCAGGTTCACTCTGAATTGAAGAGATTTTGGCACCGGAGTATGGCAGAGGTAGCCATAAAATGCAGTAGGCAGACAGTTGGTGAATAATTTTTTCACAAAAGAGCAAAGTTGAAGGATTCGAAGGATTTTGAACTGACAGGTCGATGCAGTCTCTTCAGTGCTTCGACTCAGGACAAATTACAGAAGATAGAAAAACTGTGTGATTTGAATCACTGGATTGACGCAGCAAGATCATTGCATCGACTCACTCATTCTGGACGGAGCAATTTAAAGTGAACAAGGGGGATTTTATTTCAATGTGCAGCAACATTTAACATGCACCAGATATTTACTCAAGTTAACTCCCTCTAAGAACAAGCATGCATTTCAGATAATCTTTTGGAGTTTTTTTTTTACACAATTCATATGCAGATGAATGTACATGGACTACGTGTATTAAAACACACAAGTAAATGCAATGACTCCCCCTATGTAGATGCACTCTATGCATGAGGGATATGCTAATCAATTGAGACTCTTGCTCTCCCTATGTGGATGCACTGATGGATCAAATCTGACATGAAGACCATGTAGAGAATCATTGAATTATGCCCATTCAAGTCTAGACTGCTTTATATGCTACTCTGATCCATGGTACTTGATAGAGGACTTGGTCTAAAGACCACCTCACACATGGTTATAGCTTCCAGACATACCTCATCTGCCCTTTAGCACTATACCATTTGATATACCATGTGATCATGCATGAAAGTGCATAATAATTACAGTGCAGTCCTATATGCAATGCCAATTTTTTAAATTATGCAAGACACAACAAATTTTATATGAACATAAAGTATTCGATTGACCAAACACATTTGATTGGTCGACCATTCTTCAGTTTTTAGAGTAATCATGACAATGCACATTGCATATGCATATATGAAAATGTATGCATTAGCAGATCAACAATTGCTTTGACTTTTTCTATCTAAATGCATTGAGTGACTCTTGAGACAATACAAATGTCATATGCAAACATGTGAATTTATGCAAACCAATTTATTTTAGCTCCCCCTTAAGTATACAACTGTCAGGGCAGAGTCAGACATGAAAGCATGAAATTCTTAACATATTCTAAACATGATATGCAACTCATCAGAGAAGAGAATTTTCAAAAACATCAATTTAAACTAACAAGCACTGAAATGGGGTTTTATCGACCATTGGTGCCTTGGCTTTATTGGACCCCCCTTTATTTTTCTTCTAGTTCCAAGGCACATCTGCAAAATAAGGCTCATTTTGTGTACATAGGTACCCAAGAGTTCTTGGGTCCTCCACAGTTAGTAGCACCTCTCCTAGGTGCTTTACACAGTTTTTGAACAAAGATGTCATCAGATTTCAGCAATTCACAATTAACCATGGAATAACCAGAGTCCCCAATAAAAAAACATCATGTGTTTTTCACATTTTTTTGATAAGTATAATTTCTAAAATTATGTGAATAACTAGACTTGTTATCATAAAAATTTTTCTTTTCTTTTGCATGCCAATAACCCTTGATTATGTGGCCATTTTTTTTGATAGGTAATGGTATAATGCTTGTATTAGATGTTAAAACTGTACATCAAAGTCTGCAAGGCAGAACTATAGTGCTCAGGACCACACAGGCTGTGGACTCAGAGCTTAAGAAGAAATTAAAATGAATCTATGCTTTCCATAGTGAAAACATAAAAAAGAATTTCTTCTTTTAACCTTCAGCCAGCATTCAATAGCCTTATGACCTGACTTCCTACAGTTAAAGCACACAATATGTTGGCCATTTGAAAATAGATTTAGTTTCATTAAAAGCATGATGATTTGCAGGGCTTTTGACATGCTTTGATTGAGAGTTTTTATTACCATTTGCAAACTAGCACTATGTAGCCACATGTCGAAATCTACCACATTGAAAATATTTAGTGTTCTTTTTCTGATAAGTAGAAAATTTCCTATCATGCAATCTATCAATAGTTTGATCATCTTGTTTCATTAATCTACAATGATGCATCATATGTCCTTGATTACCACAATAAAAGCAGTTAACATTATTTTGTTTCAAAGCATGATATTTCACATAAGACTTCTTAGAATGCATGTTGTTGAATGCCTTTTTATGTTTTTGTTGCACATGGTTTTTCCTTTTCTGAAATTTATCCTGTTTGTTAGATTTCTCAACAGCAAACTGTTTTGTGGGTTGACTAGAAGTGCCAACCACTTCTGAGCTTCGCACAAAAGTAGAGTATAGCTGATTCCTAACAGTCTTCTCATTTCCAGAAATGTAACATATCCCCTCTCTTTGATCACTCACTTCATCTTCCAAGGAGATTTCAAATTTTTCTTTGCCTTTACCAAATTTAGACAGTGAGGTATTTAAATCATGAATTTCAATTTGTAGTGAGGAGATGTGCAATTTTGAATTAGCTACTTCTTCCTCACATTTAGCTACTTTATCATTCAGCATGGCATTGATAGTTTTATAGCTTTCAATTTCTTGCATCAATGCTGGAGAGGAGGAAAATCTACCGCCCGAGAGCACGGCCTAACTTGGTCCAATTCGACCAAACAAGGCCCAGCTCCCCAAAGTGACAGCCCCATTTCGGGCCCACTTATTTCAAGCCCAAAACTCACTCGGAGCAGCACTTCCTAGGCTACCCTCAGGTCCGGAAGTCCGAGCGACAGATCGATCGAGAGATCCCCTGTGGGGACCCGACACGGCCTACCCCAGCTATACACTTATCGCTCAGGATAAAACCCCGAGCAAGCACCTCTGGCTCAGACCGACTGTCGGAAGCTTATCCAAGCATTCGTTACGCATCCAGCAGGAGCAGGGAACTCCAAGGGTTAAGGGAGAGAAAGAGTCCTTATGCCATAAAGATCCCACTACAAGGACGTAACCTCCCTGAAATCCCCTCAGCTCCCTAGACTATTACGTTAAATGGACTGCTATATAAACTCCAGGGAGACCCTCCAAGAAGGTAAGCAATGATCCTGAGAGAAAACCACCACACCTCTTGGTGGAGAATAATCTCGTGCCCTCTCTTTCTCCTACCCTCTCTCCTCACATCCATGCTCTATCACACTTGCTGACTTAAGCATCAGAGGGTTTTCCCCAGGGACTCCTCCCTGGGCACCTTTGATCTGCTTCCTACCTTGCAGTTCATACAGACGTGGTGACCGTGACTAAAGATTCTCCCTGGATCTCATGGCTCAGGATCAGCGCGCGATTACGCCTCTTCATCTGGCATTGTCTATGGGAAAGGAACAAAGTGCCATCATGGTGCGAAGAAATTCCGATAGGAAGATCATCGGCAGCAGGGGAAAGACCGTGGTGGCGGATGGGGAACCTGTGCCCTCCCACCCCACAGAAAACCTCCCCTCCGATGACAACAATCAAGCCGACGAGCTGCCTCCACCACCCGCGGAGGTGTAACCCCCTAACGGGAGTTCTGACGCTCTCCAAACCATCAACGCAAAACTAGATATCCTCGTAGAATTAATGAGGACCCAGGCGGCTAGGGAGGAGAAGTCACGAATCCCACGGGAGAGCACCCCCCCGGGGAGAAGCTTCCCAACAAACGGCCGGAGGCCACTTCACCCTCCGGGGACGACGGCTTATACGCAATAGGTCAGGGGGACCTTCGTACGCCCCCCCTCCAGAACAAGAGCCTCCTCCACCTTGAGGAAAGAAAGAATCGGGACATGCCGACAGTTCCCAAAAACTAATCCCCTCGAGGGACGATGCGGCAGCCCGCAGGGACGATGTGGAAGCCTGCAGGGACAGCGGCAATCGGAGTTATCCCTCCAATTGCGGGACTTCGAGCGACGATTTGCGGAAAAAGAGCGTGCCCTCCGCACCCTGTAGAAAACGTCCACCAAGGAAGATGAGGAGCAATCCCCATTCTCTGACCATATCTTGAAGGATGAGATCTCCCTCGAAATTTTGCTGCCAACCTTCAAGTCGTATGACGGCCAGGGAGACCCGGTCGACCACTACGACAGCTTCGACGCCCTGATGACCTTACACGGGGCCTCCGACGCTGTCAAATGCCGAGCGTTCGTGACCACCTTGGTCCATGGCGCTCAAGCTTGGTTCCGAGCACTCGCCCCCAGTAGCATTCATGACTTCAGATAATTTGGGCGAGTATTCAAGGAAAGCTTCACCGGCAACGACCCTCCAAGGTCAGTAGCGGGGTTGTTGGCACTAAAGCAGGCACAGGGGGAGAAACTCCAGGCCTACATTAACCGATTTAAATCGAAAGCCCTGTGTATCCCCTACCTAGATGTTGCCTCAGCCATCACCACGTTGATCGGAGGCACCCGCAATGAGAACCTCCGGCGAGAGGTCCTCCATCCCCCCACCTTCCTTGCCTTAGGCTGATCAACCATGTTTTTGAAGGAAAAATCGGTTGGAACATCAAAGCCTACATCGACGACATGCTCTTCAAGACACCCAAGGCCGAGGACCACTTCACTGACATAGCGGAAACCTTCGACACCCTCCTGAGGTACAAAATGAACCTCAACACAACTAAATGTGCCTTTGGGGTTCGATCCGGAAAGTTCCTGGGTTTTCTAGTCACTCAGCGTGGGATCGAGGCCAACCCCGACAAAGTTCAGGCCATCCTAAACATGCAGCCACCCGTTTGCATCAAAGACGTCCAACGCCTGATTGGACGAATTACTACGGTCAACCGTTTCTTGTCTCGAGTGGCCGAACGATGCCTGACTTTCTTCAAATTGTTGAGAGGGCCCAAACTACCATCCACTACGTTTGCCTGGGACGAGGAATGTTAGAAGTCTTTTGCATAGCTAAAGGAATTTTTGGCCTCGCCCCTGGTGCTATCAAAGTCGGTTTTAGGTGAAATGATGCACCTTTACCTCTCATCGACTCCTTCCACAGTGAGCTCAGTCCTAGTTCAAGATGATGCAGGAGTGTAGAGACCAGTATATTACACCAGCAAGGTGCTCAATGAGGCCGAACGACGGTACCCCGTAACCGAGAAACTCGTGCTAGCATTGGTAACCTCGGCCAAGTGCCTCCGGCCCTACTTCTAAGGGCACTCCATCGTCGTGTTGACCAATGAGCCCCTTAAGAGGACCCTTGCTCACCCTGAAGCTTCGGGTCACCTCGTCAAGTGGGCTATAATGCTCGGAGCTTACGATATCTTCTATGGCCCCCGCTCGGCCATCAAGGGATAGGCACCCGCGGATTTCATCGCAGAGAGTACTGTCCAGACCGAGGAAGTCCATCCGCTGACGCCCGGGCACACTTGGGATCTTTTCATCGATGGACCCTCCAACTCCGCCTGTAGCGGCTCCGGCTTTCTTCTCCGATCCTTGAAAGGAGCAGAACTGCAATACGCCTTGAAGTTCAACTTTCCGGCATCCAACAACGTCTCCGAGTATGAGGCTCTCATCTTGGGAGCCAGGATGGCACGACGACTGGGGTCGAAGGAGTCAGAATCCACACTGACTCCCAATTGGTTGCCAGCCATGTCAACGGTGACAACGAAGCTCAGGAAACACCGATGATCAAATACCTTCAACTAATAAGAGGAATAGTCCCACTATTCGAGAGTTTTCAGGTTATTCAGATAACTCGGGAGGAGAACTCCCAGGCGGGCGCCCTCTTTAGGCTGGCTTCCTCTGCTGACACAGAAGGCACTCGATTGGTCTTCCTTGAAGAGCTAGAATGACCGAGCATAGAAGCGGAGCTCATGACCGTCGATCAGGCATCATCAAGCGACTAGCGGACCCCATATAAATCCTGGCTCCGAGATTCTCGAGAGCCCTCTAACCCTCGGGATGCTAGAAGACTGAAGTATCAAGCTTGGTGCTTCGTCATCTTAGACGACGCTTTGTACCGAAGGTCTTTTTTCGGTCCCCTCCTCAAGTGCCTCGGTATCGAGGAGACCGGCCGAGAAATTCAAGAGGTCCACGAAGGTGTCTGCGGCGCACATCAAGGTGGAAGAGCACTCGCCAAGATCTTGCTACGACAAGGCTACTAGTGGCCCACTCTCCAATGCAACTGCTCGACCTACGTATAAAGGTGCGACCGATGCCAATGTTTGGATCATCTGGTCCATCAGCCTGCCTCAGAGCTTGTCACCCTTACTGAGCCATACCATTTTGCTCGGTGGGGGATCCACATCCTAGGGCCGTTTCCCACGGCCCAAGCCCAAAAGAAGTTCGTCATTGTCTCCATCGATTATTTCACAAAATGGATTAAAGCCGAAGCCTCTCGACCACTGGAGGCGGTGGGCAAGCTGGCCCCTATTTGGGAAGGCCCCTACCGAGTTGTCTAGACGCTCGAGAAGGGGGCATATTGATTGTCCACCATGGAAGGAACGCCTATCCCCCAGAAATGGAATGTAACAACATTATGAAAGTTCTATTTTTGAGCTTTTCACAAACATGTAAGCAACTAATGGTGATAATTTTCCTTTCATTAATGTTTCTTCATTCATCAGATAGGCCACAACCAATACAGTGCATATCAAAAATGAAAATATTACATCCACTAGTACTATAACACGAGCTGATTACTCAGTGCAGATGCGGCTAGCACCCCCAGGCCGAGCCACTGACTCTACCCACTGCAGATACTGGCTCGGATGACGGGGCAACTGACCTTGTTTGCTCGAGAAACTCAGAAAAAAGGTATCAGAGGAAGAAAAAGAAGGAAAACAAGTGAGGGCCTCCTCTGCCAACTCTTTGGAAGGAGGTCGGAAGGCAAACAGAGAGCAAGCACCTCCAAGTGGTGCGAGCAAGGATAAAGGCATCCTTCAAAGAGTGAAAGAAGAAGGAAGAAGTTGGTGGAAGAGCAAAAGAGGGAGAAAGATCGAACGCCCCCTTAAAGAGGTGAGAGGGCCGACAGAAAAGAAGGACCAATGATGCTGTGTCATCATCCCTCCGCGTATGGGGCGGCAGTCAGGAGTGCAGGAGAGAGCCTGTAGCCAGGCCCCTTCCTTCTTGTGCACTACCTGGCGGTAGTCCAGAAGTTGGAAAGGTGCCCGTCTCGAGGCCTCCTTCCTCCTCCCTCCTTCTCCTATGCTGTCCCCCTCGTCCTTTTTCCTTCTCCTGCACCAGAGCTACATGAACACCTTTGGCGGCCGCCAGGGTTATCATCTTTCGAATCGCCCTCCATGTTTCGCTGATAACTCCCCAGCACAGAGACAGGTGCTTCGCGAGAAGGGAGAAAGAGGAACAACTGCAAGAAAAGCCTTAAGTGTTAAAGAGAGGTTGAGGCGCCCTTCGGGACCATTTATAGGCCGAAAGGGGAACCCTTCGCTAGGGGCAGTTACTCCATTTCCCACAATAGCCCTTCCACAGGGACACGTGAAATGGCAAGTCATTCAAAGCATGGAAAATCGAAAAGGCGCCAGTGCCGCGACAGTCGCCGTACGCGAGATATCTGCAAATAAAATCCCCACCTTTTTGGCAACTACATATATGATGGTCAAATCACACAAAGGCGGTAAGAAATAGTCAACTCTATGCTAAATATTACTGCCATTACATATCAAAATGGCCAACCTTACATGGCAACAAAAAAAAAGAGAAAAGAGCTGGCGCGTCGAACTCGTTTTCCTCCTAGTCTATTGAAATAGGGGGACTCTGAGAATCCCGCAACCTTTCTTGAGGTTCGGCAGTTGGAGGATCCTCAACGCCAGGAGATTTACCCCTGGTACCCTCAGTGACGGCTGGTCCAGACACTGACCCCACTTGTGTGGGAACTACCTTGACCGCGTGCCCTCTAGAGGTGACCGGAGTTGGCGATTCCTCTGCCGAGCTGCAGGCATCCTCACTCCCTCCTTTGCTCGGCGTCGAAGAGAGAGAATCTGTAGAATCTGTGTCTGAGTCATAGTGTTGCCCGGAAGGAAAGATAAGCTCGTCGATCACCTGCTGCTGGGCCTCAACAACCGCTTGATGGTAACCTTGGGTGAATGCCTTCCGCAGCCCCTGACAGTAGCCTGGCTCATAATACGAGAAGGTGGCCTTCTCGAGAGCTATGTAATATCCCCACGAGGTCCTGTATTGTTCAATCGCCTCTGCCTAAGCTCGCTCAGCCTCCTTCTCAAGCTCGTCTATTCTTTGCTCGGCCTCAAGCAACTTCCTCTCGGTCTCGGACAGCTTCGCCTTAGCCTTAGTCCATGCGACCTCGGCTTCCTCCCGCACTCGCTCGGCCCCTCAGACCTTGTTGCTGAGGTCCTCCCGCTCGATCTTCCACTGCTCAGAGGGATCGACTTGAGATTGACGCTCCTCTTCCAGAAGTTCTCCCTTTAGGTCGGCCATATAGCGAGCCTAGGCCAGGTGATCGGCCAGTGTCCGAGCCTCCTCCTGGCTCGACTAAAATTGGGCTCGAAATGAAGTTGCCTCCCGCCAAGAGACTTCGAGCTCGGAAGTCAACTGATTGATCCTCCGATCAGACTCAGCGCGAACCTAAGAGAGGGTGATGCGGGACGGGACATGAACCTGGGACTCTAGCTCGTGACTCGCCCCTAAGCAAGGGAAACGCATGGATCTGCGCGGTTGAGGAACCTGTAATGAGTCTCAAGTACTCGGTGTTAGGTCTAGAGGGGGGTGAATGGATCTTAAATAAAAAGAGTTGCCGATTTAAACATCGTTAAGTCTAAACTTCTTTCAACCAGATGATCTACCAATCTGAGGAAGGGCGGTAAAGCACCAAGCAAGACAAGGCAGATCACTCAGAATAGAAAACCGCTCAGGGATGACCTTGAATCCTTTAGAGGCAATCTGTAAACTAGTGGGAAAAGATTCTAAGGCACACACACACAAATCAAACACTTCACGGATTTGATGAATCAGGCAATCAATAAATTAATCAGGCGGCGCACACCAAACATGACAAGGGCCCCTGTGAGAGAAGTAGAAGCCAGGAGCAAACTCACAAGGCAAACCACAGAACACTAGAATTTTAGGTGTTTCGGCGAGACCCACAGTCTACCTACGTCCACCCCTCACTCAAACCGAGTGAGGATTCCACTAACCCAAGTTGGAGTTCAAATCAGACCTAGTCTGTAACAAACACTGCCTTACAGCTTGACCCAGAGGAACACTCTCCTCTCTTCCTCCAAACCAGAGGGAACCACTAGTGACAGCCCGTCACTAGCAACCGGAGACACAGTCTCCCTTCTCCTGATTCTACAGGAGGAAACCCGACCTGAAACCTGAGGATCGGAAGAACACTAATGAAAAATGGAAAGAGCAAACAAATAAATAAAATAAAACGAGAAACATAACAAATCCGTAGGAGCAACTTGGCTTGGATATGATCCAGAGGCCAATACAACTCTAATCTTCAGGAAAGACTCTCTCTACCCTTCTCTATTCTCTTCTCAGCTCGTTTCTCCTTCTTTCTCTTTCTTTCTTACTGCTCACTCACTGGTTCTTCTTCTTCTTCTCTCTCAGCTCCCACTCTCTTCCATTCTTGCGCCTCACTCTTTTCTTTTCTCGATTGGGTTCTTCTTCTGCAGGATGCACTCCTTTTTAGATGGGCTCTAGCGGCACCCTTTTTTAGCACCTTTTTTTTCTTCTTCGAAGGGTAATGTAGCTTTATATAGGAACAGGGGCTCCGAATGGATGACGTAAAAGAATCCTACTGAAACCCCATAGGTCCACATGTTGGATGAGAATGTTCCTTTCCTCGGATCATGTGCCTTTCTTTTGCAGATGAACTTATTCCCTGCAAGAGAAAGGATAGAGTATCGTTTATGCACTAAGTTCTTAAGGGATGCATAGGACATGTAGTGTAACGATCAAAACATGCACAGACTTTATGTAGCAAAACAGACTACACCGACCCTATATGTGGGTGTGCAATCAACAGGATATGCACCGACTAAATTGTTGCACCGATGTAGAGACGTAAAATGCACGACATGCATGAGCTTTGTTCAAGTGGTGCAAGATAAGACCTATACCGACTTGGATTAGCGGTCCAAGCTAGAGTTGCACCGAGATGATGGTAAGCAAAAAAAAGAATTGCACCGAACTAGGTTAGGCTGTCCAAGCAAGATCTGCACCGAGATGCTGGTCAGAGATGAGCTTAATTAGAGAGAGATGCAAGACAAAGCTTGCACCGAGTCAAGAAAGGCATGATGCATTTGGATGCACCGAGAAAGAGGCAAATCGACAGAATGTGGGCATGAACAGAAAATTGCACTGAGGCAAGCACTTATCCGTTAGGTGCAGAACTAAACTAGAGTTGCACCGAGCAAGATAATGAGCGAGACACTGCATGCACTGACTATGACTTGGTCTATGAAATAGCATGGACCTTGTGAGTGCTTTATACTGGAACTTACACAGACGATGTATGGGTACATAAAGCGAGCACTGAGTATATGAATGCATAAGGCTGAAATCTGCACGGAGACAGAATAAGCACTGACCTCTTATATGCTTGAAAAAGACATGCATTGACCCAAAGAGCAAAACTTGCACGGACTCTAGTATGTACAGACTTATATGTTGCATTAGCCTAAAGCATGCAGCATGAAAAATGCATCAATTCTAAGAGAAATATATATATCTTGCAAATGAATATGATGACAACATTAATGCGTAAAAATCAAGACCCAGCAAACAATCCTCATCACTGCACAGTGTAATGACCAGATGCATCATCATACAAACTTTCATTCAAGCACATGATGACTCATAGGCATCATCATACAAACTTTCATTCAAGCACATGATGACTCATAGTGTTTGCTATCATCAAAACCACAGGAGCTCAACAATCTCCCCCTTTTTGATGATGGCAACACTATGACATGAGAATAAAGCAAGATAAAGATGCAGACATGCATGTCAAACCATGTCAAACTTCTTCTCCCCCTATGACATCATCAAAAAGAAAGTAGTTTGATACGAGAAATACAAATAGCATGATATGAAGGAATCAAAATCTCCCCCTAAGCTAAATGGCACAATAAAATGTTTTCTCAATTCAACAAAACACAGGTGCAAACAAAGATGAAATTGGCCCATGACAGATTCTATGGGACTAGCTGACACCAAAGGAGATACATTTCTGGAAGAACAAGGATAATCAGAATGAGCAAGGGTAGTCACACAGTTTAAGAAATACTTATGCTCCCCCTGAAATCAAGACAGGGTGAAGATTAGTCAGTGAGCAATGATAAAGACTAACCAGAGGGTTTACAGTAAGGTTCAATCAAGATTTTCAATGAGATACCAAAAACATAAATCTAAGAGAGTGAATATTTCAGAGTCTTCCATTATAAGGGCTTATGAATGAACTTTATTAATCAGCATGGTGTAAACATGATGCACATACAGTTTGTCAAAAAGTTATTTACTCATATCTGAGTTCAGATTTAATAAAACTGAACCAAGTTAACCTCCCTACATCTTACTCAATCTATTTCAATGACTTCTTTAGCAAAAAACAATCATGAGTATTGAGGTTAAACAATTTGACATTTCTGACAAATAACCATTTGGGTTCAGCAGAGTTTTCATTTCTTTTCATTTTCAGAACAGTCAGGAATAATTCACGCCTTCTGTCGTAAGGGTAGACAGTGATTAGACGTCAGTACCCCTAGCTTACTCATAAGAATGTACCATTATGTTTCAGATATAGATATCACATTTTTGCGTAAGGGTACACATTTACCAGACGCAGGTACCCCTAGATACTCAGTGAGACTAACCTTTGTTAGTTTTCTGAACAGAGTTTGCTAAGAAGCATCATGACTTTGGGTCCATTGTCTTTGACAAGGATCCGAGTTTCTCAACACATTTAGCCATTGCTCTGTCATTTACATTACAGAAATAACATTTAGATACCACTACCCATATGGTTTTGAAAGAAAAGATTTGTTTAAAGACAATACAAATTTCATGTATTTCAACCAAAAAGGTCATGATTTCAAAATTTCAGATTACATAAAGTTTTTCAAGGTATAACATGAAACAGTTGGTTAAAGTTTATTAAAAAAACTGATTCAGATATTTTCATGGCATTTTAGAGGCAGGCTGAAAATACATTAAACTTAAACCAATTTTATCTTTTCAGAACATTCATAGTTTCATATAATGGAAGATTCCTAGTACAGATGTTTTTCAGATTTATGAATGAGGTACATATATTGAAATCTCCCTGAATTTTAGATTGAACAAGGAACAACTCAATTCAAGGAGGTGACCAAACAATTCGGACTAGGACAAGAGCTCCCCCTAAGAGTATGCATGGCAATTGCTCTTTTTGGTATTTTTAATATGAATGCTATGCAAAAAACAAAGTGTATGTGAATGCATTGAACCATCACATATGACATGAAGACCATTCAGGAGAGGTTTAAACTAACCAAATATGCGTGAAGCACAGAAATTATCTAGACAGACTCCCCTTATCTATATGCCAAACGAAACATATGCATGAGGCACAACCAATGCAATAATCAAATGCAGAAATAAACATTTAAGCATGAAGGTTCTAACTAACAGATCAAGAATGGTATTTAGCTATCTAAAAAGAATTCAAATTACCAAACCTGTAAAGAGCAAAATTTTGGGGTTTTACCATACTCGGGTATCTTGGCTTATTGAACTCCCCCTTTTTGTTTCCAAGGCACTCCTGCAAAACAAAAATCTTATTTTGGAGTTTTAGGTACCCAAGAGTTCTTGGGTCCCGAAATGTTAGTGCCACTATCTAAGGAACCTTTCAGAAGTCTTTGGGCTTTCAGATCATCATATTTCATAAGATGACAATTCGCCTTAGAATGTCCAAACCCACCACAGTAATGGCAAGATGAAGTAGATTTTAAACTCTTTTCATGCACATTGGTATTAACATGGAATCTAAGTGCATGTTCATGAAAATTTCTGTATTTATCATAGACGATATTTCTTTTATTGCCCCCAAACACATTCTCATTCACGGGTGATCTAGGATATTTAAAGTTCACATTTCTTTCCTGGACATACCAACAGTCCTTGACTGTATGGCCAAACTTCCCACAATTAAAACGAGACGAGTAGTTTCTCTTTTTAATGACAGACCAGCATTCACTAGCCAGATGGCCTGAGTTCTAGCAATTGAAGCACCTAGAAGATTTTCTTTTGAAAGGAAATTCATCTCTACCGAAGGCATTCTGATTTGCAGGGAACCTAACATGTTTAGAGTGAACTTTTCCCTAAGCATTCCAACAATGGGCAGTAATGTGGCCCATCTTGCCACAGTGAAAACATTGAAATTTCTTATTTTGAAATCCATGATTCTCGAGATGAATTTTCTTGGTATGTATTTTACTGGCATTCAGATCATCTAATTCCATTAATTCACATTCATGCATTTGATGACCAGTCTTGTGACAGTAATGACATGCCCTGGTTTTCTTGTGTGCATATGTGTATGTGGGTGATTTATGAACAACATGCACAGGGGTGGCAGAGTCCTTTTTGTTTTTAAGTTGTCTTCATGGATTTTTGTTCAGAAAACTGGAAGACAGATGAGCTCGTAGAGTTGTGAGGAGCAGAACTAGAGTCAAAAGATGTTTGAGGTTTGTTTTTATAGTTCTTTTCATCAGCAGGGTTATAGCCCAACCCTTCCTTCTGAAAATTAACCTTTGTTCCAAGAATCTTGTTCAGATTGTCCTTACCTTTGACAAATTTTGATAGAGAATTTTTTAAATCTTGAATCTCAGAATTTAAGGCAACAATATTAACCTCATATCTTGACAGGTCAGTTTCACAAGAAATTACTTGTTCATGTAAGGCATCATTCAGACTTTTGAGTTTTTCAATTTTCTATTTTAATTTTGTTTCATTGTCAGCTTCGACTTCTTTTATGACACTGTTGTAGCCCTGCCCTTCCTTCTTGGCATTAGCCTTGACTCCTAGCAGCTTTTCAAGTTTCTCTTGCTCATCAACAAATTTAGATAGGGACTCGTTAAGATCATCAACCTCTTGTCGAAGGGATGTAATAGTAAGTTTATATTCATCTATTTTCTCTTCACAGGAAGTGACATTTCCACTCAACATTTGGTTGATGATTTTTAGGCTCTCAATTTCTTATTCAGCATCCACCAACCTATCAGAATTGTTCATGATCACGCACTTACCTTTTTCAATTGTCAGTAGTCTGTCTGACAGTGTGGTGTTTAGATGTTTCAGATTGTTAATTTCCTCTTTCAGTTTACTATTTTGCTCCTGGAGTTCATCATCAAACACCAACTCACATAAGGAAGTCTGACATTCATTGAACACTTCTTGTTGATTTTCTGATTGAAATTTGTCAAGGTTTTTCCGAAGCTCCAAGTTTGTAGCTTTAACATCCGCCAGCTCTTCGGAGATCAGTCTATTTTCACTTTCTTGACTCATTGTCCTATGTTTAGATTCCTGAACCTGGTTTTTGAGTTTCTTGTCTTCAGATTTAAGATAATCAAGCTCAGAGCTAAGAACATCAAGATCTGTCAGTTGTCTTCTAAGAACACCATTTTCAGTTTTCAGTGTTTCATAGTCCTTTATTAAGGATTCAACTTTTTCAATTTTTTTAAGTTTCCTTTTTAGAGTTTTATTATGGTTTCTCAACATTTCAAAAGATTCTAACAGCTTAGCATATGCATCTTCCCAGTCTTCTAAAGTAAAAGAAGAGAAAGGATTGTTTACCTCTTCTTTATCCTTGCCTTCATTTTGATCTTCGCTTTGATCAATGCCATCTGCCACCAAACACTTATTTTTACTATTCTAATGAATTGATGTCATTTCATCCAAGACCTCCTTGGCAGGCCTGTAATCACGGATATGTGGAAATTTGTCAGCATTTATGGCATCTCTCAAAATACTTAGAACTTTAACATTCTCCGCATTTTCATCCTATGTTTATCTGTCCATTTGGACACATCTTTAGGCAGTTTGTGTGGTCCTTTGGAAATAAGGTTCCAGAGGTTGGGATTCACTGCATTTATAGATGTGCACACACTGCCTAGCCAGGTAGGGAAATCAGACCCATTAAACACACAGGGATGAACCATAGGTGAATCGAAAGCAATCGACCAAGAATGATAAATGACCAATCAAAGAAGCACCGAGAGTCACAGGACCTACTGCAGATCGATGAATCTGTAGAACAAGTAACATACTCTGATACCACTTGTTAGGTCCAGAGGGGGGTGAATGGATCTAAAATAAAAAGATTTGCCGATTTTAAACATCGTTAAGTCTGAACTTCTTTCAACTAGATGATCTACCAATCTGAGGAAGCGCAGTAAAGCACCAAGCAAGACAAGGCAGATCACTCAGAATACAGAACAACTCAGGGATGACCTTGAATCCTTTAGAGGTAATCTGTAAACTAGTGGGGAAAGATTCTAAGGCACACACACACAAATCAAACACTTCATGGATTTGACGAATCAGGCAATCAATAAATCAAACAGGCGGTGCACACCCAACCTGACAAGGGCCCCTGTGAGAGAAGTAGAAGGCAAGAGCAAACTCACAAGGCAAACCATAGAGCACTAGAATTTTAGGTGGTTCGGCCAGACCCACAGTCTTCTTACATCCACTCCTCACTTAAACCGAGTGAGGATTCCACTAACCCAAGTTGGAGTTCAAAGCAGACCCAGTCTGCAACAAACGCTGCCTTACAGCTTGACCCCGAGGAGCACTCTCCTCTCTTCATCCAAACCGGAGGGAACCACTAGTGACAGCCCGTCACTAGCAACCGGAGACACAGTCTCCCTTCTCCTGAGTCCACAGGAGGAAACCCGACCTCAAACCTAAGGATCGGAAGAACACTAATGAAAAATGGAAAGAGCAAACAAAAAAAACAAAAAGAGAAATAGAAACAAATGTAGCTCCGTAGGAGCAACATGACTTGGATCTGATCTAGAGGCCAATACAACTCTGATCTTCAGGAAAGACTCTCTCTACCCTTCTCTATTCTCTTCTCAGCTCATTTCTCCTTCTTTCTCTTTCTTTCTCTTTCTTTCTAGCTGCTCACTCACTGGTTCTTCTTCTTCTTCTTCTCTCTCTCTCAGCTCCCACTCTCTTCCATTCTTGCGCCTCACTCTTTTCTTTTCTCGATTGGGTTCTTCTTCTGCTGGATGCACTCCTTTTTAGATGGGCTCTAGCGGCACCCTTTTTTAGCACCTTTTTTTCTTCTTCGAAGGGTAATGTAGCTTTATATAGGAACAGGGGCTCCGAATGGATGAGGCAAAAGAATCCTACTGAAACCCCATAGGTCCACATGTTGGACGACAATGTTCCTTTCTTCGGATCATGTGCCTTTCCTTTGCAGATGAACTTATTCCTTGCAAGATAAAGGAAACAATATGGTTTATGCACTGAGTTCTTAAGGGATGCATAGGACATGTAGTGTAATGATGAAAACATGCACAGACTTTATGTAGCAAAACAGACTACACCGACCCTATATGTGGGTGTGCAATAAACAGGATATGCACCGACTCAATTGTTGCACCGATGCAGAGACGTAAAATGCACGACATGCACAAGCTTTGTTCAAGTGGCGCAAGATAAGACATGCACCGACTTGGATTAGCGGTCCAAGCTAGAGTTGCACCGAGATGATGGTAAGCAAAAACAAGAATTGCACCGAACTAGGTTAGGCTGTCCAAGCAAGATCTACACCGAGATGCCGATCAGAGATGAGCTTAATTAGAGAGAGATGCAAGAAAAAGCTTGCACCGAGTCAAGAAAGGCATGATGCATTTGGATGCATCGAGAAAGAGGCTAATCGACAAAATGTCGGCATGAACAGAAAATTGCACCGAGGCAAGCACTTATGCGTTAGGTGCAGAACTAAACGAGAGTTGCACCGAGCAAGATAGTGAGCGAGACACTGCATGCACTGACTATGACTTGGTCTATGAAATAGCATGGACCTTGTGAGTGCTTTATACAGGAACTTACACAAACGATGTATGGTGACACAAAGCGAGCACTGAGTACATGAATGCATAAGGCTGAAATCTGCACGGAGACAGAATAAGCACCGACCTCTTATATGCTTGAAAAAGACATGCATTGACCCAATGAGCAAAACTTGCACGGACTCTAGTATGCACAGACTTATATGTTGCATTAACCCAAAGCATGCAGCATGAAAAATGCATCAATTCTAAGAGAAATATATATATGTTGCAAATGAATATGACGATAACATTAATGCACAAAAAACAAGACCCAGCAAACAATCCTCACCACTGCACAGTGTAATGACCAGATGCATCATCATACAAACTTTCATTCAAGCACATGATGACTCAGAGGCATCATCATACAAACTTTCATTCAAGCACGTGATGACTCAAAGTGTTTGCTATCATCAAAACCACAGGAGCACAGTAATCTCCCCCCTTTTGATGATGGTAACACTATGACATGAGAATAAAGCAAGATGAAGATGCAAACACGCATGTCAAACCATGTCAAACTTCTTCTCCCCCTTTGACATCATCAACAAGAAAGTAGTTTGATACGAGAAATACAAATAGCATGATATGAAGGAATCAAAATCTCCCCCTGAGCTAAATGGCACAATAAAATGTTTTCTCAATTCAGCAAAACATAGGTGCAAACAAAGATGAAATCGGCCCATGACAGATTCTCTGGGACTAGCTGACACCAAAGGAGATAAATTTCTGGAAGAACAAGGATAATCAGAATGAGCAAGGGTAGTCACACAGTTCAAGAAATACTTATGCTCCCCCTGAAATCAAGACAGGGTGAAGATTGGTCAGTGAGCAATGATAAAGACTAACCAGAGGGTTTACAGTAACGTTCAATCAAGATTTTCAATGAGATACCAAAAACATAAATATAAGAGAGTGAATATTTCAGAGTCTTCCATTATAAGGGCTTATGAATGAACTTTATTAATCAGCATGGTTTAAACATGATGCATATACAGTTTGTCAAAAAGTTATTTACTCATATCTGAGTTCAGATTTAAGAAAAGTGAACCAAGCCCTCATGCTAACATGTTGATTAACCTCCCTACATCTTACTCAATCTATTTCAATGACTTCTTTAGCAAAAAACAACCATGAGTATTGAGGTTAAACAATTTGACATTTTTGACAAATAACCATTTGGGTTCAGCAGAGTTTTCATTTCGTTTCATTTTTAGAACAGTCAGGAATAATTCATGCCTTCCGTCGTAAGGGAAGACGCTGATTAGATGCCCGTACCCCTAGCTTACTCAGCAGAATGTACCATTATGTTTCAGGTATAGATATCACATTTTTGCATAAGGGTACACGTTTACAAGACGCAGGTACCCCTAGATACTCAGTGAGACTAACCTTTGTTAGTTTTCTGAACAGAGTTAGCTAAGAAGCATCATGACTTTGGGTCCATTGTCTTTGACAAGGATCCTAGTTTCTCAGTGCATTTAGCCATTACTCTGCCATTTACATTACAGAAATAACATTTAGATATAGCTACCCCTATGGTTTTGAAAGAAAAGACTTGTTTAAAGACAATACAAATTTCATGTATTTCAACCAAAAAGGTCATGATTTCAAAATTTCAGATTACAGAAGGTTTTTCAAGGTATAACATGAAACAGTTGGTTAAAGTTTATTAAAAAAATTGATTTAGATATTTTCATGGCATTTTAGAGGCAGGCTGAAAATACATTAAACTTAAACCAATTTTATCTTTTCAGAACATTCATAGTTCCATATAATGGAAGATTCCTAGTACAGATGTTTTTCAGATTTATGAATGAGGTACGCATATTGAAATCTCCCTGAATTTTAGATTGAAGAGGGAACAACTCAATTCAAGGAGGTGACCAAACAATTCGGACTAGGACAAGAGCTCCCCCTAAGAGTATGCATGGCAATTGCACTTTTTGGTATTTTTAATATGAATGCTATGCAATAAACAAAGTGTATGCGAATGCATTGAACCATCACATATGACATGAAGACCATTTAGGAGAGGTTTAAACTAACCAAATATGCGTGAAGCACAGAAATTATCTAGACAGACTCCCCTTATCTATATGCCAAACGAAACATATGCATGAGACACAACCAATGCAATAATCAAATGCCGAAATAAACATTTAAGCATGAAGGTTCTAACTAACAGATCAGGAATGGTATTTAGCTATCTAAAAGGAATTCAAATTACCAAACCTGTAAAGAGCAAAATTTTGGGGCTTTACCATACTCAGGTATCTTGGCTTATTGAACTCCCCCTTTTTGTTTCCAAGGCACTCTTGTAAAACAAAAATCTTATTTTGGAGTTTTAGGTACCCAAGAGTTCTTGGGTCCCGAAATGTTAGTGCCACTATCTAAGGAACCTTTCAGAAGTCTTTGGGCTTTCATATCATCGTATTTCATAAGATGACAATTATCCTTAGAATGTCCAAACCGACCACAGTAATGGCAAGATGAAGTAGATTTTAAACTCTTTTCATGCACATTGGTATTAACATGGAATCTAAGCGCATGTTCATGAAAATTTTTGTATTTATCATGGAGGATATTTGTTTTATTGCCCCCAAACACATTCTCATTCACGGGTGATCTGGGATATTTAAAGTTCACATTTCTTCCCTGGACATACCAACAGTCCTTGACTGTATGGCCAAACTTTCCACCATTAAAATGAGACGAGTAGTTTCTCTTTTTAATGACAGACCAACATTCACTAGCTAGATGGCCTGAGTTCCAGCAATTGAAGCACCTAGAAGATTTTCTTTTGAAAGGAAATTCATCTTTACCGAAGTCATTCTAATTTGCAGGGAAGCTAACATGTTTAGAGTGAACTTTTCCCTGAGCATTCTAGCAATGGGCAGTAATGTGGCCCATCTTGCCACAGTGAAAATATTGAATTTTCTTATTTTGAAATCCATGATTCTCGAGATGAATTTTCTTGGTATGCATTTTACTGGCATTCAGATCATCTAATTCTATTAATTCACATTCATGCATTTGATGACCAGTCTTGTGACAGTAATGACATGCCAGGGTTTTCTTGCGAGCATATGTGTATGTGGGTTATTTATGAACAACATGCACAGGGGTGGCAGAGTCCTTTTTGTTTTTCAGTTGTCTTCGTGGATTTTTGTTCAGAAAATTGGAAGACAGATGAGCTCGTAGAGTTGTGAGGAGCAGAACTAGAGACAAAAGATGTTTGAGGTTTGATTTTATAGTTCTTTTCATCAGTAGGGTTATAGCCCAACCCTTCCTTCTGAAAATTAACCTTTGTTC
Source organism: Amorphophallus konjac (assembly GCA_022559845.1). Classification (NCBI taxonomy): domain Eukaryota; kingdom Viridiplantae; phylum Streptophyta; class Magnoliopsida; order Alismatales; family Araceae; genus Amorphophallus; species Amorphophallus konjac. Next base: position 314,275,336 of record CM040122.1, on the reverse strand, counting down.
CAAGAATCTTGTTCAGATTGTCCTTACCTTTGACAAATTTTGATAGAGAATTTTTTAAATCTTGAATCTTGGAATTTATGGCAACAATATTAACCTTATATCTTGACACGTCAGTTTCACATGAAATTACATGTTGATGTAAGGCATCATTCAGACTTTTGAGTTTTTCAATTTTCTATTTTAATTTTGTTTCATTGTTAGCTTCGACTTCTTTTATGACACTGTTGTATCCCTGCCCTTCCTTCCTGGCATTAGCCTTGACTCCTAGCAGCTTGTCAAGATTCTCTTGCTCATCAACAAATTTAGATAGGGACTCGTTAAGATCATCAATCTCTTGTCGAAGGGACGTAATAGTAAGTTCATATTCAGCTATTTTCTCTTCACAGGAAGTGACATTTCCACTCAACATTTGGTTGATGATTTTTAGGCTCTCAATTTCTTGTTCAGCATCCACCAACCTATCAGAATTGTTCATGCTCACGCACTTACCTTTTTCAATTGTCAGTAGTCTATCTGACAACGTGGTGTTTAGATGTTTCAGCTTGTTAATTTCCTCTTTCAGTTTACTATTTTGCTCCTGGAGTTCATCATCAAACACCAACTCACATAAGGAAGTCTGGAATTCATTGAACACATCTTGTTGATTTTCTGATTGAAATTTGTCAAGGTTTTTCCGAAGCTCATAGTTTGTAGCTTTAACATCCTCCATCTCTTTGGAGATCAATCTATTTTCACTTTATAGACTCATTGTCCTATGTTCGGATTCCTGAACCTGGTTTTTGAGTTTATTGTCTTCATATTTAAGATAATCAAGCTCAGAGCTAAGAACATCAAGATCTGCCAGTTGTCTTCTAAGAACACCATTTTTAGTTTTCAGTGCTTCATAGTGCTTTATTAAGGATTCAGCTTTTTCAAATTTTTTAAGTTTCCTTTTTAGAGTTTTATTCTGGTTTCTCAGCATTTCAAAAGATTCTAACAGCTTAGCATATCCATCTTCCCAGTCTTCTAAAGTAAAAGAAGAGAAAGGATTGTTTACCTCTTCTTCATCCTTGCCTTCATTTTGATCTTCGCTTTGATCAATGCCATCTGCCACTAGACACTTATTTTTACTATTCCAATGAATTGCTGTAATTTCGTCCAAGACCTCCTTGGCAGACCTACAATCACGGATATGTGGAAATTTGTCAGCATTTATGGCGTCTCTCAAAATACTTAGAACTTTAATATTCTCTGCATTTTTCATCCTATGTTTATCTGTCCATTTGGACACATCTTTAGGAAGTTTGTGTGGTCCTTTGGAAATAAGGTTCTAGAGGTTGGGATTCACTGCATTTATATATGTGCACACACTGCCTAGCCAGGTAGGGAAATCAGACCCATTAAACACACAGGGATGAGCCATAGGTGAATCGAAAGCAATCGACCAAGAATGATAAATGACCAATCGAAGAAGCACCGAGAGTCACAGGACCTACTGCAGATCATTGGATCTGTAGAGCCAGTAACCTGCTCTGATACCACTTGTTAGGTCCAGAGGGAGGTGAATGGATCTTAAATAAAAAGATTTGCCAATTTAAACATCGTTAAGTCTGAACTTCTTTCAACTAGATGATCTACCAATCTTAGGAAGCGCAGTAAAGCACCAAGCAAGACAAGGCAGATCACTCAAAATAGAAAATGGGTCAGGGATGACCTTGAATCCTTTAGAGGCAATTTGTAAACTAGTGGGGAAAGATTCTAAGGCACGCACACACACAAATCAAACACTTCACAGATTTGACGAATCAGGCAATCAATAAATCGAACAGGCGGTGCACACCCAACCTGACAAGGGCCCCTGTGAGAGAAGTAGAAGGCAGGAGCAAACTCACATGGCAAACCACAGAACACTAGAATTTTAGGTGGTTCGGCTAGACCCACAGTCTTCCTACGTCCACCCCTCACTCAAACCGAGTGATGATTCCACTAACCCAAGTTGGAGTTTAAAGCAGACCCAATCTGCAGCAAACGCTGCCTTACAGCTTGACGCATATGAACACTCTCCTCTCTTCCTCCAAACCAGAGGGAACCACTAGTGACAGCCCGTCACTAGTAACCAGAGACACATTCGCCCTTCTCCTGAGTCCACAGGAGGAAACCCGACCTCAAACCTGAGGATCGGAAGAACACTAATGAAAAATGGGAAGAGCAAACAAAAAAACAAAACAAAACGAGACACAGAAACAAATGTAGCTCCGTAGGAGCAACTTGGCTTGGATCTGATCCAGAGGCCAGTACAACTCTGATCTTCAGGAAAAACTCTCTCTACCCTTCTCTATTCTCTTCTCAGCTCGTTTCTCCGACTTTCTCTTTCTTTCTCTTTCTTTCTTGCTGCTCACTCACTGGTTCTTCTTCTTCTTCTCTCTCAGCTCCCACTCTCTTCCATTCTTGCGCCTCACTCTTTTCTTTTCTCGATTGGATTCTTCTTCTGCTGGATGCACTCCTTTTTAGATGGGCTCTAGCGGCACCCTTTTTCAGCACCTTTTTTTCTTCTTCGAAGGGTAATGTAGCTTTATATAGGAATAGGGGCTCCGAATGGATGAGGCAAAAGAATCCTACTGAAACCCCATAGGTCCACGTGTTGGACGAGAATGTTCCTTTCCTAGGATCATGTGCCTTTCCTTTGCAGACGGACTTTTTCCCTGCAAGAGAAAGGACAGAGTATGGTTTATACACTGAGTTCTTAAGGGATGCATAGGACATGTAGTGTAACGATCAAAACATGCACAGACTTTATGTAGCAAAATAGACTGCACCGACCCTATATGTGGGTGTGCAATCAACAGGATATGCACCAACTCAATTGTTGCACCAATGCAGAGATGTAAAATGCACGACATGCACGAGCTTGGTTCAAGTGGCGCAAGATAAGACCTGCACCGACTTGGATTAGCGGTCCAAGCTAGAGTTGCACCGAGATGATGGTAAGCAGAAACAAGAATTGCACCGAACTAGGTTAGGCTGTCCAAGCAAGATCTGCACCGAGATGCCGGTCAGAGATGAGCTTAATTAGAGAGAGATGCAAGACAAAGCTTGCACCGAGTCAAGAAAGGCATGATGCATTTGGATGCACCGAGAAAGAGGATAATCCACAGAATGTGGGCATGAAAAGAAAATTGCACTGAGGCAAGCACTTATGCGTTAGGTGCAAAACTAAACGAGAGTTGCACCGAGCAAGATAATGAGCGAGACACTGCATGCACTGACTATGACTTGGTCTATGAAATAGGATGGACCTTGTGAGTGCTTTATATAGGAACTTACACAGACGATGTATGGTGACACAAAGCGAGCATTGAGTATATGAATGCATAAGGCTGAAATCTGCACGGAGACAGAATAAGCACTGACCTCTTATATGCTTGAAAAAGACATGCATTGACCCAATGAGCAAAACTTGCACGGACTCTAGTATGCACAGACTTATATGTTGCATTAGCCCAAAGCATGCAGCATGAAAAATGCATCAATTCTAAGAGAAATATATATATCTTGCAAATGAATATGACGACAACATTAACGCGCAAAAATCAAGACCCAGCAAACAACCCCCAGCACTGCACAGTGTAATGACCAGATGCATCATCATACAAACTTTCATTCAAGCACATGATGACTCATAGCATTTGCTATCATCAAAACCACAGGAGCACAGCACTCGGCTCTTTCGTGTACTCGGATCGAATCACGAGACGGGTCACGCTCTCTCTCTCTCTCTCTCTCACAGTGGTGATAAAAATAAGCGGGCTAGAATTCCTAACTCTCAAACAGAGATATATGAATATATACAAGGAAAGCAAATGGCAAAGTAGGGAGAGGACACGATACCTCCACGCTCTGGGCGTGGGGAAGGCGACCCCGGCCAAGACTCGTATTCTTGGTACAATGATAAAACTTAATTATAGCAATGATTTTATGGCCCTCTCCATGCAGGGAGGTAAAGGGCGACAACAACGACCCATGAATAGTGAACTTGGGTTGACGGGCAGCGATTTGGACCTCTTTGTCGGGGCTGTCCGGATTGCGTGGGCTGACGGTTGTGAGGACCACATTCTGCTTGGAAGGACGATTAGGGCGGGGTTGGTCCCATTGCGAAGGGGACTCTTGGAGGATCGCTCCCTGGAAAGTGGTTGGACTGGAACGCCTTGTGGGAGGCGGGGCAGCTCAGCTCGTTGGGTGTTACAGGTTGCTGTCCCGAACTGGTTCTGTTGTTTCAGCACTGCGCGACCCGACGAGAATGGATGCGACGATCAGATCCGATGTTGGATCCTCACGAAATTGGCGCCGTTGCGAAGCTCTCTTGAAGATATATGAACACCTTATATCATAGGAATTTTCTTGTTGTTGGATTCTTCGTGGGGAATTTTAGGACAGGACTGTTTCATGTCTTAGAACAGACCCGGCAGACTGGAATCTGCCTAAAACTAAGCTTTGACCGAGGCCCAAATGATAGATCCGAGACTTGGGATTCTTATGGGAGATAGAGGGGGAAGTAAGGAACACGAGAATAATTTTTGTTTTTTTTCAGAGGTGGTGTGACAGGGGGAATGGATTTTATGACTGGGGTGGTCGGATCTGGACTGCAGGAGACAGAACAGATTCCATATTTTGCAGTGACTTTTAGGAGGGGTAAACAAATTCATAAAATCATGAAAAAAATTATGGAGAAGGGCTTTGGTGGATAAAAATCCCATTCCAAATTTCAGATCAATCTGAAATTGGTAAAGGAATCAAAAGGGTGAAGAAATGGGTTATTGGAACACAGATCTGCACTGGGGCAGACTTTATAGACTTTGGTAAATGTAAATGGAACGGGTGGCAAACGAATGAATCAGGGCATGAATTTTTTTTTAGAAGGGGAAAATCACGTGGGAAACTCACCCTCAAAATCTCAGAGTGATCAGATCTGTGCATTGGGAGGAAGAATTCGGACAGCATGCTGCTGTCCAAGGGTGGATAGAACTCTGACGATGAGGCAGTTGTGGTGCGACGGCAGCTCGATGGCAGCGGCAACGGCGATGCTGAGCTTCTCACTCAGAAGAGGACCATATATGGAGGCTTCTCACCTTAGAAGATCAGCTTTCTCAGCTGTAAGGGGGTGGGAGAGAGAGGGGGGCTGCGCCCTTGACTCTTGGGGAAAAATTCCTGATTTTCTTTCATTAATTCTATGAAAATAAAAAACACAATGCTTTTATATGAAATGAAAACCCTAGACAAATGACCAAGACTACTCTCAGATCTAGGGTTAGAGAGGGGTACATAGGGGATGTGAATTCTACCATGTGATCAAAGAAAATAAAATAAAAAAAATGCCATAAGGAGACAAAGAAGGGGGCGCCCATGGCAAGTGGGTTGATTTGACTTGGCTTGGTCCAAGTCCAACTTGGACCATGGACTAGCCCTTATGGGCCATAGAACCTAGGTGGTCCAATGGGAGTGAAGGTGGGGGGACCCCGCTGTACCTATTGGCCTTTTACAAAGAAACCCAAATAAAACCCAAAACAAGCACACATTACGCACCAAATACCATATAACAAATACATATTCGAAACATTTAATGGACTAGCCCCGATGCCCCATTAGAGGGATCTCTCCTCACTGTCTAGCCGAGTGAAGAAATCGGTTATCTCGACCCCCAGCTGGGCCATGATCAAGTTGCCCTCCATAACCCTATCGAATAGTAAGGAGGGGGCACCGCGTCTGATCTCTTCCCGATTCAGCGAGGGCACGAAGGATCAGCACCGTTGATATAAAGAAGCCCGAACGATGGGTGCACCAACCAAGGGAGGAGGAATCCTATCTGGAAGAGCCAGGACCGGAGCATCTCCCCCGAGCGTCCCCACTTTCGGGACGACAATGCTCAGCACAGACTGGGATCTTGCTTCGTCCTACGCCCCACCAACTTCAGTCGAGAATTTGGGGGCCATCGCCTCGGTCTGCGGTCTGGCAGGTTCGGTAGTGGCTCCCCCACCAGCGGCAGCCGTCTCTGGCTCGATGGACGGGAGATCCTAGCGGCAGACTTCCTCGGCTGAACGCTCCTCGACCGGGCGGACACGCCCCTCGATCGAGCAAGCATGCTTCTCGGCCGGACGGGAGACCCCCGCCTTCTTTAACCGCTTCTTCTCGGCGGTCTGAGCCTTCATTAAAGACAGGAGCAGCCACTCCCCTTGATCTTTACGCTTGGCCCCACAACGCTCGGGGGAATCTTCCAGAGCAATCTGCTTGCCCCGGTCTCGGGCGCAGGAAGGGCCCTCGGAAGCTTGGGGTTCACTCGGAGCAGGCGTCTCCTCTAGATCGACGATCTCCTGCTCCGACGGCTATACCACCTCGTCATTTGTTCGCCTAGAATCTGAGTAGCAGAAGTCAGAACGTTAGAGGAGAGCCTACCTACTCGACCCGGAAGTAGCGACGTAGGACCTTAGGGTTCTTACCTTGAGACGGCACCCCGCGGGAGGGATAATCCTAGATATTGACCGCAGTCATCAACTCGGCGGCCGATCGATGATTCTATTGGATAACCCTAATCTCCTCTTCCAGCTCCGAAGAAACTGTCGCTTGCTTCGGGGGGATGGATGGATGGAAATTTACCGCCGTCAGGAAATCCCAGGAGGCGCCTGTTGACACCCGTTTTTAGCCCGCAAGTTACGTTATTTCTCTTATTCATCATTTTTGATGTCTCGAATTACCCATTATTTTGGAGCCTTCCTTTGACAGATTTTCAGCCCATTTCATTGTTCCTTTGCTTTTAAGCCTTGGAGATTAAGATTTTTTATAGCCCTAGAGTTTATCTTATCAACTTCCAGCTTCCAAGTCAGCTTACAGCCCATTTAGGCTGGCTTCCATCAAGCATTCTACTCTCTTTCGCTGCGTAGTCTTGAAAACGGTCCCTTTTCATCCTCTTCTGCTCCCATATTCATTAAGTGTTTTTCACTAAAGTTGTTCCATTTTTAAATCCCTACATTTTCTTATTCTACGCCATTGGCTAGTTCCCCACCGTTTTCAAGTATCGACATTATTCTATGTTCTCACCCCAATTTCTCTCTCTTCAAATCATTTTTTCATCTTTCTCTCTCCACGAAAGTTGTTCATGTTTCAGTTATCTACAATTTCTTCCTCTACCACTTTCGCTAATTCTGCACGATTTTTGAGATATGCTCTGATTTTCAAACTCACGCGAGCTTGGCAACCACCCGAAGAAAATGGTCAATAGTTGATCGCCCATGAATAGTAACTTTTTTTATTTTTTGTTTTGTTTTTATTATTTTTAAAATGTCAAATGACAGTCTTCTTGAGACCGCCACTTTCAAAAAATGGCCTTTAGTGACCGTTTCTTCAGTTTTTGTGCCAGAAGTCTTCCAATCGCCCCCAATTGTCTGGCGGTCACCTCCTAGACCATTTTTATTGACCATGCGGTCCTCCCATGACCGTTTCTTACCAAAAACAGCCGCTCGATAGATCGTCTCTATAACAAAGAGTCCAAATGATCCTTAACTCCGATTTCTTCGCCGCTGGACTCTAAGGCCGACTTTTGCTCAACGGGACCTCCTTGTTAGGGCTCTATCTTCCAAAATATTTCACCAAATGGAGCCCCATTTGTTTCTATCTCTTGGCCTTTCTATTATCTCGACTTTGGCCTATAGAACATAGATTTTTGTGGGTGATCTCTCCTTGAATCTTGGCCGCAATATCAGGTTTTATGCATTTCGTGCAACCAAAACTCCTCCAAATTAGGCTTCGGGCCCTTCTTGCGGTGTGAATATCTTCCAGATCCTTCCACCAAATAAAGTCCAGTTTGTTCCTAGCTCTTATGCTAACTATTATCTCGAGATTGATCCATAGATCTCGAGATATGGTGGTCTCTTTGCTTGGGAATCATGGCAAAAAGTTTTGGGTTTCATCATTTTTCTAAAAATAGATGCCCAGTTCGCCTGCGCGCCGGGGAGCTCTTCTTCGACCTGGGACGAAGCCATGCCGAATCGCCGTCTCAACTCTTCCAAACTAGCCTGAAGAGGGAAGTATAAGCTTCAATTTGGTTCTTTATTTGCTCGATTTCATCATCGTTTGCCCTCTTAACTTCGCCCCTACTTTTGACAAATCATCACAGATTTCTATTTTTCTGCTACAACTCTGCGACGGGGGCCTGTTCTTCAAGCCGGGGCAGAGTCATGCTTCATCCTCTTCGTCCTCCTTTGACTCCATCTTGAAGAGGGGAGTATTAGCTTCGTTTTGATCATATATGTGCCTTATTTCTCTCATCTTTTTCCCCTCTTCCAAGCCCCAACATTTCAGGTTTCACCACTTTGTTATGTCAACATAAAATCCAGATTTCTTGCGACGGGGGCACGTTTGCGTCACCGGAGCGAAGCCATGGTGCACTTATGATCCTTCCCTTCGACTCCAGGCTCTTACAGGAAGTATACTCTTTGTTTTCCTCCATTATGGGCTCATTATCTCATCCTCTTCATGCATATTTTTTTCCATCTTTTTACACTTTCACACTATTTTGACAGTCATTTTTCTATCATGTTCTGCACCCTTTTGTTTTCTTGTATTTTCTTCCCCATTTTTCACTGTTGTCTTCCCCGTTCTTAACCCTTTTTTTGCCCTAGTTTCACCACAATACTCCCAACTTTCCATAGCATCCTTTCTTTCCCTTTTTGGTGTCCTATCCTGTGAGATATTCATCGTTCTTGGAGTCCATTTTGTGCACTGTTCTGCATACTCTGCGTTTTTCTTCAAATCTCTGGTGCCATAACTTTCTTTCTAGACCTTTTTTTGGAGTGATTCTTATTCCTACTTCTTCACAACACTCAAGTCTTCTGTCATCTCAATTTTCACCCTATTTAGACTTCGTTTGCCCAACTATTTTCATCAGTCTTTGCACCCAGTTTGCTCTATTTCACATTTTTTCTTGTGGCTTGCACTTTTGCACCTTGTTTATCTTTGTTAATTGTTGCATATTAAATCAATCTCTGCATGTTAGTCTCATCACAATATACACACCTATTATTTTCACCCATTCATAGGGGTTAAAAATCTCCCCCTGGTAAGTTTGCCCTCAATCTTTCATGCCACTTGGACAGATGTCTACACTTAGCATTTTCTAATGGGTTTTGTCTCTTGTTTTGTCTTTGTTTCGCAGGAAAGCATTGAAAGTGAGGCGCTTACCTTCTAGCCGGCTGGAAGGCGAGGAGAGGTAATCCACATAGTCCCCACATCCTTGATATTGAGCGCGATCACCTCTTTTTTCCATGGTACACAACGCACTTAGTTTCCCCTTTCACATTCTTTGGTGTTGTCATTCCTTGGTGGCGATCACAGTATTTCTTCTACATCATTTGACGCCTTTTTGTTGCTGTATGATCATGTTATCCTGTTGACATAGTCACATGTTTATGATATTCATTTGATTGGCACATTATGTTATCGCTTATGCACACATGTTTGTCTATGTGACTTGTGATGCCGCGTTTCACATTTTTCACGTCATTAGCTCTTCTTTGGCGATCACGGTTGGACCTCTAGTGCCCATCACTTTGTTCATGCTTTCTTGCGATTTTGGTGTGTATATCCATGTTTAGATAGCATTTCATGTTCATCATATTCATCATATTGTTCATGTTATTTGCATCCATCTTGTTATCTTTGCATATGTTCATTATACTTTGATTTGCTAGCTTTAAGCTAGAAAGTGCATGCACTCCGGTGCGCATAGGGTCATGCATTGCATATTATAGTTGCATTCCTACCTTGGTAAGTGATCCTCTCGCCTCCATATTCATTGGGGTCGACTAGATGATCTTATCTGGGACCTCCGTAAGTCTGCGTGAGCCATGGATTCTCACACGGACGCCAAGCCAGTTGTACCTTTTCCACCCTTACGTTTGCATTTGCATACGTGCGAGAGAGTTAACCTTGATTAACCCAAAGTTTGGTCTCTTCCCATAGGGCACCTGTAGAAACCTGATAAATTAAAATGATAAATAATTTTTTTCAATGAATTATATAATTAAAATCTTCATGAAATAATTAAATTATATTTTTACCATATGAAATAAACTAGATAAATGCATTTACTTGAATTTACTTAAGGTAAATAGAAATTAAATACTCCAACCCTTAGAAAAAATCATAGTAAGCCCAATAAAAGTCCATATAATGGATTAAGATTACAATTGGCCCATTAGATAATCCATAATGGGCTGAATTAATGGTTAAAAGGTTCAATAAAGGTTAAATTAACCTTAAATTCGTAACATGTGTTTAATATGGCATTTAAGGGATTAAAATAACTCAATTTTTAGAAGATTAACTCAAGAATCAACCCTTACCTACCAGCCACCTTAGACAAGCCGTTTTTACATTGGTTTCACACCAAATTAAGATTAGATTAAGAGGAGAAGTTAGAATTTTTTTCTAATTCGGAGTTAATGGGTTTGGTAAAATTAGGTAAGGAATCTTGACAAATTTGGACATGATTTTGTTATAAATAGGACCCTATTCGACCCTCAAATCATCCTTGATGGCCTAGGCTATGCTGCTGCGGAGATTGGAGGGGATTTGAAGGGAAGATTCAGAGATCAAAGAGTTTTCTTATTATTAGGGCTATTTTTCTATCTCTTCCCTAGATCTGCTCAAAGGTAGGTGTCTATGAGACCAAATCTTAATTAAAGCATGCCACCTTATTTGTTTTTCTGTGCTCTTTCCATTGATACATGTTTCCCTAAATTTCATTAAGAAATGAATGAGTTATTTTTTAAAAAATTGGACTCTGTTAAGAATGTGCCAAATAAGTATATTAATAGTTCTGTATCCACACAAAACTCGAGCCCACATCTTATGCCCCTTGGGTCCTGACCCAAGGGTGAACTCTCCAACATATAAAGCCAAGGAAGTTTTTCTAACTTCCAATGTGGGACTAAAGTTTAGTCACTATACAATATGAATTATAGCATTTGGAATCCACATTAATTATAAGCATTCAGTCACCAAAAATAAAGAAAACTAATATTAGCATGTTTGATTTTTTACAGCATGTTTGAATTATTTTTGTAGAATAAAAAATATTTTAAACATGTACAAATCTATTTTTACCATATTATTAGTAAACTAATACATGAAAAATATTTCCAGCATGTTAAAAATTACTTTCAGCAAGATAAAATTATTTTATCCATACTGAGATATGAAAACTATTTTTCATCATGTTAAATCTATTTAAAACTATTTTTTTTGAATGCTAAACCTAATTTCCTATTAAATAATTAGTAAATTGATGCATGAAAATTACTTTCAGCATGTTAAAATTACTTCCAGCATGATAAAATTATTTCCAGCATGGTAGAATTATTTTTAGCATGTTATAACTATTGTCAGCATATTAAAGCTATTTAAAAACTATTTTTCAGCATGATAAATCTATTTTCCCATCAAATAATTAGTAAATAATTGTAAAAAAATTATTTCAGCATGATAAAATTTATTTTGTTATCAGGAAATTTTTGTAATTAGCATGATAAACTTCTTTTTATTATCTCATTAGTAAGTTAATGTATGAGATTTATTTTAACATGTTAAGTATTAATTTTAGTATGTTAAATATTAATTTTCAGCATGATAAAATTACACTCAGTGTGATAAAATTATTTCTAGCATGTTAAAAACATGTTAGAATTGATTTCAGCATGATGAAACTATTTTTAGCATAATAAATCTATTTTCTTAAGCATGAAAATCTATATTTATCATAATATCAGTAAATAAATATATGAAAATTGCCTACAGCACGCAAAAATCAGTTTTATCATGTTATCAGTAAATTAGTGTATAAAAATTACTTTTTAGCATGTTAAATTATTTTCTGCATGATAAATCTATTATTTTATCTTATTATCATTTATCCTATCTTATTATAATTAAAAATATCAATAATATGTGAAATCATGATGTTAATTCAAAAGTATATACATCTTATCTAAAACTTAATATTTTTAAATTTTAACAGAATTAAGAATGAATTCTCAAATGATTTCGTGAACATGGTGCTTACCTACACCACGTTCATAACAGAATTCTAATTGGCTATAAAATCCGCGTTTTGGCTAAACTAAAATACCTCCAGGATATAAAAAACTTCATGAAAATATGCCTAAACACTTGTTAAATCAATTGAACACAAGATTAAATTATGGAATTAAAATAATTCTATTAGTTCTATTTACTTGAATTTTCTTATTAGTTACCATTCGTCCTTGAATTCCACGACTTAATGTCGTTAAATATGATGCCTTAAAATTATTATTCACTTCTCTTGCAACTTCTGAGATTTTTGCCAGATTTGTACTTTTTACAAATGAGCTTATTTTTGAAATTCATTGGCCATAGTGTTAAGTGGATGCCTAAACATACTTGAGATCTTATGATCCACCGACCCAATGCCTGACATTAATGGGGCCCGGTCTGGTCTTGGGAGGAGCGCCCGAAAGTACTTGTGCCCATGGGAGTTGATTGACCACGGTGTGGCATTGCACCGAAGTGCATGACTTGTTAGATTTTTACGGCATTCCACTATTTGTACTTGTTACTTGTTTACATGATTACTTAAAAATTACATGAATTACTTGACTTACGTGAAATGGTCAATTACATGAAATTCTTTACTTGTTCAAAGTTATTACTTGAAAATTTCTCTTGATATCTTGTTATCTCAATTACTTGAAAATTCCACTCATGTTATACACTTTTCGATGCAACTTAGAAAGATTACTTAAATTGTTAAACACTTAAAGATTACCTAGTTTTTAGAGATATAAAATCCTACTGAGCTTTTTGCTCACCCTACATTTTTGTTAAATTGTTACAGAAAATGACATTGAACAAGGGAATGGACAAGTGTGAAAGAGTGATTTTCTTTTCCCTAGGATTTATGAAGATCATTAGTGTTTTACAAGAATCATGTACTTTGAGTTTGGAAGTTTGTAATTTGCCTTTATGACTTATGAATTAGCAATGTAAACCTCTATTTTGATAGAATAAAAGTATCATTTTCTCATCAATCTTTATCTTAGAATTAAATTTGCACATCCTCTGATCGACACGCTTGATTATGACTCGGTCACGCCCTCGATATTCCGCGTCGGGGCGTGACAGCACCCATGTCTTGAGGGAATTATGCTTAATTAAAATCATTAAAAAGGCCCACCAAAACTTTGGAAAATAAAAATTAACGATCATATCAACTTGTTTGATCTCGGTTGAACCCTCTCACATTCATATTTTTTGTTGGGTTTACCCCCAAGCCCATTTGTGGTGTTATGTGTTGCATTTTCCCATTCATTTAGTCATTTGTGGTCCATTATTCTGAGTTGCATTCGCATTTGCATAAGCCCGTTTGACTCCCACCTTCTTCCCTCACATCATCTCCCCATCTCCTTTTAATCTTTGAGCACTTACTTCTCTAATTGTATTTCCTTGATTTTTCCTGTATAAAGTCTCCATTTTCCCTCATGGAGCGCCATTTTTCTTATGTATATTACCCTTCTTCTTCCCCGTCTCCCTATGCCCACGTGGATTCCTCTTCCCATGTAGGCCCATCCCCTCATGGTCCCTCTGATCCGTCCGAGGCACAAGCAAATCCCAGGGCCCACTTATCACCTCTTACCTGCCGAATGGAGCCGGCTCAGGCCCAAAGGCTCATTGCAAATCATCTTCATGGGCCTCCTTCTCCTAATGGGCATGTTTCTCATCTTAATGGGCCTTCTCATAATAAGCCCTCTGACCTTCATGGGCCTCTTTCTTCTCCTTCCCATGCCGCTAGCCCAGTTTTTAATGGCCAATTCCATCTTCATGGGCCTTCTCTTTCTTATGTGGCCAGCGTAATTTCTGATGGTCAATTTTCTCTCAATGGGCCTCATTCTTCTTCTGATGCTGGCCCAATCGGTCCTTATTCCCACATTCATGATCCTTCCAGGCCCCAATATCCTTCTATTCCTGGAATGGGCTTTCCTTCTTCTCAGTTCGGTTCTCCTTATCTGGCCCAATGTCATAACCCTGGTCCAAATCCACATTCTCTTGCTCAGGCTGGCTTGCATTCTTCTCGATCTCTCCCCATCGAGGAGATGATTGCTCAAACCCAATGCCGGCTTGATGAACTACAATACCAAATTGATCCCGAATCCTCGTTGAGTGTCCCGTTTGTGTTCCAAGGTCTTCAACTTCCACCGTGTTAACAAATTTCCGCATATCGCCGCAATGGTAGAGTCGGTTACCCTTATGTGCACTTGAAAGAGTTTATTTATGAGTCGACCCAATTTCGACATGACCACCGCTTAATGGCTTATTTATTTGGTGTGTCACTAGCCTAAGTATTCCATGGTTGATCTGGCCCATGAGAAGATGAAGCCCGACGAGGAGTTCTCTACCTTTGCCGACCGTTGGCATCTCTTGGCCGCTCAAGTCCTGGGGCATATTCCGAAGGGAGAGCAAATCAAAATGATCATTTCTAACGTAACGCCCGAGTACCACTTTTTCTTAGCCTTGAATGATATCACTTCCTGGCAACAGCTTCATAGCCGAGCCCGCTTCATCCACCAACAACTTCTAGGTTCCCTTGACCCCGAGTCTCCTTCACCTTCTACGCCCACATACGTCTCCTATCCATCATCTCCCGCATATCCTTCCATGAGTCAGCCCTCCACCACATATCCTTCCACGTGTCAGCCTTCCGCTCCCCCACACCCATATACCTCCACATATCCCTCCACATATCAACCCTCCACGAGTCAGCCTTCCGCCTCTTCATACCCGCAGAACCTCCACCTCCGGTCAAGGAGACACCACACCCCGAGCAGGTGGATGCCATCTATATACCCCCTCATCCTGCTCCGCATATGTCTTCACCAAATCCTTCTCTTAGCCATGCACCATTACCTACGCAACCTCCGCTTCCATCCCCGCAACCTTCCCCATCACCTTCCCATATCCCTCGACATCCACCGTGCCCGAAGCCGGCTCCTTCTCCGCCGTTGCCGGAGTCTTTTACAGACATTTTTAGGGCTTTGATGGCCGCTCATGTGTTGCAACTCCCTCTGGTTATGCCTTGCCGACCCGCAGTCAGAGATTTGCTCCAATTTTGCGAATTTCACCACCAGCAGGGGCATTTGGTTGAGGACTGCCCTGAGCTTCAGAAGTTGGTATATGAGTTGGAAGGCAAGAAGATGATCGATTGGGCCGCCATGCATGAAACTATTCTACATCTCCACAATAAGTAGCAGCAGCAGCAAGAGGTGTCGCCCGGGCAGCCATCTTCACTACAAGACCAGGGGCACCCCTGTGATTCTTTATCTAGCATTGCACCCGCTCCATCACCTACTCCATCACATGTTCCCTCACCTATGCTTTTGCCTACCTCGTCACCCTCTTCATCTCCACCTACCCCCTCACCTTCACCATCTCCTACTCAACCTCCACAACCTCCACCAACCCAAGCTCCTGCTCAGGCTAGTGCCTCCACTGCCTCTGCTTCCTCCATTGCCACCACCACTTCCACTCCCAAAACCACTCGATGCGTTGTATCAATACGTCGACGTTGGGTCCCACAGCCTTCCATTTCCCCTTTACCTCCTTCCTCACCATCTCCATCTCCACCTCCACTACTTTCATTGTCCGCATCACCATCTCCACCATCCTCACCATCCCCTTTGCCATCCCCACCGTCTTCACCACCTCCTCTCCTAATGATCCTTCTTCCATTACTTCCACTATCACCACCATCCTCACCATCCCCTTCGCCATCACCGTCGTCTTCATCGCCTCCTCTCCCAGTGACCCCTCTTCCATTACTACCACCATCTCCACCGCTTCTGCCATCTCCTTCATCATCATTGCATGAGCCTGAGCAAACTATACCTACACCTCCACCTCCACCTTTGCCTTCACCGCCTTCTACGCCTCCACCTTTTCCTTTAACTCCACCTGAGCCTATCATTGCCACTATCCCTCCACCTTTACCTTTACCCCTACTTACACCCTCTGCGATGTCACCTACGCCATCCAAGCCTTCTCCACCCCTTTCTCCATCTACTTCCACCCCACGGAGCGGGTATGCGCTATCTCTGGTGTCCCTCGGTTCTAGTCCCCAGGGAGATGATGGGCCGAGCCAGGTTTCCATTGTGCGTTTCAAGGTCCTAGATTTCATTCGCCAAATGCCGATCCAGGTCCTAGTCCCTGGCTATTTTGGGGATAATGAGCCTGTATTTTTAGAAATGGTTGCAAAAAAGAGTTCCCTTGCACTAGTGCCAGTCTCATCACAAGCGAAGCCAGTGGCAATCTCATTGCGCACTGGGAGATTCACTATTGTTGCCGTTATTACTCCTCGCTCGATTGCTATTCAGTTCACTGGCCGAGAGGGGTTCTCTACTCGAATTGTGCTAACCCATACGGCCGCCAGGAGCTTGGTGGATTCCCTATTCAAGGGGAAATTGGTTGTATCTTCTACACTTTCCAATGACATTCTGCACTTGTTATGCCATCTCCCTCGGTTTATTGGTAAATCGGCCACGTCAATGCCGCGCATTACTCTCCCTCAGTTTTGTCCTGCTCTTCTGGTAAGGGAGTTATGCTTCATGCCCGATTGCCGAATGGAGATGCCGAATCTCATGTTGCTAGTGCCGAGTGACAGGACTCCGTGGTTTTCTGATGTTCATCCTAAGGAGTTACATGTTTAAGGATCTTTGCCTATGGTTAGCACCGAGTGTCTAGGGGTAGCCACCCCGATAAAACTACATATTCACGACCGGGCTAGCCATCTGCCATGTGGGCCCGTTATATGAAAAGATGTTTCAAGACAAGAAGGCCGAAGGTCCAAGTCCGTACAAGGCGGGTCCGTTACAAGTTAGTTTCTACCAAGAAGAGGTGGCGGCCTAAGTTTAAGGGCTGCGTAGTGCGCACTCAGGGGTCCACTTCTTCCTCTTCCTTTCATTCCTCATTTATCTTGCTTATCTCCCACCCTTGGGTGGTGTACTTGTCCTCTTGTAATCTTATTTCTATCATCTTCTCCTCTCCTACCGGGTCCATGAGTCCCCGTTTCCCTTTTTCTCACTCCGAGCCACTAGATTCTCCACGTTCTCATTATTCTAGGCTTCGGCCCATGTCATCTCATCTTCCCGATCCCGGGACTTCTTATGATTCTCTTCCCTGGATATCTCCGGGGTCTACTTCTCGTTCCCTTTCCCCGACCCGGTCGGGTGTTCCTCGCGCTCTTTCCCCGACCTTATCGGGTATCTATCATTTTCCTTCCCCGACCTTGTCCGGTGTTTATCAATCTTCTTACCCGCCTCTGGCGGGTGATCGTTATTCCTTTTCTCTGACCGTGTCGGATGATTATTCTCCTTCTTCCTTATCTTCGCAGCAATCTTTTCATCGTCTTTCTATTCTTTCCTCCTCCCCCTTTCAGGGTCACCACCCTTTTTCTTGCTATTTTTGAGGCTTTAGCCCGCCTTGATCTCAGCTAATCTCTATTTATTCTGTATCTGGTTCCTTGTTATCAGGGTCTCTATGCCTTAACGAGAGAGTTCTAGCCCTCGTCTCTCTTTCTTTTTATCGTCTTCGTCCAGTTTGGTGTTTGCCGCTCCTCCGTGTAGAGGAATCTACAAGTCCTTATTATCCTCTCCCATTTGCCCTCATAAGCAAGGAAAACAAAGCTCGTGCTACTCAAAAGTCAAGATTGCTTCAGGATGTTGCTACTTCCACGTTATGGATTTGCAAGGTATCTTTGTTTTATGCAGGAATATGTTATTATTGTTATTACTTATTGTTATTCCTGCGCATGGTTATAATGTTGTTTCTTCATTTCGTTTTAAGCGGCTTTTGTTCATTAAGTTTGGTTAGTTTAAGTCGAGTTGCTTCTACAGCATTCTTAGTCTGGTGATAGCTCCGTGCTGTGAGTCTAGTTTCTTTCCCAGATTGTTGAGGGTGACCTTTGTATGGGTTTTTCACACACTTCACGGTAAGCCACAGTCGATCTCTCTGAGGCACATCATTGTTGCTTTGGCCATACCATAGGTATGCACACAGGTCTTTTCTTTTCTCTGCTTGGCCAAGTGCAGGGGCAAGAGATTGATGGATGAGATGACCAACCTAGGCGCTCCCTAATACGAGAGAGGTCTCAAATAGGGGCAGTCTTGACCCTCATAAGTGAGCTCTCATGCAAAATCTAGCAAAGAAGGGCTACCAAAATAAAAAAATAATTTAATGCAAAATTATGAATCAAAGGCATGGTAAGAGTGGCAGTACAGTTCCATGCAGGATGTCATGAGCCCGGTAGCATGCGTGCCTAGTAAATATGGGTCCAAAAAAAATCAAAGACACAAAGTCCCGGCGCAACAGACTGTATCTTTGAGGGGTAGTGTCCTGGAAGGAATTCAAGTCCTGATGTTTCTCATCCTGCATAAAGCTTCTCTCCAATTTTCTTATGCTTCTCCCTCTTAGGCTAGGTTGAATCCCAGGTATGGCCTTAGTAGGGGCACTATTTTTTGGAGGCGGTTGGTTGTGGTAAGCCACCCTCAAATGCACGTCCTGCTCAAGGGAAGTCTTCAATGAAAGGGGGGGGGATGACGATCCCTGGCAAGTAGTTTGAGCTCGTCTTTGGGTGCTGCGGATTGCTATTTTAAAATCCAAAAAAATCAAATATTACCAGAAGTCTAAAAAAAATCAGATATGTCAAAATTTTCAAAATAAAAAATTAAATATTACCGAAAATCCAAAAAATTAAATATTGCCAAAAATCCAAAAAAAATTAAATATTACCAAAAATCCAAAAAATTAAATATTGCCAAAAATTCAAAAAAAAAATAGATATTACAAAAATTCCAAACAAAAATCAAATATTATTGAAAATCCAAAAAATTAAAAAAAATACATAAAATCTAAAAATATATGTCTTTTATTTCTCATGCATTTTGTCTTGAAGACAAGTATGTAATTTGTTTGCTCAGTGTGCATGTTGCAGGTATTGAAGTTTCCTCGCTCTTCATCTTTCACTTTGTCTCTTGTTCACACTCATCTTTCGATATGTTCTCTTCTTCAATCTTGTCTCTCGATCTAGTCTGAAGCTTATGTCATTCTCAACCTTGTGCTCAATTTATGCTCAGCTTTTGCTTCATATCTTTATGAGAGGATTTTGCCTCACTGTTGCGAATCCGGCGGTTCTGCTTCATTAGATCTTGGACTCGATTGAAGAACATGTTTTGTCATTTCCCATGTTGTCCCCATATGGTCGTCGTCCAGGTGTCCTTGTCCCATCTATGGTCATCTCATGCATATTCTAGTTCAACGTGTTGTCTTGTTCTGCCATGTGTTGCAAGTGTCCTTGTCCCATGTGGTTGTTTCACATGTGTTATGCCATCTCCCTTGTGGTTGTCTTAGATGTCATTGTCCTACGTATCTCTATCCTACTGCATGTGGTTTTGTTCTGCATGGTGTGTTGTCCCGCTATGATCTGGTCCCAACTGTGAGTGTCGTCCCGCCGTATGTTGTCATGTCCCATCATTTTCCCCGTTCTCATACTTGTTGTTTGTTTATGTGGTGTTTTGCATATGTTGCTTGTTCGTTCATTCTTCGTTATGTTATGTTGTCTTTCGTTCATTTGGTTGTTATGTTTTCATGTTATTCGTGCTTGTTTATTCATGTTGTTGGTTGTCTTAAATGAAAATCCATAAAAATAAAATAAAAATCAGAAAACCCGCCCAAAAAATGCCACTTCTTTTGGCAGGTAAGTCAGGTATGGCCTTCTATCCCTGCTCATTATTGCATTACTATATGGATTCTACATTATTATAACCTTTGAAGGACCGGCTGGTTGCCCGTGTGTTCTAGGATCTGATGTTCCCCTTTAACAAAAATGATGATGATCTACGAGCATACGGTTAATCTTTGGATAGGCTGCTCGGTTGAATTGCTGAAGTCCCGCGATCAATGACACCCAAGAGGGAGGGGGGGAATTGGGTGATTACAGATTTTACAAACTTTTACTGATTTAAAACATGTATTAAGAGCAAGCAACAAACAAGAACAGATCTAATGGATTACAAAATGAATCTGTCCAAATCAACCCTTACAGCAGTTCTTTGGTACCAAGTGGAGTTCGGGAATCTGAAGATTCTCTCACACAAGGTATTTTCCTCCCGACAAGACTGACCATGTCGATCAGAAGCTACCTTTTGATATACCAAGGATCTTCCGTAGAAAGGTCAAAACAGCTAGATCTAAACAAAGAAACTAGATAATGATGCAATAAGCAAAAGAGCTAGAGCAGAATTGCAGGTAGAAGATAAGGAGCAAACCACACATAAGACCACAATTTTTAGGTGGTTTGGATGCAACAACTGCAACCTATGTCCCCCAATCACCGCTTGTGAGGATTCACACACTATCTTGTAGAAGGTTACAACATCAAAACACATACACACACATGTGAGGAGTTCGGAACTATCACGAAGGTGAACAAACACCGAATCACAAAGAGATGTGAAGAAGTAAACACTCACACACACACACACACACACACACACACACACACACACACACACACACACACAGATCTGCGTAGATCCACACACACAAGTATTCAGATGTTACAAGAATACACACTTGAATCTGAAATAAAAATCGAATGGAAGACACAAAATGAAAACTTCAGATTCAAGCTCCCCCTTAGTTGAGGAAGAAGATTTTGGATGTAGCTTGATCTTCACTTGGCTTGGGGTTGATCAGCTCCAGATGTGGCTTGAATCACTTGAGCATGGATGAATATCTTCCTTCCTGGAGCACTGTTCACGGCTACAGTACCAGCACTTGAATCTACCCTTGATAGCCTCCCTTAGCCTCCTTGGATTGATTAGGGTTACAAGCCTCAAGGAGATGTTTTTATAACTCTTGAATGGTCAAGAGACAAGCCAGAAACCAGATCCACAAATCATGGGAAGATTGGTGGCTTTGGGATTAAACAACTCCTAGAAGATAGACTTCCACGTTGAGAACAAAAGGTCAGAAATAGGGGCTTTTCGAAGCTGGCGCTCGACCTGTACACTGGGGCAGTCGATCGGAATTTTACAAGAAATTTGCTTTCCTTGGTGGGAAAATCGGTCGACCGCTGGCTAGGATTCTTGCAGAAAATAAGGATGTTAGCCAATGCAATATAATACATGAACGAATCGGTTTATGGCTACCTTGTTCCAATCAAGGTGAGTGGGTTTAGATTAGCCCGGGTGGTTTATGGATCAAGATGGATTTATGCATTTGGAAGGGTTCAAACAATTAAGCATAGTACATGGTGAAGTAGGCTTTGAATGCGTATTAAATTCGAACTTGATTGTTGAAACATAGTGCGTGAGAAAATATATAACCAGGGTTTTGTTATCATCAAAATCACTTGGATATACTCAACAATCTCCCCCTTTTTGATGATGACAAAACTGAAGGGGGTTTGAAATACATGAACGTGCCTTTGAGCAATGTTTGAAAATTGAGATCAAAGCTCAAAATCAAAGCATTTCACTCACATCACATCAAGCCAGCGAACGCAAACCATTCAACACTTTATTTGCCATTTAAAAAGGAAATGAGATACAAGAGCCAACCATTTGAGATCAAACACCAGTTGCATTGAATTCATCATTTCATTACAAGGTACATTAGTGCGAGAGTGAATGCACGACTCTAGACTCAAGGAACTAAACAAATGCATAAAATAGAACGGACTTATGATCCTCACATGATCAAACATGCAAACACGCAACCACACATGGACATACATAAATATATAGAGCCTGCACTACTACTTCTCTCTCTTTGGCACCATCAAAAGGGGATAGGATAGATGAAGGGGGACCCAAGTGACACAAAAACAAAGGACAGCAAGCTAGAGGGAGAAAAAGGAAAAATCCTCAAGGTGCATCTGTAGGTGGCTGATCCTTTGGAGGAGTGGGCTGGTAACCAAGGCGATGGAAAATGTCTTCAAGAGCATGAACTTGAGCGTGAAGAGTATCCTGAATACGGCCAATGGCTAGGTCACGAGCCGCATCACGACGAGCCAATGCAAGAAGGGTCATGTTCATGATGTGGAAGCACTGGCTGGAATCAGCAACACTGTGGGTAAGGATAGTCATATGAGTGGAGAGTGTGGCCATTTGAGTGGAGAGGGAATCCAGAGCAGTGGAGAAGGAATCTATGAGACCTGACATGGTGTCAACCACATTGCCCATAGTGTCAACGCGATCCCTGAGAGTAGAACGTCGATCCCCAAAAGTATCCACACGTGTCTCTAGCCCAGTAAATCGCCTGTCAAAATTCTCAGAGTCTACCCAAGAAGACTGTGTGGCCCCCTGAGTGGAGGACTCTCCAAGATGGAACTGAGGTGGAAGAGGCATCTCCGGATCCATATGATGCGGTGAGGGTGGAGGAGGCAGCTCCTGGGCCTGAACTGGAGGGGGAACATCCCCTTGATCCTACTGTTGTTCTTCTTCCTGCTCTTCCTCACTATCAAATTCATCCCCATAAGTAGCCACATCTTGACGTAGCTCACCATCGGGACCATAGTAATATCCCATATCTGTAAGGATCTTATGCTTATTGTAATTATCATCCTGGCGAACATAGATAAACTGTTCTTCTGCTAAATTTATCCCAACATGAATGAAAACCCTGGTCAACTGTGAAGCATACGGCAAACATCGCCGCAGATTTATTTGGCAAGCTCCAATAAGAGTCGTCATGAGGCGACCCATGTTGATTTGTATACTATTCATGACATTGTAAAATAGGAATTTATGAACTTTTGTGACTTCATTTCTGCTGCCACTCTTTGGATAAATGGGGGAGGTGAACATATGATGCAAAACATACTGTAGTGGTGGAAAATGATTTGCATTCAATTCAATTAAGTTGCTGACACCACGCACATAATAATAGCCAGTCATAGCAAGAAATGTGTCCTCAACCTCCCCATGACCAAAAACCAAGTCAGCTTCTCTAGCCGTAACTCCTAAGCTTCTCTCAAAAAGATCAGGAGTAATGTGAATATCAACCCCTTGTACAACAGTAAATAACTGCTCATTTCTTGCAACCAGGTTCCCATAGAACTGTTGTACTAGACTGGGGTAATGGCGGTTATATCTAGAGACGAAATCAGTCCAACCAGGCTGAATCTCAAAGACTGCACATATATCGGGCAAGAGCTCATTCACCTCGTGGAAATCGACCAGTCGAGGGTCGATGATGGGACGAATATGCAACCTAGGTGCTCGACGCGATGCAGGCGCCTGCTATGGTGGAGGGGCTGGTGCCTCGAGTCTCTGGCCACTCCCTTCCCCTTGGGCAGAACGCCGAGAGCTTCGTCTAGGCGGCATCCCAAACTAGAAACCCGGTGAAAAACCCTTAAAGAGAGGACCCTCGTTCCGAGGAGTGAAGATAGATCAACGGACACTCCAGGGGCTTGCAAAAGACCTTCTCCACAAACTCGAACCAAGGTGGCAACTCCACGAATGCACGAATGGCTGAATGGAGTTCGTCCCGAAATCATGACGAACATGCCGGATCTTGTGCTAGTGGAGGAAAGATGAGGTTTGGGAGGTTGTGAGGTGGAGTTTAGAGGTTCTAGGGTTAGGGCAAAGTAGTGGAAGGTGAATGGGAGAGATGGAATGAGAATGAGGGGTTTTAGGACCCCTTATAAGTTGGCTCGGGTGGGACCCGGTTGGGCCGGTTCACCGCCACCCGTCGACCGGTGCGGAGCTAGCAGTCGACCGCTATGGTCAAAAACCCCTCGTTTTGTAATTTTTTTGTTTCTTTCTATTTTGTTTCTTTTATATATATATATGGGGGGACCATCAACCGACCGTCAGATCTGGAGCCAACGTCATGAAGTGGAGGGAAGGAAATAGATGCTGGTTTGAGGGAAGTTTCTAACTCCCCCTCAGAAGTTACCTTAGGTCCGACATCACTGAGTCCACAATTATTTATCCAAGGAATATCTGGCCTTAGAAATTTTTTTTTTTAATGGGTGCTATACATATACTTACATTCAAGCATGCATGAGTGTATGTGAACACACAAGGTAATAAAAGTAAAGATAATATGCTGGTGTTTTTCTACCCTTGATGCATATGAGCTTCTACAAATGCAGATCTTAACCTAAGTGCAAACCTATGCATGTATGCTCTCACCCTTTCACATCCTAAGTTCTCTTCTTATCTTGTTAAATTGATCCTGATTGAGGGGTTTGGTGAAATTGTCAGCTAGCTGATTGTGTGTGTCAATGAAATTCAATTCAAAGACCCCCTTTCCTACATGATCTCTCAGAAAATAATGACGAATATCAACATGCTTGGTTCTAGAATGTTGAACAGGGTTTTTAGACAAGCTGATTGCACTGGTATTATCACACAAGATTGGCACACATTTCATCTCAATATCTAAATCAAGCAGTTGATTTTTGATCCAAAGTACTTGGGCTCCACAACTTCCGACAGCTACATATGCAGCCTCGACCGTTGAGAGAGCTACTGAATGTTATTTCTTGGAGGCCAAAGAGACTAGGCACCCACCAAGAAACTGACAGTACCCACTAGTACTTTTACGATCTACAATGCATCCAACATAATCTGCATCGGTGGATACAATCAAATCAAAAGAACTACCGATGGGAAACCACAAGCCAAAATCTATTGTGCCAAGTAAATATCTAAAAATGCGTTTAACAGTCGATAAGTGAGATTCTTTAGGGCATGACTGAAAATGGGCACAAAGACATACAGTGAATTGAATGTCAGGGCGGCATGCTGTAAGATACACTAGTGATCCGATCATACCTCGAAACAGTGTCGGATCTACTGTTTTACCATTTTCATCTTTCTCTAACTTCGAGGTTGTGGCCATTGGAGTTGACAAAGGTTTTGCTTCAACCATCCCATATTTCTTCAAAAGCTCCATTGTGTACTTGGCTTGACTTATGAAAATGCCCTCAGGTGTTTGCTTCACCTGCGGTCTAAGAAAGAATGTTAGTTCACCCACTAGGCTCATCTCAAATTCACCTTGCATAATTTCTACAAATTCATCACATAGCACATTATTAGTAGCTCCATAAATTATGTCATCCACATACACTTGAACTACTAATATATCTTTACTGGATTTCTTTGTGAAAAGTGTTTGATCAACCTTACCTCTCTTGAAATCATTTTCAATCAGAAATGACGTGAGCCGTTCATACCATGCCCTTGGTGCTTGCATCAGTCCGTACAAGGCCTTCTAGAGCTTGTACACATGTTGTGGATGTTTGAGGTCTTCAAAACCTGGATGTTGTTCTACAAAAACATCATCTTTGATATACCCATTTAGAAATGCAGATTTAACATCCATTTGAAACAATTTAATGTTAGATGAGCAAGCATAAGACAATAAGATCCGGACTGCTTCTAGATGAGCAACCGGTGCAAATGACTCATCAAAGCCAATACCCATCTCCTGGCTATACCCTTTGGCCACAGGCCGGGCCTTGTTCCTAACAACCAATCTCGTTTCATTTAACTTATTTCTGAAAACCCATCGGATTCCGATAATGGATTGATTCTTAGGTCGTGGCACTAGAGTCCACACCCGGTTTCTTTCGAACTAGTGCAACTCTTCATGCATAGCCTGGATCCAGGATTCATTTTGAAGAGCTTCATGGATATACTTAGGCTCTTCCTGTGAGATTAAGGCTATCAAATCCTCTTCTACTACTTGCCTTAAAGATGCTCTAGTTCTTACCCCATCTTGAGGATTACCAATTATGTTTTCAGTTGGATGATCCTTTAAGAATGTGGAGGTGCTTGGCAAGTTGGGGTGCTACACCTGCTGCTCTTATAGTGTTTCAATTGAAGGATCTTCATCTTTTTCACTATTTCTAGGTATTCCTTCCTTTGGTTCATCCTTGGCTATCGATATTCTAGCATTAGTTGAGTTTTTGGGGACTTCTCCTGCATCCACCATTTGAGTAGTCAGTTTTACTTTAGATTCATCAAAAATTACATGAGGACTTTCTTCAACAACCAAAGTCCATTTATTAAACACTCAATAAGCTCTAGAATTAAGTGCATAGCCTAGGAAAGTTCTCTTGTCACTTTTCTCATCAAACTTAGCTATGTTGGACTTACCATTGTTCAAGATGAAACATGAACATCCAAAGGCTTTAAGATGGGAGATATTCGGTTTCTTACCCTTGTAGAGCTCATAAGGAGTATTCTTCAAAATAGGCCTTATCATTGCCCAGTTGATAATGTAACATGCTGTGCTTACCGTCTCAGCCCATAAATATTTTGGTAGAGAGTTTTCACTTAACATGGTCCGTGCCATGTCTATCAATGTTCTGCTTTTCCTCTCTACCACTCCATTTTGTTGGGGCGTCCTTGGTGATGAGAAGTTGTGTGTATACCCGTGCTCTTCACAGAAATTGCTGAACTTATGATTTTTAAATTCGCCACCATGATCACTTTGGATAGTAGTGATAAGGTAGCCTCTATCATTTTGAATTTTCCTGCAAAACACTTGAAATTCTATCAATGCATCATTTTTATTAAATAGAAATAACACCCAAGTGAATCTGGAATAATCATCAACAATCACAAAACCATAGGATTTCCCTCCTAGGCTGGATGTCCTAGTTGGTTCAAACAGATCGAGATGCAGCAATTCCAAAGGCCGGGAGGTAGAAACAATGTTCTTATTCTTGAAGGATATGCCTGTTTGCTTGCCTTTTGTGTAAGCCTCACAGATTTTATCACTTTCAAATTTTAATTTGGCAAACCATGTACTAAGTCATGTTTAGACAACTTGGAGATTACTCCAAAACTAGCATGACCTAGTCTTCGATGCCATAGCCATGCATTATCAAGATTGTTTGCTACCAAGCAGACGTAATCACTAGAAACATCATCTAGATCAATAGTATAGACATTGTTGCTCCTTTTACCGATGAATCTGATTTCATTTGAGATCTTATTCACGACAAGGCAATGAGTTTCATCAAAAATAATCTTAAAGCCTTTGTCACACAGTTGGCTTATGCTCAGCAAGTTATGATTCAAACCTTTCACCAAAAAATATTTTTAATTAGGGTTTTAGAAATCCTACCTATATTGCCAATTCCAATTATTTTACCTTTATCTTTTCCACCAAAAGCAATTGAGCCTCCATCCTTATCTTGCAGCATAGAGAACGCCTTCCGGTCCCCTGTCATATGCCTTGAGCAGCTGCTGTCCAAGTACCACTTGCTCCCCCTGACTTCAAGACATATCTGTAAGAAATAAAATTCTCATGCAGTTGTTTTTGGTACCCAAACTAGTTTGGGTCCGTAGGAGTTAGTCCAATTTTGTGCATATCTTTTCTTAGTCCAAAAAGCATGATTTCTTGGTGAGTTTTGGTTGAACCAGTAATTTGCAACAACATGACCAAATCTACCACAATGATAACAATTAACAGGTGCAAACTTTCTTTAAAATTATCGCCGTTTGGGTTAGACATGTTTTGGCTTAGAGTTGGAACATGAAGCATGATTGTTTTCTTTTTCATGAACATAGGATGTAGGGATCTTACGCTCAAAATATTTTTTATTTTGGGGAATGTATCCCAATCCTTCCTTCTGGAAGTTGACTTTCACTCCCAACAAGTTATCTAAGTTTTATTTGCCCTTGACAAACCCAGATAAGGTGGACTAAAGTTCAGCCACCTTTTCACCCAGACTCACATTTTTCTTTTCAAGTTCTAAATTTGTGGATTTCAGAACTTATTCTTCATTTTTCAACTTCTCAACAGCATTTTCAATTTCTAAAAATTTACACATCAATTCCTCCTGATTTTTCTCACTGGCTGAAATTATTTGTAACATGCTTTCTTTTTCTTCTGTCAGCACAAACCATTCATGTTCCAATTTTTCAAACTTAACAAAAATATCCTCATTTGTTAACTCATCAATCTTTTTCTTGAGATTTTTGTTTTTAGATATGATTTTCTTATATTTCAAATACAACTTCTCATATTCTGATTCCCATTGTTCATTTGAGATAAAATCATGGTAAGAATTTACCTTGGTTGAGTCATCCTCATGTGCCATGAGGCACATGCTTTCCACGAGCTCTTGTATCTCCTCATTGGACGGTTCGTCCTCTTCATCGCTCCATGTGGCGACCATGACTTTGGGATGTCTGAATTTATCTTTCTTGAATTTATTCTTCAGATTTGGGAACTCTCCCCTCTTGTGCCCGAGCTTCTTGCATTCGTAGCATATGATGATACTTGGTTTGCTTGGCTCGCCCTTGGTTTGAGTGGGCTTCCTTTGCCCCTTTCTGAAATTGCCTTGGAAGTTTCTCTTCTTCCTCAAAAACTTTTTCACTTGGCGAGTTATCATGGCCAAGTCTTCTTCTTTGTTGCTTCCTTCACTTGATTCTTCTTCTTGAGAGTCGTCATCAGATTGGTGAGATCTCAATCCAATTGCTTTCTTCTTCTTTGTATCTTCCTCGGTTGTTCTCTTTACATTTATCTCATAGGTCATGAGCGACCCTATGAGTTCATCCAAGGAAAGTGTAGACAGATTTATCGAATCTTCAATCACTGTGGCTTTTATGTGCCACGCGGATGGAAGTGACCTCAGAACTTTCCTCACCAGGTCGGAGCTTGTGTACTCCTTCCCAAGGCTTTTGAGACCATTCGTGATCTCAGTTAGCCTTGCAAACATTTCTGAAATTGTTTCTTCGGGTTTCATTTTAAACAGCTCGTAATCTCCAACTAGAAGGTTTGCCTTGGTTTCCTTGACCTCGAAGGTTCCTTCATATATGAGCCGTAACTTGTCCCACATTTCCTTCACTGAGCTACACATGGATACACGAGAAAATTCATTATGATGTATAGAACATTGCATAATATTCATAGAATTAAAATTGATAGTGCATTCTTTAATCTCCTCGGGTGTCCATTTCTCTTCATCGTTAGAGATTTTGTAGGGACCCTTGTCCACAACTCTCCAGATCTCATACTATTAGGCTCTCATGAAAACATACATTCTATTTTTCCAATAGGAGTAATTTGAGCCATCGAAGTATGGAGGACGATGAATGGAGTGACCTTCAGGCATCATACCCTTGTTTTCCATTGATCTGGATCTTACTCTAGATCGTTAGATATGAAAGAAATATAGCCTTAGCTCTAATACCAATTGAAGTCCCGCGATCAAGGACACCCAAGAGGGGGGGTGAATTGGGTGATTATAGATTTTAAAAACTTTTACCCGATTTAAAACATGTATTAAGAGCAAGCAACAAACAAGAATAGATCTGATGGATTACAAAATGAATCTGGCCAAATCAACCCTTACAGCAGTTCTTTGGTACCAGGTGGAGTTTAGGAATCCGAAGATTCTCTCACACAAGATATTTTCCTCCCGACAAGACTGACCGTGTCGATCAGAAGCTACCTTTTGATATACCAAGGATCTTCCGTAGAAAGGTCAAAACAGCTAGATCTAAACAAAGAAACTAGATAATGATGCAATAACCAAAAGAGCTAGAGCAGAATTGGAGGTAGAAGATAAGGAGCAAACCACACATAAGATAATGATTTTTAGGTGGTTCGGATGCAACAACTACAACCTACGTCCACCCCTCACCGACTGTGAGGTTTCACACACTATCTTGTAGAAGGTTACAAGATGAAAACACACACACACATGTGAGGATCTCGGAACTCTCACGAAGGTGAACAAACACCGAATCACAAAGAGATGTGAAGAAGTAAACACTCACTCACACACACACACACACACACACACAGATTTGCGTAGATCCACACACACACAAGTATTCAGATGTTACAAGAATACACACTTGAATCTTAAATAAAAATCAAATGGAAGACATAAAAAGAAAACTTTAGATTCAAGCTCCCCCTTAGTTGATGAAGAAGGTTTTGGATGTAGCTTGATCTTCACTTGGCTTGAGGTTGATCAGCTCCAGATGTGGCTTGAATCATTTGAGGATGGATGAATATCTTCCTTCTCGGAGCACTGTTCACAGCTATAGTACCAGCACTTGAATCTCCCCTTGATAGCCTCCCTTAGCCTTCTTGGATTGATTGGGGGTACAAGCCTCAATAAGATGTTTTTATAACTCTTGAATGGTCAAGGGACAAGCCAGGAATCAGATCTACAAATCTTTGGAAGATTGGTGGCTTTGGGATTAAACAACTCCTAGAAGATAGACTTCCCACGTTGAGAACAAAAGGTCAAAAATAGGGACTTTTCGAAGCTGGCGGCGGACCTATACACTGGGGCAGTCGACCGAAATTTTACAAGAAATTGGCTTTCCTTGGTGGGAAAATCGGTCGACCGCTGGCTGGGATTCTTGCAAAAAATAAGGATGTTAGCCAATGCAATATAATACATGAATGAATCAGTTTATGGCTACCTTGTTCCAATCAAGGTGAGTGGGTTTAGCTTAGCCTGGGTGGTTTAGAAACCAAAACAAGGATTTATTCATTTGGAAGGCTTTAAACAATTAAGCATAGTACGGGGTGAAGTATGCTTTAAATGCGTATTAAATTCAAACTTGATTGTTGATACATAGCACGTAAGAAAACAAATAACTTGGGTTTTGTTACCATCAAAATCACCTGGATATACTCAACAATCACCCCTTTTTTGATGATGACAAAACTGAAGGGGATTTGAAATACATGAACGTGCCATTGAGCAATGTTTGAAAACTAAGATCAAAGATCAAAATCAAAGTATTTCACTCACCTCCCGTCACGCCAGCGACCACAAACCATTCAAACATTTTATTTGTCAATTAGAAGAGAAATGAGATACAAGAGCCAACCATTTGACATCAAACACCAGTTGCATTCAATTCATCATTTCATTACGAGGTACATTAGTGCAAGAGTGAATGCATGACTCTAGACTTAAGAGACTAAACAAATGCATAAAAACATAACGGACTCATGATCCTCACATGATCAAACACACAACCACACACTGACATACATAAATATATAGAGCCTGCACTACTACTTCTCCCCCTTTGGCATCATCAAAAGAGGATAGGATAGACGAAGGGGGACCCAAGTGACGCAAAACCAAAGGACAGCAAGCTAGAGGGAGAAAAAGGAAAAATCCTCAAGGAGCATCTATAGGTGGCTGATCCTCTAGAGGAGGGGGCTAGTAACCAAGGCGATGGCGAATGTCTTCAAGAGCATGAAGTTGAGCGTGAAGAGTATCCCGAATATGGACAAAAGTGAGGTCACGAGCCACATCACGACGAGCCATGCCAAGAAGGGTCGTGTTCATGATGTGAAAGCACTGGCTGGAATCAGCAACACTGTTGGTAAGGCTAGTCATATGAGTGGAGAGGGAATCCAGAGCAGTGGAGAAGGAGTCTATCCGACCTGACATGGTGTCAATCACATTGCCCATGGTGTCAACGCGATCCCCGAGGGTAGAAAGTCCCACCCTAAAAGTATCCACACGAGTCTCTAGCCTAGTGAACTGCCTGTCAAAAACCTCGTAGTCTACCCAAGAAGGCTGTGTGGCACCCTGAGTGGAGGACTCTCCATGATGAAACTGAGGTGGAGGAGGCATCTCCGGATCCATATGCTGTGGTGATGGTGGAGGAGGCAGCTCCTCGGCCTGAACTGGAGGGGGAACATCCCCTTGATCCTGTTGCTGTTCTTGCCTTTGCTCTTCCTCACTGTCAAATTCATCCCCATAAGTCGGCACATCCCGAAGTAGCTCACCATCGGGACCATAGTAATATCCCACATCTGTAAGGATGTTATGCTTATTGTAAATATCATCCTGGTGAACATAGATAAACTATTCTTCTGCTAAATTGATCCCAACATGAATGAATACCCTGGTCAACTGTGAAGCATACGGTAAAGATCGCCGCAGATTTGTTTGGCAAGCTCCAATGAGAGTCGTCATGAGGTGACCCATGTTGATTTGTATACCATTCATGACATTGTAAAACAAGAATTTATGAACTTCTGTGACTTAATATCTGCTGTCACTCTTTGGATAAATGAGGGAGGTGAACATATGATGCAAAACACGCTACAGTGGTGGAAAATGATTTGCATTCAATTCAATCAAGTTGCTAACACCACGCACGTAATAACAACCAGTCATAGCAAGAAATGTGTCCTCAACCTCCCCATGACCAAACACCAAGTCGGCTCCTCTAGCCGCAACTCCTAAGCTTCTCTCAAAAAGATCAGGAGTAATGTGAATCTCAACCCCTTGAACAACAGTAAATAACTGCTCATTTCTTGCAACCAATTTCTCATAGAACTGCTGTACTAGATTGGGGTAATGACGGTTATATCTAGAGACGAAATCAGTCCAACCCGGCTGAATCTCAAAGACTGCACATATATCGGGCAAGAGCTCATTCACCTCGTGGAAATCGACCAGTCGAGGATCGATGATGGGACGAATAAGCAACCTAGGTGCTCGACGCGGTGCAGGCGCCCACTATCGTGGAGGGGCAAGTGCCTCGCGTCTCTGGCCACTCCCTTCCCCTTGGGTAGAACGACGAGAGCTTCGTCTAGGTGGCATCCCGAACTAGAAACCCAGAAGAGAGGACCCTCGTCCCGGGGAGTGAAGATAGATCAACGGACACTCCAAGGGCTTGCAAAAAACCTTCTCCACAAATTGGAACCAAGGTAGGAACTCCATGAACGCAGGAACGGTCTAATGGAGTTTGTCCCGAAATCATGACGAACATGTCAGATCTTGTGCGGGTAGAGGAAAGATAAGGTTTGAGAGCTTGGGAGGTGGAGTTTGGAGGTTCTAGGCTTAGGGAAAAGTAGTGGAAGGTGAATGGGAGAGATGGAATGAGAATGAGGGGTTTTAGGACCCCTTATAAGTTGGCTCGAGTGGGACCCGGTCGGGTCAGTTCACCGCCACCGGTCGACCGGTGCGGAGCTAGCGGTCGACCGCTAGGGTCAAAAACTCCCCATTTTGTAATTTAATTTTTTTGTTTCTTTTTTCCTTTTTTTTGTATATGGGGGGACCATCAACCGACCATCAGATATGGAGCCAACCTCATGAAGTGGAGGGAAGGAAATAGATGCAGGTTTGAGGGAAGTTTCTAACTCCCTCTCAGAAGTTACCTTAGGTCCGACATCATTGAGTCCACAATTATTTATCCAAGGAATATCTGGCCTTAGAAAAACTTTTCAAGGAGGGCTATACATATAATTACATTCAAGCATGCAGGAGTGTATGTGAACACACAAGGTATTAAAAGTAAAGACAATATGCATGTTTTCTTACCCTTGATGCATATGAGTTTCTACAAATGTAGATCTTAACCTAAGTGCAAACCTATGCATGTATGCTCTCACCCTTGCACATCCCAAGTTCGCTTCTTATCTTGTTAAATTTATCTTGGTTGAGGGGTTTGGTGAAAATGTCAGCTAGCTGATTGTGAGTGTCAATGAAATTCAATTCAAAGACCCCATTTCCTACATTATCTCTAAGAAAATGATGACGAATATCAATATGCTTGGTTCTAGAATGTTGAACAGGGTTTTTAGACAAGCTGATTGTACTGGTATTATCACACAAGATTGTCACACATTTCATCTCAATATCTAAATCAAGCAATTGATTTTTGATCCAAAGCACTTGGGCTCCACAACTTCCGGCGGCTACATATTCAGCCTCGGCCGTTGAGAGAGTTACTAAATGTTGTTTCTTGGAGGCCCATGAGACTAGGCACCCACCAAGAAACTGACCGTACCCACTAGTACTTTTATGATCTACAATGCATCCGGCATAATCTGCATCGGTGTATGCAATCAAATCAAAAGAACTACCGATGGGAAACCACAAGCCAAAATTTATTGTGCCAAGTAAATATCTAAAAATGCATTTAACAGTCGATAAGTGAGATTCTTTAGGGTATCACTAAAAATGGGCACAAAGACATACACTGAATTGAATGTCAGGGCGGCATGCTGTAAGATACAGTAGTGATCCGATCATACCTCGAAATAATGTAGGATCTACTATTTTACCATTTTCATCTTTGTCTAACTTCGAGGTTGTATCCATTGGAGTTGACAAAGGTTTTACTTCAGCCATCCCATATTTTTTCAAAAGCTCCATTGTGTACTTGGTTTGGCTTATGAAAATGCCCTCAGGTGTTTGCCTCACCTGCAGTTCAAGAAAGAATGTTAGTTCACCCATTAGGCTCATCTCAAATTCACCTTGCATAATTGCTACAAATTCATCACATAGCACATTATTAGTAGCTCCAAAAATTATGTCATCCACATACACTTGAACTATTACTATATCTTTACCTGATTTCTTTGTGAAAAGTGTTTGATCAACCTTACCTCTCTTGAAATCATTTTCAATCAAAAATGACGTGAGCCATTCATACCATGCCCTTGGTGCTTGCTTCAGTCCGTATAAGGCCTTCTGGAGCTTGTACACATGTTGTAGATGTTTGGGGTCTTCAAAACCTGGAGGTTGTTCTATAAAAATATCATCTTCGATATGCCCATTTAGAAATGCAGATTTAACATCCATTTGAAACAATTTAAAGTTAGATGAGCAAGCATAAGATAATAAGATCTGGACTGCTTCTAGACGAGCAACCGGTGCAAAAGACTCATCAAAATCAATACCCATCACCTGGCTATACCCTTAGGTCACAAGCCGGGCCTTGTTCCTAACAACCAATCCCGTATCATTTAACTTATTTCTGAAAACCCATCGGGTTCCGATAATGGATTGATTCTTAGGCCGTGTCACTAGAGTCCACACCTGGTTTCTTTCGAACTGGTGCAACTCTTCATGCATAGCCTAGATCCAGGATTCATTTTGAAGAGCTTCATGGATATCCTTAGGCTCTTCTTGTGAGATTAAGGCTATCAAATCCTCTTCTTCTACTTGCCTTAAAGATGCTCTGGTTCTTACCCCATCTTGAGGATTACCAATTATATTTTCTGCTGGATGAGCCTTTAAGAATGTGGATGTGCTTGGCAAGTCGGGGTGCTACACTTGCTACTCTTGCAGTGTTTCAATTGAAGGATCTTCATCTTCTTCACTCTTGCTAGGTATTCCTTCCTTTGGTTCATCCTTGACTTTAGATGTTCTAGCATTAGTTGAGTTTTTGGGGGTTTCTCCTACATCCATAATTTGAGTAGTCAGTTTTAGTTCAGATTCATCAAAAATTATATGAGGACTTTCTTCAACAACCAAAGTCCATTTATTAAACACTCGATAAGCTCTAGAATTAAATGCATAGCCTAGGAAAGTTCCCTTGTCACTTTTCTCATCAAACTTACTTAGGTTGGACTTACCATTGTTCAGGATGAAACATAAACATCCAAAAGGTTTAAGATGGGAAATATTCGGTTTCTTACCCTTGTAGAGCTCATAGGGAGTTTTCTTCAAAATGGGCATTACCATTGCCCTGTTGATGATGTAACACGCGGTACTTACCGCCTCAGCCCAAAAGTATTTTGGTAGAGAATTTTTACTTAACATGGTCCGTGCCATGCTATCAATGTTCTATTTTTTCTCTCCACCACTCCATTTTGTTGGGGCGTCCTTGGTGATGAGAAGTTGTGTGTATACCCGTGCTCTACACAGAAATTGCTGAACTCATGATTTTCAAATTTGCCACCATGATCACTTTGGATGGTAGTGATAAGGTAGCCTCTATCATTTTGGATTTTCCTGCAAAACACTTGAAATTCCATCAATGCATCATTTTTATTGGATAGAAATAGCACCCATATAAATCTAGAATAATCATCAACAATCACAAAACCATAGGATTTCCCTCCTAGGCTGGATGTCCTAGTTGGGCCAAACAGATCGAGATGCAGCAATTCTAAAGACCGGGAAGTAGAAACAATGTTCTTATTCTTGAAGGATATGTGTGTTTGCTTGCCTTTTGTGCAAGTCTCACAGATTTTATCACTTTCAAATTTTAATTTTGGTAAACCATGTACTAAGTCATGTTTAGACAACTTGGAGATTACTCCAAAACTAGCATGATCTAGTCTTCGGTGCCATAGCCATGCATTATCAAGATTGTTTGCTACCAAGCACATATCATCACTGGAAACATCATTTAGATCAATAGTATAGACATTGTGGCTCCTTTTACCGATGAATCTGATTTCATTTGAGATCTTATTCACGACAAGGCAATGAGTTTCATCAAAATAATCTCAAAGCCTTTGTCATACAGTTGGCTTTTGCTCAGTAAGTTATGATTCAAAACTTTACCAAAAGAACATTTTCAATTAGGTTTCAGAATTCTTACCTATGTTGCCAATTCCAATTATTTTACCTTTGTCTTTTCCACCGAAAGCAACTGAGCCTCCATCCTTATCTTGCAGCATAGAGAATGCCTTCCTGTCTCCTATCATATGTCTTGAGCAGCCATTGTCCAAGTACCACTTTCTCCCCTGGCCTCAAGACATATCTACAAGAAATAAAATTCTCATCCAATTATTTTTGGTACCCAAACTAGTTTGGGTCTGTAGAGTTAGTCCAATTTTGTACATATCTTTTCTTAGTCCAAAAAGCATGATTTCTTGGTGAGTTTTGTTTGAACTAGCAATTTGCAACAACATGACCAAATCAACCACAGTGATAGCAATTAACAAGTGCAAACTTTCTTTGAAATTATTGTGGTTTGGGTTGGACATGTTTTAGCTTAGAGTTGGAACATGAAGCATGATTGTTTTCTTTTCATGAACATAGGATGTAGTGATCTTACGCTCAAAAGATTTTTTATTTTGAGGAATGTACCCCAATCCTTCCTTCTGGAAGTTGACTTTCACTCCCAACAAGTTATCTAAGTTTTGTTTGCCCTTGACAAACCTAGATAAGGTGGACTGAAGTTCAACCACTTCTTCACCCAGACTCACGTTTTTCTTTTCAAGTTCTAAATTTGCGATTTCAGAACTTCTTCTTTATTTTTCAACTTCACAACAGCTTTTTCAATTCTAAAAGTTTACACATCAATTCCTCCTTATTTTTCTCACTGGCTGAAATTATTTGCAACATGCTTTCTTTTTCTTCCGTCAACTCAAACCATTCATGTTCCAATTTTTCAAACTTAACAAAAATATCCTCATGTGTTAACTCATCAATCTTTTTCTTGAGATTTTTGCTTTCAGATCTGATTTTCTTATATTTCAAATACAACTTCTCATATTCTAACTCCCATTGTTCATTTGAGATAAAATCAGGTCAGAATTTACCTCGGTTGAGTCATCCTCATGTGCCATGAGGCACAGGCTTTCACGAGCTCTTGTATCTCCTCATCGGACGATTCGTCCTCTTCATCGCTCCATGTGGCGACCATGGCTTTCGGCTTTCTGAATTTATCTTTCTTGAATTTGTTCTTCAGATTTGGGAACTCTCCCCTCATGTGCCCGGGCTTCTTGCATTCATAGCATATGATGTTACTGGTTTGCTTGGCTCGCCCTTGGTTTGAGTGGGCTTCCTTTGCCCCTTTCTGAAATTACCTTGGAAGTTTCTCTTCTTCCTCAAAAACTTTTTCACTTGGCAAGTTATCATGGCCAAGTCTTCTTCTTCGTTGCTTCCTTCACTTGATTCTTCTTCTTGAGAGTCGTCATCAAATTGGTGAGCTCTCAATCCAATTGCTTTCTTCTTCTTTGTATCTTCCTCGGTTGTTCTCTTTACATTTATCTCATAGGTCATGAGTGACCCTATGAGTTCATCCAAGGAAAGTGTGGACAAATTTTTTGAATCTTCAATCACTATGGCTTTTATGTGCCACGCGGATGGAAGTGACCTCAGAACTTTCCTCACCAGGTCGGAGCTTGTGTACTCCTTCCCAAGGCTTTTGAGACCATTCGTGATCTCAGTTAGCCTTGCAAACATTTCTGAAATTGTTTCTTCGGGTTTCATTTTGAACAGCTCGTAATCTCCGACTAGAAGGTTCGCCTTGGTTTCCTTGTCCTCGGAGGTTCTTTCATATATGAGCCATAACTTGTCCCACATTTCGTTCGCTAAGCTGCTCATGGATACACGAGAAAATTCATTAGGATGTATAGCACATTACATAATATTCATAGCATTAAAATTGACAGTGCATTTTTTAATCTCTTCGGGTGTCCATTTCTCTTCATCGTCAGAGAGTTTGTAGGGACCCTTGTCCACAACTCTCCAGATCTCATACTCCTGGGCTCTCAAGAAAACATGCATTCTATTTTTTCAATAGGAGTAATTTGAGCCATTGAAGTATGGAGGACGATGAATGGAGTGACCCTCAGGCATCATACCCTTGTTTGCCATTGATCTGGATCTTACTCTAGATCGTTAGATCTGAAAGAAATAGAGTCTTAGCTCTGATACCAATTGATGTCCGGCGATCAATGACATGCAAGAGGGGGGGTGAATTGGGTAATTACAGATTTTAAAAACTTTTACCCGATTTAAAACATGTATTAAGAGCAAGCAACAAACAAGAATAGATCTGATGGATTACAAAATGAATCTGGCCAAATCAACCCTTATAGTAGTTCTTTGTTACCAAGCGGAGTTCGGGAATCTGAAGATTCTCTCACACAAGGTATTTTCCTCCCGACAAGACTGACCGTGTCGATCAGAAGCTACCTTTTGATATACCAAGGATCTTCCGTAGAAAGGTTAAAACAGCTAGATCTAAGCAAAAAAACTAGATAATGATGCATTAAGCAAAAGATCTAGAGCAGAATTGAAGGTAGAAGATAAGGAGAAAACCACACATAAGACCACGATTTTTAGGTGGTTCGGATGCAACAAGTATAACCTACGTCCACCCCTCACTGACTGTGAGGATTCACACACTATCTTGTAGAAGGTTACAAGATGAAAACACACACACACACATGTGAGGAGTTCGGAACTCTCACGAAGGTGAACAAACACCGAATCACAAAGAGATGTGAAGAAGTAAACACTCACACACACACAAACACACACGGATCTGCGTAGATCCACACACACACAAGTATTCAGATGTTACAAGAATACACACTTGAATCTGAAATAAAAATCAAATGGAAGAAACAAAAAGAAAACTTCAGATTCAAGCTCCCCCTTAGTTGATGAAGAAGGTTTTGGATGCAGCTTGATCTTCACTTGGCTTGGGGTTGATCAGCTCCAGATGTGGCTTGAATCACTTGAGGATGGATGAAGATCTTCCTTCTCGGAGCACGGTTCACGGCTACAATACAAGCACTTGAATCTCCCCTTGATAGCATCCCTTAGCCTCCTTGGATTGATTAGGGTTACAAGCCTCAAGAAGATGTTTTTATAACTCTTGAATGGTCAGGAGACAAGCCAGGAACCAGATCCACAAATCATGAGAAGATTGGTGGCTTTGGGATTAAACAACTCCTAGAAGATAGACTTCCCATGTTGAGAACAAAAGGTCAAAAATAGGGGCTTTTCGAAGCTGGCGGTCGACCTGTACACTGGGGCGGTTGACCAAAATTTTATAGGAAATTGGCTTTCCTTGCTGGGAAACCCGATCGACCGCTCCTTGCTGGCGGTCGACCACTGGCTGGGATTCCTGCAAAAAATAAGGATGTTAGCTAATGTAATATAATACATGAACGATCAGTTTATGGCTACCTTGTTCCAATCAAGGTGAGTGGGTTTAGCTTAGCCTTGGTGGTTTATGGATCAAGATGGATTTATGGATTTGGAAGGGTTCAAACAATTAAGCATAGTACATGGTGAAGTAGGCTTTAAATGCATATTAAATTCGAAATTGATTGTTGAAACATAGCGCGTGAGAAAGCATATAACCTGTGTTTTGTTATCATCAAAATCACCTGGATATACTCAACAATCTCCCCCTTTTTGATGATGACAAAACTGAAGGGGTTTTGAAATACATGAACGTGCCTTTGAGCAATGTTTAAAAAGTGAGATCAAAGTTCAAAATCAAAGCATTTCACTCACATCCCATCAAGCCATCTAACGCAAATCATTCAACACTTTATTTTCCAATTAGAAAGTAAATGTGATACAAGAGCCAACCATTTGAGATGAAACGCCAATTGCATTCAATTCATCATTTCATTACAAGGTACATTAGTGCGAGAGCGAATGCACGACTCTAGACTCAAGGAACTAAACTAATGCATAAAATAGAACTGACTCATGATCCTCACATGATCAGACATGCAAACACATAACCACACACGGACATACATAAATATATAGAGCTTGCACTACTACTTCTCCCCCTTTGGCATCATCAAAAGGGGATAGGATAGACGAAGGGGAACCCAAGTGACACAAAACCAAAGGACTGCTAGCTAGAGGGAGAAAAAAGAAAAATCCTCAAGGTGCATCTGAAGGTGGCTGATCCTCTAGAGGAGGGGTCTGGTAACCAAGGTGATGGTGAATGTCTTTAAGAGCATGAACTTGAGTGTGAAGAGTATCCCGAATACGGCCAATGGCTAGGTCACGAGCAGCATCACGACGAGCCATGCCAAGAAGGGTCATGTTCATGATGTGGAAGCACTGGCTGGAATCAGCAACACTGTTGGTAAGGCTAGTCATATGAGTGGAGAGTGTGGCCATTTGAGTGGAGAGGGAATCTAGAGCAGTGGAGAAGGTATCTCTGTGACCTGACATGGTGTCAACCACATTGCCCAAAGTGTCAACGCGATCCCTGAGAGTAAAAAGTCGATCCCCAAAAGTATCCACACGTGTCTCTAGCCCAGTAAATTGCCTGTTAAAAACCTCATAGTCTACCCAAGAAGATTGTGTGGCCCCCTGAGTGGAGGACTCTCCATGATGGAACTGAGGTGGAGTAGGCATCTCCGGATCCATATGATGCGGTGAGGGTGGAGGAGGCAGCTTCTCGGCCTCAACTGGAGGGGGAACATACCCTTGATCCTGCTGATGTTCTTGTTCCTACTCTTCCTCACTATTAAATTCGTCCCCATAAGTAAGCACATCCCGATGTAACTCACCATCGGGACCTTAGTAATATCCCATATCTGTAAGGACCGTATGCTTATTGTAAATATCATCCTGCAAACATAGATAAACTATTCTTCTGCTAAATTTATCCCAACATGAATGAATACCGCGGTCAACTGTGAAGCATACGACAAAGATTGCCGTAGATTTGTTCGACAAGCTCCAATAATAGTCGTCATGAGGCAACCCATGTTGATTTGTATACCATTCATGACATTGTAAAATAGGAATTTATGAACTTCTGTGACTTCATTTCTACAGTCACGCTTTGGATAAATGAGGGAGGGGAACATATGATGCAAAACACGCTGCAGTGGTAGAAAATGATTTGCCAATTAAGTTGCCGACACCACGCACGTAATAACAGCCATTCATAGCAAGAAATGTGTCCTCAACCTCCCCATGACCAAAAATCAAGTCGGCTCCTCTAGCCGCAACTCCTAAGCTTCTATCAAAAAGATCAGGAGTAATGTGAATCTCAACCCCTTGTACAACAGTAAATAATTGCTCATTTCTTGCAACCAGGTTCCCATAGAACTGCTGTACTAGACTGGGGTAATGACGGTTATATCTAGAGACAAAATCAGTCCAACCCGGATGAATCTCAAAGACTGCACATATATCGGGCAAGAGCTCATTCACCTCGTGGAAATTGACCAGTCGAGGGTCAATGATGGGACGAATAAGCAAGCTAGGTGCTCGATGCTGTGTAGGCGCCCGCTGTGGTGGAGGGGCTGGTGCCTTGCCTCTCTGGCCACTCCATTCCCCTTGGGCAGAACGCTGAGAGCTTCGTCTAGGCGGCATCCCGAACCAGAAACCCGGTGAAAAACCCTTGATGAGAGGACCGTCGTCCCGGGGAGTGAAGATAGATCAACCGACACTCCAGGGTCTCTCAAAAGACCTTCTCTACAAACTGGAACCAAGGTGGGAACTCCACGAATGCACGAACGGCCGAATGGAGTTCGTCCCAAAATCGTGACAAACACGCCAGATCTTGTGCGGGTGGAGAAAAGATGAGGTTTGGGAGCTTGGGAGGTGGAGTTTGGAGGTTCTAGGGTTAGGGCAAAGTAGTAGAAGGTGAATGGGAGAGATGAAATGAGAATGAGGGGTTTTAGGACCCCATATCAGTTGGCTCGGGTGGGACCCGGTCGGGCCTGTTTGCCGTCACCGGTCAACTGGTGCGGAGCTAGCGACCGACCGCTAGGGTCAAAAACTCCCCATTTTGTAAGTTTTTTTGTTTCTTTTTCTTTTCATTCTTTTTTTTTATATATGGGGGGACTATCAACCGACCGTCAGATCTGGAGCAAACGTCATGAAGTGGAGGGAAGGAAATAGATGCAAAATTGAGGGAAGTTTCTAACTCCCCCTCAGAAGTTACCTTAGGTCCGACATCACTGACTCCACAATTATGTATCCAAGGAATATCTGGCCTTAGCATTTTTTTTTCAAGGAGGGCTATACATATAATTACAATCAAGCATGCAGGAGTCTACGAGAACACACAAGGCATTAAAAGTAAAGACAATATGCATGTTTTCCTACCCTTGACGCTTATGAGTTTCTACAAATGCAGATCTTAACCTAAGTGCAAACCTATGCATGTATGCTCTCACCCTTGCACATCCCAAGTTCTCTTCTTATCTTGTTAAATTGATCCTGGTTGAGGGGTTTGGTGAAAATGTCAGCTAGCTGATTGTGTGTGTCAATGAAATTCAACTCAAAGACCCCTTTTCCTACATGATCTCTCAAAAAATGATGATGAATATCAATACGCTTGATTCTAGAATGTTGAATAGGGTTTTTAGACAAGCTGACTGCACTGGTATTATCACACAAGATTTGCACACATTTCATCTCAATATCTAAATCAAGCAGTTGATTTTTGATCCAAAGTACTTGGGCTCCACAACTTCCAACGGCTACATATTCAGTCTCGGCCGTTGAGAGAGCTATTGAATGTTGTTTCTTGGAGGCCCATGAGACTAGGCACCCACCAAGAAACTGACAGTACCCACTAGTACTTTTGCGATCTACAATACATCCGGCATAATCCGCATCGGTGTATGCAATCAAATCAAAAGAACTACCGATGGGAAACCACAAGCTAAAATCTATTGTGCCAAGTAAATATCTAAAAATATGTTTAACAGCCGATAAGTGAGATTCTTTAGGGCATGACTGAAAATAGGCACAAAGACATACACAGAATTGAATGTCAGGGCGGCATGCTGTAAGATACAGCAGTGATCCGATCATACCTCAAAATAGTGTAGGATCTACTATTTTACCATTTTCATCTTTGTCTAACTTCGAGGTTGTGGCCATTGGAGTTGACAAAGGTTTTTCTTCAGCCATCCCATATTTCTTCAAAAGCTCCATTGTGAACTTGCCTTGGCTTATGAAAATGTCCTCAGGTCTTTGCTTCACCTGCAGTCCAAGAAAGAATGTTAGTTCACCCATTAGGCTCATCTCAAATTCACCTTACATAATTTCTGTAAATTCATCACATAGCACATTATTAGTAGCTCCATAAATTATGTCTTCCACATACACTTGAACTACTAATATATCTTTACCTGATTTCTTTGTAAAAAGTGTTTGATCTACCTTACCTCTCTTGAAATCATTTTCAATCAGAAATGACGTGAGCCGTTCATACCATGCCCTTGGTGCTTGCTTCAGTCCGTACAAGGCCTTCTGGAGCTTGTACACATGTTGTGGATATTTGGGGTCTTCAAAACCTGGAGGTTGTTCTACAAAAACATCCTCTTTTATATACCCATTTAGAAACGTAGATTTAACATCCATTTGAAATAATTTAAAG
The DNA here is from genome assembly GCA_022559845.1 of Amorphophallus konjac. Lineage (NCBI taxonomy): Eukaryota > Viridiplantae > Streptophyta > Magnoliopsida > Alismatales > Araceae > Amorphophallus > Amorphophallus konjac. The sequence goes on along the minus strand of CM040122.1, from coordinate 314,231,405 downwards.
TTAGATGAGCAAGTATAAGACAATAAGATCCGGACTGCTTCGAGACGAGCAACTGGTGCAAATGACTCATCAAAATCAATACCCATCTCCTAGCTATACCCTTTGGCCACAAGCCGGGCCTTGTTCCTAACAACCAATCTCATATCATTTAACTTATTTCTGAACACCCTTCAGGTTCCGATAATAGATTGATTCTTAGGCCGTGGCACTAGAGTCCACACCTGGTTTCTTTCGAACTAGTGCAACTCTTCATGCATAGCCTAGATCAAGGATTCATTTTGAAGAGCTTCATGGATATCCTTAGGCTCTTCCTGTGAGATTAAGGCTATCAAATCCTCTTCTTCTACTTGCCTTATAATGCTCTGGTTCATACCCCATCTTGAGGATTACCAATTATATTTTCAGTTGGATGATCCTTTAAGAATGTGGAGGTGTTTGGTAAGTCGGGGTGCTACACTTGCTACTCTTACAGTGTTTCAATTGAAGGATCTTCATCTTCTTCACTCTTGCTAGGCATTCCTTCTTTTGGTTCATCCTTGGCTTTCGATGTTCCAGCATTAGTTGAGTTTTGGGGGGCTTCTCCTGCATCTACAATTTGAGTAGTCACTTTTAGTTCAGATTCATCAAAAATTACATGAGGACTTTCTTCAACAACCAAAGTCCGTTTATTAGACACTCGATAAGCTCTAGAATTAAGTGCATAGCCTAGGAAAGTTTCCTCATCACTTTTCTCATCAAACTTACCTATGTTGGACTTACCATTGTTCAGGATGAAACCTGAACATCCAGAGGGCTTAAGATGGGAGATATTCAGTTTCTTACCCTTGTAGAGCTCATAGGGAGTTTTCTTCAAAATGGGCCTTACCATTGCCCTGTTGATGATGTAACATGATGTGCTTACCGCCTCAGCCCAAAAATATTTAGAGTGGAGCCCTTGGACACTGTCCGTGCTCGCTCTTGCATCTTCAAGTTATAAATCAAGCTACTTCCACGAGAAATATAAATATGGCCAATAATGTAACAAGTTCAAACTATGGTTCCATGATGACAAATATCAAAGTAAGAATGCACCAAATAAGAATATGAGAGTTCAAGATGGACTTAGAACAAGGCTATGCCATGAAGAAAAATCGACAGCATAACGGCACATTCTTTAATTTCACTACAAGAAAAATGGGAAATACCGACATAATTTTCTGACGGCAATATATCCGTCAGAAAGACGTCGGAACTATTATAACTTTCCAATGGAAGATATTATGTCATAAATTCGTCGGTAAATACAGACTGATTTTTGACCTATTATTTCGGGGGGAAATATGTCTCTAAAAAGAGACAACTTTGAGACAATTTAAATTTTGTCGAAATTACGTTGGTAATTATCCACTGATTTTCGACAACAAAATTTTCGTCACTAATATTTACATATAGTTATGTAATAATTATCAGAAATGAATAGAAATATGTGTGTAAATTCTAACTTATTTCTGACTGAATAAGATTCTGTTAGAAACACCTGGAATAGCTTATGTTTAACCGTAATATGTATATGTAATAAATAACAAAAATAAATATAAATATATCAATAGTTTAGCTGGATAATATTCAAATTCAACTCCGTATTAATTAGCGGATAATATTCTAAATCGTATTTATTATTTCAGATACGGATAATATTAGAATTTGAATCGGACCAGATAAAGATATTATAATATTCATTTCATAAAATATCTGTTTATAATAATATATATCATATAATATATATATGTGTAAATAATATATTATAAAATATATAATATGAAATATAAAATATAAAAATATGATAAGATGGAAGATTGTTACACTTCCAGAAACTATAATAACTACCCCATTTTAACTATTTGACTTCTAAGATTAAAACCAGCCGTAGTGAGACCCTTCATCTTTAAAAACCTCAACTCATGAGTAGTTGGCATAAGTTGGGAGAGACCATTCGTCTTCCACCGACTTTAGGTCTTCCACCGACTTTAGTAAACAAATACGAATATTTTACTAGCAACATGAGTGCAGGACACCAGGACTGCAGGAGGGAGAGACATGTGCCATGAGCCACCATTTTTTCTGTTTATTAATGCCCCTCTCTCTCTCTGTCTCTCTCTCTGTCTCTCTCTCTCTCTCTTTCATTTGTCACCACTATAACTATTTTTCACGTTTAAACACTCATTTGTTACCCTTAGAAGCTATTAGTCACCCTTAGGACCCATTTGTTACCCTTAGAAGCATTTATCACCCTTACGACCTGTTTGTCACCCTTACGACGTATTTCTTACCCTTAGAAGCCATTTGTTTTTCCCCCATCCCTTGCTTTTCCCCCCTCGCAGCTGACCATCGCCACCTTATCCCCGTGTGCCCACAGGTGCCCTGCGCACCCTCCCTCTCCTCTGCGAACCAGCACTGCCGTGAGTGCCGGCCAGCCCACCGTCGCGCTCCCCCTTGCAACCACTCTGGTAGAGCACCGCTGCCCCTCCGGTGCCATGCTGTGGTAGTCGGCCGCTATTCCAGCCGGACCCGCCCACCGGCTGCCATCCAGCATCGTTGCAGCCGCCGTGCTCGGCCGCCCATTGCCATTCTGCCCCCGCCGCTTGCGCAGGGCCTCTATAACATCACATCCAAGGTGTCACTGCCATGGTTTAATCCCTCATGTCATGATTCCTAATTTCATCTCTCAGTTCACATGTTGGATGTATTTTTATTTTGTTTAATATAATATTTTAGGATGTACAAAAGTGGAAAATAGTCCATTTTTAATGGAGATGCTGTCAAAATTTTTTAGAATGCTCGCTCCATTCAAACCATAATTTTGAAATAAGCTCTTTTCTGAAGCAGGTATCATGATCTCTCTCTTCTGGAAATCAACAGTGACCAGCCTGTATGTGTAAACCTTTTTGTTCTGTCCTTGTCTAAAAGCAGGACCAATGGCTTGGTGAGATACCAAAGCTATTGTTCGTGCTTTTAGATCAGGACAGATGAGGAAGGTTTACACATACAAGCTGGTCGATGCTGATTCTCCAGAAGAGAGAGATCATGATACCGGCTTCAGAAAAGAGCTTCTTTCAAAATTGTGGTTTGAATGGAGCGAGTATTCTAAAAAATTGGTGTCTCAGAGGATTCTAGTGTCGAAACTTTTCAATCAGACGAGGGTGACACTGTAGAGTTGGTTGCTTCTAATCTTCGTTTGATCGAATCTGCCGAGCCACTTCGGTTGTGTATAGAGGACGAAGTGGAAGAAGTTGATCCAACTAAGCTAAATGAAGCAATTGTTGGGCAGGAGGAGTCATCTGGTGATGGTGGAGGATGATCCAACGGATATCTATTGATTTGTATTTGTAATTATAAAAAATGGCACATTTGAATTAATGTAATTGTAATTTCTTTTATTCATTGAGTTATATGTTGTGTGGATTTTATCGGGGGATGTGTGTTTTATGTTGAGTTGTGTAGGTTGTGTGTATAATTGTAGTTTTAAAGGGTGATAAATAGATAACAGAAGTAAAAGATATGTTTTGAAGCGAAATAAAGGCGATGGCTGGCGAGCGATAAGTGTGACAAATAGATGTTATGAGTGATAAATGGCCGTTAGCAGTGACAAATAACTTTGTAACAGTGACAAATATCTCATGGCAGTGAAACTTGAAGAAACTTAAGTTCGATTGAAGGGTTTAACCATGTATGGGTTTCCTAACTCTACTAACACGGATCTAAAGCTTTCCTAGTCATCAAATGACAATGATAAAATGAAGCGAAACGTTTATATTATTTTTCTATCATTTTTTACAATTAGGTGGTTTTATATTATTGTTATAGTGTTACATTTATTAATTATTAATTATATATTTTTTTTGTCAATTTTACAATTAATTTATTATTATATTGGAACATTTATTAATTATCATTTTTATGGCTTTTGTCATTTTCACAATTATTTTACTATTATTATGCTGTTACATTTATTAATTATCATTTTTATGTTTTTTCTCATTTTCAATTATTTCATTATTATTTTATCGTTATATTTACTAATTATCATTTTTAATTTTTTTGAGTTTTATCATTTTCATAATTATTTAACTATTATTATGATGTTACATTTATTAATTATCATTTTATATGGTTTTATCTTTTTCATAAGTATTTTATTATTATTATTCTATTATATTTATAAATTTTCAATTTGTATTATTTTTTGGTATTTTTATTTATTTTATAATAATTACAGTATTATATTTATTAATTATCACTGTTAGACAGAAAGAAGAACAAGTTTTGAAGTTTTGGAGTCAGTAAGTCAGATAAGCCAAAATCAAGCGCGATAGCTAACACCGCATAGTGGTGACAAATAGTCATTAGTGGTGAGAAATAGGTTTCAAGACTGACAAATATTTCCTAAGGGTGATAAATGGATAACAAAAGTAAAAGATATGTTTTGAAGTAAGACAAAGGCGCGGCTCGCGAGTGATAAGGGTGACAAATTGATGTTATGCGTGACAAATAGCCGTTAGCAGTGACAAATAACTCTGTAACGGTGACAATAGCTCAGAAAAATGGGAAATATCGACGGTATTATCCAACTAAAAAATTTTCGTCGGAAATACGTCGGAATGATTCCACTTTCATAGTTTGTTTGTTATTTTCTTGCCTATATGGCAAATTATTTTATTTATTGATTATCATTTTTTATGGATTTTTTATTGTTATATTTGTTTTCACTTTTGGGTTCACCTTCTGTATGTGAGAGCAGTGAGTAAAATGAATGATAAGGGTTATGAATGCATATTATTGGTGACAAATAAGTTGACAGAGACAACAAATGCACATTAGTGGTGACAAATAGGTTGACATGGGTGACAAATGCGCATGAGGGGTGACAAAAGGCTCTTAACAGTGAAAGAATGCACAAAGGTGACGGCTCCCAGGGGCAAAGGCGGATGGCTCCTACATGCTATAAGAGTGAAAGATGCCTATTAGTGGTGACAAATAGATCAACAGGGGGGACAAATGCGCATGAAGGGTGACAAATGGATCCTAACGATGAACTATGAGCATGAAGATAAGCCCTACTAATATTAGAACCATCGACAAACCCTACTACATATAGGGGAAGAACTCCCCTTCGTAAAGGTAACCCCTACCTGCGATGGATGGTATCCTTCATTTGACGGCAACCACATCATACAAAGATCAAGCATCCATCATGCAAAGAAAGGTTGTAGAAAAAAAAATTATATTGATAGGGGAAGAGGGTACAAGCGGTTACTCGTCCTCTTTAGGACGGAACCTGTCAGGTTGGAGGCTCAACACCCCCTTGTTACAAAACAGGCGGTCCACCTTCGCCAAGGTGTCTTGCCACCCTTGTAGGTACCCCTGCTTATATTCCTCCGAAAAGTCACCGTCGATGCTTTCCCCTAATGGCTGGTCCGGCACCGGCAGGGCTTCCTTTCAGAAGCACAGCCTTTTCACGGGAACATGCTCTGACAAAGAATCTGACTTCTCAGACGATGACATCTTCACGAGAGTGTCTTTGACCGCCAAAGGAACTTAGGACGTCCTTAGGGTTCCCCATAGAGTCTCTATTTATAGGAAGGGGACGAAACCCCCAGAGGGCTAAAGAGTCTTCGTGCCTCCCTAACTTTATGGAAATCGAAGTGACGGGACTGTGAAGATCGTTCCATCTCCCCCAACTATTCTGACTCTCGGTCCTTCCTTTTTTGTCGATCATGAGATCGCTTGGACCGAGGTTCCTTTCGTCCGGATACATCAGTCGCATAGTAGACGAGAGGCCGGAGAGAGATACTGCAACGGCTAACACTACATAGTGGTGACAAATAGTCATCAGTGGTGACAAATAGGCTTTAAGGTTGACAAATGTCTCGTAAGTGTGATAAATCAATAGCAGAAGTCACAATATGTGATGAAGCGAAACAAAGGTGATGCCTAGCTTGCATTAAGGGTGACAAATAGCTCCTTATGAGTGACTAATAGCCATTAGAGGTGACAAATAGCTCTGTAACGGTGACAAATAGCTCGTGGCAGTGAAACTTGAAGAAACTCAAGTTCGTTTGAAGGATTTAATCGTGTCCTAGCGATCCTAACTCTACCAATACAAATCTGAAGCTTTCCTAATCATCAAACGACACTGCACTTATCTTTCTAACTCGACCTACCTTTCATATGCTCAGACCTAAAATTGCACATATGCTCAGACCTAAAATTACACATACGCTCAGACCTTAATGTGCGCTCATGCACAAATGCTCAGACCTTAGTGTGCAATAGTGACAATGTGCACCGACTTTTGCATGCGGCATTTTGTTCATGTGCACTGACCTGAAATGCAACACTGAACATGTGCACCGACCTTATGTGCTTACATGCAGACATGCACTGACCTCCATATGCGGCATGCATGAACATGCACCGACCTGCATATGCAATTCTACGAGTATGCACCGACCTTCATATGCAACATGTATGAACATGCACCGACCTTCAAATGCAGCATGTATGAACATGCACGGACCTTAGTGAGAAACACATACACACTAGCATGAGAGGTTATAAGATACTAACAGTGTTGCCATAATCAAAAGTAGATTCAGAATATCACAATTTGCCAATATCCAAAAGCTGAAGACAAAATGTATTGTTGCCAATCATTAAAACTTAATTAGAAATTAAATTCAGAGAATCAAGTTAAAGGAGACACAACATGAGACACACATTATCCCACACAATCTCCCCACAACATCTGTCTCCGGATAGGTGGTGCCATCTTCTCATCTTCCAGTTGGTCTAAAATAGCCTCCTCAATGTCGTTGAACATTTCATCGTCCTCCATTACAAATTCCATTACAATGCGATCAAAGTCTACACATCACACAAAGCACGTCCATCACCAAGACATCAAAGATGACATAACCAAGTCATTGTCAACGAGTAAAATGTCCAGTACATTATTTCCCAAAGCAGACCAAGCGTAATACACTTCCTTACCTACAACAACAGTAATAACAAAGCAACTAATATGAAGAGGAGCAACACTACTAGAGTACATACTAGAACAACAATAATACAAGGCACATTTGACATTTATGTAGTCTATTGGCGTAGTGCCTGGTTCCTGGAATCATAGTCAGGCCTGGGACTTGCATGATATGTAGGCATGGGCCTTTCCTATAGTTGAGGATGATTAACATACGTATGCCTGCTATTGCTAACCCCATTTATAGCAGCATGTGCTTCCTCTACCGAGTGAAAACCCTTATAACGAGCTCCAGGGTATCCATTCACTTGGACAAAGCATTCGGGCCAACTATAATATACACCAGGTTTGCGACCAACCCACACTACATAGCATTTATACCTTCACATTTTCTGAACCTCAATTCTCTGCATGTAAGGTGTTATAAAAGATAATAGGTATAATAAACATAATAATTGCAGCAAATTTAATATGAAGTCCAATTTATAAGAGCAAGTTTGTAGATCGGAAATCATGTAGGTTTAAGGTTACACTGCATGAAGCATGATATAGTGGGGGAGGGGATTTAAGTCTGCTAGTTCAAGTGCATGAACAAGGTTTATGGCATGTGAATTAACACCCAATCAACCCTAAGCAATAGTATGCCTTAATGTGATGGAATAAAATTTGAACATATTTACATGATTTCCTGGCAAGTAATAACAATATAGAAGTCTATTTCCGTGTGCTTTTATCAAAGCAAGGTAGATGTTAGGCCTAATACAGTGTACAAAGCATACACAAAGCATGGTAGAGGTCCAACGAAAAATAATACTTGTGCAGAGTTTAAGAACAAAACAACCACTGCATCCATTTAATATGAAACTACCCAGAGCATATCATATACGAACATATGAAAGGCCTGTAAAATGCATAAACATGGAAGATGATTAAAAAAATGGAAGAGGGCATCTGCAGCAGGAACCAGTGACGACAAGGGACGAAGGAGGACACAGAGGAGACGGGCTCTTCTGCTGGGGAAGCCACCACTATGGGCACTGATGAAGGGGATGACATTGCGGAGGAGCCTTAATAACTTAAAATAAAAGAGCGGGTGTCAATGTAGGGTCACGAGTGCGATCGGTGTGTCGATTTAACATATCGCTGCAATGGAGGTGGTAACACAGCCCCTCGGGAGCAGAAAAAAGGGGAACGTCGGGAACCCTATCCGAATGATCGTTGCTCGATCGGAGCATATTGCAGAGGTGATTGGACAAGAGAGGGTGTAGGCAAATACATTGGATAAGGGTGAAAAATACATATCAGTGGCGACAACTAGATCTGCAGAGTAGACAAATACACTGGTAAGGGTAAAAAATAGATCCTGGAGCTAACCAATGAAAATCAGAAGGAGCTGAAAGGAGGACTCAAGTTCACTAGAGGACAAAAATGTGAACAGTGTATCAAGAGTTTATAGAGCAATCAGAAGAAGAACGAAGGGACTTGGTCAATGCCAAGACAGTTAATGTTGACTCGTCAAGGTCAACGCCAGTCAAAGAGGACTCTAGAAAGCTCAACTTTTTCTTGACTATAGTCATGAGGTCCCAGTCAAAGTCAAAGGTTAATGAATAGATTAGTCAGCTACAGTGATCCAGGTTAAAGACAAGTAGCTAATGGAGAGAAAAGAAGGCAACGGCTGGTCATGTGGTAAGATAAGAGTGATAAATATGCAGTAACGGTGACAAATAGCCCGTATGACTGATAAATGGACGATAAGTATGTAAATTAGCCAGTAAGGCTGACAAATGGGCTGAAAGGGTGAATCATAGGCTTAATGTGTCTGGCACATGCTCAACTCAAAGGCCAGGGCCCAGGCTTTGCTCGTGATCCGAGGCTATTCTGTCAATGGTATATTCTCTCTCGTGGGACAAGGATATTTCCATATTTCAACCTGATCATCTATTATTCACCCTTTGTCGCCTCTTTTACACCAGTAAGGCCTATTTTTCTCCATTGGCCACCTATTTGTCACCCTTAAAGATTAGCCAAAGCCCTTTTCATCCAACGGGTGACTTGGATTTTTCTCTTCAGCAGTCTGAACTGGAGTCGGCTCCACGGTCGACTCTAGTCGACACTTGTGCAAGTAAAGCCTTCATCTTTTCACACTTCAGCCTAGTTCCTTAACCAAACTTGAATCTATCTTCAGAAAACTTATTGATATTCATGAATTAACATTATCAAGCACACACATTAATAGCATTAAAACATATAAAACTTTGAAGATCAAAATGTATGATAAAAGAAATATCAATGAAGACAGGTATGCCACATTTTGAGCTTTGAGACGTGAAATATTTAAGATCTTATATTTCCAAAGGTAATGAGGTCGGCCCCAAACCGGGCTCTAAACATATTACAATCACCCTCATTAAATGTCCATGATGTCTCCCCCTTCCTTGGCAATTCATGAACATATTTCAGTACATAAATGGCATAGTTGAGGCTTTGTGGGAACGCAGATTTTTTATTATTTATTTATTTATTTATTTTGTTTATTATTTGATTTATTGGCGTGCCAGTCACATGTGTGACGATTTCATTGTGCGCTCGATCTGACTTGGTCAGTCGATTGTGAGTGATCGTGTCTGGACCAGAAGTCCGTCATACCATAAAGGCTATGACGTTAATTACGTCCCCCCCTAAGGAGGACAACCCTTGATTAAACGCTAAAGATAGGAGGATGACAGCGGTAAAGCCGCGTGCTCAAAAGAGACGGAATTCGTTCTCTTGTAAGACGTTAAATGGATTTGACAAAGCAGGAGTTTGTTATTTTTGGGATAAATTCGACGGCATATTCCCACCATCTTGGACCATGCCAAGCGGGGAATAGGAAACCACCCATGCAGCGGCAGGGTGGGATCCGTAAAAGATCGGGCCTAATTGACCCAGAATCCGAGTAAGTGCTGGCGTGATATGACACGCTCCATGTGGGTGCGGTGGCGCATCTATATCCCCCTTCGAAGGACCATCGGAGAGCATGTAGGGACATAGCTCCGTGGGCCGACGGGGTTGAGAGAGAGAACATCGCAGCTACCTGGCAAGGTATGTGTAAATTTCGGCAGCATGTCCCCTCAACTTGGATTATGCCAAGAGAGGATAGGTCATCATCCACGGAGTGCCGGGATGACGACCGAACGAGGATGGGCACCGGGCCCCAGGACAGCGCTTGCCTTTATACCATCGATTAATATCCTCTCGAAACCCCTCAGAACTCATGTAACGACATGGCCCTTTGGGTTCATGAGGGTGAAATCCGGATCGGGAATGAGGACTGTAGGGGAGGTCTTCCCCAATAATGTGTCTTCTCAAGGCATTAATGACGGTCTCTGAACATCCCCGGGACATATATGTGAAGAGATCAGAAGGCTGACAACTGGTAGTGCAGAGATGGGCCTCTGACTGGACTTCATTTGGCCAAGATGAAGGGTCTCGGCGGTGGCTTTAGTTGGCCAAAAGGGAGAGGCTCCCGGCGTTGGCTTTAGTTGGCCAAAAAGGGGGGCTTCTCGGCATGGGTCTATTGGCATGTAGGGGCTCTCGGCGCGCTCTTTAGCAAAAAAAAAGGGGATCTCGGCGGGTGGCTTCCCGGCGCGCTCCTGGCCGCGCCGGGAGCCTGGCGCCGAGAGCCTGTGGGCTGGGAGGTGGGCATGAAGGGTTTGAATGGCAGGGCCGTGGTTTGTCGTTTAGCTGAAGGGGAAAGAAGAGGACGGCCTCTCGGCGGGATAGTTCTCGGCGGGGAATTTTGTACGCCGAGAAGGTGGAATTGCTACAGGGTTTCAGGGTTTACAGAGCTCAAACGATACTCTGCTTCTGGGATTCCTGAGCTTTCTGGCTGCGATTGAAGCCGAATTTGAAGTGCAGGAGGGGGGATTTCATGGATGCTTCCCTGAGAAAGGGCCAAGGGGGATCTGGAGGGTAGAATCGATGGGGAACGAGACCATCGTCTGGATTTCTAAGACTTTATTTATTTCTGCCGCCGGCCGTCTGGGGATCAAGAGATGACTGTCTCTGATCCCTGGACGAACCCAATAGCATCTAAAAACCGGTGACTGAGGAACCTTTAGCATCGAAACTCCAGACCCTAGTCATCCAAGGGGTTAGAATGGAGGGTCGAGAGATCGAGATCGTCATTCGCTAGAATCGAGGGATAGCAGCGGTCTGTAGAATCGGCATGTCCTCTCGTATAGCCGGCAGTTCAGGAATCCAAGAGATTGATGTCTCTGGTCCTGAACGGCACGAAGAGGAGCCTTAAGGGGCCTTGTGAGAAAGCTCGAAAGGGTGCGATGGATCTGCTCTCGAGACAGAAAGGGGGAAGGTGACAGAACCCAGTAACCCATTAGATAAGGGTAGGGGTTCTGTTCCCATGCCTCTGAAGAGAAGATTCGTATGAATCATTAGACACTTCGCATAAACGATAAGCATACACGGAGGAACGAAGAGCAGATATCTCAATCAGAGGGGAACAGACATTTCAATCAGAAGATCCCCAAATGGGTCCCGTTGATATTTCATTGCATTGCTCGAAGCCTTACACTGATTGTAAAAGAGAAATGCAAAATAGAGAGAGAGACGGAGCTCGAGACCTAAAACTCGCTAGCTACGTTTGATAAATCGAGAAGAAAACTCGCTAGATTACATCAATAGAAAGAAAAGATAGCATGGGGAGGGCGGAGCATTGACTCCTCTCCCTCCCCGGAGCAGCCCACCTGAAGCTTGTCTGCTTCTTCCTCTCTTCTGCTTCTTCTCTTCTCTCGGCCGAGGAGGGCTCTCTCTTGGCAGGACTCCCTCTCGATTCTTTTCTTCTCTTTCTTTTTCTTCTTCTTTTCTCCGATCCCTCTCCTCTCCTTTTTTTCTCTCTTTTTTCTCTGTTCGAAGACAGGGGTTTTTATAACCGTTTCCCCCCTTCTCGACAGGCTTCATCACGGCGCGCCCTTTGGGCTTCCCGGCGTGCCTGCCTTCAGCTTCTCGGCGCCACCTTTCTGGCTTCGGCAAGTGACTCTCGGCGCCAATATTGCAGGCCCAATTAAAGTACTTTAGCCACTTTCACAGGCCCATTTGGGTCTTTCAAGGGCATCCTCACCCAAAAGGGTCTTCCATTGGTGACACAGCTTGTATCATTATTACGGTTTTCATCAGTCCGTAGACAGGGGTTTCATCAGTCCGTAGACAGGGGTTTCATCAGTATTGCCATCTGAACGGTGACAAAACCGGGTATTATCTTATCGATATCGTCACTTGAATGGTGATGAGCTCGGACATCAGCTTTAGTCTGGAAAGACTTCAGCTGGGTGTGTAATCTGTGGAGACGATTCTTCTTCTGTTCTGACTTTGCAAAAGCCTTTACAATCTTCATCTGCCGGTACCAGCTTCATCTTTATCTCATATTACATCTTTCGGTAAGCCGACATCTGACTTACCCTGACATATCGTCCGTGGATTCTTGGACGAAGCAGTAGTACAGCTAGCATTAGAGTGGGCTAGAAGGTCTCATCAGTCGAGTGACTGCTACTTTACCAGTGCTGCCGTCTGAGTCACATCGGCACCGGGCATCAGCTTGGCCAACAAGGGTTTTAGCCGGGTGAATGGTTGACGAGCTTCACCAATGGTCTTTCACTGTTGGTCCGACCTCTTTTCAATTATGCTTCCACCCTTGTTCATTTTCAAGGTGTCAACATATGCCCCCCACCTGCGGGCGGCGTAAGCGCAGAATAAGCGGCACGGGGCTTGCAGGTGTCTTTCATCATTCGAGGGTATCTTCCTCAATTTGTCTTCAAGCCGGTTCTCAGATCTGATCATCTTGTTGCAATAATATTTTGCACACTTATCTTTCCTTTTCATATTTTTCATTCTTCATATTTTCTTTATTTTCAGCAATTTGGAGCTTCTCGGCACGGGGCCATAGGCTTCTCGGCAAGAGCTTTCTCGGCGCGAGCCTTCTCGGCGCGGAGCTTCTCGACGCGGGGTTCGCGTTGCTTCTCGGCGCGCCTTGGGCAGGGCTCTCGGCCTGGGCTTCTCGGCGCGCCCTTTGGCCGCCTGGAGTTCTCGGCGTGAGGGGATCTCGGCGCGCCCTTTGGCCGCCTGGGGTTCTCGGCGTGGGGGGCTCTCGGCGTTCATTGTTTCGCGCCGAGAAGCCTCTCCCCCTTTCTCTTATTTAACCCCCCCGAGAGGGTTTTCTCTTCATTTCTACATCTTCTTTCTCTTTCTTCATTTCTATTTTTTTTGTCTCGGCGGTGGCGAGTTCCTTGTCTCGGCCGTTCCCGTTTTCTTCCCGTTTAGTTGGGTTTCGCCCGGGTAGGACGTTATTTGGGATTTAATCCCTTTTTCTTTCGGGATCACCCCCTCTTGGTTGGTGATTCCCTATTCTTCTTGGGCAGACCCCGAATAAGGGGAGGTGCTGCCGAAATTTTCATAGGATCTCATGTTACAATCTTTATAAGACTGGCTTTTAATTCACACTTTTTCTCCGACTGCAGGCACTGCAATGGCTTCCAGTTCTGATGCTGCATCTTCCGGAGCTGTTGGTGCTAGCTCATCGGCTCAGCCAGACATATCTCGGGCCACAGTAAATTGGCTGAATGTGCACAGCCTGGATTTCGGATATGATAGGATAGCTTCAGTTGACGAGTCGTCTGACTCTGAAACTGACACAGTGTCGACGGCCCGGGTATACTCCACGGCGACCGAGACATGCTTCAGGCGGGATGATAGCTATCGGCCAGATCTCCCGAAGGACCGACATTTGATGCCGTTCATCCGGACTTTCACCGTGGGCGGAATGCGGAACTACCGAATAGCCCGTACAGTTGAAGCCGCAATTCTAGCTGAGAGAGACAGCCTGAAAGATTCGGTGTATCGCGGAAAGGCTATATATCTTCCCGGGGAGAAGCGTGACTGGGATGCAGTCCTTGGCCTATCGGAGCTGGAGCCGGAAAAGAAAATGTTGACCCGGGCCCCGGAGTTCACACCTGCTCGGTGGGATAATGCCAGCGGCCGAGTCAATAGGGAGAAGCCCGGCTATGGTCTCTTCCTGGCGCCAGTGAAGTGGGGGTACCGCGAGGAGCCCTTTGTGCTGAATTGTTCGGCCATTCAGTTCAAGTATCAATTGGCCGCTGGTTGGTTTGGGGATACCAAAATCACCGACGCCCACCTATTTCGGGTAGGAGCCGTGGAATTTACTGAATTTGTTCTGAAGGAATATGCCCCTCTACTGATCAGAGCCGGGGTATATCATAGTGTTTTTGCTTCCCGATTTCGGTACCCTATATCCCGAGGGTTATGCTGTGGGATGTTCGAGGTCTTCTGCCCCTTATTCAACATATTCTATACAGCAGAGGGTGAGACATCTCTTGACCTCTGGAGTCTGTCACAGCTTTCCGGACTGCCTATTGACGGCGAGCCGTATGAAGAAGTCTGCTTGGCAGATTCTGAGAAGGATAGCTCTGATGGTGAAGGCAGATATTCCATCGGCTTCTCATACCGGTATCTGATGAAGGCATATCGCTCCATTTGTCTGGCATACAGTAGAGGGTCCTCCAAAGGTTATCATCCCCGGGAGAAGGGCAGCAAGCTGCGGATCCGGGTAGGGCAGTGGATTCAGTACTTCTTTGACGGCCCGCTGAAATATTCAGACTTTCCTTCCATGGGTCCGACTGCTAGCAAGCAGGTAAGGGCTCCCCGTTATAAGTCGGCGCTGCCAGCTTCATTGCGCCGTGCAGGCAGCGGTGGTCCCAACCCAGCGGGCGTAGACCCCATCACACACTGTGCGGCTTATTTCACATTCTGGCTGTGCACTTTCGCTCTCCCTCAAGGGGACGAGACAATCATCCGGCCAGAAGCTATATATCCGGCCTGTCAGATGGCATGGGGAATGAGGCTGTCGCTCTGCCCAGTGGCCCTGTGTCTGATATACAAGTCTTTGGGGGATCTGTACAAGCATCGGACTCCCCGCTCTTTGAGGACCGTGGGTCCCTTTCATTTCTTCAACGCCTGGGTCTGCAGTTTATTTCCTGAGTTGGCTCCCAGAACTTTGCAGGCAGATACAGTGATGCCCAGAATGATTGAGTTTGCCAGTGCTGAACCTGGTCCTTTTTATGATCAGCTGTTCAAAATAAGGGGCCGACTGATAAAGGTGCCGGTGGATGCCCCTGGCAGCATTCATTTCTGGAGCCTGGCGGCAGGCTCAGCTCCTTTGATTGATCCTCAGAGAGAGTGCAAGCTGGAAGAGGTGGAGACATATATCCATCCTGTCTCAGGGGTTAACACTGCCCGGCCAATCCTGGAACCGGAGCTGGTGAGATGGGCCATGGCCATTCGGCCTAGCGTCTTAGTTTTCAGAAAGGGTGGCCTGCTCCTTCTGGAACCATACTATCCATTCGCTTTGGGCGGAACTTTGGTTATGACCAGCATATCCCCACAACGGTTGCTCAATTTCCCCTGGACAGCCGGGCTAAGCATGGGTCCACCATTGTCGGCGACGGCCGGTTGTGGTGGGATTTCTACCATCGCCAGGACGGTGCAGTTTTCAGAGTTCCCACAGTTTCTAACCGTGTTCCCCGGGTAACATCAGAATATATCAAATGGTGGAACATTCGAACCAGCTTCTACAGAGATAGTAGAGGTGCATTCTGGGACATGGCCGAGCGTTCCTTTCTGAAACAACAGCCCGGGCCAGTATTTGACATCCCCGAGGCCCACTTGAGAAAGCTTTATTCACAGCACCAGAGGGAGGCTGAGAACTATCTGGCCCAGCGTCGGGCTTTGAAGGAAGAGATTCCGACCCGCCTGCTCCTGTCTTCGCTGCTATCAATGAGGACACTTCATGCAGAGTTTGAAACATCTGAGCCATGTAGGGGGCGCTCGCTTGGAGGCGCAACAATATCCATTTCCTGTCGAAGAGCCGCTCTCGGCAGTAGTTTCTTGGAGGGGTCCGACAGATAGATTTCACCCGTATAGGACGTTTGTGTGCCGGGAAGATAGAACCCAGACGTACTACAAGCAGACGTCCTGGTTGTTTATTTTGCTGAATTTACATGGGTTATCTGCAGAAAACCCGATAGCCGGCATATTGAACAAGCCGTTGTTTATCTCTTTCATTATGTCGACGGCTGGGGTATGGACCACCTCGACTTGTTTCGGTGTCTTGACCTTCATGGTCATAGTGACCTGGCAGCTTTAGTGGAGAAGTGCCAGGTACTTGGCGATGTGTGCTGGCTTATCAAGGAGGCTGCTTCACGCTCCAAGGAGGTGGCTTATCTGTACTGGCCGCTTTCTGTCTTTTACGACGGTCCAGCAGGTATGCTCTCTTCTCTTTTGACTGCAGTGCTTTCTGCTCAGTATTCATACTCTGCGTCACTGATCACATTGCCTCTTTGACATCTTCAACAGACAGGCCTGATATAAAGCGACAGGGGCTTTATAGAAAAATCATTGCGCAGGCTGAGAAGCCCACTTATTTTGAAATCCCTGCAGCAGCACCGACTACCACTCCCTTGCCTCCTGGCAAGAAGAGAAAGGCCTCTGTAGTTAAGGCTGCAGTTGGGAAGGCCAGGAAGGCCAAGAAGGCTTACGCTCAACAGTCGGCTTCGGTGGCTATGGACACCGGGACCCCTCTCCCTGATATCCCCTCCTTCGATGAGTTCGAGTCTCAAAGGGCGGCTGCTGAGACATCGTTTCAGGGTAACATCAAAAACTTGCATTTGCGTTCTTCATTGTCTTTTGCAGAATCTCAAAGAAATCCTTGAATCTGACCCCCTTCCTTTTGCACAGCCCAAGAGACGGTCATAGCACCTTCTGTGGTGGAGACCAGGTTGCCTTCTCCCACGCCGACTAGTGAGGCGGGGGGTAAGTGTATTTTCTCACTGTTTCATACCTGCATTGTTTTTCTTTGCTATATTTCTCAGAGGTCTCTTTTTACAGCAGTGGCAGGAGAGGAGCAGACTGAAGCTATGGTGACAGAAGAATTGCTTCAACCCCAAGAGGGTCACAAGACTCAGTCGAAGCAGAGTACTGTTCCGACCAGGCGCATAATTACCCGGTCTACATCTCGACATGCTTTAGAGGTGGCCCTACAGCGTGTAGCTAGTGTGGAAATATCCTCAGGCAGTTCTAAGACCGTCTCTGACGAGGAGGAAGCGGCTTTCAGTGGCAGTGAGGGGGATGCTCCTGAACCAGAGGCCCCGCTTGTATTTGCAAAAGGTGCTCTGCCTTTTCAGCCTGCTAAGCTGCTGGTGCTATCGTCTGAGGAGGAGTTGCCAGAGGAGTTTGCCGGGCTCGACACCGAGATTGACATAACTCCACCATTTGTCACTCCGACTACGGAGCTTCCTTCACTTTCACCCCACTTCGAGGATGTGGACCCCGCTTCAAGGGTGGGTTCCTTTTCATGTTTGTTGCTTCATCTGCCCCTTTTTTTATCTAGCGCTGAAGTTGCTTTGTTTTGGTCTCAGGGCATTGCCACTGCTAGCTCAGACACAACTGCGGCTATCACGGACATTTCTTCTACAAACTGGGCTATTGTCCCTTTTCTGCCTTTAACTTGCACGGGAGTTCCTGAGATCATTCGCCCTGTGCCAGCGCGGATACAGTCTTCGACAGATTTAGCATCGTTGGACCTAGGGGCCCCAGGAGAGAGTTGCATCCCTATCAGGGCTTCAGATTTCAGAGCTGAAGCCGATCCATCTAGAAGCTCCGCTTTTATTCCGGCCGCAGTAATGTCAATTGCGCCCGAGTCAGCAGTCCCTGCCATAGTGGCTATAGAGACTGGACTTCTGCCTTTTCCGACTATAGCAGCTCCTTCCCTGTCACCAGAAAGAGCAGCCGAAGAGGAAGCCCTATTCAAGAGACTCATGAAGAGGCAGCTCCATCCTTCATCGATTCTCCCCTGTGGATGCTCAAGCTATAGCTTCCGATACAGCGATAGGGGAGGAATCTTCAACTCAGCAGGAGAGCACAGAAAAGGACTGGCTAGCCCTTACAGTAGATCTGCCGTCTTCGTCCTCTCAGCCGGACGTTGCATTGTGGGAAGATATTGATGGCGAGGTGACCTTTGAAGTCGTCCCCTCCGCCTCCTTCGGCTTCGCTTCCTCTGACAACTTTGTCTGGCAGCACCTGGACATGCTACGTCAGCTGGTAGAATCCCAGCCTGGCTTGACGTATCTACAACTGAAGGAAATCGCCAACCGCTTCACTGCTGGCTTGCAGGCCATGGGCTGCTCTTTGGACACATGGGTTCAGCGGGTGCTGCTTCTACTGAAATTCGTGCATCGGAGAGACTTCCTAGCACGGACTATGGTTGATAAGCTACGGCGTTGAAGCTGCAGAGGTCAGAATATAAGTCTGAGCTGGGGAAGCTGACGCTTATGCTTGATGACGCCGAGCCGAGCTACAAGGTGCTATTCAGCGGGAAGCAGCTGTGCGGGACTGGATAGCTATTCTAGAGGCGGAGCTCTCAGAGCTTCGAACTGAGCTGCAGCAATTATCCTTTGTCCGGCCGCAGTCTGTAGAAGAGGTAGCCTCGTTGGAGGGACGAGTAATGTCTATCCAGGACATGTCCGCGAGGCTTCAGGAGGAGGAGGCGCGCCTTCGTGAGCTAGGAGCTGCTCCTTATGTGGGTCTCCTGGCATTTGAAGACATATTCCGGCGGCCATGAATCATTCCTTCATTCCTTTTCCCCCTTTTTTGTTTTCTTTTGTGATACAATGTCCCCTCGGGGCCCTTTATGTATCCCTCTTCTTCTCAATGACAAGGAATTTTTTTGTCTTCATGTGTATCCATTTTTTTTATGTGGTTTCATTGTTTTGGGAAGCGGGGTAGTGGTTTCAGCGATCCCTCATGTGAATGGCTCGTACCTGGCAGGAGAGCGTCCACCCCTTCAGAGAAAGGATGGGGAACCCGCTCCACCGCGTGACGGCATCCCAAGGGGTGCTTTAACCGAATTTTGGTTGGTGGCAGCAAACGTCCTATTGGCCATGTGTGCCGTAAGGGAGACGATTTGCCGGAATGTAAGTGAGGGGGTCTCATCAGAGTAGACGTATGGTCTAGGCTGGGTAGAGACTATCGCAGGTGGGACATTGAAAAAGGATATGGGGTTTTCATCAGAACGGACATAAAGTACGAACTGGACAGATTGTACCATTGGCCGGGCGATGTACCGATCAGCCAACTGTTGACTTCATCATCGATATTGAGCTTATATCGACGCAAGGAGGGGTTTCAGAATAGACGTAAGGTCTATACTGGATAGGGTTTCATCATTGATCGGGCAAGGTGCCAATCGATCAACAGTTGGTTTCATCATCGGTATTGGGTTTATATCGATGCAAAGGGATTTATATGTTTCATCAGAATAGACGAAAGGTCTAAGCTGGATAGGGTTTCATCATTGATCGGGCAGGGTGCCAATCGATCAACAGTTGGTTTCATCATCGATATTGGGTTTATATCGATGCAAAGGGATTTATAAGTTTCATCAGAATAGACGAAAGGTCTAAGCTGGATAAGGTTTCATCATTGATCGGGCAGGGTGCCAATCGATCAACAGTTGGTTTCATCATCGATATTGGGTTTATATCGATGCAAAGGGATTTATAAGTTTCATCAGAATAGACGAAAGGTCTAAGCTGGATAAGGTTTCATCATTGATCGGGCAGGGTGCCAATCGATCAACAGTTGGTTTCATCATCGATATTGGGTTTATATCGATGCAAAGGGATTTATAAGTTTCATCAGAATAGACGAAAGGTCTAAGCTGGCTAGGTTTCATCATTGATCAGGCGAGGCGCCGATCGATCAACAGTTGGTTGTAGGTAGAGGCGTAGGAATCGTCAGGATAGACGTAAGGTCTATTCCAGCAGGTTTTATTGCGGGTGGGACATTTGAAAGAGGGTGTGTAGATTTCATCAGGACGGACGTAAGGTCTTTCCTGGAGAGGTTTTATCAGAATGGTGATGGGTTTCATTGTCGGTGGGACGTTTGAAAGAGGGTATGTGAATTTTATCAGGGTAAACGTAAGGTCTACCTCGGAAGGGTTTTATCATCAGTGGGTAATGAAGCCGTCTGACCGACGGGAGGTTTCATCAGTGAAGGGGAGGTGAAGGTAGCATGCCGGTTGGCATGGAACTTTTGAATTACCACATTCTGACCCAAGTGCCCTTTCGGGTTTTCACCGGAGCCAGCCCCCTCTTGCTTTTGCCCACGCGCCCTTTCGGATTTTCACGTGGCGGGGTACCCGATTTTGCCTGCAGTGCCCTTTCGGGTTTTCACCACAGCTGGGTTTTGGCCATTTTTGCCCTTGTCCGGGATATCCGAACAAGCCTGGCAGGGTATCTCTATTTTTAACCCCATTTTTTTATTTATTTATATATACGTATATATATTTCTTGACTTGGGACTTCAGCACGGATCATGCGATGTGCTGCTTCATTAGTGGCTGCTCTTATCATCGGTATTGGGTATATACCGATGCAAGGATTTCATAGGCTTCATCGGGATAGACGTAAGGTCTAAGCCGGATAGGTTTCATCATTGACCGGGCAGTGCGCCAATCGATCAACAGCAGGTTTCATCATTGGTATTGGGTTTATACCAATGCAAGGATTTCATAGGTTTCATCGGGATAGACGTAAGGTCTAAGCCGGATAGGTTTTATCATTGATCGGGCAAGGTGCCGATCGACCAATGGTAGGCTTCATCACGGCGGGACGTCGAAAGACATGCAAGTTTAATAGGACGGGTTTCTTTGTCGATCGGGCAGGGTGCCCATCGATCAAAGGTGGGTTTCATCATCGGTATTGGGTTTATACCAATGCAAGGACCTCATGAATCTTATCAGAATAGACGTAAGGTCTACACTGGGCTGGTTTTATCGTTGATCGGGCAGTGTGCCAATCGATCAACAGCAGGTTTCATCATCGGTATTGGGTTTATACCAATGCAAAGATTTCATAGGTTTCATCGGGATAGACGTAAGGTCTAAGCCGGATAGGTTTCATCATTGACCGGGCAGTGCGCCAATCGATCAAAGCAGGTTTCATCATCGGTATTGGGTTTATACTAATGCAAAGATTTCATAGGTTTCATCGGGATAGACGTAAGGTCTAAGCCGGATAGGTTTTATCATTGATCGGGCAAGGTGCCGATCGACCAATGGTAGGCTTCATCACGGCGGGACGTCGAAAGACATGCAAGTTTAATAGGACGGGTTTCTTTGTCGATCGGGCAGGGTGCCCATCGATCAAAGGTGGGTTTCATCATTGGTATTGGGTTTGTACCAATGCAAGGACCTCATGAATCTTATCAGAATAGACGTAAGGTCTACACTGGGCTGGTTTTATCGTTGATCGGGCAGTGTGCCAATCGATCAACACCAGGTTTCATCATCGGTATTGGGTTTATACCAATGCAAAGATTTCATAGGTTTCATCGGGATAGACGTAAGGTCTAAGCCGGATAGGTTTCATCATTGACCGGGCAGTGCGCCAATCGATCAAAGCAGGTTTCATCATCGGCATTGGGTTTATACCAATGCAAAGATTTCATAGGTTTCATCGGGATAGACGTAAGGTCTAAGCCGGATAGGTTTCATCATTGACCGGGCAGTGCGCCAACCGATCAACGTAGGTTTCACCATGGTGGGACTTTGGCAAGGTATGAGGGTTTTATCAGGACAGACGTAGGGTCTGTACTGGGCGGGTTCGATCGTTGATCGGGCAAGGTGCCGGTCGATCGACGAGAAGTTTATGGCGGGAGGTGAGGTTTCTTTAGGATCACCACATTACTGACTCAAGCGCCCTTTCGGGTTTTCGCCGGGGCCAGCCCCCTCTTGCTTTTGCCCACGTGCCCTTTCGGGTTTTCACGTGGCGGGGTACCCGATTTTGCCTGAAGTGCCCTTTCGGGTTTTCACCACAGCTGGGTTTTAGCCATTTTTTACCCTTGCTCAGAAAGCCTGAACAAGGCCGGCGGGGTATCTCTATTTTTAACCCCATTTTTTTTATTGTTTTATTCTCTCTTCCCCTCTTTTTGGAGGGTGACAAGTCGAAATGCCATTAGATCATGATGAGGGATGGCTTGGTTAGGGCGGAGCGCCGCTATACCAAGAAAGGGTGTAGCTTGGCTAGGGCTGGATGCCGCTAGACCAAAGAAAGGGTGTATCTCGGCCAGGGCGGGATGCCACTAAGCCAAGGGAAGGTAGCTTGGTTAGGGCGGAGTGCCACTAAACCAAGGAGAGGGTGTATCTCGGCTAGGGCGGGATGCCACTAAGCCAGGGGAAGGTAGCTTGGTTAGGGCGGAGTGCCACTAAACCAAGGAAAGGGTGTATCTCGGCTAGGGCGGGATGCCGCTAGACCAAAGAAAGGGTGTGTCTCGGCCAGGGCGGGATGCCACTAAGCCAAGGGAAGGTAGCTTGGTTAGGGCGGAGTGCCACTAAACCAGGGAAAGGGTGTATCTCGGCTAGGGCTGGATGCCATTAAGCCAAGGGAAGGTAGCTTGGTTAGGGCGGAGTGCCACTAATCCAAGGAAAGGGTGTATCTCGGCTAGGGCTGGATGCCACTAAGCCAAGGGAAGGTAGCTTGGTTAGGGCGGAGTGCCACTAAACCAAGGAAAGGGTGTATCTGCCCGATTACTCGGGGAATATTGGTTGTGCAGCATGATACAGCTTGAGGTGTTTACCGTTGAGCGGCGAGAACTGAATTTCCCCTCGATGGTTAACAACTACGTAGGCCCCTCCTTCGTAGACCCTTTGTATCACATAAGGACCTTCCCAATTAGCATTCAGCTTTCCTTTTGGGTTGGACGCCATGACTTCTTTTTTCTTGACCATGACGAGGTCACATTTCTTGAATTCTCGTCCTCTTACGAGTTTATTGAATGCAGCGGCCATGCGGGCCTGATACATTTGGATATTCTTCTGGGCCTGGAGGCGCTTCCCTTCCAATTCAGCCAGTTCTTCTAACCTTCTTTCCGTATTGGTCTGTTCGCCAGGGGCTAGGTCATATTGGACCGCCACTCTGAGTGACGGGACTTCCAGCTCCAGCGGGACCACTGCCTCTGAGCCGTACACCAATGAGTATGGTGAGCACCCTGTAGGTGTTTTGAAGACGGTGCGATATGCCCATAAAGCTTCATACATTTTCTCTTCCCAATCCTTCTTGTTGGAACTGACGACTTTGGCCAGCAATGTACACAAGGTCTTATTAAAAGCTTCTGCCAACCCGTTTGCCTGTGGATTGTAGGGAGTGGAGGTTCTCCATTCAATCTTATACTTCTCGGCAAGCCGATAGATTTTTGATTTCTGAAATGACTTCCATTATCAGATATTATTCGGTTGGGGATCCCGAACCGGAAGATAATGTTTTGCTTGATGAATCTGGAGACCAGCTCACCAGTCACTTCTCTTAATGCTATAGCTTCCGCCCATCGGGAGAAGTAATCTGTTATGGCCAGTATGTACTTATGTCCGGCCGAGGAAGTTGGCAATGGCCCGACTACATCAGTTCCCCATTGTGCAAACGGCCAGCTAGGGATTGTAGGGTGCAGAGTTGCAGGTGGCCTTCTAGGCACAGTAGCATGCTCCTGACACTTTTGGCATGACTTTGCAAATTTACAGCAGTCTTCAAACATGGTAGGCCAATAGTAGCCCAGCTTCTTGATTTCTATCTTCATCTTGGGGCCAGCCTGGTGGGCGCCTGCTGTCCCAGCGTGTATTTCTTTCATCGCTTGCCAAGCTTCTTCAGTGGACAGGCAGCGGAGTAGAATCTTTTTGCGTGCATCCGCCATTATTCGGAATAAAGTTCCGTTTCTGAATTCATAGGAATCTTTGATCCTCAGGAGTTTCATCTTTTCCTCCCTTTTCTGTGGCAGCTGTTGGTGCAGAAACCACTGTAGCAAGTGCTGTCTCCAATCAGACGCTTGTACTGCGCTGATAGTGGCGACTTCTTCTTCTTCGGGGCACCCTTCTAGCATACTGGGGACTTGCCGCCGGTTCATAACAACAATGTTCAATGTTTCATTTGGCGGGACTGCTAGTGAGCTGGCCAGTTTCGCCAGTGCATCGGCCTGGGCATTATGTCCACGGCCCACATGTTTGAGTTCAATATGATAGAATTTCGCCATGAGGCTCACAGCCTTTTGGTGGTAGGGATTTAGTTCCGGCTTTCGCACTTCGAACTCCCCTTGGATTTGCTTTATCACCAACATTGAATCCCCGAATACCTGAAGCATTTGGATACCCATGTTGAGGCTGATATTGAGTCCGATTATCAGAGCTTCATACTCGGCTTCATTGTTGGTGCATGGCTTGTTTATAGAACAGGAAGTATGCACAACCTCCTCTTCTGGTGATTTCAGCACAATACCGGCTCCAGCCCGTATCCTGGTCTTTCCATCAGAATCTGTCTCCGTTCTGGATGCTCCATCAAAGAACAGTTGCCACATAACTGGCTGAGCTTGACAGGCCTCGAGTGTCTCATCATCGGGTAATTCGGTCCCCAACATATCATTCTCTGGCACAGGATGCTCCGCGAAGAAATCAGCCACGGCCTGTCCTTTTATCGCCCTTCGGGGTATATAGGTAATATCGAATTCCATCAGAATCACTGCCCATTTGCCCAACCGGCCTTTCAGTACCGGCTGAGTCAATATGTATTTGAGTGGATCTGCTGCAGATATCAATCTGACTTCATGTGACAACATATAGTGTCGGAGTTTCTTAACAGCAAAGACTAGTGCCAAGCATGTCTTTTCTATATAACTGTAGCTTTCTTCGGTTCTAATCAGCCTCCGACTTAGGTAGTACAGGGCTTGCTCTTTGCCTTCTTCATTTACTTGTGCCAGCATTGCCCCCAGGGAACAGTATGTGGCTGCGATATACAGTATCAAGGGCCTGCCTTTAATTGGTGCCCCCAGCACTGGAGGGGTCTTGAGATATTCTTTTAGCTTCTCAAAGGCCTCCTGACACCCATCGTCCCAGAGGAACGGTACATCTTTCATCATGAGCTTGTGAAAGGGGTGGCATCTTCCCGACAGATTTGATATAAATCGTCGGATATAGGCCAGACGCCCTTGCAGAGATCTCAGCTCGTGCAGGTTCCTTGGTGGAGGGAGCTCCTGGATAGCTTTAATTTTGGATGGATCAATTTCAATACCCCTATGCCGGACAATAAATCCGAGGAATTTCCCACTGGACACGCCAAAGGCGCACTTCATAGGATTCATCTTGAGTTCATATCTGCGCAACCTCTGGAATACTATCCTCAGGTCTTGCAAATGATCTTCTCTTCTGCTGGTTTTTACCACCAGATCATCAATGTAGCACTCTACCTTTTGGAAGAGCAGGTCATCAAAGATCTTTGTCATAGCCCTTTGGTAAGTAGCGCCGGCATTCTTGAGGCCGAACGGCATCCTTTTGTAGTGAAATATTCCCTTCGGAGTGCGGAATGCAGTGTGCACTCTGTCTTCTTCAGCAATCCAGATCTGGTTGTATCCAGATGACCCATCCATAAATGATAGGGCCTCATGGCCAGTAGTTGCATCGATCATCACCTCAGTGATTGGCACTGGGAAATCATCTTTCGGACAAGCCTTATTAAGGTCCCGGAAATCAACACATATTCTAATCTGCCCATTCTTCTTCTTTACGGGCACTATATTAGCCAGCCATGTAGTATACTGGTTTTCTTCGACAAAGCCTACATCAATCAGCTTGTCAACTTCTTTGTTGATCTGGTTTATCAATTCAGGACGCATTCTCCTGGAAGGCTGCTTTACAGGGTTGGCCTCTGGGTTTATTGCCAATCGGTGCTGTGCCACATCAGAGCTCAGTCCCGCATTTCTTCATACGTCCATGCAAAACAGTCTCGGAATTCTTTCAAGAACTGTATATATTGTTCCCTGACATCTGGCTCCAGCAGTGCGCTGAGGAATGTCGGCCTTGGTTCATCTGCGGACCCCAAATTTATTTCTATCAGCTCATCGACGGTGGCTTGACCTCCGTCTTCGACTTCGGGCGGGGCTTCTTGCAAATCAATAAAGCCTCCCGGGATATAATCTTCTTCAGTCTCATGCTCCTTTGTTTCATCATACTGGTCATCATCGGATGCTGGTGCATCATATAGGGCCAATATTACTGGACTCTGTTCAGCCTGTCCCGAGGATGAGGCTAGTTCACCGGGAAATTCAGGAGTAGACTCTTCCGTTCTTAGAGGCTCTTCTGATGTGGGCTCGCCTGAAAGGTCACCATTCTGTAGAGCCCGGAATTCTTCTAGGATGCGCCCGAACTCCAAACACTCTTGCAGCTCTCTGGCTATTTGATCTTCATCCGGGGTTCCCGTATCAAATTTTGCTTCAGCCTGGAACATATCCTTATTGGAAGATAAGTCCTCCCAGTACCAAGCTTTCTTTGTCTCATCAGGTGTTTCTGTTTCTGATAGGCTGCCTGGGGCCTCATTGTTTATTATGGATTGATAAATGATTTCTTCATCTTTTGAGGGGTATTTGTCATATCCCACCTTGGGAGGGTCTTCATGCTGGTAGGAGACAGATATGACGTCTACCTCAGCCTCATAGTATTCTTGGAGGGTATAACCCAATCCTGGGTGCTGAGTGATCTTCCTCAGTTCTTTGTTGTCCCGAGGTGGATCC
The DNA here is from genome assembly GCA_022559845.1 of Amorphophallus konjac. Classification (NCBI taxonomy): domain Eukaryota; kingdom Viridiplantae; phylum Streptophyta; class Magnoliopsida; order Alismatales; family Araceae; genus Amorphophallus; species Amorphophallus konjac. The sequence continues at coordinate 314,204,719 of CM040122.1, read as the reverse complement.
CATAACTCCTTGAATGCCTTCTTCTGAGCAGCAGGCTGCATTGATGGCATTTGCATCTTGGAGAACATTTGTGAAACCCTTTGGGTAGTGTAATCCAAGCCTGTAATCGGTACCATCCGGTTTGCTGCTTCTTCAGGGGCCATACAGTCTTGATCATCTTCTTCGACTGGCTCCCCGGTGTAGAATATAATAGGGGGCTCGCAGAAGCGAGGATTTCTATAGTCTTCAGTGGTAGCACCGTTTGGTACTCAAGACTGACGATGGGTTTAAATAAACCCTGCGGCACCTCCACCTGAGTGTACTTTTGTTTCATTTCTTCATCGGCATCATCCGGGTGGACGCTAGGAGGGGTAACCCGAGCAAAGTCACCGGCATAAGAGATATGAGATACATTATGCTTCTTAACATAGCCCTTTGGTGGCGGTGGAGACCAATCCCTTGCCTCTGTAGCGGGCTTTTTCTGGCTGATCACAGCCTCTTTACTTTCGCACTTTCGCGATACCTCGGTGTAGTAGGATGCATCGAGCATTTGACACTCGAACACTTCGAAAGGATGCAGATCTGCAAACACCCTCTCTTCTTTTCCTTCATGGCAGTATTTGATGCACTGATGTAGCGTGGATGGCACTATTTGATATTCATGCAGCCACGGTCTCCCCAGCAGGGCTTTATACGTGGTATTGGAGTCGATCACATAGAATCGTACCACGGTAGTGAGGTCTCCCAATGTGAGGTTGAAATCGGCTACCCCAAGGGGTGTCTCACACTTCTGGTTGAATCCTGCAATCTTCATGTCTCTGACCTTGGTGAGCTGCAGATCAAAGTAGTATTTCTGGTAGATGCGGTATGGGAGAATATTTACAGCAGCCCCGGGATCTATCAGTATCCTGCTTATCGGCTGACAGTTCAGGGAACCCCTCATATATAGCGGTCTGTTATGGCCGGAATTTGGGATCAACATATCATCTTCTGTGAACGTGATCGAGGGCCCAGAATTCACTTCTGTCAAGAGTGCTTCATATTGTGCCGGCGACTGCAAGGCATCAATGATGGCTTGGCGAGCCTCTTCACTCAGAGAGAGGATTTCCCAGATGGAGAACCTGGTAGGGAGCTTCTTCAGCATTTTCATGATCCGGCTACCCACCCGGACATTGGATAGCCTCATCTCCTCCACCCAACGGGGTCTTGGAGGTTCATGTGGTGCCTGTGGCCTTTGATGCCCGGCGCCAGTTTCGTCCTCTAGGTCGATTCCCTGGGATGTTTCTTCTGTAGCAACGGCCCTTGGCTTTGCTAAAGGGTTACATCTTTCATCTTCTTCATGCTGCTTCTGCTTTCTATCTGCCGACTGCTGGCACTTGTTGTTTGTAGCTGGCATAACCTGCACTGACTGTTCGTTCTCCAGACTGGACAGAAATTCCAGGAATGAGGGGGCTTCATCTGCTTTTCTTCCCTCCTGGTATAAACTGGCAGGGGGAGGAACCTGGACGCCTCGCATCTCTGGTTCCGGGATTTGATAGGGCTGCTCCCCTCTGAACATGATGTTATGGTTAGCTGGTGGTGGGCGCCCCCATTTTCTCCCAGAACGTGTTGCATGGGCCGAGGTTGAGGCCTCAGCATGGTTGGCTTCTAGCGGGGCATTTGATGCTTCATCCTCGTCATTCTCCCCGGGCAAGGAAAAGAGTACCGACAGGGTGTTACATTGTACTGTCGTGACTTTCTTCTCCTTTTTGGACTTGGGTCGTCTCTTCTTCTTCTGGGAATTTGGCTTTGCTGGCTCCTGCCCCCAGAAGGGCTCAGTCTCATCTTTTCTTTGTTCTGCCTCTGGCTGCTCTTCAATTTTCAATTCCTCGAGCTGTTCCCAGAGTATACAGTCTTTCACCAACAGGTGCTTGGGCTCTTTTTGCTCATATTCGTCGAGCTCATTGATATACTGTTGTAGACGCCTGGCTGCAGGACTTACTTCTTTATGTGCAGGGAGGGGAGTTTGTCTCCTCCGGTTGTGAGTAGGGATCCGGATGACTGGTCCGGTCTCAGCTGTACGCCATACTGGCTTTATTGGAGGCGGCTCGGGCCTTGGGGTGACACCCCGGATAACTGCTCCGCTGGTACTGGCTGCGGGAGTCTTCTTTCTGCTCTTTATGGGTATCATCTGCCATCCCTCCTGATCCTTCTGTGGGGTGAGGAAGCAAGCTTCATAGGTATGCCTGGTGCATTCTTCAGCGGCTTCCTTGGGCAGCTGTTGGTAGACTGAGATCATATTGGCAGCCAGCCTCCAGGGCGGAGGCTCATGTGGATGAGGCGGCTTCACCTGGTAATCTCCCAGCTGCAGCTCACCCTTCTTAACCATTCCTTCCATGATATCTTTGAAGACATAACAGTCCTCAATCGCGTGCCCCAGCGCACGGTGAAATGGACAGAACAGCGGATCATCTTTCTTTTCCGCATCTGCGGGTCTCTTCGGTTCAGGCAATGTTACCTTGTTGAACTTATATGCCCAGTTAAATAATGCTGATGTCTTATCTTTGGGAAAAGAGTAAGCCCTTCTCATTCTGTCTCTCAGAGAGACTTTATCCTTTCTTTCTGTCGCACCCTCAGGCGGGGGAGCTTCATCTGCTTCCTTTTTCCCTTTCTGTTGCTCAAAGGTTCTAAAATCGACGGCGTTGGCCTCAGAGTGTGATGGCCGTCGATCATTGGATTTTCCCTTCGGCATAGTGGGAGCATTGGCGGTCGGACGCTTGGACAAGAACGTCTCGACTTCCGCTACTATATTGTTCAGTCGGTCAAATGTTCTAACATCTGCACCGATCATCTTTTCTAGCACCTCTCTCCTGAGGCTTTGTTTACATATCTGCACTGCATCTTCTTGATGGGGAGGTCTTCTGCATTTCATAGCCAAGTTCCTCCACCTTTTGATGTAATCCAGTGCTGTCTCATCCTGTTTCTGCTTGGTTGCATACAGTTCTGCTATAGTGATCTCTCTTTCTGTGACATGAAATCTGTCACGGAACTTTCTCTGCATATCAGGCCAGTCAACCACCGACCCAGCTGGCAGGCTCGAATACCATTCAAAGGCTAACCCAGTGAGGGATGAGCCAAAGAATTTGAGCAGATAAGCTTCGTCGGCTGCCAAATCACCCATAATTGTGGTGTAGTAAGCTATGTGCTCCCTGGGGGAGCCTTGGCCATTGAACTTCTCAAATTTTGGCGGCTTACTGACGCCCGGAGGCAATCTTTTAGCCGCATACTGGGGCGGATACGGCACCTTGTACACATCGTAGGTGCTGCCATCGTCACCAGTCTTCTCCGACAGCTTCATCTCCACAATTTTCTCAATCATCAGCTTGTGGGCTATGGCTGGATCTATCTCCTCTGGGAAGAAATGAGCTTGTTGCTGGCTGTGAGGAGTCGTCATCACAGTTGCGCGCAAGATGGGCGCGACAGGCTGCGTCTGAGATATAGAGGGCTGAGCCACTGTCTGCTGTGGAGTAGGTTGGCTCGGTGCTTTGCCCTTATCAGCTGGAGGAGGATTAGTCGGGACAGCCGTTTCTGCTGAGCTGGAAGTCTGCCCCACAGGTTCGGCTAGTTTGGAGACCGGTGTGGCTTCATGCCTCTCATTTAGCTGTCTTCTGAGAGCACTGATCTCCTGTTGATATCTTCTGAACATCATCTGGATCATGGGATCCAGAGTCGATGGGATCTGTATATCTTCTGAAGTCCCTTCAGCATCATCAACGAAGGGATTGTCTTCTTCTTCTGTTGTCACCACATTGACTGTCATGGTGGTGATCTTGCGGGTTTCCTCGTCATTCTTCATCTTATCTTTTGCAGCCTGGCCTCTTCTTGTGACGGGGCCTGGTCTGGTAGCCAGCCTGAGCAGTTCATCTGGCTGAGTTGGTAGCATATCCTGCCCCCTGGCGATTCCAGCCATGTTACAGGCGAAGATTTGCATTCTTCCTTTCTGCTTGCAAACTTTTCTTTTTGCCTGGTCAGGGTATTTGAGTCGGTCGAAGACCGATACTCTTTCTTCAGCTTCCTCTCTGTATAGGTCTTCTTCATCATATCCGGCCTCGCGGCCTCCTTCATAATCATTTGAATCGGAGGAGGAGGCTCCGAACATCATTTCTTGAAGGGCTTCTCCTTCTTGTTCATCCACGGTGCCCAAAGCACGGGACAATCTTTGTTGACCTAGGGCAGAGTTCCCTAGGTAATGGAAGTAGTCTTGGACCACTTGCTTCATCTCCTCCGGCTTGTGCCTTTGTGGCTCGGGTTGGAGTATCAATCTGTCCTGGCTCTTTTGCTGATAAGCCAGTCTCGCCACCTGAGCATTCAAATGCTCGGTTCTGGAGTATCTGAAGATATCAGCCTGTCTGGCACAGGCCCTTGGTCTTCTTGCAGCAACCACAGTGATTGGTTCACTTCTTCTCACATCGCCAACTTGGCAGTAGTTGGCAGCAGCATCATGGTTCTTTCTTTGCCATCTTCTGCCCCCGGCCCCGGAGCGGGTGGCAGTAAAGTCCTCCTTCTTTTCATACCTTCTACCCCTCATCATGGGGCAAGCAGCAGTCATATTCCTTCCTTGACCCTCAGTCTCATCTCTCCTCCCCCGGGTCCTGGGGTAGACAGCAGTAGCATTTCTTTTGTCTTTTCTCTCTTCCCTTCTGCCCCCTGCTCTGAAGCGGGCAATAGTGACATCAGCAAGATTCTCTCTGTCTCGAGCTGGGACCCAGCTCTGTATCTTCTTCGGCCGCCAGACCTGTTTGTATCTTGCTGGCTTGGGCGCCAGCGTCTTCCTTTCATCAGCTTCCCGGCTGGCCCTCCTGGTGGCCAGAACTTGGAACTTGTTGTTGGTCGGGATGGTCGGGATAATCCTGTCCGGACGGATCTCCCTGGGGCGGCCGTCAAGGTTCGCCCTAATATCACCCATCATCATCGTCTTCCCGGAATTGGAAAGACGACGGTTAGCAGCGGCACACCGGCTTCTCCGGTTGGTTCTTTTCCCCTTCTGGGCAGCAGCGGGGACCATGTCCTTCCTTTGGACATGATGGACATAGCAGGAGACAACGGTGGAAGCTGTCTTCTTCAGTAAGCTAGCTTTCTCATCAGTGGTCTGCGTCGGGGCACTTGCGACAGTGCCTTGCTCATCGTTGTCGACCTGCAGAAGGTCGGTGAAGACGAGGCCCAGGCAGTTGGGCAGCCCGACAGCAGGCGGCATTGATCCGAATGTAAGAGGTACCGCCAGGTAGCCCTCTCGCACATGCATGTCAATCGGTTGCTGGTCGAAGCAGACAGACATGATTCCAGCCGTCATTGTAGATTCCTGAAAATGAGGAAAGTGGACGGAATCAGAGGTTTGAGGGGGGCCCGCTGGGCCTCCTACTTTAGCGTAAAGATGAAGGGAGACTCAGTCCCACCGGGCGTGCCAGACTTGTGGGAACGCGGATTTTTTATTATTTATTTATTTATTTATTTTGTTTATTATTTGATTTATTGGCGTGCCAGTCACATGTGTGACGATTTCATTGTGCGCTCGATCTGACTTGGTCAGTCGATTGTGAGTGATCGTGTCTGGACCAGAAGTCCGTCATACCATAAAGGCTATGACGTTAATTACGTCCCCCCCTAAGGAGGACAACCCTTGATTAAACGCTAAAGATAGGAGGATGACAGCGGTAAAGCCGCGTGCTCAAAAGAGACGGAATTCGTTCTCTTGTAAGACGTTAAATGGATTTGACAAAGCAGGAGTTTGTTATTTTTGGGATAAATTCGACGGCATATTCCCACCATCTTGGACCATGCCAAGCGGGGAATAGGAAACCACCCATGCAGCGGCAGGGTGGGATCCGTAAAAGATCGGGCATAATTGACCCAGAATCCGAGTAAGTGCTGGCGTGATATGACACGCTCCATGTGGGTGCGGTGGCGCATCTATATCCCCCTTCGAAGGACCATCGGAGAGCATGTAGGGACATAGCTCCGTGGGCCGACGGGGTTGAGAGAGAGAACATCACAGCTACCTGGCAAGGTATGTGTAAATTTCGGCAGCATGTCCCCTCAACTTGGATTATGCCAAGAGAGGATAGGTCATCATCCACGGAGTGCCGGGATGACGACCGAACGAGGATGGGCACCGGGCCCCGGGACAGCGCTTGCCTTTATACCATCGATTAATATCCTCTCGAAACCCCTCAGAACTCATGTAACGACATGGCCCTTTGGGTTCATGAGGGTGAAATCCGGATCGGGAATGAGGACTGTAGGGGAGGTCTTCCCCAATAATGTGTCTTCTCAAGGCATTAATGACGGTCTCTGAACATCCCCGAGACATATATGTGAAGAGATCAGAAGGCTGACAACTGGTAGTGCAGAGATGGGCCTCTGACTGGACTTCATTTGGCCAAGATGAAGGGTCTCGGCGGTGGCTTTAGTTGGCCAAAAGGGAGAGACTCCCGGCGTGGGTCTATTGGCTTAAAAAAAGGGGTCTCGGCGCGCTCCTTAGCAAAAAAAAAAAGGGGGATCTCGGCGGGTGGCTTCCCGGCGCGCTCCTGGCCGCGCCGGGAGCCTGGCGCCGAGAGCCTGTGGGCTGGGAGGTGTGCATGAAGGGTTTGAATGGCAGGGCCATGGTTTTTCGTTTAGCTGAAGGGGAAAGAAGAGGACGGCCTCTCGGCGGGATAGTTCTCGGCGGGGAATTTTGTACGCCGAGAAGGTGGAATTGCTACAGGGTTTCAGGGTTTACAGAGCTCAAACGATACTCTGCTTCTGGGATTCCTGAGCTTTCTGGCTGCGATTGAAGCCGAATTTGAAGTGCAGGAGGGGGGATTTCATGGATGCTTCCCTGAGAAAGGGCCAAGGGGGATCTGGAGGGTAGAATCGATGGGGAACGAGACCATCGTCTGGATTTCTGAAGACTTTATTTATTTCTGCCGCCGGCCGTCTGGGGATCAAGAGATGACTGTCTCTGATCCCCTGGACGAACCCAATAGCATCTAAAAACTGGTGACTGAGGAACCTTTAGCATCGAAACTCCAGACCCTAGTCATCCAAGGGGTTAGAATGGAGGGTCGAGAGATCGAGATCGTCATTCGCTAGAATCGGAGGGATAGCAGCGGTCTGTAGAATCGGCATGTCCTCTCGTATAGCCGGCAGTTCAGGAATCCAAGAGATTGATGTCTCTGGTCCTGAACGGCACGAAGAGGAGCCTTAAGGGGCCTTGTGAGAAAGCTCGAAAGGGTGCGATGGATCTGCTCTCGAGACAGAAAGGGGGAAGGTGACAGAACCCAGTAACCCATTAGATAAGGGTAGGGGTTCTGTTCCCATGCCTCTGAAGAGAAGATTCGTATGAATCATTAGACACTTCGCATAAACGATAAGCATACACGGAGGAACGAAGAGCAGATATCTCCATCAGAGGGGAACAGACATTTCAATCAGAAGATCCCCAAATGGGTCCCGTTGATATTTCATTGCATTGCTCGAAGCCTTACACTGATTGTAAAAGAGAAATGCAAAATAGAGAGAGAGACGGAGCTCGAGACCTAAAACTCGCTAGCTACGTTTGATGAATCGAGAAGAAAACTCGCTAGATTACATCAATAGAAAGAAAAGACAGCATGGGGAGGGCGGAGCATTGACTCCTCTCCCTCCCCGGAGCAGCCCACCTGAAGCTTGTCTGCTTCTTCCTCTCTTCTGCTTCTTCTCTTCTCTCGGCCGAGGAGGGCTCTCTCTTGGCAGGACTCCCTCTCGATTCTTTTTTTCTTTCTCTATCTTCTTTTTTTCTCGATCCCTCTCCTTGTTCTTTTTTTTTCTATTTGTTCGAAGACAGGGGTTTTTATAACCGTTTCCCCCCTTCTCGGCAGGCTTCATCACGGCGCGCCCTTTGGGCTTCCCGGCGCGCCTGCCTTCAGCTTCTCGGCGCCACCTTTCGGGCTTCGGCAAGTGACTCTCGGCGCCAATATTGCAGGCCCAATTAAAGTACTTTAGCCACTTTCACAGGCCCATTTGGGTCTTTCAAGGGCATCCTCACCCAAAAGGGTCTTCCATTGGTGACACAGCTTGTATCATTATTACGGTTTTCATCAGTCCGTAGACAGGGGTTTCATCAGTCCGTAGACAGGGGTTTCATCAGTATTGCCATCTGAATGGTAACAAAACCGGGTATTATCTTATCGATATCGTCACTTGAATGGTGACGAGCTCGGACATCAACTTTAGTCTGGAAAGACTTCAGCTGGGTGTGTAATCTGTGGAGACGATTCTTCTTCTGTTCTGACTTTGCAAAAGCCTTTACAATCTTCATCTGCCGGTACCAGCTTCATCTTTATCTCATATTACATCTTTCGGTAAGCCGACATCTGACTTACCCTGACATATCGTCCGTGGATTCTTGGACGAAGCAGTACTACAGCTAGCATTAGAGTGGGCTAGAAGGTCTCATCAGTCGAGTGACTGCTGCTTTACCAGTGCTGCCGTCTGAGTGACATCGGCACCGGGCATCAGCTTGGCCAACAAGGGTTTTAGCCGGGTGAATGGTTGACGAGCTTCATCAATGGTCTTTCACTGTTGGTCCGACCTCTTTTCAATTATGCTTCCACCCTTGTTCATTTTCAAGGTGTCAACAGGCTTCCATCTGCCTATTAGGGACATTCGTTGTCGAATACAAGATCCCATTTCTCAACTCCCTCGAATGTCCCATAGAGCTTCAGAGACCCCCGTACAACTACATCCTGCAAATGAAAGGTTATAAATTATTAAGAAATAATTAAAAGATAATATAAATATCTATGATTTCGGGTACATGGATAAGAAAAAGTACCCAATTTCTTGTAGTGGCATAATAGATGGCTATGCCTCTCATGGAATTGTATGAGACAAAGCGATGATTCTCCGTGTCAACAGCAAGTAGATTCCAGTGACCTCCAGAGTGTAACACGAAGAATAAATATTTGTTCTTATGTAGTTCTAATAATTCAACATTCTCGTAGGCGGACTCCAACAATTCGTTGGATTTTTCGTAGTTGGCCGTTGTCTTGCCATTTATGTGATTCACTAAAGTGGTGGGAAAACAAACTCACTGATGAAAGGTGTTAGATTCATCGAATCGTAAGTGGAGGAGGTACATCATGGCGTCGATCACCTAAAAATTAACAATCATGATTCTATTAGCAGTAGAAACACAAGTTTAGGGTAGGGTGAGGGACAAAAAAATTCATAATTAATGAAAGAAAGTACCGTATCATCTATCATCTGACTGTATAATAGATCAATGACATGACGACGTTTCAAAATAATCCTGTTCTGTAATTGAAATATGGGGCCACTATATTGGATAAAAATTTTCATTGTAGTCAGATTAACGTGGATCAGGATAATTACAGAAACTATAAGAGGACAACTTACTCAATATCCCCCGAGGCACAAGCATCAATGAATTCATTCACAGTCGTGTTATCTGTCAGCTTCAACCGGCCTTTGCAGATCCAATCAGTACTCTGTATGAGCTTTCTGTAAGGGTCGACTTCATCTCCCTTCTACATTTTTGCCAATATACCAATCTTAGATTCTATACTGTAAGAAGTAGGAACAACGCAGACTTAGCTTCTTCTTCCCCCATCTTGCAGTTTTCTTTGCAGGTGCCTGCCATTTCCTCAGGGGCTTCTCGTCCTGTTGATGAAGGGATTGAGAAAAGACACCTTGACGACGGTCACCATGCCCATTGGTCGCCTCCATCTGAGCTTGGATATCGCCTTGCATATCCTCTTCAGGGGCTGCCTTAGATGGCACAATATCATCCGTACTTTGTTGAAGGGGCCTTGGAGGTGGGACATCGGCGGCAATGTCCATTTCAAAGGTTTGACATATACATTGCTCAACATTTTCATCCCCTTGCACTTCCTTGATAGGGGCTACCAGAGGTGGCATGACATCAACCATCACCTGTTCGACGGGCCTAGGAGGTGCTGCATCAGCGACAATGTGAGCCCCTTGCACCCTAGTCAGAAAGAAGGCCCTCATTTCCTCAAGTAGCCGCTGCTGGATGTTCAATGTAGCGGCAATATCCAATAGCACAGGCATGCATGGAGCTAATGAGGACGTCTCCTGAGCACTAGGTCGGTTCATCATCTGACCACGGTACACCGTGTCCCTTTCACTTGGCTCAACAAGGAGCCCTTCGATCACTTGTATTTCAAACCACATCACTTTGGTTATTCATTAATGTTAAATGACAAAGAAGAAATTTTTAGTACTCATAATACATGTTGGCCTCGCAGGGATCCAATGGAGAATTTTAATTTTCTATCTAGAATTGGCCCCCACCTAAATAGTCGGGGGAATGCCACCTGCCTTAGTGGCTGCCGCACCCGCATGTGCTCAAAAAACCAGACCTGTATAATGAAATATATTAAGTTATTTTACAATGCAATAGAATTAATGATTGACACATTAATTATTACACAAAAAAATAAAAAAACTTACCGCAAGTGCAGCTGAACAACCAAATATAAATTTATGGGCCTGGGATGCATCCCTGGCTCTTCTCTTAGCACGGTTAATTGTACCTGACCGTCGTTTCTGGACTGCCAACACTAATTGCTCAAAGTTGTGCATCGTTACCTATTGCACGGTGGCTGCCCAGTTGTAATCTGAAACTCTATCAATGTCATATAAGCATGACAGCATCTGTTGTGGACAAGAATGCGTTGACCATGGGCAAAGGAAAGTGGACAGTAAGAGTACAATCCAAAGTCGGACAGTGTCGGCCACATCCTGCTCTTCATCGGACCCAACAATTTGTTGGATGAGAGAGCACACTTTCTTCCGATCAAATGTTGCTGCAAATCCAAATCGATGCTGCAACTTCGACTTCTATTTTGTGGATCCATAATATTAAACCGGCTGACCGGAGCAAGGTAATCTTAAAATTATGCCCACATCTTCCATACTGAATGCGACCTCCTTACTACCCATACAGAAGTAATTTCTTCCACTATGGGTGCAAATAATCTCCTCCAATAGTGTCATGGTGAAGGTGACAGGAGAAGCATTGTCAACATATGGACCAAAGGGTGTGGTCCCCATCAATGACTTATGGCATTCCTAAAATGCCATCTGATCCCTGTCCTTCATGTAAATGTCCATAGAACACCGGGCGGAGATGACCCTTGTGTTCACTAGATTCAAAAAAATGTGTAAACAAGAAATTCAGTTAATTGACTGATCAAGAAATAGAAAAAATATTAAGAGTAAGATAAGGGTGACAAATGTATAGATAAGGGAGTTTAGGTGTGGCAAATAGGTGTTTAAGGGTGATAAATGTATGAAATTCAGAGAAAGTTGGGTCTAAATCTGACACAAATAGGTAGATATAAGCATGACAAATAAATAGGTTGATAAGGGGGGCAAATAGCTATGTAAGGGAGATAAGGAACCACACTACCTTTAACTTGTCATCCTGAAGTGGTGGCCTTAGAAACCCTAGGTATGTGAAACGTTTCTTCTTCGACCATAGGAACTCGTACAATTTCCTGAGATGCAGGTGGGACATCCAGTTTACGACGAACAGTGCGTTGCATGGGTGTCTCTTTCGGCTCCATGGCTATCAGTGATGAAAGAGAGCTCGCAATTCAGGAGTGCTTGAATAGCAAATGACGGAGAGGTTGCAAATGGCACTGCGAGGAAGATGAGACACTGAGGACGATGGAGAGACGAACCGGCTTCTGGTAGGTTGCGTAAGAGCCAAGACCCGGCGGGAACGGTAAATAAGTAATTGGGGATTTTTAATTTCAAAGATCTAGTTCGGCATCATCATTTTTGTTGATGTGGCCTGCTGCGTTGGATTGGCGGCAATACGCGAACAACACCCACGCGTGGCCGACATGTCCCATTTTCCACGTGGACCAATTGGAGCTTAAGGGTGAGAAATGTGTCTACACGGTGACAAATGTGTTAGCAAGGGTGAAAAATACCCTGATAATGGTGACAAATAAGGCTCAATAGACACAAGGCTGACACGCGCCTTTCAAGGTAGTGTAAGAGTAAGGGCGACGTCTTGTGGACTTTAGTACTGACAATTAGGTGAGTGTGGGTGACAAATGCTCAACTAGAGTAACAAATAACTTCCTTAAGTGTATCACTGTTAATCGTGAGGTGCCGGGTTCGAAACAAAGTTCTGGCATGTTTTCATTTACATTTTTAAATAAGTTATATTAAAAAAACTTAAGGAAACCTTAAGCTGAAGCTAAGATTCAAACCCGGAGAAACCCGTTCAAATGGCAGAATAATAAACCAAATGATATAACATGTCATTTCAATTTGTTTATTCCATTATATAGATATATATATATATATTATTTTCCGTATCGGTACGCAATGTCCAATCCAGTCTCGAGCCGTGGCCGGGGCGATCGGTTCGGCAGGGACGGCCACACCTGCCCCGTATGATGTGCATGTGACTCAAGGGTGACGTTGATTATTATCTTGAGTGCCTCCATGTGGCATTCCCCGCGAGGAGCCCTAGCTCCTGAAAATTCATTATAGACGTGACGGTAAATTCAAAACACATGAGTTTGACGGGGGCACGGAACAATAAAGAAATGGTCAACATGTGACTGATACGCCTCTGAGTATCTTTTTGCACCCCGATGTGGGCCTTTCAAGGTAGCTAGGCTTTTCAACACGCTGTCTCTTCCTTTTATAGGAATCGACTTATCGGCCATGCAGCCCCATTGCTTGGCGATTAATCAAACGTTTTCCCCTCTTATCGCCGTGATCGACCTTTATAGAACGACAGGTCGCCAATCCCGACCCGATGCCCACCATCATCTGCTTAGTGATCAGAAAGAGCGCACCTTCGGTTAGTCCAGACCATTCCAGTCTTGGAACCTGAACACATTGTCACACACAAGTTATTGGCATGCCCTATCGTGAGTAAAATTGATAAAAGATACAATGATATTTGATTATTATCCTGAGTGCTTCCATGTGGCATTCCCCGCGAGGAGCCCTAGCTCCTAAAAATTCATTATATATGTGACAATAAATGCAAAACGCATGAGTTTTACGGGGGCACGGAACAATAAGGGAATGGTCAACATGTGACCGATACGCCTCTGAGTAACTTTTCGCACCTCGATGTGGGTTTTTCAAGGTAGCTAGGCTTTTCAACACGCTGTCTCTTCCTTTTATAGGAATCGACTTATCGACCATGCAGCCCCATTGCTTGGCGATTAATCAAACGTTTTCCCCTCTTATCGCCGTGATCGACCTTTATGGCACGGCGGGTCGCCAGTCCTGACTTGATGCCCACCATTGTCTGCTTAGTGATCAGAAAGAGCGCACCTTCGGTTAGTCCAGACCATTCCAGTCTTGGAACCTGAACACATTGTCACACACAAGTTATTGGCATGCCCTATCGTGAGTAAAATTGATAAAAGATACAATGATATTTGATTATTATCCTGAGTGCTTCCATGTGGCATTCCCCGCGAGGAGCCCTAGCTCCTAAAAATTCATTATATATGTGACAATAAATGCAAAACGCATGAGTTTTACGGGGGCACGGAACAATAAGGGAATGGTCAACATGTGACCGATACGCCTCTGAGTAACTTTTCGCACCTCGATGTGGGTTTTTCAAGGTAGCTAGGCTTTTCAACACGCTGTCTCTTCCTTTTATAGGAATCGACTTATCGACCATGCAGCCCCATTGCTTGGCGATTAATCAAACGTTTTCCCCTCTTATCGCCGTGATCGACCTTTATGGCACGGCGGGTCGCCAGTCCTGACCCGATGCCCACCATCGTCTGCTTAGTGATCAGAAGGAGCGCACCTTCGGTTAGTCTAGACCATTCCATTCTTGGATCCTGAACACATTGTCACACACAAGTGATTGGCTCACCCTATCGTGAGTAAAACCGATATAAGATACAATGATATTTGATTATTATCCTGAGTGCTTCTATGAGGCATTCCCCGCAAGGAGCCCTAGCTCCCGAAAATTCATTATAGACGTGACGGTAAATTCAAAACACATGAGTTTGGCGGGGGCACGGAACAATAAGGAAATGGTCAACATGTGACCGATACGCCTCTGAGTAACTTTTCGCACCCCAATGTGGGCCTTTCAAGGTAGCTAGGCTTTTCAACATGATGTCTCTTCCTTTTATAGGAATCGACTTATCGGTGAAGCAGGGTTTGATGTCCCGCTCCGGGATGCCTCAACCCGCACGTCCTGACCCCACCCAAGTGGTAGGCGAGACGCCCGGGTCGTGGGTCGTGATCGGGATGCTTCATTATTTTAATATTTATTATATATATATATTATATATAAAGAGTTTTTTTTACTTTGTTGTATTATTTTATATATATTATATATATAAAGAGTCTTTTTTTATTTTAACATTTTTCGAGATGGACAGACACGGAGCGAATATGCACCGACCCGACCCGTCCCGAGTCGTGATTGGGACGGGCGGGTCGGTCGAGATGGCAAACCCCGCTTTCAAGGTAGCGAGGCTTTTCAACACGCTCTCTCTTCTTTTTATAAGAATCGACTTATCGGCCATAAAAAAAGTTGAAAAATTTTAAATTACAGATCTCAAAACATTAAATAATAATTTTTTTGATCAAATGATACTTTTTACTGAGGGAGATGTTATCCAATTAGAAGAAATGAATGAATGGCAAAAAATCACGAATGAATGAATGAAAACATGGCGCCAAATGAAAATATGACGCCAAATAAAAAGAGACAAGAACAGGAAGACGACCCCTCACCTATCCTCTTTAGTCCTTCCCCCTTCCTCTTCCTTCAACCACTGCATCCCTTTCCTCTCTCACGATGGCACCCCCCTCTCAATCTCTCACTAGCGGGCGGCGGAGTGGCGAGGGAGGGCAGAGGTGAGCTCCGACAGCAGCGGTGGTCAAATTCTTTCCGATGGACACCCCCCACCGCAGGTATTCCCCTCTCTCCCTCTCCCATTGGCCCCCCTCTTGAGTACATATTACCCCCCAAGTAAAATGTACTCAAGAGTTGCATAGAGATTACTATTAAGAAAACCAACTACTCCTTTGAGAATTTTAACGTTCATGCCTGGTCTACAAGACGAACCTTTTCTCCTTATCACATACTGTACTCTTATAGCATCAGATGAAATTCCAAGCACCTATTTTTATTGGGAGGGTGGGAAGAGGGATGTGGGTATAAATGCGTGTGCGTAAATGTGGATATGACCCTTTTTTCAATTTTTCCCGTACAAGACTTTTGTTATAATATATGTGATTAGTATGCTTGGATGTGAATTAAATTGTTAGACAGGTGTGGATACCGATATGTAAGAAAATGTGTATGTGAATGCGAGTATGTTAATGGTTTTTTTCCAAAAGATGATGTTGATGTCAACCATGGTGTGTGAATATGGAAGTGAAAGTGGATGTGGATATGGATGTATATGTGACCAAATAGGATGTATAAGTGTGGAAAACAATCAATATTGAGGGGAGACGTACACGATATTTTCTTAGATGTAGTGATAAGACATATTGATATGAATTTTTAATATGCTAGGTAAATATGGCTAGAATTGATCGTTCATGGATGAATCGCAGAGTAGTTGACGGTGTGGTGTCAGAGGAGTTTAAGGATGGAGTTGATAGTTTTATTCAATTTGTATTGGGGCATCCAATAGTAGTGGACCAGTGTGGTAACATCCGATGTCCTTGTTTACGTTGTAAAAATAAGAGATTTCATTCGCTATGGGATGTGAAAGTTCATTTATACAGGAAAGGGTTCATGAAAATTTATATGAATTGGGTGTGCCATGGTGAGGACTTCTGGTCGTATGTGCCCGACAATGTTGCAAGCACAAGTACCTATGCAGACATGGTAATCGATGCTGCTGGCCCTAACTTTAATGTACAAGGGGAACACGTGTACAACGAAGAACCACCAAACAAGTCGGCTGAAAGATTTTATCAGTTACTTCGGGATGCTGATGAGCCGCTGTGGTATGGTTGTGAAAATCACACTCGGTTGTCTGTTGTCTCACAGTTGTTGAATTTGATATCCGAATTTCACCTTAGTGAGAGTTATTTTGACCATATGCTCCTCCTTATCAAGAGTATGCTGCCTCGAGATGAGAAGCTGCCTGAAAATTTTTACCGGGCAAAGAAGATGGTCAATGAGTTAGGGCTTGAATACCAAAAAATAGATGCATGCCCTAATCACTGTATGCTATATTATGAAGATAATGTAGATAAAAGATCATGTGATATTTGTCAGCATGATAGATTTAAACCTAAGAGAGGGGACAATTCAAAGCATAAGGGTGTGCCTTACAAGTCACTACGATACTTCCCCCTCACGCCCAGATTGTAGCGGATGTATATGTCGTCAAAGATAGCTCGGCATATGATATGGCACACGGAGAGAGTAGAGTGGAGAGTGTGGCCATTTGAGTGGAGAGGGAATCTAGAGCAGTGGAGAAGGTATCTATGTGACCTGACATGGTGTCAACCACATTGCCCAAAGTGTCAACGCGATCCCTGAGAGTAGAAAGTCGATCCCCAAAAGTATCCACACGTGTCTCTAGCCCAGTAAATTGCCTGTCAAAAACCTCATAGTCTACCCAAGAAGACGGTGTGGCCCCCTGAGTGGAGGACTCTCCATGATGGAACTGAGGTGGAGGAGGCATCTCCGGATCCAAATGATGCGGTGAGGGTGGAGGAGGCAGCTTCTCGGCCTCAACTGGAGGGGGAACATACCCTTGATCCTGCAGATGTTCTTGTTCCTACTCTTCCTCACTATTAAATTCATCCCCATAAGTAAGCACATCCCGACGTAACTCACCATCGGGACCATAGTAATATCCCATATCTGTAAGGACCTTATGCTTATTGTAAATATCATCCTGCAAACATAGATAAACTATTCTTCTGCTAAATTTATCCCAACATGAATGAATACTGCGGTCAACTGTGAAGCATACGGTAAAGATTGCCGTAGATTTGTTCGACATGCTCAATAGTCGTCATGAGGCAACCCATGTTGATTTGTATACCATTCATGACATTGTAAAATAGGAATTTATGAACTTCTGTGACTTCATTTCTACAGTCACGCTTTGGATAAATGAGGGAGGGGAACATATGATGCAAAACACGCTGCAGTGGTCGAAAATGATTTGTATATAATTCAATTAAGTTGCCGACACCACGCACGTAATAACAGCCAGTCATAGCAAGAAATGTGTCCTCAACCTCCCCATGACCAAAAACCAAGTCGGCTCCTCTAGCCGCAACTCCTAAGCTTCTATCAAAAAGATCAGGAGTAATGTGAATCTCAACCCCTTGTACAACAGTAAATAATTGCTCATTTCTTGCAACCAGGTTCCCATAGAACTGCTGTACTAGACTGGGGTAATGACGGTTATATCTTGAGACAAAATCAGTCCAACCCGGATGAATCTCAAAGACTGCACATATATCGGGCAAGAGCTCATTCACCTCGTGGAAATCGACCAGTCGAGGGTCAATGATGGGACGAATAAGCAAGCTAGGTGCTCGATGCTGTGTAGGCGCCCGCTGTGGTGGAGGGGCTGGTGCCTTGCATCTCTGGCCACTCCGTTCCCCTTGGGCAGAACGCTGAGAGCTTCGTCTAGGCGGCATCCCGAACCAGAAACCCGGTGAAAAACCCTTGATGAGAGGACCGTCGTCCCGGGGAGTGAAGATAGATCAACCGACACTCCAGGGTCTCTCAAAATACCTTCTCTACAAAGTAGAACCAAGGTGGGAACTCCACGAATGCATGAACGGCCGAATGGAGTTCGTCCCAAAATCATGACAAACACGCCAGATCTTGTGCGGGTGGAGAAAAGATGAGGTTTGGGAGCTTGGGAGGTGGAGTTTGGAGGTTCTAGGGTTAGGGCAAAGTAGTGGAAGGTGAATGGGAGAGATGAAATGAGAATGAGGGGTTTTAGAACCCCTTATTAGTTGGCTCGGGTGGGACCCGGTCGGGCCGGTTCGCCGTCACCGGTGAACTGGTGCGGAGCTAGCGACCGACCGATAGGGTCAAAAGCTCCCCATTTTGTAATTTTTTTGTTTCTTTTTCTTTTCATTCTTTTTTTTTTATATATGGGGGGACTATCAACCGACCGTCAGATCTAGAGCAAACGTCATGAAGTGGAGGGAAGGAAATAGATGCAAAATTGAGGAAAGTTTCTAACTCCCCCTCAGAAGTTACCTTAGGTTCGACATCATTGACTCCACAATTATGTATCCAAGGAATATCTGGCCTTAGAATTTTTTTTTCAAGGAGGGCTATACATATAATTACATTCAAGCATGCAGGAGTCTACGAGAACACACAAGGTATTAAAAGTAAAAACAATATGCATGTTTTCCTACCCTTGACGCTTATGAGTTTCTACAAATGCAGATCTTAACCTAAGTGCAAACCTATGCATGTATGCTCTCACCCTTGCACATCCCAAGTTCTCTTCTTATCTTGTTAAATTGATCCTGGTTGAGGGGTTTGGTGAAAATGTCAGCTAGCTGATTGTGTGTGTCAATGAAATTCAACTCAAAGACCCCCTTTCCTACATGATCTCTCAAAAAATGATGATGAATATCAATATGCTTGATTCTAGAATGTTGAATAGGGTATTTAGACAAGCTGACTGCACTGGTATTATCACACAAGATTTGCACACATTTCATCTCAATATCTAAATCAAGCAGTTGATTTTTGATCCAAAGTACTTGGGCTCCACAACTTCCAACGGCTACATATTCAGCCTCGGCCGTTGAGAGAGCTATTGAATGTTGTTTCTTGGAGGCCCATGAGACTAGGCACCCACCAAGAAACTGACAATACCCACTAGTACTTTTGCGATCTACAATGCATCTGGCATAATCCGTATCGGTGTATGCAATCAAATCAAAAGAACTACCGATGGGAAACCACAAGCCAAAATCTATTGTGCCAAGTAAATATCTAAAAATATGTTTAACAGTCGATAAGTGAGATTCTTTAGGGCATGACTGAAAATAGGCACAAAGACATACACAGAATTGAATGTCAGGGCGTCATGCTGTAAGATACAGCAGTGATCCGATCATACCTCAAAACAGTGTAGGATCTACTATTTTACCATTTTCATCTTTGTCTAACTTCGAGGTTGTGGCCATTGGAGTTGACAAAGGTTTTTCTTCAGCCATCCCATATTTCTTGAAAAGCTCCATTGTGTACTTGGCTTGGCTTATGAAAATGTCCTCAGGTCTTTGCTTCACCTGCAGTCCAAGAAAGAATGTTAGTTCACTCATTAGGCTCATCTCAAATTCACCTTACATAATTTCTGTAAATTCATCACATAGCACATTATTAGTAGCTCCATAAATTATGTCTTCCACATACACTTGAACTATTAATATATCTTTACCTGATTTCTTTGTAAAAAGTGTTTGATCAACCTTACCTCTCTTGAAATCATTTTCAATCAGAAATGACGTGAGACATTCATACCATGCCCTTGGTGCTTGCTTCAGTCCGTACAAGGCCTTCTGGAGCTTGTACACATGTTGTGGGTATTTGGGGTCTTCAAAACCTGGAGGTTGTTCTACAAAAACATCCTCTTTTATATACCCATTTAGAAACGTAGATTTAACATCCATTTGAAATAATTTAAAGTTAGATGAGCAAGTATAAGACAATAAGATCCGGACTGCTTCTAGACGAGCAACTGGTGCAAATGACTCATCAAAATCAATACCCATCTCCTGGCTATACCCTTTGGCCACAAGCCGGGCCTTGTTCCTAACAACTAATCTCATGTCATTTAACTTATTTATGAACACCCTTCGGGTTCCGATAATAGATTGATTCTTAGGCCGTGGCACTAGAGTCCACACCTGGTTTCTTTCGAACTAGTGCAACTCTTCATGCATAGCCTGGATCAAGGATTCATTTTGAAGAGCTTCATGGATATCCTTAGGCTCTTCCTGTGAGATTAAGGCTATCAAATCCTCTTCTTCTACTTGCCTTATAGATGCTCTGGTTCATACCCCATCTTGAGGATTACCAATTATATTTTCAGCTGGATGATCCTTGAAGAATGTGGAGGTGTTTGGCAAGTCGGGGTGCTACACTTGCTACTCTTACAGTGTTTCAATTGAAGGATCTTCATCTTCTTCATTCTTGCTAGGCATTCCTTCTTTTGGTTCATCCTTGGCTTTCGATGTTCCGCATTAGTTGAGTTTTTGGGGGCTTCTCCTGCATCTACAATTTGAGTAGTCACTTTTAGTTCAGATTCATCAAAAATTACATGAGGACTTTCTTCAACAACCAAAGTCCGTTTATTAGACACTCGATAAGCTCTAGAATTAAGTGCATAGCCTAGGAAAGTTTTCTCATCACTTTTCTCATCAAACTTACCTATGTTGGACTTACCATTGTTCAAGATGAAACATGAACATCCAAAGGGCTTAAGATGGGAGATATTCAGTTTCTTACCCTTGTAGAGCTCATAGGGAGTTTTCTTCAAAATGGGCCTTACCATTGCCCTGTTGATGATGTAACACGATGTGCTTACCGCCTCAGCCCAAAAATATTTAGAGTGGAGCCCTTGGACACTGTCCATGCCCGCTCTTGCATCTTCAAGTTATAAATCAAACTACTTCCACGAGAAATATAAATATGGCCAATAATGTAACAAGTTCGATCAAACTATGGTTCCATGATGACAAATATCAAAGTAAGAATGCACCAAATAAGAATATGAGAGTTCAAGATGGACTTAGAACAAGGTTATGCCATGAAGAAAAATCGGCAGCATAACGGCACATTCTTTAATTTCACTACAAGAAAAATGGGAAATATCGACGTAATTTTCTGACGGCAATATATCCGTCAGAAAGACATCGGAACTATTATAACTTTCCAATGAAAGATATTATGTCGTAAATTCGTCGGTAAATACAGATTGATTTTTGACCTATTATTTCGGGGGGAACTATGTCTCTAAAAAGAGACAACTTTGAGACAATTTAAATTTTGTCGAAATTACATTGCTAATTATCCACTGATTTTCGACAACAAAATTTTCGTCACTAATATTTACATATAGTTATGCAATAATTATCAGAAATGAATAGAAATATGTGTGTAAATTCTAACTTATTTCTGACTGAATAAGATTCTGTCAGAAACACCTAGAATAGCTTATGTTTAACCGTAATATGTATATGTAATAAATAACAAAAATAAATATAAATATATTAATAGTTTAGCTGGATAATATTCGAATTCAACTCCGTATTAATTAGCGGATAATATTCTAAATCGTATTTATTATTTCAGATACGGATAATATTAGAATTTGAATCGGACCAGATAAAGATATTATAATATTCATTTCATAAAATATCTGTTTGTAATAATATAAATCATATAATATATATATGTGTAAATAATATATTATAAAATATATAATATAAAATATAAAATATAAAAATATGATAAGATGGAAGATTGTTACACTTCCAGAAACTATAATAACTACCCCATTTTAACTATTTAACTTCTAAGATTAAAACCAGCCGTAGTGAGACCCTTCATCTTTAAAAACCTCAACTCATGAGTAGTTGGCATAAGTTGGGAGAGACCATTCGTCTTCCACCGACTTTAGGTCTTCCACCGACTTTAGTAAACAAATACGAATATTTTACTAGCAACATGAGTGCAGGACACCAGGACTACAGGAGGGAGAGACATGTGCCATGAGCCACCATTTTTTCTATTTATTAATGCCCCTCTCTCTCTCTGTCTCTCTCTCTCTCTCTTTCATTTGTCACCACTATAACTATTTTTCATGTTTAAACACCCATTTGTTACCCTTAGAAGCTATTAGTCACCCTTAGGACCCATTTGTTACCCTTAGAAGCATTTATCACCCTTACGACCTATTTGTCACCCTTACGACGTATTTCTTATCCTTAGAAGCCATTTGTTTTTCCCCCGTCCCTTACTTTTCCCCCCTCGCCGCATACCATCGCAACCTTATCCCCGTGTGCCCACGGGTGCCCTGCGCACCCTCCCTCTCCTCTGCGAACCAGCACTGCCGTGAGTGTCGGTCAGCCCACCGTCGCGCTCCCCCTTGCAACCACTCCGGTAGAGCACCGCTGCCCCTCCGGTGCCATGCTGTGGTAGTCGGCCGCTATTCCAGCCGGACCCGCCCACCGGCTGCCGTCCAGCACCGTTGCAGCCGCCGTGCACGGCCGCCCATTGCCATTCTGCCCCCGCCGCTTGCGCAGGGCCTCTATAACATCACATCCAAGGTGTCACTGCCATGGTTTAATCCCTCATGTCATGATTCCTAATTTCATCTCTCAGTTCACATGTTGGATGTATTTTTATTTTGTTTAATATAATGTTTTAGGATGTACAAAAGTGGAAAATAATCCATTTTTAAGGGAGATGCTGTCGAAATTTTTTAGAATGCTCGCTCCATTCAAACCATAATTTTGAAATAAGCTCTTTTCTGAAGCAGGTATCATGATCTCTCTCTTCTGGAGAATCAGCAGCGACCAGCCTGTATGTGTAAACCTTTTTGTTCTGTCCTAGTCTAAAAGTAGGACCAACGGCTTGGTGAGATACCAAAGCTATTGTTCGTGCTTTTAGATCAGGACAGATGAGGAAGGTTTACACATACAGGCTGGTCGATGCTGATTCTCCAGAAGAGAGAGATCATGATACCGGCTTCAGAAAAAAGCTTCTTTCAAAATTGTGGTTTGAATGGAGCGAGTATTCTAAAAAATTGGTGTCTCAGAGGATTCTAGTGTCGAAACTTTTCAATCAGATGAGGGTGACACTGCAGAGTTGGTTGCTTCTAATCTTCGTTTGATCGAATCTGCCGAGCCACTTCGGTTGTGTATAGAGGACGAAGTGGAAGAAGTTGATCCAACTAAGCTAAATGAAGCAATTTTTGGGCAGGAGGAGTCGTCTCGTGATGGTGGAGGATGATCCAATGGATATCTATTGATTTGTATTTGTAATTATAAAAAATGGCACATTTGAATTAATGTAATTGTAATTTCTTTTATTCATTGAGTTATATGTTGTGTGGATTTTATCGGGGGATGTGTGTTTTATGTTGAGTTGTGTAGGTTGTGTGTATAATTGTAGTTTTAAAGGGTGATAAATAGATAACAGAAGTAAAAGATATGTTTTGAAGTGAAATAAAGGCGATGGCTGGCGAGCGATAAGTGTGACAAATAGATGTTATGAGTGATAAATGGCCGTTAGCAGTGACAAATAACTTTGTAACAGTGACAAATATCTCATGGCAGTGAAACTTGAAGAAACTTAAGTTCGATTGAAGGGTTTAACCGTGTATGGGTTTCCTAACTCTACTAACACGGATCTAAAGCTTTCCTAGTCATCAAATGACAATGATAAAATGAAGCGAAACGTTTATATTATTTTTCTATCATTTTTTACAATTAGGTGGTTTTATATTATTGTTATAGTGTTACATTTATTAATTATCAATTTTATATTTTTTTGTCAATTTTACAATTAGTTTATTATTATATTGGTACATTTATTAATTATCATTTTTATGGCTTTTGTCATTTTCATAATTATTTTACTATTATTATGCTGTTACATTTATTAATTATCATTTTTATGTTTTTTCTCATTTTCAGTTATTTCATTATTATTTTATCGTTACATTTACTCATTATCATTTTTAATTTTTTTGATTTTTATCATTTTCATAATTATTTAACTATTATTATGATGTTACATTTATTAATTATCATTTTATATGGTTTTATCTTTTTCATAAGTATTTTATTATTATTATTCTATTATATTTATAAATTTTTAATTTGTATTATTTTTTGGTATTTTTATTTATTTTATAATAATTACAATATTATATTTATTAATTATCACTGTTAAACAGAAAGAAGAACAAGTTTTGAAGTTTTGGAGTCAGTAAGTCAGATAAGCCAAAATCAAGCGTGACAGCTAACACCGCATATTGGTGACAAATAGTCATTAGTGGTGAGAAATAGGTTTCAGGACTGACAAATATTTCCTAAGGGTGATAAATGGATAACAAAAGTAAAAGATATGTTTTGAAGTAAGACAAAGCCGCGGCTTATTAGGGTGCTAGGCCCGGATACAGAGAGGGGTGAATGTATCCTTCTACGAATAATGCCCAAATAAAAACTCAGATGCTAGACGCAATCACAGAATAAAACTAATTCAATTAAACTTATGAGCAAGCACATTGAGCGCGCCTATCCAAGCATCTAGCGGAAGCAAACACACAAAGCAAACAACTGCTCAATAGATTTTTAGGTGGTTCGGTCCTCCAGACCTACATCCACCCCTCACTCCCAACCGGAGTGAGGCTTCACTAGCAAACGCTAGAACCAAGCAGACTCAGTCTGCGAACAAGGTGCTGCCACACAGCTTGACCAGGGGAACATCCTCCCCTCTTCCTCCCAACCGGAGGGACACCCCAAGTGACTCCCAACCACTTGGAAAATAGAGACCGAAGTCTCTCTTCCTCCAGACCAGGAGGGAACCCGCTAGTGACTCCCAGTCACCAGCAACCAGAGGTCGCAGACCTCTCTTCCTCTAACCGGAGGGACCCCTGGACTTGCAAGCCACAAGCCCAGAACCGGAGACAAGTCTTCCTTCTCCTGAATCCACAGGAGGAACCCGATCCCCAGCAGGGCAATCGGAAGAACAAGGCTAACCAAAGAAACAAAAGAAAAAATAAAGAAACATAAAAAGCACAGCAACAAAAGTTGGAAATGAAACACAAGAGATGTAGCTCTCAATGAGCATAGTCGTTCTGGATTTGATCCACGAACAGACTGAACTGATCTGCAATAGACTCTCTCCTCCTCTTCTTTTCTTCCTCTTCTTTCTGCTTCTCTTTCTTCTCTCTTTCTTCTCACTTCTCACGAGCACTATCTCTCTCTTTTCCTTCTTCTGCTCTCACTCTCACTCTCTTCTCTGCTCTCTTCTTTTCTTTCTGGAACGTGGAGGCTCTCTCTCTT
This sequence comes from Amorphophallus konjac, assembly GCA_022559845.1. Classification (NCBI taxonomy): domain Eukaryota; kingdom Viridiplantae; phylum Streptophyta; class Magnoliopsida; order Alismatales; family Araceae; genus Amorphophallus; species Amorphophallus konjac. Next base: position 314,179,651 of record CM040122.1, on the reverse strand, counting down.
CTCTTCTTCTGCTCTCTTCACTCTTCTTCTGCTCTTCTCTTCTTTTTTCCTCTCTGTCTAGATCGTGGCTCTCTGTATGGACTTCACCTCTCGCCAATTCGATCAGTCTTCTTATGTGGAAGAAGGCTCATATATATAGCAGCAGCAGCCCCGACATGTGACCTCCACATTTCCAGCCCTAAGTATTCGGACCACGTGGTAGCATCAAGCAGGCTGTCAGTCCATGTGTCATCATCTGGTCAGGCCTTCCAGCCTCGGATCACGTGCCCTCCTTAAGCTTCACGAGCAGAGCACCTGTCAGATACAGTATCGGATTATCAACTTGGTGTTGACACTTTGTAAAATGAAATGCATTGTATAGACTTGTGAAAGCGCATGCATTGTACGGACTTAGTGAAAGAGAATGCATGTAATACAATTCTTTTAAATACCCAGAGACTAGTGCGTTCTCGCACGGGAGCATATGAAGTCTCAGGGGAGCATCTATGGCCTCTGGACAGCATCACCAGCGTCAGGGGAGCATGTGGAGCACATGCTGTCTCTGGGGAGCAACGCTGCTCCAGGGGAGCATCCTCAAAGTTAAGGAAGCATTAGCAGTCACTAGAGGGCATACTCGGTCGTAGGAGAGCATCTGGGGGGACAGGCGAGCATGCGCGTCTGATGTACAGACTCTACCAATGTATAGACTTGGTGGATAGTGATGCATAGCCAAACGAATGGAAAGACTTCACTGTGAATGCATAAACAGTGAATGAGTGTATAGACTTGGTCAAGAGAGACGCTGGCCAATCGGAGCATTAACAGTCACTGGAGAGCATACTCGGTCCCAGGAGAGCATCCGGAGGGACAGGTGAGCATGCGCGTCTGATGTACAGACTTGTGAAAGACTTGAATGCACGGCCAGTGTATAGACTTGGAGAACGGCTTGAGACACAAGGATGCTGCTCGCTGTACAAACTTGAGGTTTCAACAGAAGGCTTTGATGGCGATGTACAGACTCTACCAATGAAATCATGAACAGTCCGATGTATGGACTTTATGCAAGAAAGCAAGTGTGCATTGTATAGACTTGAGTGATTTGTAGACTTTCAATGAAGAGGCTGTATAGACATGATGAAATCACGATGTGTAGACTTGCCAAATATAGCTGGTCGATGTACAGACTAGAATAAGGCTAAGTCTGTACAGACTTGAACAAACACAATGTATAGACTTTGGCAAGGCAACGTCGGTAAAACTACCAATGTGCAGACTTTCAAAGCTGAACGTAGGTAAAGAACCCAATGTGCAGACTTGGAAGTGCAACGTAGGAACAGATGCCAATGTACAGACTTGGATGACCAACGCCAATGTATAGACTTCCAACGTGAGTGACACGCTGTACAGACTTTGCTCAAACAGTCCGATGTATGGACTTTATGGCTTAACGAGAGTGCTGACAGTATGCTCAATGCAATTGTTTATATGAATGCTTGATGCAGCAGATAACATGACTGATCATAAAATATGCAATGCTTCAGTTCTGATAAACTAACAGAACAGCAAGATGACTGAATATATGAAAGACTGCATTATGATCTAATAAAATGACTGAATAACAGCAAGATGACTCACAGTGATTAACTCACATCTAAAACCAATCATCAAATGATTAACTCAAATCAGAGCCAATCATCAAAACCACAGGGGCACAACAATCTCCCCCTTTTTGATGATGGTAACACTACACTGTGAGTAATGCTGATGACACAAACTATTCTCCCCCTTTGACTTCATCAAAAAGAAAATAGTTTGAGAAGTTAAAAGCAAACCAGCATGCAATGATTGAATAACATGCTCCCCCTTTGGCAAGAGTCTCCTCCTTTGATATAATCAATATGAATGCAGATGCAGAAGGAGATACCAAAATGCAAGAGCTCCCCCTAAAAATATGAATGCAAGAACACAATTCTCCCCCTTTAAGAGTTTCTATGCAGCATGATGCATATGACATGGAAGCTCCCCCTCAATAAGTGGAATCTTATGAGATGGATAACAAGGAGAGGTTAAGGTCAATGAATCAATGATATTAAGCAAAAAAGTTTCAAGTAGCAGATTTTCAAAGAAGCTCCAATCACAAGAAATTCAGTCAGATTTTCAGAGAGATATCAATCTCATAAATCCAAAACATAAGTTTTCAAAGTCTTCCATTATAAGGGCTTATGAATGAACTTTATTGTTCATCATGGTTTAAACATAATGTATGCAGAGTTTATCAATAAAATTCTGTATTGATATCTAAAACCATGGTTTAATAAAAATGAACCATGCCCTCATATTTATCTTGATTAATCTCCCTTTCTCTTACATAATTAAATCTATTGACTTCTTTCAGAATTACATGCACTAGTATTGAAATCAAGCAATTATGAAGTCATATGATTTTTTCTAGGGTTATAGCAATTTAATTTTAGCATCAATATTCAGGTATTTCAATTTGTTCAACAATTTTCTTGCTACAAATTTTACGAGCACTCTAGTTCAGTGCACACATTGTAACTAGAGGGTATACCTTGATTAGAGGCCAATATCCCTAAACCCTTAGTCTGACTAACTATCATGCTTTATGTGAACAGAGTTAGCATTTACACATCATGACACACTCCAAATCATTTCTTGATGAGTGAGTTGTATTTCTCAGTGTGCATGCTATTGCTCTGCCTGATTTTCAATGAATTCTTAATCAGAGTTAACTATGGTACCTCATGACACAGTCCTTTGGACATGTGTTTCTCAGTGACCAAGGTCATTGCTCTGACAGATATTACCCTTTAGACTTTTCAGAAAAATTCATTTGCTTCAAGTCAATAATAATTTCATGTACTTAATCAGTTGAAGTCATGTATTCAAAAGTGCAGATTTCAGAAGTTTTCACAAGACACAACATGAAACAGATGGTTAAGGTTTATTAAACATGCTTTAGATATTTTTAAGAGATTTTAAAGTCAACCCTTGAGTACATTAAACTTAAACCACCTGAGTTATTTCAGATATTCATAAAAATGTATAATAGAAGATTTCTAGTTCAAAAGTTTTCAGATTTATGATCGAGATAGCCCATTGAAATCTTCATGAAAGACTGATAGAATTCTGAAATCAAATGATACCAATTGATAAGAGAGATTTTAAAGCCCAGAATTTTTAAAATGTGATCAAGGTTTGTCAATATAATCAATAAGAAAGTGTATGCAATGAATTCTCACAAGAGTATGCATTTGACAACCTATATGCAATGCATTGACTCCCCCTGACAACATGCATTCAATCACTCTTTTTGGCATTTTCAATATAAGGAGATACAATGCACTATATGTATGCAAGGACATGCAAAGACTCAACATTGAATGCTATGCAAAGATATGCAACTAACTCCCCCTGAAAACATGTAATGTTTGCACTGAAAACTGAACATATGATTCCAAATGATATTGTGACTTGTGCACAATCAGACTGTCCTATCAGCAAAGTGACCCATGGTACTAGGCGGAGCACTTGGTCTAAAAGACCACCTCACACATAGCAAGAACCTCCAGACAGATTTTCTTGTCTTTTGGTAGCTTACCATTTATATACCATTGAGGTCAATCATGATAATTCAATATGCAGTCCTATATGCAATTCAGATTTTCAATGAACTATGTAACAGACAGATTTCAACAACATTCATATGCAGTTTAGATTTAAACAGAGAAAACAGTATGAGCATTGAGAGATGTGAATACTCATAGTGTCCAAAGCATAAATTTCAGTTGAGGAGAGTTCAGAGTCTTCAATTTAGACAATGCAGATGAAGAGTGAATATGCTATGCAGAAAAAAATAGCAATTATGCATGGACACATCAACCAAGATATGTAATGAGTTTCAAAATAGGAAATGCAGAGAATTTACCTGAACAGTGTGAGAATGGGGTTTATCAACTTGGGTGCCTTGGTTTATTAACCCCTTTTATTCTTCAGCTTCCAAGGCACACCTACAGGTTAGCAAACTATTTTACACAAATAGGCACCCAAGAAGTCTTGGATCCTGACATGACAATATTACTTCTAGCAGGTTTTCTCAGCACATTTCTAGCAGCATGGTCATCAGATTTCATCAAGTAGTAATTATTCATTGAATGACCAATTTGTCCACAGCAATGGCATGAATTAGCAGATTTCAAATTCCTCTTATGCACATTACTGTTGTCATGAAGTTCATTGGCAGAGAGAGAGTTCTGTTTACTATAATGATAGTAAGATGCATCAGGTTTCAGATTTGATCTATGCACATTCTTGTTAGCATGAAATCCATGTGCATATGCATGAAACTTTTTGTTATTGACAGAGTTAAAATTATGTTTACCAAAACCAGTTTGGTTTTGATATCCTGCCAACCAACAGGTTGCAGCCCTGTGACCTGGCTTTCCATAGTTAAAACAATGAGAAGAATTCATTCTCTTAAAATTCTCATTTCTACCCTGAGCATGCCAGCATTCAATGGCCCTGTGGCCACTCTTTCCACATTCAAAGCATGAAATAGAGTTTCTCCTACCAACATTCAGCCAGCATTCAATGGCCCTGTGGCCATGCTTTCCACAGTGAGAGCATTTGAAATAATTTCTTTTAAAGGAACCGGACCAGTATTCAGAGGCCTTGTGACCAATTTTGTTGCAACTAGAACATATGATGTGCTGGTTCTTTGAAACAGATTTGTTCTTGTTAACAGCATGATTGCTCGCATGAAATCTATTCTTATCACTAACAAACCAGCATTGTAAAATTTTGTGTCCTAATTTATCACAATGGAAACACTCAATTTTCCTTTTCTGAGATGAAGGATTTTTATCATGATATTTTCTAGCACTCAGATCATCCCTTTCCATCAATCTACATTCATGCATCAAATGACCAGGTTTATGACAGTAATGACATGAAGTTTTCTGTTTGTATGCATGTGTGTATATGTGCGTGGATGATTTTTGAACATCATGCAGTGAAGTGGCAAGAACTTTTTTGTTCTTTTGATGAACAACATGCACTTTTTCCACATACTTGAGATCAGTCTTTTTCTTGATGTTTTCAACCTTTTTCTGATTGTTATCCTGTTTTTCTGTTTTCTTAGCCTTGTACTGAGTTGGAGATGAAGTAGAAGGCTCTTCCTGTTCAGAAGATTTAACAAAAATAGTTTTCAGGTTGGCTCCATCAACCTTCCTCATGACTGGACTGTAACCCAGTCCTTCTTTCTTAAAATTAATCTTTGTTCCCAGTTTTTTTTGATCGGTGGGCTGTTTGTCTTTTGATGTTGTGGCTACATTTGAAGCATTTACAAATGATGTCATTAGCTTGTTCTGAAAAGCCTTTTTATTGACATTGTTGTAGCCCAACCCTTCCTTTTTGACATTGACTTTTGTTCTCAGCAATTTGTTCAGATTATCTTGCCCACTAACAAATTTAGACAAAGAGTTTTTTAAGTCTTGATTTTCATTTTCTAAAGAGGAAATATGCAACTCGTAACTGGCAATCTCTTGCTCACTGCAATTCACACATTCAGTTAACACATTGTTAGCAGTTTTGTATTTTTCAACTTCCTGTTCTAGATTGCTCAGTTTATCAGAATCTTCAACGCAAACACTTTTACCTCTTTCTAAAGCTAGAAGTCTCTCAAACATAGTGGAGTTCAGCATTTTTAATTTCTCATTTTCTTCCTCAAGTTTGTCATTCTGAATTAACTCATTTATTAAAGTCTGGTCTTCTGAGTTAGTTTCAAGTTTTCTTCCAACCTTAAATTCCTTCAAATCATTTTCCTTCTTTTCAATATTTTTCTGTAATTCCACATTTACAGATTTGATGGCTTTAAATTTTTCAGTCAGCAATGTGTTCTCCTGTTTAAGTTTCTCTAATTTTTCTTCATCTTCTTTGGAGAGTTTTCTGAGAGAATCATTTTCAGATTTCAGCTTGTTCAATTCAGACTTAACACATTCAAATTCTTTCAGTAAATCCTTACTCTGAACAGAATCATGACTAGCTAGGCTAAGTTTCTTTTCAAGTTCAGAGATTTCTTTTACATGATCTTGATTTTCAATTTTTAGCAATGAAATTTGTTTCTTTAGCATTTGAGTATCAGACATACTAGCATCAAGAACATTTTTCAGTTCAGCACAATTTCTACAATCGACATTTAAATTGTCTGACTTACTAATCTTCTTCAATTTTGTATACTGACTTCTTAAGCTCTCATGTGACTCTAACAATTCAGCATATGCATTTTCCCAATCATCTAAAGTATAGTTTTCAAAGGGATTTACCTCATCATTATCATCATCTTCATCTTGACTACTGCCTTGATTATTTCTGTTAGCCATCATGCAGTTGTCCTCATTTTTTATCTGAGTTCGCTTCAGTATATCCAGAATGTCTTTAGCAGACCTGCAATCATGAAGGCAAGACCATAAGGCTCTGTCAGTAGCTGCTTTCATCATATTAAAGGCTTTCTGATTTTCTCCATCCTTTGATCTGTGTCTGTCGGTCCATTTGGATACTTTCGTTGGTAATGTGTGAGGACCTTGTGAAATTAATTTCCACAGATCTGGATCAACAGATTTAACATAAGCATGTAAAGCACTGTGCCACTGACTGAAATCAGAACCACTAAAGACGGGTGGACAACTAGCCATTGAAAATAAATCATATTAATGCAACAGAAATATTGATGCACTAAAAACAAATTAGCACCGAAGACAGCAGGATCGGATCTGCAAGTCGCTGGACCTTCTAAGCAGACACCGCTCTGATACCAAGTGTTAGGGTGCTAGGCTCGGATACAGAGGGGGGTGAATGTATCCTTCTACGAATAATGCCTAAATAAAAACTCAGATGCTATACGCAATCACAGAATAAAACTAATTCAATTAAACTTATGAGTAAGCACATGGAGCGTGCCTATCCAAGCATCTAGCAGAAGGAAACACACAAAGCAAACCACTGTTCAATAGATTTTTAGGTTGTTCGGTCCTCCAGACCTACATCCACCCCTCACTCCCAACCGGAGTGAGGCTTCACTAGCAAACGCTAGAACCAAGCAGACTCAGTCTGCGAACAAGGTGCTGCCACACAGCTTGACCAGGGGAACAGCCTCCCCTCTTCCTCCCAACTGGAGGGACACCCCAAGTGACTCCCAGCCACTTGGAAACCAGAGACCGAAGTCTCTCTTCCTCCAGACCAGGAGGGAACCCGCTAGTGACTCCCAGTCACCAGCAACCAGAGGTCGCAGACCTCTCTTCCTCCAACCGGAGGGACCCCTGGACTTACAAGCCACAAGCCCAGAACCGGAGACAAGTCTCCCTTCTCCTGAATCCACAGGAGAAACCCGATCCCCAGCAGGGCAATCGGAAGAACAAGGCTAACCAAAGAAACAAAAGAAAAAATAAAGAAACATAAAAAGCACAGCAACAAAAGCTGGAAATGAAACACAAGAGATGTAGATCTCAATGAGCATAGTCGTTCTGGATTTGATCCATGAACAGACTGAGCTGATCTGCAATAGACTCTCTCCTCTTCTTTTCTTCCTCTTCTTTCTGCTTCTCTTTCTTCTCACTTCTCATGAACACTATCTCTCTCTTTTCCTTCTTCTGCTCTCACTCTCACTCTCACTCTCTTCTCTGCTCTCTTCTTTTCTTTCTGGAACGTGGAGGCTCTCTCTCTTCTCTTCTTCTGCTCTCTTCACTCTTCTTCTGCTCTTCTCTTCTTTTTTCCTCTCTGTCTGGATCGTGGCTCTCTGTATGGACTTCACCTCTTGCCAATTCGATCAGTCTTCTTCTGTGGAAGATGGCTCATATATATAGCAGCAGCAGCCCCGACGTGTGACCTCCACATTTCCAGCCCTAAGTATTCGGACCACGTGGCAGCATCCAGCAGGCTGTCAGTCCATGTGTCATCATCTAGTCAGGCCTTCCAGCCTCGGATCACGTGCCCTCCTTAAGCTTCACGAGCAGAGCACCTGTCAGACAGAGTATCAGATTATCAACTTGGTGTCGACACTTTGTAAAATGAAATGCATTGTATAGACTTGTGAAAGCGCATGCATTGTACAGACTTAGTGAAAGAGAATGCATGTAATGCAATTCTTTTAAATACCCAGAGACTAGTGCGTTCTCGCACGGGAGCATATGAAGTCTCAGGGGAGCATCTATGGCCTCTGGACAGCATCACCAGCGTCAGGGGAGCATGTGGAGCACATGCTGTCTCTGGGGAGCAACGCTGCTCCAGGGGAGCATCCTCAAAGTTAAGGAAGCATTAGCAGTCATTGGAGGGCATACTCGGTCCCAGGAGAGCATCTAGGGGGACAGGCGAGCATGCGCGTCTGATGTACAGACTCTACCAATGTATAGACTTGGTGGATAGTGATGCATAGCTAAACGAATGGACAGACTTCACTGTGAATGCATGAACAGTGAATGAGTGTATAGACTTGGTCAAGAGAGACGCTGGCCAATCGGAGCATTAACAGTCACTGGAGAGCATACTCGGTCCTAGGAGAGCATCCGGAGGGACAGGCGAGCATGCGCGTCTGATGTACAGACTTGTGAAAGACTTGAATGCACGACCAGTGTACAGACTTGGAGAACGGCTTGAGACACAAGGATGCTGCTCGCTGTACAGACTTGAGGTTTCAACAGAAGGCTTTGAAGGTGATGTACAGACTCTACCAATGAAATCATGAACAGTCCGATGTATGCACTTTATGCAAGAAAGCAAGTGTGCATTGTATAGACTTGAGTGATGAGTGGACTTTCAATGAAGAGGCTGTATAGACATGATGAAATCACAATGTGTAGACTTGCCAAATATAGCTGGTCGATGTACAGACTAGAACAAGGCTAAGTCTGTACAGACTTGAACAAACACAGTGTATAGACTTTGGCAAGGCAACGTCGGTAAAACTACCAATGTGTAGACTTTCAAAGCTGAACGTAGGTAAAGAACCCAATGTGCAGACTTGGAAGTGCAACGTAGGAACAGATGCCAATGTACAGACTTGGATGACCAACGCCAATGTATAGACTTTCAACGTGAGTGACACGCTGTACAGACTTTGCTCAAACAGTCCGATGTATGGACTTTATGGCTTAACGAGAGTGCTGACAGTATGCTCAATGCAATTGTGTATATGAATGCTTGATGCAGTAGATAACATGACTGATCATAAAATATGGAATGCTTCAGTTCTGATAAACTAACAGAACAGCAAGATGACTGAATATATGAAAGACTGCATTATGATCTAATAAAATGACTGAATAACAGCAAGATGACTCACAGTGATTAACTCACATCTAAAACCAATCATCAAATGATTAACTCACATCAGAGCCAATCATCAAAACCACAGGGGCACAACACGGCTCGCGAGTGATAAGGGTGACAAATTGATGTTATGAGTGACAAATAGACGTTAGCAGTGACAAATAACTCTGTAACGGTGACAATAGCTCAGAAAAATGGGAAATATCGACGGTATTATCCGACTAAAAAGTTTTCGTCGGAAATACGTCGGAATGATTCCACTTTCATAGTTTGTTTGTTATTTTCTTGCCTATATGGCAAATTGTTTTATTTATTGATTATCATTTTTTATGGATTTTTTATTGTTATATTTGTTTTCACTTTTGGGTTCACCTTCTGTATGTGAGAGCAGCGAGTAAAATGAATGATAAGGGTTATGAATGCATATTATTGGTGACAAATAAGTTGACAGAGACAACAAATGCACATTAGTAGTGACAAATAGGTTGACAGGGGTGACAAATGCGCATGAGGGGTGACAAAAGGCTCTTAACAGTGAAAGAATGCACAAAGGTGACGGCTCCCAGGGGCAAAGGCGGATGGCTCCTACATGCTATAAGAGTGAAAGATGCCTATTAGTGGTGACAAATAGATCAACAGGGGGGGACAAATGCGCATGAAGGGTGACAAATGAATCCTAACGATGAACTATGAGCATGAAGATAAGCCCTACTAGTATTAGAACCATCGACAAACCCTGCTACATATAGGGGAAGAACTCCCCTTCGTAAAGGTAACCCCTACCTGTGATGGATGGTATCCTTCATTTGACGGCAACCACATCACACAAAGATCAAGCATCCATCATGCAAAGAAAGGTTGTAGAAAAAAAAATTATATTGATAGGGGAAGAGGGTACAAGCGGTTACTCATCCTCTTTAGGACGGAACCTGTCAGGTTGGAGGCTCAACACCCCCTTGTTACAAAACAGGCGGTCCACCTTCGCCAAGGTGTCTTGCCACCCTTGTAGGTACCCCTGCTTGTATTCCTCCGAAAAGTCACCGTCGCTGCTTTCCCCTGATGGCTGGTCCGGCACCGGCAGGGCTTCCTTTCAGAAGCACAGCCTTTTCATGGGAACATGCTCTGACAAAGAATCTGACTTCTCAGACGATGACATCTTCACGAGAGTGTCTTTGACCGCCAAAGGAACTTAGGACGTCCTTAGGGTTCCCCATAGAGTCTCTATTTATAGGAAGGGGACGAAACCCCCAGAGGGCTAAAGAGTCTCCGTGCCTCCCTAACTTTATGGAAATCAAAGTGACGGGACTGTGAAGATCGTTCCATCTCCCCCAACTATTCTGACTCTCGGTCCTTCCTTTTTTGTCGATCATGAGATCGCTTGGACCGAGGTTCCTTTCGTCCGGATACATCAGCCGCATAGTAGACGAGAGGCCGGAGAGAGATACTGCAACGGCTAACACTACATAGTAGTGACAAATAGTCATCAGTGGTGACAAATAGGCTTTAAGGTTGACAAATGTCTCGTAAGTGTGATAAATCGATAGCAGAAGTCACAATATGTGATGAAGCGAAACAAAGGCGATGCCTAGCTTGCATTAAGGGCGACAAATAGCTCCTTATGAGTGACTATTACCATTAGAAGTGACAAATAGCTCTGTAACGGTGACAAATAGCTCGTGGCAGTGAAACTTGAAGAAACTCAAGTTCGTTTGAAGGATTTAACCGTGTCCTAGCGATCCTAACTCTACCAATACAAATATGAAGCTTTCCTAATCATCAAACGACACTGCACTTATCTTTCTAACTCGACCTACCTTTCATATGCTCAGACCTAAAATTGCACATATGCTCAGACCTAAAATTACACATACGCTCAGACCTTAGTGTGCGCTCATGCACAAATGCTCAGACCTTAGTGTGCAATAGTGACAATGTTCACCGACTTTTGCATGCAGCATTTTGTTCATGTGCACTGACCTGAAATGCAACACTGAACATGTGCACCGACCTTATGTGCTTACATGCAGACATGCACTGACCTCCATATGCGGCATGCATGAACATGCACCGACCTGCATATGCAATTCTATGAGTATGCACCGACCTTCATATGCAACATGTATGAACATGCACCGACCTTCAAATGCAGCATGTATGAACATGCACGGACCTTAGTGAGAAACACATACACACTAGCATGAGAGGTTATAAGATACTAACAGTGTTTCCATAATGAAAAGTAGATTCAGAATATCACAATTTGCCAATATCCAAAAGCTGAAGACAAAATGTATTGTTGCCAATCATTAAAACTTAATTAGAAATTAAATTCAGAGAATCAAGTTAAAGGAGACACAACATGAGACACACATTATCCAATCCCACACAACATCTATCTCCGGATAGGTGGTGCCATCTCCTCATCTTCCAGTTGGTCTAAAATAGCCTCCTCAATGTCGTTAAACATTTCATTGTCCTCCATTACAAATTCCATTACAATCCGATCAAAGTCTACACATCACACAAAGCACGTCCATCACCAAGACATCAAAGATGACATAACCAAGTCGTTGTCAACGAGTAAAATGTCCAGTACATTATTTCCCAATGCAGACCAAGCGTAGTACACTTCCTTACCTACAACAACAGTAATAACAAAGCAACTAATATGAAGAGGAGCAACACTACTAGAGTACATACTAGAACAATAACAATACAAGGCACATTTGACATTTATGTAGTCTATTGGCGTAGTGCCTGGTTCCTTGAATCATAGTCAGGCCTGGGACTTGCATGATATGTAGGCATGGGCCTTTCCTATAGTTGAGGATGATTAACATACGTATGCCTGCTATTGCCAACCCCATTTATAGCAGCATGTGCTTCCTCTACCGAGTGAAAACCCTTATAACGAGCTCCAGGGTATCCATTCACTTGGACAAAGCATTCGGGCCAACTATAATATACACGGGTTCGCGACCAACCCACACTACATAGCATTTATACCTTCCCATTTTCTGAACCTCAATTCTCTGCATGTAAGGTGTTATAAAAGATAATAGGTATGACAGACATAATAATTGCAGCAAATTTAATATGAAGTCCAATCATAAGAGCAAGTTTGTAGATCAGAAAGCATGTAGGTTTAAGGTTACACTGCATGAAGCATGATATAGTGGGGTAGGGGATTTAAGTCTGCTAGTTCAAGTGCATGAACAAGGTTTATGTCATGTGAATTAACACCCAATCAACCCTAAGCAATAGTATGCCTTAATGTGGTGGAATAAAATTTGAACATATTTACATGATTTCCTAGCAAGTAATAACAATATGGAAGTCCATTTCCGTGTGCTTTTATCAAAGCAAGGTAGATGTTAGGTCCAATACAGTGTATCAAGCATACACAAAGCATGGTAGAGGTCCAACGAAAAATAATACTTGTGCAGAGGTTAAGAACAAAACAACCACTGCATCCATTTAATATGAAACTACCCAGAGCATATCATATACGAACATATGAAAGGCCTATAAAATGCATAAACATGGAAGATGATTAAAAAAATGGAAGAGGGCATCTGCAGCAGGAACCAGTGACGATAAGGGACCAAGGAGGACACAGAGGAGACGGGCTCTTCTGTTGGGGAAGCCACCACTATGCGCACTGATGAAGGGGATGACATTGCGGAGGAGCCTTAATAACTTAAAATAGAAGAGCGGGTGTCAATGTAGGGTCACGAGCGGGATCGGTGTGTCGATTTAACACATCGCTGCAATGGAGGTGGTAACACAGTACCTCGGGAGCAGAAAAAAGGGGAACATCAGGAACCCTAGCGGAACGATCATCGCTCGATCAGAGCATATTGCAGAGGTGATTGGACAAGAGAGGGTGTAGGCAAATACACTGGATAAGGGTGAAAAATACCTATGAGTGGCGACAACTTGATTTGCAGAGTAGACAAATACACTTGTAAGGGTGAAAAATAGATCCTAGAGCTAACCAATGAAAATCAGAAGGAGCTGAAAGGAGGAGTCAAGTTCACAAGAGGACAAAAATATGAACAGTGTATCAAGAGTTTATAGAGCAATCAGAAGAAGAACGAAGGGACTTGGTCAATGCCAAGACAGTCAATGTTGACTCGCCAAGGTCAACGCCAGTCAAAGAGGACTCCAGAAAGCTCAACTTTTTCTTGACTATAGTCATGAGGTCCCAGTCAAAGTCAAAGGTTAATGAATAGATTAGTCAGCTACAGTGATCCAGGTCAAAGACAAGTAGCTAATGGAGAGAAAAGAAGGCAACGGCTGGTCATGTGGTAAGATAAGAGTGATAAATATGCAGTAAGGGTGACAAATAGCCCGTATGACTGATAAATGGACGATAAGTATGTAAATTAGCCAGTAAGGCTGACAAATGGGCTGAAAGGGTGAATCATAGGCTCAATGTGTCTGGCACATGCTCAACTCGAAGGCCAGGGGCCCAGGCTTTGCACGTGATCCGAGGCTACCCTGTCAAGGTATATTCTCTCTCATGGGACAAGGATATTTCCATATTTCAGCCTGATCATCTATTATTCACCCTTTGTCGCCTCTTTTACACCAGTAAGGCCTATTTTTCACCATTGGCCACCTATTTGTCACCCTTAAAGAGTAGCCAAAGCCCTTTTCATCCAGCGGGTGACTTGGATTTTTCTCTTCAGCAGTCTGAACTGGAGTCGGCTCCACGGTCGACTCTAGTCGACACTTGTGCAAGTAAAGCCTTCATCTTTTCACACTTCAGCCTAGTTCCTTAACCAAACTTGAATCTGTCTTCAGAAAACTCATTGATATTCATGAATTAACATTATCAAGCACACACATTAATAGCATTAAAACATATAAAACTTTGAAGATCAAAATGTATGATAAAAGAAATATCAATGAAGACAGGTATGCCACATTTTGAGGTTTGAGACGTGAAATATTTAAGATCTTATATTTCCAAAGGTAATGAGGTCGGCCCCAAACCGGGCTCTAAACATATTACAATCACCCTCATTAAATGTCCATGATGTCTCCCCCTTCCTTGACAATTCATGAACATATTTCAGTACATAAATGGCACAGTTGAGGCTTCCATCTGCCTATTAGGGACATTCGTTGTCGAATACAAGATCCCATTTCTCAACTCCCTCGAATGTCCCATAGAGCTTCAGAGACCCCCGTACAACTACAGCCTGCAAATGAAAGGTTATAAATTATTAAGAAATAATTAAAAGATAATATAAATATCTATGATTTCGGGTACATGGATAAGAAAAAGTACCCAATTTCTTGTAGTGGCATAATAGATGGCTATGCCTCTCATGGAATTGTATGAGACAAAGCGACGATTCTCCATGTCAACAGCAAGTAGATTCCAGTGACCTCCAGAGTGTAACACGAAGAATAAATATTTGTTCTTATGTAGTTCTAATAATTCAACATTCTCGTAGGCGGACTCCAACAATTCGTTGGATTTTTCGTAGTTGGCCGTTGTCCTGCCGTTTATGTGATTCACTAAAGTGGTGGGAAAATAAACCCACTGATGAAAGGTGTTAGATTCATTGAATCGTGAGTGGAGGAGGTACATCATGGCGTCGATCACCTGAAAATTAACAATCATGATTCTATTAGCAGTAGAAACACAAGTTCAGGGTAGGGCGAGGGACAAAAAATTCATAATTAATGAAAGAAAGTACCGTATCATCTATCATCTGGCTGTATAATAGATCAATGACATAACGACGTTTCAAAATAATCCTGTTCTGTAATTGAAATATGGGGCCACTATATTGGATAAAATTTTTCGTCAGAGTAAGGCGGATCAGGATAATTACAGAAACTATAAGAGGACAACTTACTCAATATCCCCGAGGCACAAGCATCAATGAATTCATTCACAATCGTGTTATCTGTCAGCTTCAGCCGGCCTTTGCAGATCCAATCAGTACTCTGTATGAGCTTTCTGTAAGGGTCGACTTCATCTCCCTTCTACATTTATGCCAATATACCAATCTTAGATTCTATACTGTAAGAAGTAGGAACAACGCAGACTCACCTTCTTCTTCCCCCATCCTGCAGTTTTCTTTGCAGGTACCTGCCATTTCCTCACGGGCTTCTCGTCCCGTTGATGAAGGGACTGAGAAAAGACACCTTGACGACGGTCACCATGCCCATTGGTCGCCTCCATCTGAGCTTGGATATCGCCTTGCACATCCTCTTCAGGGGCTGCCTTAGATGGCACAGTATCATCCGTACTTTGTTGAAGGGGCCTTGGAGGTGGGACATCGGCGGCAATGTCCATTTCAGAGGTTTGACATATACTTTGCTCAACATTTTCAGCCCCTTGCACTTCCTTGATAGGGGCTGCCAGAGGTGGCATGACATCAACCGTCACCTGTTCGACGGGCCTAGGAGGTGCTACATCAGCGACAATGTGAGCCCCTTGCACCCTAGTCAGAAAGAAGGCCCTCATTTCCTCAAGTAGCCGCTGCTGGATCTTCAATGTAGCGGCAATATCCTGTAGCACAGGCATGCATGGAGCTGACGAGGACGTCTCCTGAGCACTGGGTCGGTTCATCATCTGACCACGGTACACCGTGTCCCTTTCACTTGGCTCAACAAGGAGCCCTTCGATCACCTGTATTTCAAACCACATCACTTCGGTTATTCATTAATGTTAAATGACAAAGAAGAAATTTTTAGTACTCATAATACCTGTTGGCCTCGCAGGGATCCAATGGAGAATTTTAATTTTCTATCTAGAATTGGCCCCCACCTAAATAGTCGGGGGAATGCCACCTGCCTTAGTGGCTGCCGCACCCGCATGTGCTCAAAAAACCAGACCTGTAATATGAAATATATTAAGTTATTTTACAATGCAATAGAATTAATGATTGACACATTAATTATTACACAACAAAAATAAAAAACTTACAGCAAGTGCGGCAGAACAACCAAATATAAATGTATGGGCCTGGGATGCATCCCCGGCTCTTCTCTTAGCACGGTCAATTGTACCTGACCGTCGTTTCTGGACCGCCAACACTAATTGCTCAAACTTGTGCATCGTTACCTGTTGCACGGCGGCTGCCCAGTTGTAATCTGAAACTCTGTCAATGTCATCTAAGCATGACAGCATCTGTTGTGGACAAGAATGCGTCGACCATGGGCAAAGGAAAGTGGACAGTAAGAGTACAATCCACAGTCGGACAGTGTCGGCCACATCCTGCTCTTCATCGGACCCAACAATTTGCTTGGATGAGAGAGCACACTTTCTTCCGATCAAATGTTGCTGCAAATCCAAATCGATGCTGCAACTTCGACTTCTGTTTTGTGGATCCATAATGTTGAACCGGCTGACCGGAGCAAGGTAATCTAAAATTATGCCCACATCTTCCACACTGAATGCGACCTCCTTACTACCCATACGAAGTAATTTCCTCCACTATGGGCGCAAATAATCTCCTCCAATAGTGTCATGGTGAAGGTGACGGGAGAAGCATTGTCAACATATGGACCAAAGGGTGTGGTCCTCATCAATGACTTGTGGCATTCCTAAATGCCATCTGATCCCTGTCCTTCATGTAAATGTCCATAGAACACCGGCGAGATGACCTTGTGTTCACTAGATTCAAAAAAATGTGTAAACAAGAAATTCAGTTAATTGACTGATCAAGAAATACAAAAAATATTAAGAGTAAGACAAGGGTGACAAATGTATAGATAAGGGAGTTTAGGTGTGGCAAATAGGTGTTTAAGGGTGACAAATGTATGAAATTCGAGAAAGTAGGTCTAAATCTGACACAAATAGGTAGATATAAGCGTGACAAATAAATAGGTTGATAAGGGGGGCTAATAGCTATGTAAGGGAGATAAGGAACCACACTACCTTTAACTTGTCATCCTGAAGTGGAGGCCTTAGAAACCCTAGGTATGTGAAACGTTTCTTCTTCGACCATAGGAACTCGTACAATTTCCTGAGATGCAGGTGGGACATCCAGTTTACGATGAACGGAGCGTTGCATGGGTGTCTCCTTCGGCTCCATGGCTATCAGTGATGAAAGAGAGCTCGCAATTCAGGAGTGCTTGAATAGCAAATGACGGAGAGGTTGCAAATGGGACTGCGAGGAAGATGAGACACTGAGGATGATGGAGAGACGAACCGGCTTCTGGTAGGTTGCGTAAGAGCCAAGACACGGTGGGAATGGTAAATAAGTAATTGGGAATTTTTAATTTCAAAGATCTAGTTCGGCGTCATCATTTTTGTTGATGTGGCCTGCTGCGTTGGATCGGCGGCAATACGCGAACAACACCCACGCGTGGCCGACATGTCCCATTTTCCACGTGGACCAATTGGAGCTTAAGGGTGAGAAATGTGTCTACACGGGTGACAAATGTGTTAGCAAGGGTGAAAAATACCCTGATAATGGTGACAAATAGGGCTCAATAGACACAAGGCTGACACGCGGCTTTCAAGGTAGTGTAAGAGTAAGGGCGACGTCTTGTGGACTTTAGTACTGACAATTAGGTGAGTGTGGGTGACAAATGCTCAACTAGAGTAACAAATAACTTCCTTAAGTGTATCACTGTTAATCGTGAGGTGCCGAGTTCGAAACAAAGTTCTAGCATGTTTTCATTTACATTTTTAAATAAGTTATATTAAAAAAACTTAAGGAAACCTTAAGCTGAAGCTAAGATTCAAACCCGGAGAAACCCGTTCAAATGGCAGAATAATAAACCAAATGATATAACATGTCATTTCAATTTGTTTATTACATTATATATATATATATATATATATATATATATATATTATTATTATTATTATTATTTTCCGTATCGGTACGCAATGTCCAATCCAGTCTCGAGCCGTGGCCGGGGCGACCGGTTCGGCAGGGACGGCCACACCTGCCCCGTATGATGTGCATGTGACTCAAGGGCGACGTTGATTATTATCCTGAGTGCCTCCACGTGGCATTCCCCGCAAGGAGCCCTAGCTCCCGAAAATTCATTATAGACGTGACAGTAAATTCAAAACACATGAGTTTGACGGGGGCACGGAACAATAAGGAAATGGTCAACATGTGACTGATACGCCTCTGAGTATCTTTTTGCACCCCGATGTGGGCCTTTCAAGGTAGCTAGGCTTTTCAACACGCTGTCTCTTCCTTTTATAGGAATCGACTTATCGGCCATGCAGCCCCATTGCTTGGCGATTAATCAAACATTTTCCCCTCTTATCGCCGTGATCGACCTTTATAGAACAACAGGTCGCCAATCCCGACCCGCTGCCCACCATCATCTGCTTAGTGATCAGAAAGAGCGCACCTTCGGTTAGTCCAGACCATTCCAGTCTTGGAACCTGAACACATTGTCACACACAAGTTATTGGCACGCCCTATCGTGAGTAAAATTGATAAAAGATACAATGATATTTGATTATTATCCTTAGTGCTTCCACGTGGCATTCCCCGCGAGGAGCCCTAGCTCCCAAAAATTCATTATAGACGTGACAATAAATGCAAAACACATGAGTTTTGCGGGGGCACGGAACAATAAGGGAATGGTCAACATGTGACCGATACGCCTCTGAGTAACTTTTTGCACCCCGATGTGGGTTTTTCAAGGTAGCTAGGCTTTTCAACACACTGTCTCTTCCTTTTATAGGAATCGACTTATCGACCATGCAGCCCCATTGCTTGGCGATTAATCAAACATTTTCCCCTCTTATCACCGTGATCAACCTTTATGGCACGGCGGGTCGCCAGTCCTGACTTGATGCCCACCATTGTCTGCTTAGTGATCAGAAGAAGGGCACCATCGGTTAGTCCAGACCATTCCCGTCTTGGATCCTGAACACATTGTCACACACAAGTGATTGGCACACCCTATCGTGAGTAAAACCGATAAAAGATACAATGATATTTGATTATTATCTTGAGTGCTCCTACGTGGCATTCCTCGCAAGGAGCCCTAGCTCCCGAAAATTCATTATAGACGTGACAGTAAATTCAAAACACATGAGTTTGGCGGGGGCACAGAACAATAAGGAAATGGTCAACATGTCACCGATATGCCACTGAGTACCTTTTCGTACCCCGATGTGGGCCTTTCAAGGTAGCTAGGCTTTTCAACATGTTGTCTCTTCCTTTTATAGGAATTGACTTATCGGCCATGCAGCCCCATTGCTTGGCGATTAATCAAACGTTTTCCCCTCTTATCGTCGTGATCAACCTTTATGGCACGGCGGGTCGCCAGTCCCGACCCGATGCCCACCATCGTCTGCTTAGTGATCAGAAGGAGCGCACCTTCGGTTAGTCTAGACCATTCCATTCTTGGATCCTAAACACATTGTCACACACAGGTGATTGGCTCACCCTATCGTGAGTAAAACCGATAAAAGATACAATGATATTTGATTATTATTCTGAGTGCATCTACGAGGCATTCCTCGCAAGGAGCCCTAGCTCCCGAAAATTCATTATAGACGTGACGGTAAATTCAAAACACATGAGTTTGGCGGGGGCACGGAACAATAAGGAAATGGTCAACATGTGACCGATACGCCTCTGAGTACCTTTTCGCACCCGATGTGGGCCTTTCAAGGTAGCTAGGCTTTTCAACACGATGTCTCTTCCTTTTATAGGAATCGACTTATCGGTCAAGCAGGGTTTGACGTCCCGCTCCGGGATGCCTCGACCCGCACGTCCTGACCCCACCCAAGTGGTGGGCGGGACGCCCGGGTCGTGGGTCGTGACCGGGATGCTTCATTATTTTAATATTTATTATATATATATATTATATATAAAGAGTCTTTTTTTACTTTGTTGTATTATTTTATATATATTATATATATAAAGAGTCTTTTTTTATTTTAACATTTTACGAGATGGACAGACACGGAGCGAATATGCACCGACCCGACCCTTCCCGGGCGTGATCGGGACGGGCGGGTCGGTCGAGACCACAAACCCGCTTTCAAGGTAGCTAGGCTTTTCAACACGCTCTCTCTTCTTTTTATAGGAATCGACTTATCGGCCATAAAAAAAGTTGAAAATTTCTAAATTACAGATCTCAAAATATTAAATAATAATTTTTTTGATCTAATGATATTTTTTACTGAGGGAGATTTTATCCTATTAGAAGAAATGAATGAATGACAAAAAATCACGAATGAATGAATGAAAACATGGCGCCAAATGAAAATATGGACGCCAAATAAAAAGAGACAAGAACAGGAAGACGACCCCTCTCCTATCCTCCTTAGTCCTTCCCCCTTCCTCCTCCTTCAACCACTGCATCCCTTTCCTCTCTCACGATCGCACCCCCCTCTCAATCTCTCACTAGCGGGCGGCGGAGTGGCGAGGGAGGGCGAGGTGAGCTCCGACAGCGGCGGTGGTCAAATTCTTTCCGACGGACACCCCCCCACCGCAGGTATTCCCCTCTCTCCCTCTCCAGTTGGCCCCCCTCTTGAGTACATATTACCCCCAAGTAATATGTACTCAAGAGTTGCATAGAGATTACTTTTAAGAAAACCAACTGCTCCTTTGAGAATATTAACATTCATGACTGATCTACAAGACTAACCTTTTCTCCTTATCACCTGGTGTACTCTTACAACATCAGATGAAATTCCAAGCCCCTATTTTTATTGGGAGGGTGGGAAGAGGGATGTGGGTATAAATGTGTGTGCGTAAATGTAGATATGACCCTTTTTTCATTTTTGCCTGTTCAAGACTTTTGTTATGATATATGTGATTAGTATACTTGGATGTGAATTAAATTGGTAGACAAGTGTGGATGCCGATATGTAAGAAAATGTGTATCTGAATGCGAGTGTGTTAATGATTTTTTCCAGAAGATGATGTCGATGTCAACCACGGTGTGTGAATATGGAAGTGAAAGTGGATGTGGATATGGATGTATATGTGACCAAACAGGATGTACAAGTGTGGAAAATAGTCAATATTTAGGGGAGATGTACATGATATTTTCTTAGATGTAGTGATAAGACATATTGATATGAATTTTTTAATATGTTAGGTAAATATGGCTAGAATTGATCGTTCATGGATGAATCGCAGAGTAGTTGACGGAGTGGTGTCAGAGGAGTTTAAGGATGGAGTTGATAGTTTTATTCAGTTTATATTGGGGCATCCAACAGTAGTGGACCAGTGTGGTAACATCCGATGTCCTTGTTTACGTTGTAAAAATAAGAGATTTCATTCGCTATGGGATGTGCAAGTTCATTTATACAGGAAAGGGTTCACGAAAGGTTATATGAATTGGGTGTGTCATGGTGAGGACTTCTGGTCGTATGAGCCCGACAATGTTGCAAGCACAAGTACCTATGCAGACATGGTAATCGATGCTGCTGGCCCTAACTTTAATGTACAAGGGGAACACGTGTACAACGAAGAACCACCAAACAAGTCGGCTGAAAGATTTTATCAGTTACTTCGGGATGCTGATGAGCCGCTGTGGGATGGTTGTGAAAATCACACTCGGTTGTCTGCTGTCTCACAGTTGTTGAATTTGAAATCCGAATTTCACCTTAGTGAGAGTTGTTTTGACCGTATGCTCCTCCTTATCAAGAGTATGCTGCCTCGAGATGAGAAGCTGCCTGAAAATTTTTACCGGGCAAAGAAGATGGTCAATGAGTTAGGGCTTGAATACCAAAAAATAGATGCATGCCCTAATCACTGTATGCTATATTATGAAGATAATGTAGATAAAAGATCATGTGATATTTGTCAGCATGATAGATTTAAACCTAAGAGAGGGGACAATTCAAAGCATAAGGGTGTGCCTTACAAGTCACTGCGATACTTCCCTCTCACGCCCAGATTGTAGCGGATGTATATGTCGTCAAAGACAGCTCGGCATATGATATGGCACACGGAGAGAGTAGGTCGTGTAGATGATATAATCAGTCATCCCGCCGATGGTGAAGCCTGGGCTCATTTCAATCGTACGTATACTACTTTTCTTCATGAGCCACGCAATGTTAGGTTAGGTTTTTGCACATACGGCTTCAACCCATTTGGAGTTTCAATGGCGTCTTACTCATGTTGGCCAGTGTTCATGATGCCGTACAACCTTCCACCGGGCATGTGCATGAAGCGAGATAACCTTTTTTAACTTTGGTGATTTCAGGTCGAAAAAATCCAGAAAAAAATTTGGACATATATCTCAGGCCACTGATTGATGAGTTGAAAAGATTATGGAATGATGGAGTTGTTACTTATGATGTGTATAGAAAAAAAATTTTTACTATGAAGGCTTTATTGATGTGGACAATAAGTGACTTCCCTGCATATGGAATGCTATCTGGCTGGAGCACACACATGAGGTTGGCATGTCCTTACTATATGGCTGATGCCAAATCCTTTGTCCTGAAATATGGTAAGAAATCATGTTGGTTCGATATTCATCGACGGTTTTTACCAATTGACCATCCTTTTCCGAAGGCAAAAGGACTCATTCATTAAAAACACAGTTGAAATGGATGAAGCAGACTTGGAACGGATGTCTGGTCGACAAATGTCGACACAGGTGCAAAACTTACCAGATATAGTGCAATTATCGGGTAGTACACGACATCTTCGTGGATTTGGAGAGGATCACAATTGGGTAAAGAAAAGTATCTTCTGAGAATTACCTTATTGGTCATCCCTTTTGATACGGCACAACCTGGACGTCATGCATGTTGAGAAGAATGTCTTTGATAATGTGTTCAACACCATCATGAACGTGAAAGCCAAAACAAAGGACAATGCCAAGGCGCGAGTAGACTTGAATATACTTTGCAAATGACCAGATTTGGAATTGCGGCTGGTACGGGACAAAGTTGTGCAACCTGGAGCAGCTTGCGTGTTAAAAGACACACAGATCAATGAACTGTGCTAGTGGCTAAAGCAATTAAGATTCCATGATGGATATGTGTCTAACATAGCCCGTTGTGTGAATGTCACCAAGGGAAAAATATATGGATTGAAAACTCATGACTGCCATGTGTTCACGGAGAGACTTCTGCCCATTACATTCAGTGACTATTGCCAAAGCCTATATGGGGAGCATTGACTGAGTTGGGTCAGTTTTTTAGGATTCTATGTGCATCCGAACTCAAACTTGGGGACGTGCACACTATGAAACAGAATGTGGTCACGACGGTATGCAAGTTGGAGAAGATATTTCCCCATGCGTTCTTCAATTTCATGGAGCACCTGATTATCCATTTTCCATACGAGGCCAAAGTTGGAGGACCGGTACAATTTTGATGGATGTATCCATTTGAGAGGTAATCAGTATGTATTTACTGATTATTTGATAGTAGTTACATATGTCTGTCATTATCACTGTATGTCATTGTCATATGAATTGTTGTCATAGGTGTATGCATGACCTGAAAATGAAGGTTCGCAACAAGGCTAAAGTAGAGGGTTCGATTATCGGGGCGTATATTATTGAAAAAAATTTGAACTTCTATTCGATGTACTTCGAACTCGAAATTCAAACTCGCCGAATCGACCTCCACGTAATGATGATGGAGGAGAGGTGGGTCCGTCCGACCGGTTGTCCATATTTAAGTATCCAGGACGTGCATTCGACGTTGTTCGAATCGCATATTAGAGGACAGAGAGTTGTTGGCCGCAGAGATATATGTTCTCCTGAACTGTGCTGAGATTGAACCTTATGTTGAGTGAGTCGTCAACTCCGCAGCTCCCGAAAATTTATAAGCATCTTGACGTTCTTCCTCCCATTTACGGTGATGTTGCATTCATCATTGCAGGTAATTTGATTCAGAATTAATTACTCAATGTCCACACCTCAATGACATGGAGCTTCAAAATGAACGAGAGAGATCTTTTGCCAGATGGCTTAAAGGTCAAGTAAGTGTTAATCTACCAATTCCACAAAGCTTGAGGTGTATGCAAGTATCAAAAGAAAAGTTACGTAGTTTATATTCATAGGTTGAAGAAGGTTATGTTACTGATGAAAGAGTCCGGGTGATAAGTTATGGACCTTCGAAGGTCGCGCATGCCTATCCAAGATTTTTTGTGAATGGTTATAGATTTCACACCAGAGATTATGGATGAAATAAGTCTACGATGAATAGCGGCGTATGCGTGAAAGGTAGTACATACAATGAAAATGATCTTGATTACTATGGTATTCTTGAGGAGGTCATAGAATTACAGTATCTCGGACAAGACAAGCATATATTCCTTTTTAAGTGTCATTGGTTTGATCCTCATTCAGTTCGAAACGACGCAATATATGGGATTGTCGATGTCAAACATAGATCAAAATTGAATACCTATGAGCCGTTCATTTTGGCCGCACAAGCCCAGCAAGTGTATTATTCAAGTTATTCATCGTCCAAGAATAAAGATTGGTGGGCAGTTTGTAGGGTAAAACCAAGGCTTGTGCCTAATGATGAGTTAGATCTGATTGAAGCTGTCTCAGAGGATTCTAGTGCCGAATTTTTTCAATCAGACGAGGGTGACATCGCAGAGTTGGTTGCTTCTAATCTTCATCTGATCGAATCTGACGATCCACTTCGGTTGTCTATAGAGGACGAAGTGGAAGAAGTCGATTCAACTGAGCTAAATGAAGCAATTGTTGGGCAGGAGGAGTCCTCTGAGGAGGAAGTGTATGAATCTAGTGAGAATGGGGAAGATGACGAAGATGACAATGAGTTTGATATATCTTCAGCGTCTGAAGATGAAATAGATACTGATTGAATATTTTGTAAGAAATTTAACATATATACACTTCTTATCATTATTACTTACCACCTCTCCTCGTAATTAGTTGTGGACTACTATGCACTACTTTAATTGTTGTCAATAATTAGATGGTTCGAGGTCGTACCGGATCTTCGAGGAGAGGTGGTTCCGGGAGGGTTCTACCGGTATGTTTATTTAAATTCTTAGATAAATGAGTAGTGAATATGCACTTTATTTTGGTAATGATATTTTATATCTCTGCACCAGGTACACAGATTACACCGCCCCCACCACCTGCTATTGGTATGTTTATTTAAATTCTTAGATAAATGAGTAGCGAATATGCACTTCATTTTGGTAATGATAGTTTATGTCTCTACACCAGGTACACAGATTACACAGCCCCCACCACCTGCTGCGGGTATGTTTATTTATATTCTTAGATAAATGAGTAGTGAATATGTACTTCGTTTTGGTAATGATATTTTATGTCTTTACACCAGGTACACAGAGTACACCGACCCCACCACCTGCTACTAGTATGTTTATTTAAATTATTAGATAAATGAGTAGTGAATATGCACTTTGTTTTGATAATGATAGTTTATGTCTCTACATCAGGTACACAGATTACACCGCCCCCACCACCTGTTACTAGTATGTTTATTTAAATTCTTAGATAAATGAGTAGTGAATATGCACTTCATTTTGGTAATGATAGTTTGTGTTTATGGCACCAGGTACACAGATTACACCGCCCCCACCACCTGCTGCGGGTCTGTTTATTTAAATTCTTAGATAAATGAGTAGTGAATATGCACTTCATTTTGGTAATGATAGTTTATGTCTCTGCACCAGGTACACAGAGTACACCGACCCCACCACGTGCTGTGGGTATGTTTATTTAAGATCATTCATGAATGAGTAGTGACTTAGCACTTTGTTTTGCTCACGATATTTTAAATATATGCACCAAGTACACAGAGTGCACCACCCCCACCAACTGCTGCGGGTATATTTATTTAAATCCTTAGTGTTTCGGCTCCATGTTTTGATGCTGTCAAAATTTAGATTCATGTATACTCTTCATGTGGATAGTCAATGTGTTTTGTTGATGTAGAATCATCCATGGAGCTATAATGATTTTATGTGTGTAGTTTACTACTAAATTGCACAAAGAACAGGTTGACAGTTGCACATAGAACATGCTGAAAGCCAGTTATTTTCTCAAGAAACGAAGAAAAGTCAACGTGGTAACGTAGTCAACGCACAGTCAATGGAGCTAAGACAGTGGTCAACCCAAGTCTGTGCAGTCAAAGTCTAAATTTTTTTGAAATGATGAACAAATCTATTAAGATTCATACAAGGGAAGGCAGGAAGATAAGGCAGACAAATGACTCATTAGTGGTGACAAGTAGGGAGGTAAGACTGACAAATAGCTCTCTACAGGTGAAAAATAGGTTGTAGCACTGAATATGTGTGAAGTGTTGAAGCTGCATGAAGGAGAAGTCCACTTGTGTTTACCCGCCAACAGAAGAAGCTAAGGATGACAAATGCACTCATAAGGCTGACAAATAGACTGCTATGGGTGACATATACCCTCTTAAGGGTGAAAAATAGGTATCAAAGGAGACATTAGCTTAAGTGATTAAGTGTTCGACGTATGTTCTATGCAAACTCTTGTTAACATATTGATCATTATGTTTTAAAATTGGGTAGCACTAGATTTTTTATTTTAATTTGGGCATAGTTTTTAATTGGGGGATATATTCACCACCCCTCTATATCCAATCCTTCCACACATCACTTAGATAAATGAGTAGAGAATATGCACTTTATTTTGCTCACGATATTTTATATCTTCGCACCAGGTACACAGAGTGCACCGCCCACGCCAACAACTGCGGTATGTTTATTTAAATTCTTAGATAAATGAGTAGTGAATATGCACTTTGTTTTGCTCACGATATTTTATGTTTACAGGTTTGAGTGCCTCTACATCAGGTCTACAGAGTACACCGCTTCCATCACATTCTACTGCTATGTTTATTTAAATTCTTAGTTAAATGATAAGAATTCTATATGTTTACTTGTTGATTTTTTTTAATAATGAGCTAAATGATTAACTACTTCTATTTTACTTGTAACAGGTACGTCGGGCACACCACTTGCGATAGTTGGCACGTCCGCCCACCCGGACACACAACAGGCAGACGATGCTGTTAGCCATCACGAGGGCGAGCAGGTGGTGTTGCAAGAGGGACGCAAGCCATGTTGGGTCTCTGGGTAAATATTTAAACTCATGAATTATGTTCGTTATCTATCCATCAACTATATATATAATTGTTGGCTATCATTTTAACATTTGTAATTGCAGGGATAAAGTAGAGCCCAGTGAGGCTTCTCATTTTATTACCAACATTATTGAGCTACATGTGACCGTCCCATATAAGTCATTTCGAAAGTTTCCTCAGGATATTCGCGATCAATTGTATGACGAGTTCCTGGTATACGATTTAATCTTTTAAATTACATATTTCCCAACTCCGCAATTTCAATCGACTAACTTATAAAATTTGAATTCTTGACAGCAAGGATATCAGTTTGTGAGGCGAGCTGACGCCGGAAGAGCTCGACGTGCATGGGAGGCCACAGGAACTGTAAATTATAAGCATCAATTACACGGCTGTCGGGACCGTGCCAAGGCTCTAGCGGGGGGAGCGAGGACCGTGGCCTTTGGAAGGCACACGGCCCCGCATGGATGAGGAGGGAGCACTGGGAGGACCTCTGTGATAGATGGGCCGAGCCTAATTGGATGGCCAAATCCGCAAAAGCCAAAGCCGCACGTGCGTTACATCCAGACGTGCATCTCCATACTTCTGGATCGTTTCCTTCGCGACCCAGAAGGAGAGATTGGTAAGTAATCATCTTAATTTTATTATATTTTATTTCTTATATGTCCCTATTTATTCTCTATAACATGTATAACAGGAAAAGAAGAGGGGTGGTACGGTCTCGTACGCGATTTATTTGCTACAGTTCACCAAAAGAAGGGGACTGATCAGTATGTGAGCGAGAGAGCTCGCTCGGTAGTGGTAAGATTATATACATACACATTTCTTTTCTATTGCTATTTTTGAATATGATTGATTAATATGACAGTTATACTATTTTTTATTCAATTTGTAGGAGTCATATGACAGGCATATGACTGAAAAGTATGGGGACGAGGAGACGCAGCGGTCGCAACTAGATCCTGAGGCATGGGTAGCAGCAGCCGGCCCACCGAAGAAAGGACGAGTATACGGTTTTGGGCAGAGCTTGGACACCAGCCCGATTCTAGCATCTTGTCTGGGCTCAGCTTCGTCCTACCCCGGTAGCAGTTCCTTCTCTACTCCCTCCATCGGCACTTCTACGAGCCAGATTACATCCATCGTCGAACATGCGGTAGACCGCATCGAGGAACGCATGGAGGCACGCTTTACTCGGGTGGTTGCTACCCTCCTGGCCCAGGCGGGATTTTGTCTCAGGGAGCACCCTCGAGCACACCACAGCCCTCTCATGTGAGTATTTAATTTAATTTTTAATTTCGTAGACTTTAGAGTTATCATAGAGGAGTATCTGTGATACCAATGTTGTGTGCTCTATAGTCAAAGCCGAAAGCAAGTATATGAATATGTGTGCGCAGCAGGATCTAGAGGGGGGGTGAATAGATCCTATAAAAATTTTAACCTCAATTTTTAAGCCTAAGATAATTTAACACTCAGCTATCAAACCACGAGCTCAGATGATATCTGTGAGAACAATATAAATGAAAGTGACAAGAATGCACTAACTAAGAGAATGCTATCTCACAGAATCCACTCAGATCAGACAGATCTAACAGACTACAATACAACCACTTAGCGTATAGGGAAGATCTGTTCATATGCAAACCTGTGAATGAAGGAAGATGATAAGGGCCAATCACACCAATGTAAATCACGGCACACAGAATTTTTAGGTGATTCGATCTGCCACGCAGATCTACGTCCACCCCACACTCAAACCTGAGTGTGGCTTCCCCTTGCAACAGTAATAACCACAGACTCAGTCAGCAAACAAACACTGACTTACAGCTTGACCTAGAAGAACACTCTCCTCTCTTCTTCTGATCAAATTAGAAGGAACCGTGAGTAACACCCAGTTACCCACAACCAGAGGACTAGTCCTCTCTTCCTCTGAAGCACAGAGGGAACCCCGTGAGCAACACCAAGTTACCCACAACCTGAGATCAAGATCTCCCTTCCTCCTTCTCTGATACCACAGAGGGGACGATGAGGAAACACCTCCACTACACTCTGGTTACCCAGAGCAACACACTGATAGTACCTGTGAGCAAACACCTTGAGTGCGCCAGGCACTGCAAGGCAACGAACACAAACCGAACTAAAATGAGAAAGAACAAAACAAAAGGTAAAATGTCGAGCATAATCGACACAGTGGTCATAGATCTGTATGCAAGCCATGGCTCTATAAGTCATCCAAACAGCCATAGCAGAATGATGTATGCCTAGAGTGCAGCTTCAACTAAACCCAACAAGAACACGGTGCCATGTTCAATGATTTCACCATTGAAGGCCAGGAAAATTGAAGTCCAAGTCAGTTTCTTGACTTTAAACAAGGATCATCAGGGTCGTTTGATGCTCAATGATTCTCCAGAATCATCATGGGGAAGCTGGGAACCTCATGGACAATCATTCTCTTCAACCAATTTGATCATTCTTCAAATGTCATAGCCATGAGCCACTTTACACCACTGAACAACCATTTGACACTACTATACAGCCATTTGTCTACTTTGTCCACCCATTTTCACCCTTAATCCGTAGCAAAAAAGTCTTCTTTCATTCTGTGAATTCTTCTGTCAGAAGTCGACTTGTAAGCCCTTCCGAGTCAGCTTGAGGTTCTTGGTTTTCAGCTGTTTCACACCTGCTGCCTATTATTCACCTTTGCACTGCTATTTGTCACCACTGTTGCCTATTATTCACCTAGTCCATCTATTTGTTAGCCTTAAGGTAGTATCTGTCACCCGTAATGCACATTTGTCAGCCTTAAGGGATATTTTTCACCCTTATTCTTCAGCGGGTACAAAGTCTATCTTAAGGTGATATATCAGCTTGTTTCTTCAGCGATTGGAGGCTTCTTCTGTAGAGTTGCTTCTAGGGCTGCTGTGACACTGCCATGCTTATGCTTACCTAAATTCTTCAGATATTACAGTTCTTCAAACATACATTCTTCAAGCATACAGACAACAGTTCAAGCGTTCATAGCATTGACATTACAACTCTTCAAGCCTTCATATGAAAATGTTGTTCAAGGCATTAGAAAACATATGGACATTAGCCAGCACACATCAAATTCATGATATAAAAAATCATTATCATAATATGATTCATAGTGTTAGACATCATCAAAACCACAGGGCATAACAATAACATTACTACTTAGTTCAAAGAATTTAACTTTGAGAGTGAAAGAAATCATCTTCATGTTATCTACTTTCGAATTTAAAAAATTAAAAAGATATTTAATTAGATTTATTAATAATTATATTTATTTAAATCTATTTTATTATTAATTTTTTGTGATGTAGGATCCTCCTGCAGCCGGTGGTGGTGGAGATGCTACGAATGATGAATGAGGATGATGCAGCAGATATCTCTTGATTTTTTTAATGATATTGTGAAAAAATGATACATTTCAATTAATGTAACTGTAACTTTTTTTATTGAAAGATGTATGTGTTGTGGACATTCTTTATTATAATTTACAATATGACTTTATCCCATTGTGTGTTGTATATGTTATTTATTGCATGTTTTATGTTGAGTTGTGTCGATTGTGGTGTATAATTGTAGCTTTAAACAGGTTTTTAAAATTTCAAAATATATAAAAAAATATGAAGAAAGTTTTCAACGGAATTTCAACCAACTAACAATTCGTCGGAACCAATGTCACACACTTATTTCCTGGCGTATTTATTTTCCAGCGCAAATCGATCGAAAGGTTCAGACGTATTTTCGACCAACTAAATATTCGTCGGATCTAATTTGAGCCACATGAGTTCCGACGTATTAATTATTCGTCTCAAATACGTCAAACATTAACGACGTATTTTCGACCGAAGGTAGGTTCGTCGGAAGTAATTTGATCCACATTCGTTCTGACGTATTAATTATTCGTCTCAAATATGTCCAAATTTAACGACGTAATTTCTACACAATAACAGCTCGTCGGAACTAATTTGACCCATAGGTTTCCAACGTATTACTTATCCGATTGAAATACGTCAAAAATTAACGACGTATTTCAGACCAAAATAACTTTCGTCGGAACTAATTTAACCCAAAGGTTTACGACGACATAATGTTTTTGTCGCAAATACGTAGGTAATTTCCGGCTCGTCGGAAATATTATGGCCGTTTGTTTTCTGACAGAATAAGTGTTAGTCGAAAATACGTCGAAAACTTTAGACGTATTTTCTACTAAATTATGTTCTGTCGCAATGATTAATTAATTTTTATATTATTAATTACCGACATAAATAGCCACCATAACTTCGGCGATATAGTTTCGTCGGTAATTTTGGATGAAATGGCAATGCTATTGTAATACGTCAGAAATTTACGACGTAAGCTTTCCGACGTCCATATTTCGTCGAAAATACGTCAAAAATTTACTTTGCTACGTACTTTTGATGTATTTTCGACGATAAATGGATGTCGGAATTTTTCATTTTTCTTGTAGTGTTTCCGTAAGTTATTAATACCTTAATCGACAAGTGTTAAGTTCCAAACAATCATTAGACCATCTAGGAACTTATAAAAACCCAACCCAAAGGTCAAACCTCGAGTTAGACAAAGTGAGTGATAAAGCGGTCGTTTACTGGACCGTTTAGGGACTCATGCAGTCATGTCCAGACCGTTTTAGTTGGGTCAAAGCCAGAACAAAAGGCTTGACACAGAACATAAATGCGGTCACGGGATGAGCATTTTTGGATAAAAGCAGTGTCGGTCCGACCGTTTAATGGGCCTTAGCGGTCATGAGAGGACCATTTCTAGCCAAGACTCAGAAAAACACAGGTAGTGCAAGTGCTTTCTAGACCACTGGACTTTGAGGGTACAACCAGCTCAAAGCCCTAGTGGGAATCCCAGGCTCGCGGAGTCTTATGGAGGCCTTGAAACAAGATCACCTAGTCCGGTGGAAGGAATGTCCAACAGAGAGGACCACAAGTCCAAGATTGTGTGCTTAATGTGCAAAGTGTATCTAATGACATCATACCGGAATACGTGCCATGTACTTAAGAAAAGACTCATAGACAAGAAGGGATCATGTAAAACAGCGATCAAAACCACCAGTAAAATGAGTTCATCTATCATTTGAAGCATGGATTTAATACAAGAGTATAGTGTTTGGCATGAAACTAACTTAAGTTAAAATAATTTCTAAGTATATGTGACACATGAAATCTACTAACAATAAGCCATCAATAGATCCAAGTTTATAGATATAATTCTTAAAACAAGGGTAAAACCTAATTATCTAGGCTTACCATATGATAAATAAGGCTATTTTGCATTATGTTTCGGGTTAACATAAATACAGAAACTCAAAAAAGGAAACAGTCTCGGGAGGATCGTTTTATTGGCCGTTGCGGTCTATCCTAGGGCCGCTAGGGGTCTCAGGCGCTCTCAGGAAGACTGTTTCTTCCAGTCTACTGTAAGTAGCAATATAAACCGAAATATGGCTAATCTAGCGCAGATAGATATATGATAAAACATGTCAATAGGTAAATATGGCCTGATAAAACTATAATAAAACATGCAGATGCATGGGTTTGAATGAAACAAACTAGAATTTATCATTTTCGTTATTAAGGCGAGATTCATGCATGCTATGTTAACCCTATATGCGTAGTGATAACAAAATATTAAATACAACGTGTACAATGCATGAAAACTCATGAAACAAGAGGGCTTTTACTTCTAACACATTATTCTAGCCTTTTCATGAGATAACCTACCTTTGATAGTGCTCCTAGAATTCGAATTTCTGACTGGAAGTAGACCCTGGTTCTACACGTTCTATGCCAAACCAGTAACTTCTCGTCCTTCTATCTCCCGATCCTCTTGACCTAAATCCATAAAAATTGGAAAGTAGATAGAAGATACGATGGGGAACAAAAAGTTCTAAAGGACTAATTTCTAAATACCTCGTTTAGGGCTTCTATTTTCCTGATCTTCACTGGGCCATCGCACTAGTTCCTGTGCAGTCCGTTGCGAATCAACAACTTGCAGAGGCTCTAACTCTCCAACGGCTGGGTAGCTTCGATCCAAGATGATTAGGTCGCCAAAGATCCAAGCTTTTCAAGTTCTCTTCCATTCACGGAACTGGGTTGCTTAGCGGTCATGGGAGGACCGCTAGAGTGGCCCTAGCGGTCGCGCGATAGACCGCTAGGCTTCATTAAATTTGAAATTTTTTGATTTTCATATTATCTCGCATTTATTCTGCCTAATTGATGTATATATTCTATTTTAAATCTATAAATTACTTAATTTATGTTTCTATTAATGGGCTTAGATCAAAAGGTCTTGGAATTGGATCCTTGGGCCTAATTGAGTTAGGCTTAGCCCTTGGTAAATATAGGGTCTTTAAATGGAGTTAATAAATCCCTAATTCGTTTTAATCATCCATTAACTTTTAAAATGCCCAATAATTATATTTTAATCTCAAAAAATTCTTAGAAAATTCTCGTGCGTTACACCTTCTTTCCATCAATTTTTCTGTGTTTTAAGCTTTCTGGCCGTTTCACACAGGTTGAACGCGGTCAGGTAGGAAACCACATTCAACCCCAAAAAAAGGAAATAGCGTCCAGGGCAGTGGCCACCAATTTTAAAATTGGCGCCCATTATTCCAAACGCAAATTCTCTGTGTTTTTCATAGAATTCCCTTGTTCTGTGATCTGTCTTACATTATCTTTACAAATTCATGTTGAGACATGCTTTTTCGCTTTCTTTTGCACTAGTTTTGCATACTAGGGCATTTGGCTTGAGAGACCTCCTCTTCTCTCTTGGTGAAGGAAGGACCCTCCAATTGAACACTGCGTCTCATTGGACTGAAAATTTCTAAATTAAGACCTCCGTAAGTCCTCGAACCCGTGGATTCCCTCACGGAAGCTAGGCCGATTGTACCTTTGAAGCTCCACAAGTTTAGTTGGCCTATACGTGGTGAGAAAATCAACCTTTTGAAGCTCCCCGGGTTTAGTTGGCCTATACATGGTGAGAAAATCAACCTACTTGGTATTGAAGCAAACCATATTAAAACTAGGTTCTTACCATGAGTGAGTTATATAAACATTGTCAAAAATCATTTAATTCACATCAAGGTCTAACTTAAAAATCAAGTGTAAACATCCAACTTGTTTAATATCTTTGCAAATTATTTTGATTGAACCATTGTTTGATTTGCATGATGTTTCACCTTGATAACAAAATTGACATGTCTAATCATTTATCTACAAATGAGGATGAAAAACCTAGGACATCCTATGATCCTTAATTTCATAATTCTCACCTCAATTTTTCTAAGGGACCACGTCCTCATTCTTATGGTCTTGTCTGACCTTTGGGCAATTCTCAATCTTATGATCTCTCGCATAAATCGCGACCCACTATTCCCCCGAAACCATCTCCTCCACATAGCGAGATGGTCTACCAAAAGTTGCATCTCACCCCTTTACAAGCCCAGGCCCTTAAGGCTATAGTTGAGGGCCTAGCTTCGTCATCTCATCCTCCTTCCACTCCCTCTCGGGTGGCCCATCACCTGCCTCCCTCTCCTCATCCTCCTTTTACTCCCTCTCGGTGGCCCATCACCGGCCTCCCTCTTCTCACCCGCCTTCTTCTACACATACTCCTTCTCGGGTGGCCCATCACCCACCTCCTTCCAACCACCATCCTTCACTGCCCCAAGGCCCTTATATTCCTTGCACCCCGGCCCGATCAGGTCCTCTCATGGGCCAGCCCATTGACCACCATCCACGGCCATCATATGGCACTCATCAAAGGCCCCCGTGTCAACCCTCCTTTATTCAAGTAACACCCCTCCAACAAACTCTTCTTGATAAAATTACTTCAATGGAGGAACAAGTCAAAAGGGTTACAATCCTGCGGCCTCCTCCTCAAATGAATCCCCTTCATGCTTTCATGAATAACATAACTAAGATGGAGAAAGATTGGAAGGAGATGAGAGATGATAATGGCATCATCAACATAAGTGAGCAAGAAAATTTCACAAGCTTGAATGATCAAGTGGACGTCGTTCGCTCTCTGCCTATTCATCACATTCACTCACATAGCCCTCCGCCTGCACATCTCCCTCCATATACGCAAACATCTCCATGTCATTATGCACATCCTCCACCCATCCATCACACACATTCATGCGGCCCTCCGCCTCCACCTCCACATCTATATACGTAAGATCCTCCATATCCATAAAACTCTCTACAACATTATACTCCTCCACCCATTAATACACCTCCACCACGGCGTCCACTTGAATCCAATGATGAGAAATTGGAAGCAATGCACGATGAAAATTTTGATGAAGAGTTGCTGACGACACAAGATGAAGTTTTTCTAGAGGCACCCACTCCGAGTTTTCTCCGTTTTCCTCTCCCCCCATTGCCACAAGAAGAACCCCCTGCTCAGGATGATGCCACTGTCCCCACTCCCATTTATGAAACCAATTGGTGTTACAATGATGGGTCAATACTTCAATCACCCACATCGGTGCATCATGAACCTTCTCCTACCCTTCAAACCTCTCGCACTGCCAAAATCTGACGTTTCCTACGGACCAAACCCTCACCTTTTACCCCTCCAACTAATACACCATTAACCTCCACCAAACCATCCGGGCCCTCCATTGATTCACCTCCAACCATTATACCTTCATCAACCTCCATACCCTTGGCCTCTGCCGAGCCTACCATCAAACCTTCTCCTTGTTCCAAACCAACTAATTTTCCATTGCTGCCACCTCGACCCTCCATTATCCCCATAATCCAAAACCCAACCGCCTTTATTCCTCCATTTACCCATTACCAAAACCCGTGGCTAATTCTGAGAAGGGTTCACACCCTTTTGCACTCGAGCCAACCATGTTTACTTCCGAGCAAGGGGAGAAGCTCGGCGTGCTTGAGCTTCTGCTTCCACTAAACTCCATTAACGCCCTCCATTAAACCTCCACCATCTACTAAGCCTACCGCTTCCACTCCACCTTCCTCTACCACTCGGAGTTGGTGTGCTTCTACAAGTATATGTGCCAAGGATATCCAAGAGCCGGGCAAGGAGGATTTGGCCTTGTCCATGCTATTCAAGATTCAATACTTTATTTGTCGGATGCTAATTCATGTTCTTGTGCCGGGAATTATTAAAAAATCTCCACCAATGCTCACCATTAACAATTCTTGTGAGTTGATGCCATGTCAGCCCAACGCCATTGTCAAAGTCATATTGCTCATCGGTCGACATTCTTTTCTCATTATCCCTTGTTTTGTAATTATAGAATTTCCTAGTCAAGAGAAGGGGTTCTCCTCCTGTGTTACTATAACACATTCTACTCCCAATGAGAGCTTATGGGCACTATTTCCATCCTTCGAGTCGTTTGGCCGGGCACGTCATTTACCATGGAGGGGCAGTCATTCTTTTAATGAAGGGCCTTCCACTAATCCACTCACCCTTTGTTCTATTCCATTCACCCTACCACTTACCAATTTCTCCTTATGGGCCACTCCTTGGGTGAGAAGAAGGATCTCATCCTCTCATTCCATGCATTTTTTGCACTTTTTGCATCTCTTGCATTCTATATATCTCTTGCATTCCATGCATCCCTCACATTCATTGCATTGCATTTATTTGCATTCCTTCTTTCTCAGGTTTTCGAGCCCGTACCTTCCCCGTCTTCCAGAACCTCCGGATCCCCTCCATACTACTTCCAATGCACCTCTATCCAAAATTTCTGGAATCTCCATCTCCTAACCCCCATCTTCCCCGATTTCTAGAACCTCCAGATCCTCCACATTCTATTCCTTTCGATTCACCTTTTTCTACGGAACCTCCGGATCTTTCCCACCCTCCTTCTTATCATTCATCTTTATCTCCGGAACCTCCAGATTCTCTATTTTACCCTTCACCTCTTTTGATAGGGCATCGCGTCCCTCGGCATTTTCTTTCTCTAGAACCTCCGGATTCTTGTCACTCCTCGATCCTTTCTGGGCATCACGCCCCTCTATGCTCTTTCCTTCCAGAACCTCCAAATTCTTCTCTCTTCCTAGGGCATCGTGCCTCTTCCCCTCCTCTTCCTCCGGAACCTCCGGACCTCTTTTCTTTCTTCCAATTCATCCTTCTACTCTTCCGGGACATCGCATCCTTTATTTTTTTCCTCCTCTTAAATTACCTTTTTCCATACCTTTTCCCAGGACATCGCGTCCCTCGCCACTTTCTTCCTCCGGAACCTCCGGACTCTTCTTCTTATCATGATTCTTCCCTTTTGCCTCCGGACCCTCCGGATCCACCACTCTTAATTTACCAATTTATTCTTCTAATTCCTCTCGATCTCGGGTCTAACCCAACTTCTTCCACCTCAACTACTCTGGGCATTTGCCCATTTTTCCACTATTTTCGAGGCTTTAGTCCTCACTCCACCTCTTGATTCTCCTTTCTGTCTGTAGACCATTCAATGTGATCAAGGTCTCTACACCTTAATGAGGGAGTTGTAGCCCTCACCTCTTTTCCTTTTCTCCTTATTCATCTAAATCTGGTCTAAGCATCGCTCCTTCTTGTTAAGCCACTTCCAATCCTTGCCTCTTATATTCCTTTCTACCAAAATGAGGACCACAAATCCCATACTTATTAACATCACCTCCGACAGCTGCTTCAACACCAAGGTTGCAAGGTAACATATTTACATAAGTTTACATTTCATTATCTTCATTCATCTTCACACACGGTTTTTAACAAGAAGTGCCTCTTAACTTGATCAGGAGTGGTATTTTAGGCCTTTATCCTAGGTCTTTGTTTAATTCAATTTCAAAAGAGTCTTTAGGCTTGCTTTTGCAGCACCCTTTGGTTATAAGAACCCCACGTTGGGAGTTTGGCATTCCCTCCCTGCTCATTAAGGGCAACCCTTAGCTGGGCACTGCACACACTTCACGGCATCCTTAGCCATTTTCTTGGTAGAACATCGTTACTTGGGCCATGCTTGAGGGCATGAGGTATTTTCCCTTCTTTGCTCGGCCAAAATATGAGGGTAGAGATAGTCTGGGCAAAAACAACCAACTTAATCACACCCCGACAAGATGAAGTCTCAAATAGGGACAGTCAATTAAGACCTTATTCTCGAATTTTGAGTTTCAGTTTCAATATCTCTCAAAGTCCAATGGACACAATAGTGAAAAATCAAGTGAAAAAAATAAAAAATAAATGAAATGTAAAGATAAGATAAATTCAAGATATGGCATGGCAAGAGGGCAGTACAGTTTCCCCGTGTGACGTCATGAGCCCAGTCGTATGCATGCCTACAAGAGAATTAAGGTTCGATGATATGACACAAAGTCTCGACGCAACAGACCAAACCTCTAGGGTTTGTGCTATGGACGGAAGTTAAAACCTGATATCTTGTTAACTTATATTAGGCTTATCCCCAATTTTCTTCTCTTCTCCCTCTAAGACCGAGTGTTTCTTAGGTATGGCCTTAGTAGGGGCACCGTTAACCAAGGGCAGGCGACTATAGGGCACCACCCTCAATGCATGCCCAGCTTTGGGAGTTCTTAGCGAAAGGGGAAGGAACAAGGACTCCTAGCCAGTGGTTTAAACATCCTTTGATGCTGCATTAGCAATGTCTAAACTAAAATTTCAAAAAAATTAAATATTTCCCAACAAAAAAAAACCAACATGTTCAATACTTCCAAAATCCAAAAAAAGTTGAATATTAAGCAAAATAAAAAAATTGAATATTTTTCAAAATCCATAAAAAATTGAATATTTTTCAAAATCCATAAAAATTTGCATATTTCAAAAATTCTAAAACATTATATTGTATTTTCTGATGGTGTTGTTTTTACAGGGATAATTTTTTGCAAGGACTAAGAACATGGGATGAGTCCTCTCTCCTCATACGTACATCAATCTTTCGATTCTTCCTTATGTTCTCAACATCACTATCTCCACGATTGGCCGCTCTGGGCATCACTCCGATCATTCATCTCCAAATCTTTCTAAATAACTCTTATTGATTTCACTGGATTGTTCCTGCCACAGGGCATTACTTGATCTTGATCATTCAGCTTCAATCTTATGGTTACCCAAGTTGTCATCCTCACAATAAAAAACAAACAATGATGCTTTACATGTTTCATGCTTCAATGCTATCCCTACTATGTTACTCAATACCATGTTTTTCATGATATGCCTCATATGTTTAATGCCCGACGCTTTTGATGCTATGATATCCATGTTTGAATGTTTAAAATAATGTTGTTCATGCTTTGGTATCCATGCTATGCTTTAATCGCCTAATTCATTACTTGTTATACATTGCTTGATATCTTGGCTAATCGAATTTTGAGCGCAGGAAGAAGCTCTTTGGTCACACCATCCGGGTAGCATCCTGGTCCCACGGTGACTGCACCTTATTTCTCAGTCCCTCAATGCTTATTGCTCCACCATCTTCC
The DNA here is from genome assembly GCA_022559845.1 of Amorphophallus konjac. Lineage (NCBI taxonomy): Eukaryota > Viridiplantae > Streptophyta > Magnoliopsida > Alismatales > Araceae > Amorphophallus > Amorphophallus konjac. Next base: position 314,139,805 of record CM040122.1, on the reverse strand, counting down.
ATGTATGTATTTTTACTATATGCTATCTATGCTATTAGATTATATCAAGGACCTTGTGACTTTGGTAAATCTGGAATTTGAGTTCCCCTTCATCAAAAATAATGATAATTTCAGAAGAATCTTAGTCATACTAATATGCCATTGAGTCATCCAAGACTGGGGACGATGGTTCCCTTTTATGAGTTGGTGCGCGGATAAACGTGCTTGAGCTCAGTATCAACTTACAAATTGGTATCTTGACTCAATCTGGGCAGCTTAACAATATTATCCTTCATTACATTCTATTTTAATTTATTTTAATTTTTCCCTTTAAGCCCAACATGTTAACCCTGGGAAAATCATTCTAATATCTCAATTTTGAGAGTCAATTTATCATTAATTTCAAGATCTAAGATATTCCATGCCGAATTGTGTCCTCAGTTCACCTTGTTACCATTTTGGGCAGTTTCCTTGAAAACTCATTTGTTTGGATTTCTATCCCTTTATTTCCATCTTCCCTTTGATCCACCTTAGCTGCAGCACGTCCACATTGGCTGGTAACCGCTCTCCAATGGTGAAACCTACATATTTGTGACCTAGGATACTTCCACCGTGCCGAAAGTTGATCGCTTTCGTTTATCTCTCCTTCGCGCCCCCGTGCACACTCCTCCCTTTATCCAAACAATTGTTGCTTTCATTGAATCTACTCAAAATTACATCATCCTAAACTTTGAACCAATTCTTATCAAGTGGGGTTGATCGCATGTCTCATCACACCTTGACATCTACTTTTTAGTTCACTCCACTTCATTCCACTCCATTACATTCTATTTTAATTCATTCCATTCCGTATCGCTCTCTTGCAAAGTAGACGCCAAGGTGGGACAGCTGTAGATACGCTAAAATTGACAACACTTTGAGTACATCTCTTAGGGTATTATAATGTCCCAAATTGACCCTCAAATCAACTTATTTGAGTGATTTTTCTCATTTTCTTGAATATTCAGCCTTCCCCAGCCTTCCCATATTTTTCCTGATTTTTCTGAGATTTTCTCCAATTTTTCGGGACCTTTTTGAATTAGTATCAGACTATATGGACGCCATTTTTTTAATTAACGTCAATTTGAATGGACGCTATTTTAAAAAATAACAAAAATGGAAAAAATTGGTTGACCCTGGCTGGACGCGGTCGCCTGGGCGACCGCATCTTCATTAAAAGAAATAATATATATATATATATATATTATAATCGGCTTGAACGCGGTCGCCTATGCGACCGCATTCTCAAGAACGGTCGCCCACTTCATGAATTTTCACTATTTTTATTTGGCGTCCACCCATATGGACGCGAATTCTTTATTTTTGATTTTTAGCCTCGTTTCGTGCCGAATTTATGTAATTTTGAATCAACATCCGTTTGAAAGGCCGTTAATTATTTAATTGGCGTCCGGGGAGATGGACGCTAATTCTTTTCTTTATATTTTGAGCGAAATTTGGATTATTTTTTAATTCAACATATGTCTGGAAAGTCACTAATTCATTAATTAGCGTCCAGCCCCCTAGACGCGAATTTTCTTGCTATATTTTGAGCTTTTAACTTCGTCCAAAATTCGTATTAATTCCTAAATGGCGTCTGACCCCCTGGACGCCAATTCTTGTATAATTTTAGAAAATTTTGAACTTTCTATATTTTATTCCAAATTTGTGAATTTTTGAACTGACGTTAATTAAATGGTGACTTCTAGGTCTGGCGCCATTTCTTACAGAGTTCTTAATCCAACAGAATCTCATTCTTTCCCCCATTTTAAGCTCATTTTCTACTTGGGAAGGGATTCCTATGGATTTCTAAGACTTGGAGGACACTTGGCCAATGAATATATCCTTCCAAATCTAATAAAAAATTGATTTAATATTTTTAATGGTATTAAAACTCTAAATTTTCCCTCTATAAATAGGGACCCTCTCTCCCTTGTGTTTAAGGCCGGTTCTATTGATCAAGGGGAGGTGCTACTGGACCGGAGGCTCAAGGAGGAGGTCTCCCATGTGCCTAAAGCTACATCCTTGGAGCGTCTTCCTCTCTTGAAGATCTAAAGCCCCCAATTAGAGAACAAACCCATAAGCCTATCTCTCATCTCTTCTCTTTATCTTTTCTTTTATGCATTTAGTTCATGTTCATGTTCATGCTCATGCATCATAAATATATGTCCTTCTCCTTTTATTTCTGTTCATTTCAACCATGTTGAGATACTCCATTGTGCAACACTTGCACCCTCTCAATTTGCATATCATCATATTTTTCCATACCCTTTTGCATAGGGGTTTTAAAGACCAACACCAACAATGTGTGTTCATTCACATGCTTTTCATGTTTATTCATATAAGAATTTGATGCTATACACCTTTGTATTCTAATCAATCTCTTCTTTTGTTGGTTGTTGTTTATGTTTTGCAAGGGTAATCCAAGAGAAAAGCTCTCTTCATTGGCCGGCCGATTGGAAGAGAAGGTGCACTCACAATCTCCCCCGCATCTTAAGGTATTTATATCACGATTCCTCCTTGTTATTTATTGTTCATATCTTTTGAGGTAATCCCTCTGGCGATCACATCATTCCCCTTAGCATCCATGCATGCTCCTGCTTCCTGCTTTCCCATTCTTTTTCCTTTACTCCCTTTCCATCACTTCACTTAGTTTTTTCATTCTTATTTTCCTTAGTGGATTTTTCTTATAATCTACACACAGCAGGTGGAGCAGGCGCGTGTTGAGCATGGCAGCCTGCGGAAGACAACAGCAAGTAGCGATCTTGGGCAGCGGCCCCCTCAGGCGAGCAGCATGCGTGCATGCGACGATTGTAGGGTGACGTGGCATGCGAGTGTGCGAACATGGCAGTAGGCGTTGCTTGGGCTCCTATAAATCCCAGCGTTCCCCCCTTCTCTAGAGAAGACTTCTTCCCCGCCTGCTCCTCCCCTCTTCTGCCTCTTCTTCCCTTTCACTCTCCCTGTAGCCCTCTCTTCCCGTCGGAGATCACTACGCCTCCTCTCCCTCTTCTTTTCTTCTCCCCCTTCCCCTTCTCCTTCTCTTCTCCTCCCCCCTTCACTTCACCTTGGTCTGGAACCCCTGTTCTGAATAGGGGTGTTGGCGGCCCTTCTTTTCTCACCCCTCTTCTCTTCTCATCCCTCACTCTCTCTCTTTCTCTCTTTTGCACACACACACACCTCCACCAGTAGTAGGTAGCCTCTCCCTCCTCCTCTCTCTAACCTGCCTCACCCCCCTCTCTCACTCTTTCCCTCCACTCTTCTGTGCCTCCCCATCGCCAGTTCTCTCTCTCTCGCCCTTGTCCTCTTCTAGACACACACACGCACCACCAGCCTCTTCTCTTCTCTCGTCTCACCTTTCTCTCCCTCTCTGCCTCTCATCTGCACACACACCTTCGCACACCACCTCCTCTCCTCCCCACCGCATCTCTCTCTTTCTCTGTCTCCCTTCTCACCCGGCTCTGCCCTCTCTCTCTCTTTTTCTGTCTTTCACACTCACACACCGCTGGAGGCCGATCTCTTTTTCTTTGCTCTCTCTTTCTCCCTCTTTCTCTCTTTTGCACACACCCACACCCCCTCCGTTGCCGATCTCTCTCTCCTATGCTCTCCCATCTCACCATCCTCTAAGTTCTCTCCCAACTGCATCCCTCTCTCCTTCTGTCTCTCTTCTCTCTCATCTTTGCTCTCCCCCTCTCCTCTCGGTTCTCATTCCCATCTCTATTTTCTCTCTCCTACATTCCCTCTCTAGTTCTTTAATTTTCATTTTTAGTTCAATTTTATTTCAAGTATTGTGCTTTTTTTTTATTCTCTTGAACATCTTTGCATTGTAAGCATCTTATTTTGAGCATTAAGAAATAGTGGGTGTGATTGTTTCTCTAGATCTTTTGGTCTCTCTCTCTCTCTCTCCCCTATTTCTCCCCTTTACCCCTCCATGCTTCTTTAAATAGATTTTACTCTTGTGTAATTTTAATTGTTTTATAAAAAAAATCATTTCAACAACTTTTTCTTTTCCTAAAAAATAAAATAAAAGATTTTCAACCTCAAAATTCTAGCCTCCTCGGGGATCGACCTGTATTCATCACTACACTCAAAATCTTAGTTTTATTGTGTGAGTACGAAATTTTTGAAATTGAGTGTGTGATCTTTTAATGGCGAGCTCCACGTGTCATCAATTTTTGACGTCATTGCCAGGGAGGCTTATGATTTTTGAATAGACTATCTTGTGTTCTTGTATATTTAATCAGCACTAACAATTTATCTTTTGCTTGCTTATAGGAAAATAATCAAAAATAAATAAATATTATCTACCGATAAGGTAAACCTCCTCTTCCCTATTCTCCGTTGTTTTGTTCTTTTTACTTAAGAACGAGAGACTGCACTCCAAATAAGTACCCTAAGCTCCCTTCGTTTCATTTGATTTTATTTCATTAGTTTTATATTTTCTTGGTTAGATAGGTTCACAAAAAAAATAAAAATATTTGAACTTAAATAAAAGACGTCATTCCAAGATTAGAAACCACACATTATGTTTTAGGTCATGCATCATGTAGGTTGCATTGATTTTGTTCCATATTTATGTTGTAGAAAATAATAATTATTCATGCATTTGCATTTAAAACCCCTTGTTTGTAATTGTTTGTTGCATTGCATTATTCTGAAACATTCTAAGGGCACTACCTCTTAAATAAGATAAGGTGAGGATTTTATCACCCTTTTTTACCCCACAAACCACAACCATCTTAGCATTTCTTGCATTACCTAAACCTTAATAAAATTCAGTAGATGTTGGCCCTAGGATCACACTATGCTTTTGGTGCAACGTGAGTCTGTCCGCTTTTTGGAAACTAGTGTATAAGGATAGAGGTCAACGGCAAATGCTATAAGCGGACAAGTGATTTTTAATTAGGACCCTACGAATGTAGGGGGAGCCTCCTACTACCCCACCTCTTACTTGACCGGTAGAAAAATTGAGGGCAGATTTAGGTGGTGCCTTAATCGCTTTGTGAAACCCAACTTATAGATCTAGGGTATACTTAGGCCTTTAGGTTGTTTGTGTGCCAATTTGTTTCTCTTTGCATAAAAAATATAATTCAAAATCAAAAGAAATCAAAAGAAACATGGTGGGTTTCTAATAAAAAAAGAAAAAAAACGTAATATAAACTAAGGGAAAAGGAAGAGAGGGAAAACAAAAATAATAATTTAAAAAAACAACACACACAAAAAAAAATCAAAATAAAAAAAGAAATAAAATAAAAGAAGGAAGTCAATAAAGGGAAAATTAAAAATTAAAAAAATCTTCTGAGGTCTAATCTATCTTGCTCAATTTCAATGGCCATCCATCAAGGAGTGAAACCCACGCCTATGAAGGAACACTTTATTCCTTCTACTTATAAACTCTCAACCTGTATTGAACTATCTGACATTCTTGTGGATCATTATGAGATTGGCCCTAATATCATTCAGATGCTCCCATCTTTTTACGAGAATCCTAATGAAAATCCTTATAGGCATCTAGATGACTTTCTAGAAATTTACTCCCTGATCAAAATCCAGAACTTTAGCGATGATGCCCTTAGGTTGATCCTATTTCCGTTCTCATTAAAAGATAAAGAAAAATATTGGTTAAGGAGTTTTGGAAAGACCATTAGGACTTGGGAAGTTATGCAATTAAAATTTTTGAAAAGATTTTACCGTATAGTCCGGACCAACATCATGAGAAGGGCGATTATGAGCTTTACTTAGCCTCCGAGAGAGCGGATTCATGAATCTTGGGAATGGCTGAAAGATTTGTTATGTCAATATCCACATCATGGGTTGCCCAAATGGCAAGTTATGTATGCATTTTATGAGGGTTTATCTAATTATGATAGACAAATAGTGGACACATGTTGTGGAGGGGCATTCATGAACAAGAGTGAAGATGAGGCTTATGATCTGTTTAAAATTTTGAGTAAGAGTTCAATGAATCGTGCCTCAATCTCATCCCATAAACAATCTGTAGGACATTTTAGACAGGCTGGACGCTATGAGATAGAAAATTGGGTAGGGCCTGACTCTAAGATAGAAGTTAATGCCATTGTCCAACTGTAACGCCCCAGATTTTCTCGGATATTATTCGGATCTGGATCCTTGGGTTTCGGATCACTTTCGTGGGTCTCGGATTGAGTTTTACGATTTATGCGTATTTTTGCCTATATGACCTTCGGAATCCCGTGTAGGGTGAACCATTACGTTCTCCGACTCCGGGATGTTACCACTACGTTATGCGTTTTTCGAGGATCGTGGGGAGTATTTTTTCTTATTTGACATATTTTCCAAAATTTTTAGATTTTCTATATCAAAATCCCTTTTTCACTCTCTCCCCATCTCTCATTTCTCTCCCTCACCCTCTCTCTTCTCTCACGTTCTCTCCTCTCCCCCTCTCACTTCGGGCGACCGAGGGAGGTGGCGAGGGCGGGGCGGCGATGCTCGTGGGGCATGGAGTGATGGGCATGGGACGAGGATCACGATGGTGGAGGCGGTTCGTGGGATCGTGAGCCGATGACGGTTTAAACGACATTTTCTAGGTGGATCGGCGTCCACGGTGTGCGGAATGTTCGGTGGAGGTAGGGGGACGGATCCTTGTTTCGACGATGGGATTTCTTGATTGATTTTTTTAATTAAAAATAATTATTTTAGATTTATTTGGTTTATTTACGCATCAATCAATCAATTAACTAACCGGTAATTAACTAATTGATTGACTACGCAGGCGTGCCAGTCACGTACGTGACGAGTTTATTGTGCGCTCATTCTGACTCATGTCGGGTGAGAGTGAGATTCGGTCGGGACCAACAGTCCGCCATACCATAAAGGCTATGGCGTTAATTACATCCCCGCGAGGAGGGAAAACCTTTGATTAATTACCGAGATAATGGCTGTCGAGGCCGAAATAAAGAATGCAAAGGCTGCAAATGATCATGCGAGATATTCTAGTCTGTCATGCACAGTTCATTAGGGCGAAACCCTCAATACGTGGCGGATGACTTAGGCCCGGAGACCATCATCACGCATAACAAGAGCTTCCTGTCGGGCGTTGCCCGGCTTTCCGCTAGTGCCATTTGATATACCAAGGGCTCGCGCACTCAAGCATACATTGATGCGATGCGAATGCTTAAACTCAATCATGGTGATGAAGCTATGAGACTAACTAATTTAGGTTTGGACAAACTAATTTATTTGGCTTATTGTTTACAGGGTTCATTTAATTCTGTCATTAGCATTGGAGATCACCCCGGAGACGAGGAGAGCATAGAAACGACACAACGACGTGATTCAGAGTGAAATCGGCGCGGGAAGCGTGGGTAGAAGCCTAAAACGGCGCAACTGGAACGAAGATATGAGAGATGGTTTAAAATGGCGTGACACCCATATGAACGTTAAAACGGCGCGGTGGCCAAATGAGGTTAAACCGGCGCGACGGTCAGCTGAGGTTAAAACGGCGCGCTGGCAAAAGGGGGCTAATGCGGCGTGACCTGGGCGCGCCGGATTCGGGCTCAAGAAGCTCAAACAACTTATGTGTCTAATGTTAAAACGGCGCGAGGGGGGGTGCGCCAGAAATTGCCACGCCGGATTCGGGCCGCGCCGGATTAGGGAGGTTTTAAGTTTGTTCAAATTTGATTGAATCTTGTGCATATTTATTGACACTTTGTTGATGTTTTTAAAAGATTAGAAGATTTGTTTTGGCCTCAGAAGCACTATAATCGAGGCAATTGTAGACTTATGCGAGGTTCCTACTCAAGCATAGTCTTCAATAGATGTATCAAAGCATAAGAATTGCAAATTCGACTAAGTCATCAGTCCAAATTTTGGCAGCACCTCCCCTGGTTTGGGGGGTTGCAGGGGCGAAGCGGAGATAGTCCCACGAATTAGGGGTACGCTCCTTTAAGGCCGGGAGTGCCAAGCGGTGACCGGCGGACTTCATTGGAGATGAGAGACCCCGAGGGCTAGCCTGCTAGATGTATCCAACTTCATGAGTCAAACTAATCAAGGGACGGCTGAGATGAGAAATCACCTCGAGGGCCAGTCTACGAGAGGTGATCTTCTCACAGCCACCACCCCTCCCTCAAGAAAAAGGTGGATTTGATGTCGGGTCAACCCTGTTGATGTTCATTAGGTGAGACACAGAATGCATACCATTAGAAGGTATGACTCTGTGGCTCCACAATGATTGAAGTTGATGGGGAATATTCCCCTCCTCGGGAAGTGAACTCTCACTACCAGAAAAAGCGGGATTTCAGAAGGAATTTTCAGACAGAAATTTGTGTCTGAAATTTGTGACGGATTTTTTTCTGTCGAAAATCCCATCTGAAATATGCAATTACACACCGAATTTCAGACGGAAATTTGTGACGGAAAATATTCCGTCACAAATTTCAGACGGAATTTGGGACGGAAAATTTAATATGTCAGAAATTTATGACCAAGAATTTGTGACGGCCACATTTGTGACGGATCCATCTGACAATCCGTCACAAATGTGTCTTCTCACGGATTTTCAGACGGAAATTAATCTGTCACAAAATTTTTGCGCCCCCAATCCGTCGCAAAGGCACATTTGCGACGGATTTGGGGCGCAAAAATTTTGTGACGGATTAATTTCCGTCTGAAAATCCGTGAGAAGACACATTTGTGACGGATTGTCAGATGGATCCGTCACAAATGTGGCCGTCACAAATTCTTGGTCATAAATTTCTGACAGATTAAATTTTTCGTCCCAAATTCCGTCTGAAATTTGTGACAGAATATTTTCCGTCACAAATTTCCGTCTGAAATTCGGTGTGTAATTGCATATTTCAGACGGGATTTCCGACGGAAAAAAATCCATCAAATTTCCGTCTGAAAATTCCGTCTGAAATCCCGCTTTTTCTGGTAGTGTCTTCAAGAGGATAAATCACTAAAGAGTGCTATAATCGGAATACATTGGCTTATGGAACGAACAGCAGAGGACCATATACATACACCTTCAATGAAGAGGAAAGCTAGAAAGGGAGCCAATATACCGGACTTAAAACCCAGGGGTCGGCCAGCAGACTGAGCTCCTGGAAGAGGCACATGGTCGAATAGCTAGACAGCATCTCCAGTACGCACAGCTACATGATGGGAGCGGCGGAGATGTTCATTCTCCTAACCCTGAACCGTGAACAGGGACGGACTGCGGAGCCACCTCCGGGGCGAAGGATGATGCAATGATAAGCATCTCTCCGGCTAGGGGGGAACATCTGAGCACATTGAATCATTCACATCGTCTATACGACATCGAAAGAACCCTAGGGAAGGGGACTATTGATATTGCCTCAAAGATTTGAGGCGTATTTGGCGGTGGAAAACCCAAATGAAAGATAGACTACAAGATAGCAGCAACACGCCCTTTCATTCATTCAATGGTATAGTGAAACACTACAATATATTCGGCTCGGCGTTGTCGCCTGAGACCGACTCCATTCCCAAAAAGTAGAAAGAACGGAGAAATAGAGGTGACAAGAGAGAGGGGGAGTTCGAGGAATGCCCCGGGCTCATATCATTGACCTTCAGGGTAATGCTCCATGGAGCTACATTAGCAGAGAAAGAAAAAGAGACTAGCAGAGGCAGACGCCGTCGGACTCGCCAACCAACCTTGGAACTTCGCAGCAGAGAACCGAAGGAAGAACAGGGTATCGGAATTAAATGGGCTCTCTACTCCCCTTTCTTCTTCTCCAAGCTCTCTTTTCTCTCCTTTTTCTTTTCTGATGTTGCTCTCTTCTGATGATCCTCCTCTTCTGATCCTCCTCGGGCCGTCCTCCTTTGTTCTCGAACATGAGGCCCCTTATATAGGAAACCTTCGAACGAGCTCAATCCGGCGTGGTATTTAGCACGCCGGCTTACAACAATTTTGCACTCTAGATTCGAGTTAAACGGGGCATGCCGGTTTAGGAGGCTACCCAAGATTAAGAGGGCGTGCCGGATTTGAGGGGGGCGCGCCGGATTCAAACCATTTGATCGCCTTAACCCGACATAGGTCCGATAATAGGCTTCAGACTGACCACAGGGGTTGCTGCGACCTTTCGTCTCTCCATGGTCTTGTCGGGGCATAGGAGAGACTATAGATGAGACTTATGGGCCGCCAAATGGCTACTTTCAGAACTCGTGTACCTTAAGCTCGAACGCACGGGTTTTCCGCTGACATGGCTCTCGGCGCAATGGCTTGTATTACCGGTTCGCCTTAACTTGCATTGGTAGCTCCCACGGGCAGTGATATGCCGCCCGGGGTGTTTCCGCCTCGACCGGGCGATCATCTGGCCACCAATGGGCCCAATGTGCTGAGAAGCCGTACCCGTGCTGGGTAATCAGGGTCTTTTGTTGACAGAACCTTTGATCATTTGCTTTGAGGGGCCGAGGGAGTTCTTCCTCCTCAAGAGAGTCTTCATTGAGGTGGCGAGCCACCGGGTAGACCGTCGTCCTTGGTCGGGCGACGGGTGTAGGGTAGCAGCACGATGGAGTTGACGCCGGATCATTAGGCAGGCTTGGTCGCGCTGCCGGTTGGTTGTGGATTCATCTCGACTCTCCCGAGGTAAAGTCCCCGGTGCTCATTCCAGGTGACTCGAGGCTCTGGCAGCTTGAGAAGTCTTCAATATATCAATCTTCATCAGCTTTTGTGCTTCAGTGGGCTGTATCATTTCTCTGTGGCTTGATCACCGTTGATCATATTTTGAGTGCCAACAAATGCCCCCCAGCCACGGGTGCTGCGAGCGAGGCACGTGCGAAGCGGGACCCGCGGATGAGCTCCGCCTGGGTAGATTCTCGGTCTGACTTGACATGATCTTGGAATGACCCTTGAATACGGCGCGATGGTTAATCCGGCGCGGCCATGGGACTTATGTTAAAACGGCACGCCCTTGCGTTGGTAGGCTTAATATGGCGCGCCCTTTTTCAATTGAAAGGGGGCCTAATTCGGCGCACACCTTTTTGGATGTTGACCTAATACGGCACGCTAATTAGCGTGTCGGATTACCTCGAGTCTACCTCCTTCAAAATTTAAATGAGGGGGAAACGTTAATCCGGCGCGCCTTTTAGCGCGCCGGATTAGGCCCATCGAGCCTTCCCCTATAACTTCTTCTTCCTTCTTCTTTTTCTTCACTTCAACTTCATTTACAGCTTCACTTTCTCTCTCTTTCTCCTCTTTCTCCAGAGCGCAGTGGCGAGGGTAGAGGGGTGAGTAGAGATATTTCGGGGTGCAACCCCTTATTTTCCCAGGCCCCGGGAGACTCCTTGTAGGCTTGTCCTCGGAGCTATCCCCTGGGTGTCCTGTTTGGCCCTGGCGCGACGCCTACGGCCTTTTGTAGGGATCGTCACTCAATGGACAAGTTCCCGCTTCGCCCTGGCAATCTCTCGAGCTGGAGAGAGTTTGCCGAAATTTTGTTAGAAAAGACTTCATCTTGAACATGCCTTCTAACTTTGTTTGCTTTCTTTGTGGCTGCCTTTTGTGCAGATATCATGGCATCTGGATCTTCTTCCTCCCGTGCTATAGTAACGTGAAGGGATGTTCACTCCTTGGACAGGGGTCATGGCAAGCTAGCCATCGTAGTTGAATCCTCTGACTCCGAGACTGAGACAGTGGATACCGACCGCCTGTTGATCATTGGAAGTGATTCCTTCAAATATGAACGCCCGGACGGCTCCCGGGTGGACCATCCTAAGGACAAGCATCTGATGTCCTTTCTGAAACGGTTCAACCTTCAAGGGAAGTGGGACCTAATCCTTGTTCGCAGAGCCGAGCTAGCACTGCTCGAGGGATGGGACAGTCTCAATGACTGCATCGTAAGGGGAAGACCCATTTATCTACCCGGCGAACCGAGGAAGTGGGGCACTGTGCTCGGGCTTCAGGAACTGTCTCCACAAGATGGGCTGCTGACCAGAGCCCCTAAATTCGTTCCGGCTAGGTGGAACGAGACTGCAAGTCGAGTAGACCAGGAGAAGCCATCTTTGGTTTATTCCTGGCTCCGCTCAAGTGGGGATATAGAGACGAGCCTTTCTTGTTGGACTGCTTGGCGGTCCGATTCAAGCACCAGATCACCGTGGGGTGGTTTGCTGATCTGAAGGCCACCCACGCCCACGCTTTTAGGCCGGGAGCAGTTGAATTCACCGACTTTGTCTTGCAGCAGTATGCACCCATTCTGATCAGGGTGGGTGTATATCACAGTGTATACGCCTCAAGATACCGCTACCCCATCTTGAAGGGTCTTTGTTGCGGCATGATCGAGGTGTTTTGCTCGGAGTACAACACCTTCTATACTTTGAAAGGAGAGACGTCCTTAGACCTCTGGAGTCTCTCGAAGCTGAGCGGCCTCCTGATAGATGGTGAGCCGTATGAAGAAGTCTGCTGGTCAGACTGGCTGAAGGACCAGACAGACGGAGAAGGGTGATACTTGATGGGTTTCACCAACCGCTACTTGATGAAGGCGTACCGCAACCTTTGCCGTTTCTCTCATGAAGCGAAAGGGGCGAGGAAGCCCGGAGAGAAGAGGCGCGTGCGGATGGGCACGTGGCTTCAGTATTTCTTCAGGGGAGAGTAGAAATACACAGATTTCCCCTCTTTGGTGCCGGATCTGGTTCAGCGGAAGAAAAGGGTCCGGCGGTAGACTGCTTACCCCTCGACTTCGGAGGGAAGTCAACTCGGAGGCCCCAACCCTAGGGGTGTAGACGCAGTCACTCATTGTGCTGCTTTTCTTACTTATTGGATTTGTTCCTTCGCTCTGCTGCAAGGTGATGATAGCGTGATTAGGGCGGAGGCTATCTATCCCGCCTAGTTGATGGCTTGGGGCATGAAGCTCTCGCTTTGCCCTGTTGCACTGTGCCTGATATAACAGTTGTTGGGAGACCTGCACCACTCGCGTCTTCCCAGGAGTCTTCGGAGGGTCGGCCCGCTGCATTTCTTCAATGTCTGGGTATGTACCCTATTTCCAGAGGCTACTCCTCGGTCACTTCAGTCAGCACAGCTGGTCCCCAGAATGATAGAGTTTGCCAGTGTTAAGCCAACACGAGTAGTGGACCAGCTATTTGCCATACGTGGAAAGCTTACAAAGGTTCCACTGGATACCCCGGGGTCCTGCACTTTGGGAGTTTGGCGGCTCATTCTAGCCTCCTAGCGAACAAGATGAGGGAGTGCTGCATGCACGAGGTGGAAGAGTACGTCCACCCTATTTCTGATGCCAAGTGTACAAGGCCAATCTTGGAATCAGAGTTGATCGATTGGGCGCTGTCCATAAGACCAAGCTGTTGACACCCATTTTTTCACCGATAAGCTGAGTCGTTTCTCTTATTCCCATTAGTTGATGCCCTAAGTTGTCCATCATTCATTGGGCCATTTTTTGTGGCACGTCCTGGGCCCATTTTATGGGTAGCCTCCCTCCTTGGTAAACTCTGTATCAATTCAGGGCTTATTGGACCTTGGCTTTGATTAATTGAACGTGTTTTATGAAAGTCAAGTATCCAAGAGCATGAACGGTCCAACATCATCCGTTCAGGACTGGGGCGGTTGACCCCAGACCGTTCATACATTTTGGCTAATTTCTGAGGATTTTTTGAATATTCACCGACAGGCTTTTGTGCGGCCCTATCAGGCCCGCTCAAACCAATGGACGGGCGAATTCCAACCGCCTATATCTCAGAGTCCTACGCGTGCCAATTTTCTCAGATAATTATCCAATTATTTGAATTATCACCGACAAGGTTAGAACAGTCTCTGATTGGCCGCTCTACATTTGAACAGTCTTACGAGAACCGTGCATCTTTGAGGGTCCAACGGCGGACGTTTCAGTCAGTTCGAGCGATAATTGGGATAATTTTTTGATTATTTGAATTTCCACCGACGAGTTTGCACGGTCTAAATTGAACCGCCCATGCTTTTGAGCGGTCTATCATAAGACCGTTCATCCTGTCGGTTGGTGATTTTTAACAGTTTTTATCTCTTTTGTGCATGGTTTTATCCCCAACTTCTTTTGTCGATTTCTCCGTGGATAATCAACCATTTTTTATGCTGTTTTGACTAGATGAAAGATAATGATATTATCTATGATTTATCTTTTATAATCCTGACCTAAAAATGGCTCTAGACCCTAGTTTCGGGGCTGGCTTTCTAGGCTCTATAAATAGACCCTAATGGCCGGACTTGAAAGGGGGGGAGATCTTGGTCGACGGCGGAGCCCTGCCGAGTTTTTGAGCGACCTAACACCAAGGAGGGAGGCTTTCTATGTCCACATAAGCCTCCGGTCCAGGGAGTAGTTTGATTTTTGAGTCCCTTTTGGTTTATAGTCTCCATTACGTTCTTCATTGCATGCATCGTTTTCTCTCTACGTCCCCCTTCTTTCTCATTACCATGCACACATCCACCCACGTTTTTGTCACCCTAGGGGTTTAAAACCCCCCAGGTATCCTCCTTTCCATTTGTTAATGTTCATCTCTTACCATTTTGACGTTTACTACACTATCTAGTTCTAATCTAGGTCTTTTCTGTGTGTTTCTTACGCTGTTTCGCAGGTCAGCAATCATCAGCACGAGGCCCATCCCCTCTGGCCGACCGGAGAGGGTGGAGGTTGGACCCTGTGCAACTTACTGCGTGGTAGACTTGTGCGGTTTTGTTATCACCGTTCAACAGTACGTGCGGTTCATAGAGGGCCGTTCTTCCTATTCGTGCGGTCAATATAAAGTCGTTCTTCCTCCAGCAGTAGTTCCTCCCGCACCTTCTGCAGCGCACTTAGGCGGTCTATCGTAAGACCGTACACCGTAAGGCGGTTCTTCAGGGGCCATTCATATACCCAGAGCTGCAACTTAGGCGAGTACTCTCCCCTCTTTCCAAGGTACGGCGTGTCCATCACTTACAGCACCTTGGTGGCGATCACGGTCTTTTGTTTTCTATTCTCCTCTGAACGTTGTTGTTTGCTCATCGCATATTGTTCCATTCATGACGCATATTGATCTTTAGTAGGAGGAGAAAAATATATCTACACCCCTTTTGTGGCGATCACGGTGGGACGCATAATGCCCATCGTGCCTTTGAGTTGCTGACCCCCCTTCATTGTGCAAGTTTTCTTCTTGGAGTGACTTGCAGGTTGGATGCGTTTTCTGCCTCCTAGGACATGCGCGGTTCTCCAAGAGCCGTCCATCTTCAGGGGCGGCTGATACTCAACCGTCCATCCCCTGCGACCAGAGCCAGTCCCACTTTTGTTCCCTGTTTCGCACGGTGCCTGGTATACCGTTCATCAGTTTAAGCGGCTGGAATATAGCCGTCCATCTCTTCGGCACAGGTACACGTCATGGTGTTTCGATTGCAGGCACACGGTTGCCGGAGGATCGTTCAGGAGATTATGTGGTTGGTCACAGACCGCGCTACTGGTATTTTCTTGTCACCACTGCCTTGTATTTTCAGAATTTTGTGATCATTCTATTTTCTCCCTGGATTATACGGTACCATACAGACCATTTTACTGTCTGAGCGGTCGCATCAGGACCGTTCATCTGGTGCCACAGTGTACTCACGGTCTATTTTGATTGTCATATTCCATGCGATTTGCTGCCCGTGGTGCTGCTTGTTGATCTCCCCCCTACTCTCTTACCATTGTTGCATCATCATTTTCTTTATTGCTTATATGTTTGCTTGATCATTGATTGATAGTTGCTAGGTTAGATTGTGCATGCACTCTGGTGCGCATAGGAGCATCCATCTCTTCTCATAGTAGTCGCATTCCTACCGAGGTAGGGCTTCCTCTCATCTCCATATTCCTTGGAGCCGACTAGGGACCTTGCCGAGGACCTCCGTAAGCCCCCGTGAGCCGTGGATTCCCACACGGACGCCGGGCAGGTTGTACCGCATCCACCCCCAGTCTAGGGTTTGCATCCGCGAGTGAGAGATCCTTGTAGATTCACACAGTTCCTCACTACCTACCCTAGTTAGGCACCTAGTGGTTGAGAGAACTTATACTTTCATTAACTCACTAAGGTTCGAAGAGGAAATCATAAGAAATTGACGAGCATTATTTAATAACTTGATTGCATAATTGGGTGATTCTGCCCTCATCTCTTCCTTCCATTGCATGCTTGTTATTTGCTTTGTAGGTTTGGTTGGTTAGTTTTGTTGGTCCTAGTCCTAGGTGTCTTGGTGTATGTGGGATTGTCTCCTTCCCTCACGATCACCTCCTAGGGTTGGTTCTTATTTCCATTCATACTCCAACCCCTTGTTTGATTCATCATCTTCCATGTCGTCGTATGACTTCTCTCAGTCCCACGAGGACTCCCTCCCTCGTGGCCTTCTTGAGGACCCACCCAGGGTCGCCCACCTGTAGGGAGGAGAGGAGACTGCTCCTCCACTCCCGACCATTCTTGGCGAGGGTTCCCAACCCTCTCTTTCAAATATGTCCAATCAGAATTCAGCCAATCTAATCCTCAATATGATGGCCCAGCTGGACCCTACCCAGCTCCATCTCATCCGGCAGGCTTTGCAAGGGGCCGATGCACCGACCTCAATTCCTTCTCATGGCACGACTGTCGCTGCCATCACGTCTCCTACTGTTGGGACCACCTCTGTGGCTCCTATCGACCTTACTCTTGTCCGCCCTCAGACCCTTCGCTATTCCAATATGGAAATGGGCCAGGCCTCCACCTCGGCCCATCAGCAGCTCGATAAGAGAAAGTCTCCAATCCCCTCTGTTCCTTACCTTGATCCATACGCCACAATTTCTCCGTCGCCGCAGGCCCTCGTAGCCCCGGCGGATTTCGTTAGGTTGCAATCAGGGGCAGCCCAACTGGCTCATGCGGATATGGGCCCTTCCTCAGTCCACTATCTGTCTTACGGGCCGCCCCCTCAATCCGCTTATCCTTTGGCCACCTACCCCGGTATTACTCCTCCTGCTCCTTCTCCTCCTTCCCGGGAATGGGAGATTCTTGATAAATGGGCTGCTATGCAGCAACAAATTGACCTTCTCCACAAACGGGTTGGCCCGCAATCTCTTGCTGATGTCCCTATCCCTAACTTCAGGGACATTCGTTTTCCTTCTCAGTCTAAGCTCCCCGTGTACCGTAAATATGACGGGAATGGCAACCCGTTCATTCATGTCCGGGAGTTCTTATATGAGTCAGCACAGTTCCAGCAAGACGATCGTCTGATGGCTTATTTATTTCACCGATCGTTGGAAGGGGTCACCCTGGAGTGGTTCTATACTTTGCCCATGGAGGAGGCCGAGAGTTTCAAGACTGTTAAGGAAAGGTTTATTCAAAGATTTCAAGATCAGGTCGGACCCGAGTATTCTTTTACTGACTTAGTAGCTGAGAAGATGAAGCCGGAGGAAGACTTTGCAACCTATGCAGACCGATTGAGGCAGATGGCCTCGCGTGTGCCCGGGCAGATCCCGGAAGAAGAGAAAGTGAAGTTGCTGATCTCCAATGCCACGCCAACATTCAGGAATATCTTGGCAATTAATGACATTTCCAATATGCATCAGTTATACAGCAGGGCCCGGTTTATCCAAACCTAGTTCAAGGACTCCCCCATCCATTCTTTATTTGAGGCCCAAAAACCCAAAGCCGCTAGAAAATCCCAGGGGCCCATCACTGAGGGAGTACAGATTAATGAGCAGGTCTAGGCTGTTCAGTTCCCCCACCAGGCCGCTCCACCCCACTTCCCCCAGCCTTCACGCAACCCCCAGTTTGCCACTCCACAAGTTCCCTAGCCCGCCTTCCAAGTCCCGCAATATCCGCAACAAGCACCTCCGCCACCCCAACAGCCTCAACGGCCGCCACAATACAACAATGTTCCACCACCCGCAGCCTATGGATCTGCTCGACCGAGTCCAAAGAGGGCCCATTACCCTC
Organism: Amorphophallus konjac; assembly: GCA_022559845.1. Lineage (NCBI taxonomy): Eukaryota > Viridiplantae > Streptophyta > Magnoliopsida > Alismatales > Araceae > Amorphophallus > Amorphophallus konjac. The sequence goes on along the minus strand of CM040122.1, from coordinate 314,121,913 downwards.
CTCTTCCTGAAACTTTGCCTGATATTTTCTCTGCCTTAATGTATACTGGTGATCTTCAGTTGCCTCCTGAGCATCCAAATTGGAATCCGGCAGCCGATCAATCTCGATACTGCATATTCCATAGGCAACCCGGGCACACGATAGAATGGTGCTATCAGTTCAGAGACCTGGTGTATGACTTGCATGAGGGCCAAAGGATTGATTGGGCCCGAATGCACCAGTTGATTGACGATATCAAGCAGAGACAGAGACAAGCCAGGCCGCAGCAGGCGGCGCCCCAGCAGCAGTAGCAGCAACCCTAGCAGCAACAGCAACCCCAGCAGTAGCAACAAGACCTCGGGATCCATCAGAATCCGATGCCAATACATCAACCCACTCCTCAGCAACAACAACAGCCGCCGGCACCGGCTCCAGCACAAGTGAATATCGTCCAGCACCCAGCCCCCAGTGCTGGGTGTACTTTTGATGATGAAACCCCCGCACACCTTTTGGCCTTCCACCACAATCATTCCCCTGTGCCTGCTATTCTCGCCATCCTTAGGCCCGCCATTCTGACCACTACACCACTCATTGCTCCCTCCACATCACCCATTAGACCCGTCACATTCCCCTCCGCTCCACCAGTCCTTTCGCCACCATCCATTGTACCCTCCATCATTACCTCCCCGCTTAACCCTTCACCCATTTCCCCTCCACCAGGGCCCATTAAACCCACTTCTGCCATCCTCACCCCCATTTCTACACCTTTCACCTACCCCACCGGGCCAAGCGGGGGTCCATCTCAGGCCGTGCCGGCACCAAACTGCGCCCTTCGGCGCGGGCGTCCCTTTCAGAGAATGTTTCCTCCTTCCAGTGCGTCGGCACCTAACCTCCAAATTCCTTCCGCCACAGTTGAGACAGAAGAGGTAGACCCCGTGCCGGGCACAAAATATGATTTATTGCAGCATTTGGACCGGATGCCGGCCAAAATCTTAGTCTTGGAATTGATCACGAGGTCTCCACTACACCAGGACGCCTTAAAGACTTTCTTGTAGAAGGTCATGGTGAGTGAGGACGTGGTAGTGGATAGTTTGCCGTCAGTTTTGGCAACAATCACCAAGGGGCCTTCCATTTCATTTTCTGAATCAGAACTAGCACCCCCGGAGGCACGGCAGATGCCATTATGCATTACCATTTCTCTAAACAAAATGGCCGTAGAATCTGCACTTGTGGACACAGGAGCGTCAATAAATGTGTGCCCATTAAGTACCCTCCGCGCCTGCAACATCTCAGAAGACATGCTTAAGCCAACACCGACCACAATAGCGGCCTATGATAATTCCAGACGTGCTTGTCACGGGGTCGTGACTATACAGGCCGAGCTAGGGCCCTTGGTTATGGATGTGGAATTTTATGTGCTAGACATAGACCCGATGTTCAAAGCTATTCTGGTTCGTCCATGGTTGAACAGTTTAAATGTCATCCCCTCAACCGCCCACCAATGTTTGAAGTTCCCCTTCCAAGGGCGGGTGCTCAAGGTAAAGAGCATGTCTACAGTCCAGAATGTTGATGAGATAGCAGCCAAGATTTTGCCTACATTGTGGCCAAGTAATAGGCCAGTTCTGTCAGTAATGGACTTGAATTACCCATGGGCATATGAGTCACGCAAGCCCACCACGGCACCAGTCAATGTGAAAGTCAAGTCCAAAATGAGAGATTCCAAAGGGTGGCACATGATTCTAAAATTAGGCTACCGGACGGGTCTGGGTCTCGACGCACAGTTACAGGGCCGGACCAACCCCGTTCCCAAAGGAAGGAAGATGGGCCGCCGAGGCCTCGGCTACCGTGAATCCTCAATGTCAGCACTTGGAGACTCTGGGGCATTAACATGGGACTACCGGCAACATTTTGTAAAAGGGCCGTTACAGCCGGGTACCTTGAAGGAATCGCCATCCAGTCTCAAAGAAAAGGCAGATGAGGTCTGTGTTGTTGCTGATCCACCACCGTCACTGCAAGGGCTGGTTGGTGACCTAGAAGATTTATCTAGTTGTTTTGAGAAGTTGTTTCAGGAAAGAGAAGGCCAGCCGAAGAAGAAGGAGACGCAGCTAGTGAAGCGGCCTCCGATGCCATTGGTCCGCCAGGGGCCACGGGAAGTGGGGAGCTCTATCATTACTTATTCTATGTCCCCATCTCGTCTCACCTCTTGGTTCCAACAGTTGGGGTTTGTTCCCCATTCTCCTCCGATCCTGGTCGAACCACACATCACGGAGAGACCTGAAATTTTATTCGTTCCCTGTGCTTGCAGGCACTGCCCGCCTATTGATCTGTCAACACTATTTACTCCTCCCCCCGGAGCTCAACTCCATGAAATGTGGTTTTCTTCTTCTGATCCTTTCTTTGATTGCATATTTCCAGAATTGTTCCCTATGCAGTTACCTCCTCCTGCTGCATGATCACCTCCGGCCTCCAAAAAAACCATCAATTTCAAAACGCAGGTCTCAATGGAAGATTATGTTATGTTCTGCTCAGGTTCCTAGGGGCACGAGACCCCTGTTTCTCTTCCAGTAGATTTCCTCTCTCCTAGGGTAGATGTACAGTGTGCAGAGTCTTCTAGGTTAGTCGAGTCAGTGGGAGTAGAGTCTAGCTCGAGTCTAGTCAACCCATCCACGTCTGCGGCGCACCCCGTGACGTGTCATCCCAAAACCATTCCCGATAGGTTTCTGCGAGATCTGGCTGAAAGATGCCACGCTCTTCTGAAGTGCCCTGAATTTGTAGAAGCCGCGATCATCTTGGAAGATGATGAAGAATTGGAGGGGGTATGGAGCAATGATGAACTAGGGGTATATGAAATCATGAACGAGAGGGACCCAGCTGATGATGAGGAGAGTGAGGTGGGTGACACTGTTGATTTATACGCACAAGGCTTAAAGAAGTTTGACGAACCTTCCTCGGTAGTGGATTAACCCACTAAGGAGATTAATCTCGAAACAGAAGAGGATCCCAGGCCCATATTTATTTCTGCTAACCTCCCTCCTCAGGTCGAAGAGGAGCTTATCAAGGTTTTGAGGGAGTACAACGACTCTTTTGCCTGGTCCTATGAGGACATGCCAGGTCTTGACCCCTCACTGGTTGAACATCGATTGATCCTAAAACCAGGGGCAACACCCGTTAAACAAAAAGCGAGAAGGTTTCACCCGCAGATGGCCTTGAGGATTAAGGAAGAGGTTGATAAATTGCACAAGGCTAGGTTCATTAGAGTTGTGCTATATCCCCAATGGGTGGCAAACATAGTTCCAGTAATGAAGAAGGATGGTAAAATTCGGATTTGCATTGATTTCAGGGACTTGAATAAGGCATGCCCGAAAGACAATTTTCCACTTCCTCACATCGATGTCTTAGTTGACAATACAGCTGGATACGAAGCCCTCTCTTTCATGGATGGTTATTCTGGATATAACCAAATTCTTCTAGCTCCAGAAGACCAAGAAAAGACCTCGTTCACTACGCCTTGGGGCACATACTGCTATGTTGTCATGCCCTTTAGATTGAAAAATGCATGTGCCACTTATCAATGGGCGATGATGGCCATTTTCCACGATATGATGCATGTCTACTTGGAAGCTTACGTGGATGATATTTTGGTCAAATTGAGGTCTCAAGAAGAACACCCCGCCATTCTAGCTAAAGTGTTGCAAATGGCTAGGGAATATAAGTTAAAAATGAATCCGAAGAAATGTGTATTTGGAGTTGCATCAGGGAAATTGCTTGGGTTCATAGTTAGCAAACGGGGGATTCAGATCAACCCAAACAAAGTAAAGGCTGTCATGGAAATGCCGCCGCCAAAGAACATTACTGAACTTCGAGGTTTGATTGGGTGTTTACAATTTATTAGGAGATTCATATCTCAACACTCGCAAAGATGCCGCCCATTTTATGAACTGTTAAAGGCAGGCGTGAAATTTTAATGGAATGAACAATGCCAAAAGGCCTACGAGGAGCTTAAGGTTTACCTTTCTAATCCCCCGGTTCTACAACCACTCGCCTCTGGGAAATCCCTGATACTATACATTTATGTGATTGAGGACTCCCTTGGAGCTATCTTGGCATAGGTAGATGACGAAGGAAGGGAAAGGGCAGCATACTACCTCTCGAGGTTATTTAATCCTGCTGAATCTAAGTATATTGCCATGGAGAAGACCTGTGCGGCGCTAGTATGGGTAGCTCAGAAGCTTAAACACTATTTTCTCACCCACGAGGTTAGGCTGATCTCTAGAATGGACCCCATTCGTTATCTCTTGGAAAAGCCTGTCCTTTCTGGCCGACTAGCTCGCTGGCAGAGCTTTCTTTCCCAGTTTGACATCACCTTCATCATTCAGAAAGCAATCAAGGGATATGCTATTGCTGAGCACCTCGCTCATTCTCCTATCCCTCGTACTGATTCAATCCAGGATGAGTTCCCTGATGAACACTTGGCAGTAATTACTCATCCTCCTTTCTGGTCTCTTCATTTGGATGGTGCTCTCAATTCCCAGGGTAGCGGAGTTGGCGCCGTTCTTCTTACTCCGGAGGGAGTAACCATCCCTGTTGCTTATCAACTCTCATTCCCTGCCACTAATAATATAGCCGAGTATGAGGCTCTCCTTGCCGGTCTGAAGCACGCCTACCTCATGGGCGCGCGGTACCTTAACATCATAGGAGACTCTTAATTGGTGTTGCGTCAAGTTCTGTCAACTTACCGCACCCGTGACCCTAAGCTTAAGCCCTATCAAGATCTGGTCACGCTCTTGGCTAGGCAGTTCTGAAAACTTATCTATATTCATACTCCTCGTTCTCAGAACATATTGGCTGACGCACTTACGTCACTCGCTTCTTCCCTCGTGTTCCCCCTCAATCATGCCACTGAGACCATTGTGGTCCAGCAGTTAGATGTTCCTTCCCCGCAGGATCCCTGGTTCGACAACCTCAGGAAGTCTGTAGAGAAGAAGATAGAAAGGGAGGAGGTGAGAGAAGTATCATTGACTGAGCTTGAGGAAATCATCGAAGAAGAAGAATTGCCATGGTTCTATGAAATTGAGCAATATTGCAGGGATGGCATATTTCCGGAGGCGGCCAATGCTGAACAGAGAAAGGCCATTAGAAGAGTCGCTGCAAGATATACGATTGTTGCTGGTGAGTTATATAGGCGGGCTCTGAACGGAGTTCTAATGAGGTGTCTAGATGACGAAGAGGCTTGGAAAGTAGTAGAAGCAGCTCACTCCAGCGAATGTGGAGGGCATGTGAATGGACAGGCGTTGGCAAAGAAGATTCTTAGGCAGGGCTATTACTGGCCGACCCTAGAAGAAGATTGCTCCACCTATGTCCGTAGGTGTCTCCAGTGCCAGCTCCATGCTGACAAAATCCATGCTCCTGCTTCTTCTCTTCATCCTCTTTCTGCTCCTTGGCCGTTCTCCATGTGGGCCTTTGATATCATCGGACCCCTCGGTGACCCGAATTCCGCAGTCAAGCAGAAATCCTTCATTTTGACGGCTACGGAGTACTTCACCAAATGGGCGGAAGCTGAAGCTTATGCAGAGATCAAAGCCACCACAGTATGCCGCTTTATTATGAAGAACATCATCTCGCGGTTTGGAGTGCCAGGCGACATCGTCACCGACAACGGCCCTCAATTCGTATCACAGGAACTCCGGGACCTTTGTAAGAAATTCAATATAGCTTTGCATCATTCATCACCATACTACCCTCAAGGTAATGGCCAAGCTGAGGCCACAAATAAAACCCTTCTCAAAATTATCAAGAAAACATGTGAATCACATAAATTTGCTGATTGGGCCGACAAACTGATAGAAGCTCTATGGGCCTATCGCACCTCCGTCCGCACCCCTACAGGGCAGACTCCTTTTGCTCTCACTTATGGGATGGAGGCGGTACTCCCGTATGAGATTTTGATCCCTTCCCTAAGAGTGTAGCTGGACAAAGAACTTAATCTCGACGAACGTCGAGAGGCGTTGCTAGTCCAACTGGATCTCTTGGACGAGAAGAGGCTTAACGCGGCCAACCATGTTTCGGTTTATCAAAAGCGTGTCTCGCGGTATTTTCAAAAGAAGGTCATTCAAAGAAAATTTCAAGTGGGTAATATGGTTTTGAAATGCAAATTCATCAGATCAGCAGGTCCCAGGTCTAAACTACAACCCAACTGGGAAGGGCAATTCGTAATCAAGGAAACCTATCCGGGTAACACGTATCGTCTAATCAATGCGGAGGGTGAAGAATTGCCAAACCCGTGGAATGGGCTGTATTTAAAACGTTTCTATCCATAGAGTCAAAACCAGCAACAGCTCGATGGCGGGGTGCACCCCACCTGACCGCGAAAGGAGGACCCTCGTTCAGAATCTCACACACTACACGGCTGCCCGTGGTTCGGTTTCCTACTTTCCTGCCCGACACCGTTTCTCCTTTGGCCATGCCTGGGGAAAGTGAAGGTCCTTGTATTTCCTCTCTCTCGGCTGAAAATAGGGGCAAGTGGTGAATAAAGGGGGCTAGAACTGACCTGGACCCTCTCCAAAAGAGGTCTCAAATAGGGGCAGCCCGTTAAGACCTTATTCCGCAAAGAAAATGAAAAAGAAAAGCAAAAAAAAAAGGGGGGGGGGAGAAGAGGGGCAAAATCAAAAGTCAAGGCTGAAAGCACAAAGCTCGAAGCTCTCAAAATCCCCAAATAATATAAATAGGCATGGCAAGAGTGGCAGTACAGTTTCCCCGCGGGACATCATGAGCCCGGTCGTATGCGTGCCTAAAGCGGATGTAGGTTCGATAACGGACACAAAGCCCCGGCGCAACAGACCGGATTCTTTGAAAAGGGGAGTGTCTTGGGAAGAACTCGAGCCCTAAAACCTCTACACCTACCACCAGCTTCACTACTCAATCTTTTTTCAATTTTCCAAGGAACGAATCCCACCCCGGGTATGGCCTCGGCAGAAACACCGTTGAGCAAAGTTGACCCCGGCCACGGGCGGCCTCCTTTTCGCACGTGCTGGGTCCGGGAAGTCCATAGCGAGATGAGAGGGTCCCTGTTATTTAAGCTTGAGCTGGTCTCAAAACTCCAAAAAAACCCAAAAAAATCAAATATTTCAAAACCCAAACAAAAAAAAAATCAAATATTTCAAAACCCAAGCAAAAAAAATCAAATATTTCAAAACCCAAAAAAATCAAATATTTCAAAAAAAACTCCAAAATTCCAAGAAAATCAAATATTTCAAAACTCAAAAAAATTAAATATTTCAAAACCCAAAAAATCAGATATTTTCAAAACTCAAAGAAATCAAATATTTTAAAACCTCCAAAAAAGATTTTGGTTTCTCATATGCATCGCATGCATTGCACTTTGTCATTGTGTTTTTTTGCCTATGTTGATAAGGCTTGCCCCCTTGACCAAAATCAAGGATTGGTCACTTTCTAAACTTGCCGCGGGCAAGAGGTTAAGCCTAAAATAGATTTAACCTATTTTTCTTTATTCATTTTGTGTAAGCACAGGGGCAAACAGAAGATCGAAGATACAGCCAAGCCATGGATGCACGCAATCACAATATCCAAACTCAAAAAACATCTCAATCATCAATCTTATTCATTCTCATATCAAACTCTAAACATCCATATCCATATCATCATGAAAAGATAAAACAATCACTCTGGCCCCCGTTGGGCATCCCCGCGGGGACGTATCTCTCTCAGCTCCCTAAGGTAAGCCTGTCGTGTCTCTGGAACCTCCTCAACCTCTGCTGGTAGGGTGCGCACCCTGCTCACCTCCCACATAATCAGTGCGCTCCTAACCGCCTACTCGTCCTCCTCTGTCCCGATCCTCCTCGCTTGTAGCATGGGAAGGTGGGGTAGCGTCGGTAGCACGGTCCAGGGTAGTCCAACCTGTAGGTAGCACCTGTGTCGGCTGTACATCGCCAATGCAGTATCACCCACGAGCCTCAAGTCCAAGCCCGCCCTCTAATGTAGTCTGATAGTGGCATCGTGGAGGAAGTCCGGGCGCATCACAAATCTATCCAGGGGCAGTCTGTGGAGGTACGGGCGCCACTCGTCCCTAGTCTTCATCTCGGCCATCCTGCACTCAACCTATGGAGAGAACCTGAAGGCGCCTCCTATGAAGTAAAGGGGGTGGCTCCCAAAGATCCTGCTAACTGAAGTAATGTCCTCTCTCGGGATGAACTTCATCCTGACCCCCATCCAGCACTTCAATAGAATCATAGAGCCAAAGAGAGGACCTCCTAGGGCCGCAGAGCTGAGACCCTCATACAAGTAGGCTAAGATGGCCTGGGAGGTGGAAAGTCCCTAGCACAGGCCGCTGATGGTGCTAAGTAAGGGGATCTTTAAGATATGGTCAGCCGAAGGGAAAAGGATGGCTCCGTGCAGGCAGATAGATGCAGCTTTGGCTATGGCCTCGGTCCACCCACATTTATTCTTGCAATGCTCTACTACCCACTGACTAAGAGGAAGGAGGTAAATATGACGAGGACCTACAAAGGTACGAATGTCTTTGCTATCTGGTATGAACCCTCCTAGGATGAGTTTTGGGTCTATAGGGGCAACATTATGGCATATCAGGTCTTCCTCCCCTACCTTGGACCTAGGGAACCCGAAGTAGGTCTCTACCTACTCCAACAGGATAGTGGCCTCGAAGGATGGGAAGAAAAGGGTATGGGTCTAAGGATGCCATGTTTCTATCAAAGCATAAATGCTATGCCAATCCAAAGAGAGCTTAGGGTAGTTCTGGCCTAGCACTAAAAGGGAGTGTAGGTGCCAAGATTTGATAAGGTAAGTCACCCCTAGGGGTAATGCACGGATCATGGGAGCCACCCATTTCAAACCGGAATAGCGCCTCGGGCCCGGAAGGAGCTGAAAGAAGAAGAGAGAGAGCATAAGAGGAAGAGGAGATATAAGCGAAGTTGAGGGAAAAGAAATTGAATGAACTCATGATGAACTTGCTTCTCTAATAGGAGCAGCACTGAGATGCCGAGGGGTTGAGCTTAGCCGTTGGAGCACTTCCCGCTCCTTTCTGGCCGGTTTTGGCCCTTCAAAACATGCTCCCTCCATAGAACTTCCCTCTAGAACCCTCTTTGTTGAGTCCCGAAGGGTGGCAATCAAGAGGGTAGGGGTGAATTGATTGGCTAGTTAAAAACTTTTCCTTAATAAAAACATGATTATTTAAGCATACAAGCACTAAGCCTCACATGAACATGATCTCACTTGTGAAGTCACGTGGAAATGGGTGTGTGAAGAAGATATAAAAGGTGTACACTCAACTCACCGAGAAGCCCACTCGTTAAGATAACGAAGATGCATACCACAAATGAACGCACAGAGTTTTTAGGTGGTTCGGGTACACTGCAGTGTCCCCTACGTCCACCCCTCACACTTGAGGATTAAGACTTCACTATGAGTGAGCCACACACACACTATGAATAACAGCAACAACACACACGGCAACCAACTTTGGTCACCACACACAGCTCGTGTCATAGATACGAGCACACATACTCACAAGATCATTTAATGAGTTTAACGAATAACAACAAGAACTCCACACAAAATATAGAAATGAAAAGATCAGATTGGGAGCCAAATGATGTGATTTAGAACCCCCCCTTTCTCTTTTCCAAATGGGCTTTAACACTTCTGCAGGTTGATGACGATTCTGGAAGAAGAGGATGATGAACAGTTGTTGATCTTCTATTGCAGCTTGAATCTGGAAGTAGCTTCACATAACTAGATGTTTGAAGGCTTGAGACCCTTCTTTTCTTTCACGTACATGTACAGATCTGAGTGGCAGAACCCCTCTGCGAAGCAGGAACCTCCTGTCTCTCGTTCACCTTGGCAACACCCACCATGAACACGATCAATTGCCTTATATGATTAGATCCCAAAATAAAAAATATTTAATGACCTGAATAGTCAACAAACATGATTAGATGCAGATCCACAATTTTTGGAATTATTTGAGCTCATTTTGACTGAAAAAGAGCACTTTCGGTGCTGAAACATGAAAGTCGTAAAAGGATGCACCGAACACCATTGAAACAATTAAGCAACACGACAAACGCAGGTGTCGACATATGTGTCGACACCAGTGTCGACACATGGTCGACACCCCATCCAAACCCACAAGCTTAACGGCCTAAAACATGATTAACAGCATAAACAAAGATTAACAAGACGTTTAAAAATAAAACAAAACATAATTAACAACTAAACATAATGTGTCGACACTAGTGTCGACACACACTCGCGGGAAGGCAACCCAGAAGCACCACGTGTCGACACAGGTGTCGACACATGTGTCGACACCTGTGTCGACACACAAAACAAAGACATGGGAACTATACAACAGAAACGAAATGAGAACAGTATGTGTCGACACCGGTGTCGACACATACTGTGAACTTAGTGAAAAAACACCGTGAAGCCCCACAACACGTGAAAAAAAATGAAACAAGTTACCAACGATGTTGAGTACATTAAGATTGAAGATCTTCAGACCTGCAAAAACAACATAATTGGATCAAATTGAGTTCAATTAAATTTCACATATATTATCAAACACAAGTATCATGGTGATAAAAAAAATGTGCATTACATGAATAATATAATGAACAATGTAGTTATATATATCACCACGTACATCTAGACTTACCTTACTTCATCGTTGATATACAAGAGTTTGGATCTTTAAACCAAGTGGGTAAAGAGTTGATTCACCCGCATCACATAAGATAACAACTCATAGAACACATAGCAATTATTCATCATCAAAACAATCCACACATCATACCTTGGGGTTAAACAATCTCCCCCTTTTTAATGATGACAAAAAAAAAATGCTATGAGTAAAGATTTAAACAATGTAACTAGAGTGGTGAAAAAATATCACATGATAAACCATCCACAACCACCACACATAATAAACCATCCACAACCACCATTCATGCAGTGAATCATAAACATATATAAAGTGAGTGGATTAGACAATCACAACTATAATAAGAAGTTCACAGCCAAACTAACAAGCCTCTTTTAGTGGTTTTTGATTAAGAGTACAAAACAAAAAGATGAAACAAAGATTGACCATGCAATGAACTAAGACGACACATGAAAAACCATAAAGACATAACACACAACAACCTTAAGAAGGAAAACATGTATGACCACACAAGCATACCTAACACACATAGCATATAGATAACTCTCCCCCTTTGACAACATCAAAAAGAAGGGAGAACCACACCAACTAGAAGCATATGCCATAAAGAGGAGCAAGACTTAAGCGGGACCAGAGCCTGGCGGAGGAGGACTTGAGCGAAAAAATTCAAATAGATCATTGAACGCCTGGTTGTGAGCATCAAAGGAAGTTTTAAGATAATCAAGGGAGCTGTTGATATTCTGAAAAGCCTCAAGATATGTGGTATGATTTTGCTTCAATTCAGCAACATCTTGGGTAAGAGTATCGACAGACTCCCGAAGCTCACCTACGTCTCCACTCAAAGTCTCCAAAGATAATTCCATCCCCTGAGCCTCATCCGAGTCGTTATCAGTGTGCTTGTCTTGCAGAGATTTCAAAATACGAACAAGACGACCGTCACGGGTTCTCACATAACCCATATTCTTGCATACAGATTTGATGGTATAGATATCACCTGCACGTAATTGCTGAAACCTTTATTGACCCAAGGGAATATCAAGCATACGAAAAACTCTTGTCAAAGCTGCAGCATATGGAAGTGTCCTGTTCGGATTATGATAACACCCAAGAATGTGACTATGGATAAGTGCCGAAAAATTAAATGGCTACCTTTGTAATATGCTGGAGATAATAAATATCTGCAGATCGGTAACTCTTTCACGGCCACCAGCTATAGGAATCAGAATAGTAGTCACCATATGATGAAGAATCCGTTGTAGAGGAGGAAAATGATTAGCATTCAAGTTTTCAACAGATGTATCACGCATCTCTTCCCCAGTAAGCAATTTATAAACCACAGCTTCATCACATGCAGCAATCCCATACATATCTCCATGATCTGGTAAATCAAAAGCTACTGCTAAAAGAGATTGAGAGATTTGAAACGGTTTACCATTTACCACCATCATATACTTGTCCCCTTGGATAACCATATTGCCATAAAACTGATGGACAAGAGAATGATATGTTTTCCGATGATCAACCATAAACGAAATTAAATTCGGTTAAATTTGTAATAATGGAACCAATTCAGGAAGACCTTGCTTGAAATCTTCAAAATGCACAGCTCGTGGTCATAAAAGTTTCCGTTCCATCATTTGAAATTGAGCAAGTGTGGGTGCCTGCGAGAAGGCCTGTTGCTCTTTACTTTTGGCCCTAGTTTCCCTTTGGCGACTAGATTCTTCCATAGGCTTTTTGCCACTTGCAGCACGCTTGGGTGCCATGGAATGTAATGGAGACTAGAATGATTGAAATAGAATGCACTTGGTAGAACGAGACTATCTTTCCACAAGATATACTTTTGATCCACTAATCAACCACACAAAACAGCATCAAGGCGTGAACAACAAACTGACCACGGTGGCTAGATGAAGAGTGGGGCTGCGCCACCACCGCCGTGAGACCAAGGAAGAGAGGAGGAAGACGCCCAGCCCGTCGCCGTCCAAAGGAGGAGAGGGAGACGCCCTAGCCCGCCGCGGCCAAGAAGGAGGGGGGGAGCCGGAGTCGACACCGCCAAAACCCAACGCCCACGGGAGTGAAGAGCAGGGGAGTGAGGGAAAAGAGATATGGGGAAGTAAAAGAGATGGGAATGAGAGTTTTAGGGCAAGGAAATGATAACATGAAGGATAGAATAAAAAATGGGAGGATAGTACCAAAGGAAATGTAGACTTTTGTGAAGGTGTGGGCATATGATGTCGACATCTGGAATGAAGTTTAACGACATTTACGGACAATCAAATTCCAGAAATGCACGAACTAGAAATTAATCCCCCAAAAAAATAATGAGATATACAAGATTTTCGAAAGGGGATTATAAAGGAAAATTGACATAATGAGGACATTCTTTGATAGTATTTGATCAAATTTCGCCTAATTCCAAAACCAATTGTCTGAAAATTAACTTAAGCTTGAACTCAGAAAGGCATTGCTTTATTTTCAAGGAACAGCCATAGAAAATCAAAGAATTACAATATTTTGGGTTTTTCAAATAAACATAATCATGCAGGGATATATAACCCAACACACACGATGCAAGACATACAGACAACATGATGAATATGCATGATCAAAAATTAAACCAACTAGTGGTGAAAATGCAAATGCATGAGAACAACCAGACAAATGCAAAACACTAACTACTGTCTAGACGACAAATGCCCAACTCTCTCCTAAAAGAAGTGAATTTATCTTCATTAAGGGGTTTTGTGAAGATATCAGCAATCTGATTATTTGTATCAACAAAATTTATTACGACGTCCCCTCTACTAACATGATCACGCAGAAAGTGATGCCTAACTTCAATATGCTTTGTGTGAGAATGATGCACTGGATTCTTAGATAGATTGATTGCAGAAGTGTTGTCACAGAGAATGGCAGTGTTTCTTAGTGTGATGCCAAAATCAATCACTTGTTGTTGTATCCAGAGCACTTGGGCAACACAACTTCCAACAGCCACATATTCGGCTTCGGCAGTTGATAAGGCCACAGAATTTTGTTTCTTGGAGGCCCATGAAACCAAGCAACCTCCAAGGAATTGACAGTACCCACTCGTGCTCTTACGGTCTATTTTGCAACCCGCGTAATCGGCATCAGAATAAGCAATTAATTCAAGAGTTGAAGTACGCGGAAACCACAAACCCAATTCACAAGTACCAGCAATATATCTAAAAATTTGTTTCACGGCCGACATATGAGATTCTTTAGGATTAGATTGAAACCTAGCACACAAACATACAGCATATTGAATGTCGGGCCTACTGGCAGTCAAATACAACAAGGATCCAATCATGCTCCTAAAAAGGGTCTGGTTTACTGATTTACCTTGAGGGTCTTGATCAAGTTTTAGAGAAGTGGACATTGGAGTAGATTGTGGTTTGGTTGTTGTCAGATTGAATTTCTTCAACAACTCCAGGGCATACTTCCTTTGATTTATGAACAAGCCGTCATCCGTTTGTGTCACCTGTAATCCCAAGAAATATGTTAGCTCTCCCATAAGACTCATTTCAAACTCACTCTGCATTAGTTTAGCAAAGTCTTTACTGAGAGCATCTTTAGTGGAGCCAAAAATAATGTCATCTACATACACTTGAACGATTAGAATTTCCTTACCATTCAGTTTAGTAAAAAGAGTTTGATCAACCTTACCTCGTTTGAATCCATTCTGAATGAGAAATTCACTTAACCGTTCATACCATGCACGGGGAGCTTGCTTCAGCCCATAAAGAGCTTTATCAAGCTTATACACGTAGTCCAGATGCTCTGTATCTTCAAACCCTGGCGGTTGCTCCACATACACATCCTCCTGGATATAACCATTTAAAAAGGCACTTTTAACATCCATTTGAAATAATTTTATGTCATAGCAACATGCGAAAGCTAATAAAATCCTCACTGCCTCGAGTCTTGCTACAGGAGCAAAAGACTCATCAAAATCAATTCCTAGTTCATGGCTATACCCTTGGGCCACAAGCCTAGCCTTGTTCCTAGTTACCACCCCTTGATCATTTGTTTTGCTCCGAAAAATCCATTTTGTTCCGATCACTGAGTGGTTTCTAGGACGTGGCACAATGAACCACACTTTGTTTCTTTGAAACTGATGTAGTTCTTCTTGCATAGCCAAGATCCAAGAAAAATCTTTTAAGGCATCTTCAATGGAGTGAGGTTCAGATTGAGAGAGTAAAGCAACGAAATCCATGTTTTCAACTTCCCTGAATGAAGACCGCGTCTTTACTCCTTCTTCTATGTTACCAATGACATCCTCTGGATGATGGTCCTTTGTGAAGGTCCATTGTTTTGGTAGCTGTTGTTCAGCTTGAGCTTCTTGATTTTGATCAATTTCTTGAGGGTCTTTTGTTTCTTGTTTCTTAGCTCTATCTTCCTTCTTCTGGATATCATCGTTTTCTAACTCATCATCCTGCAAAACAAATCCTTCATTAGATCTATTTGTAGATGATTCATCAACTATAACATGAGGGCTTTATCCAACACAAGAGTTCTCAAATTGTAAACTCGATATGCTCTTGAGTTGATAGAGTAACCAAGAAATATACCTTTGTCACTTTTAGGATCGAATTTTGCCAAGTCCATTTTACCATTGTTATGAATGTAGCAAATTGATCCAAAAGGTCTAAAGTATGAAATGTTTGGCTTCTTACCTCGGTACAGCTCATATGGTGTTTTCTTCAAGAGAGGTCTTACCATGGCACGGTTGATGATGTAGCAGGCGGTGTTTACTACTTCTGCCCAAAAATACCTTGGTAAGTTATTTTCATTTAGCATAGTTCTGGCCATCTCAATTAAGGTCCTGTTCTTTCTTTCAACAACCACATTCTATTCAGGGGTTCTTGGTGCGGAGAAGTCATGCATATAACCTTGAGTCCTGCAAAAATTGCTGAATTCATGGTTATCAAATTCTCTACCATGATCACTCCGCACGGTTTTGATACATCACCCCTTTTCATTTTGAACTTACCTACAAAATGCTTCAAATTCCGTCAGGGCATTATTTTTATGAGAAAGAAAATACACCCAACAAAATCTAGAGAAATCATCCACAATTACAAAACCATAAAGTTTACCACCCAAGCTATGAGTTCTGCTTGGTCCAAACAGATCGATGTGGATTAATTCGAGAGGCCTTGATGTGGTTACATCATTCTTGCACTAGAATGATGTTCTTGTTTGCTTACCCATGCTGCAAGCCCCACATACTCCTTCATCATTAACCTTCAATTTAGGCAAGCCAACCACCAATTCATTTCTAGAAAGTTTAAGCAAAACATTGAAATTGGCATGCCCAAGGCGGCGATGCCATAACCAAGCATCATCGTTGTTCCTTGCAACCAAACATAATTTTTCATGAGATGCATCATCCAGATCTATCATATACACATTGTTATGCTTGAAACCAATGAACTTAATTTCATGAGTGTTTCTATTCACAACAGTACAATGGTTAGAATCAAAGATCACATTACAACCTTTATCACAAAGTTGACTGATACTTAAAAGATTGTGATGTAAACCCTTCACATGCAAGACATTCTCAATAGCATGATTTTGATTCTTACCTTCTCCAATGATTTTACCTTTATCCTTACCACCAAATGCCACTATCCCACCATCCTTTTCATGCAGGTCTGCAAACAAATTTTTGTTTCCAGTCATATGACGAGAGCAGCCACTGTCCAAGTACCATTTACTTCCTTGAGCTCTCTAACAGACCTGCAAAACACCACAAGAATACTTATGCAGAGTTTGGTACCCAAGCAAGCTTGGGTCCACGATGGTTAGATACATGAGGCCTTGGAGGCCAATTTATCATCCTGGCAGAATATTCATCATCAAATCTCATGGTTCTGCAATCATACATATCATGGCCCATTCTACCACAATAGAAGCAAGTAGAGAATCTATTTTCACGGTTTCTTTTCCTATTCATATTTATAGTAGTATTATGCACATGTGTGTTTGATGATGATGGTAATGAGCTTCTTGGAATCCATGAGGTCATGAGTGTTTTAGACTGAGATGCATTCCCTATTTCCATTTTAGCAAAAACATTCTTCAGCTCATTAATCTCAAGTAACAAGATTTCAGTTTTCTTTTCATCAGTTTCCTTTTCATGATTGCAAGTGATTCTTTCCAACTTTTCTTTTTCCAATTCCATTTTCAAATCTTCATGCATTTTGGTAAAGGTGTTTTGATCATCACGCATGCATGAACTTTCTTCTTCAAACAATTCTATCTTGGACAAAAGAGTTTCATTTTTACATTTGAGATTATCAATTTCAGATTTCAACGAATTGCAATTCTCACAATGATTTTCAACATGCACAAGATGCTCAATCTTCTTTTTCAAAAGATTATTTTCAGATTTAAATTTTTTACATTTTCCATATAATGATTCATATGCAATTTGCCATTGTTCACATGTAAGAGTTTCAGAATCAGAATCTACCTCATTTGAGACGTCTTCGTCTGCCATGAAACATAGATTCTTGACGAGCTCGTCCAAGTCACCTTCATTTTCAGATCCTTCTTCATCTTCGTCGCTCCAAGTGGCGACCATTGCCTTAGGCTTCTTGAATTTTCCTTTCTTGAATCTCTTCATCAAATCAGGGCACTCACCTCGCATGTGGCCAGGCTTCTTGCATTCATAACAGATCACTTCATCTTTTTTGCTGTTTTCATTTTTCTTAGGACCTTACCTTATTGGACCTTTTCTGAATTGACCACCAAACTTCCTAGTATTTTTGACAAATTTTCTTGCCCTTCTGGTGATCATAGCAACAAGCTCCTCATCTTCAGTGTTAGCCGAGGAGCCTTCCTCACTTTCCTCAGATTGTTGCGAGTTCACTTTCAAGGCCACGGTTGAGGCAACCTTCTTCTTTTTGTGATCTTCCTCGCTCCTTTTGATGTTTATTTCATAAGTCATCAAGGAGCCGACCAGTTCGTCCAATGTCAAAGTACTGAGGTCTTTTGAATCTTCAATCACAGTGGCCTTTGTGTGCCATTGAGGTGATAAAGATCTCAGCACCTTCCTCACAAGCTCTCGATTTGAATACTCCTTTCCAAGAGCCTTCAAACCATTCGTAATTTCCATCAGCCTTGCAAACATTTCAGAGATGGATTCTTCTGGTTTCATCATGAATAACTCATAATCGCGAACCAAAAGATTTACTTTGGTCTCCTTAACTTCAGAAGTTCCTTCATAGATCAAGCGTAGCTGCATTTCCTGCGCAGAAGCACACATAGAAATTCGTGAGTACTCGTTTGGATGAATATCACACTGGATTATATTCATGGCCTTAAAGTTTGCTGAATAATGTCCGATATGTTCATCATCCCAATCATCCTCATTTTCAGGTAACTTATAAGGACCTTTGTTTATCACATTCCACACATTATACTCTTGAGCACGCAGAAAAATGTACATCCTATTTTTCCAATAAGTATAATTAGTTCCATCGAAAAATGGAGGTCTATGAACAGAATGCCCTTCAGGCATCATCCCTCTGTTTGCCATAACTGGGATCGCACACTTCGACCGTGTGGTCGAAATAACCAGAGACCAAAGCTCTGATACCAATTGTTGAGTCCCGAAGGGTGGCAATCAAGAGGGGAGGGGTGAATTGATTGGCTAGTTAAAAACTTTTCCTTAATAAAAACATGATTATTTAAGCATACAAGCACTAAGCCTCACATGAACATGATCTCACTTGTGAAGTCACGTGAAAATGGGTGTGTGAAGAAGATATAAAAGGTGTACACTCAACTCACCGAGAAGCCCACTCGTTAAGATAACGAAGATGCATACCACAAATGAACGCACAGAGTTTTTAGGTGGTTCGGGTACACTACAGTGTCCCCTACGTCCACCCCTCACACTTGAGGATTAAGACTTCACTATGAGTGAGCCACACACACGCTGTGAATAACAGCAACAACACACACGGCAACCAACTTTGGTCACCACACACAGCTCGTGTCACAGATACGAGCACATACACTCACAAGATCATTTAATGAGTTTAACGAATAGCAGCAAGAACTCCACACAAGATATAGAAATGAAAAGATCAGATTAGGAGACAAATGATTTGATTTAGAGCTCCCCCTTTCTCTTTTCCAAATGTGCTTTAACACTTCTGCAGGTTGATGATGATTCTGGAAGAAGAGGAAGATGAACAGTTGTTGATCTTCTATTGCAGCTTGAATCTGGAAGTAGCTTCACATAACTAGATGTTTGAAGGCTTGAGACCCTTCTTTTCTTTCACGTACATGTACAGATCTGAGTGGCAGAACCCCTCTGCGAAGCAGGAACCTCCTGTCTCTCGTTCACCTTGGCAACACCCACCATGAACACGATCAATTGCCTTATATGATTAGAGCCAAAAATATAAAAATATTTAATGACATGAATAGTCAACAAACATGATTAGATGCAGATCCACAATTTTCGGAATTATTTGAGCTCATTTTGACTGAAAAAGAGCACTTGCGGTGCTGAAACACGAAAGTCGTAAAAGGACGCGCCGAACACCATTGAAACAATTAAGCAACACGACAAACGCAGGTGTCGACATATGTGTCGACACCAGTGTCGACACATGGTCGACACCCCATCCAAACCCACAAGCTTAACGGCCTAAAACATGATTAACAGCATAAACAAAGATTAACAAGACGTTTAAAAATAAAACAAAACATAATTAACAACTAAACATAATGTGTCGACACTAGTGTCGACACACACTCGCGGGAAGGCAACCCAAAAGCACCACGTGTCGACACAGGTGTCGACACATGTGTCGACACCTGTGTCGACACACAAAACAAAGACATGGGAATTGTACAACAGAAACGAAATGAGAACAGTATGTGTCGACACCGGTGTCGACACATACTGTGAACTTAGTGAAAAAACACCGTGAAGCCCCATAACACGTGAAAAAAAATGAAACAAGTTACCAACGATGTTGAATACATTAAGATTGAAGATCTTCAGACCTGCAAAAACAACATAATTGGATCAAATTGAGTTCAATTAAATTTCACATATATTATCAAACACAAGTATCATGGTGATAAAAAAAATGTGCAGTACATGAATAATATAATGAACAATGTAGTTATATATATCACCACGTACCTCTGGACTTACCTTACTTCATCGTTGATATACAAGAGTTTGGATCTTTAAACCAAGTGGGTAAAGAGTTGATTCACTTGCATCACATAAGATAACAACTCATAGAACACATAGCAATTATTCATCATCAAAAAAATCCACACATCATACCTTGGGGTTAAACACTCTTCATTATGATTTGATGGTGAGAATCAAAGGTTTCAAGGTTTGGAAGGAAGGGGACGTGTGAGCTGCGAATTTAGACTCCTCTCCCACTTATAGGGATTGTTAGGAAGCCTAGGCCTCTTGAGATTGGGGTTGGATAAGTCTAGGACGGGTTAAGATGAAGTTTAGATAAGTTCAAATTGCCTTACCCTCGGGTTGAGGACTCCCCAGAGAGTCCCTTTTTTAGCTTGCAGGGTATTCACTTGGACGGTCTTACGATAGACCGCCCATCCCATTGTACGGTCCATAGAGGACCGTTCATCTTCTTCTAGAGAACCCGGGCCTACTTGTCACACGGTTCATATTGAACCGTTTACCATGCCGAATGGTTATGGTGAAACCGTTCTATTCTCCTTGGAGTCGTCTATTGTAAACCGTGTGTCTTCTTAAAGCGGCTCTCTGAGGACCGTCCATCTTGTCTGCCCTTTCTATCAACCTACCCAACTTATAATCATGCTCCTATCTCACTCAAGTCAGCGTGTGCGTCACTCACCTCACTCAAGTCAGCGTGTACGTCACTCATCTCACTCAAGTCGGCGTGTGCGTCACTCACCTCACTCAAGTCGGCGTGTACGTCACTCTCCCTCACTCAAGTCGACGTGTACGTCACTCTCCCTCACTCAAGTCGGGGTGTACGTCACTCATCTCACTCAAGTCGGCGTGTGCGTCTCTCCCTCACTCAAATCGGCGTGTGCGTCCCTCTCTCAGGTCGTGCGCACCTCTCAATCTCGCCTATTTGCTTCACCCCCTCTAGTAGCTAAGTCACGTTCATTCATGCATACAATCATCCCACAAAGTAAAAATCAAAACAAAAGCACGCATATCACTATCATATCATATCACATCATGTAAAAAAGTCGGGCCCAGTACAAAGTCAAACATGTCCCTCTCCCTGGCCCCCGTTGCTGTCTCCACTGCCCTCATGCCTCTTTGGGGGAGGCATCTCTTAGGTCGCCTCATCACGCCGTCGCCGGCGCCGCTCCTCCTCCTCATTCCTCTGGTGGCTAGAAGAACTAGTGAAGTAACTCCTCACGGAGCCGTGGGTGCCATGGCTACCACTCGCAGTTGCCCTGCTGCGCTCCCGACTCGCCTCTCTCATACCCTCCACCTTGCCCTCCAACCTGGCAACCTGCAGCCGGGCCTGCTCTGCCTCAGTCCGATAGTGCTCCGCCTCGGTCCAGCACCGCTCTGCCTCGGCTCGGTGGCGATCCGCCTCGACCGCACCAGCCCGAAGTCGCTCGAGCTCAGCCTGGAGAAGTGCCGTCTCCAACGTGTCCGTCGGTCGGCTCCCCGTAGACTCCTCCCGTACATGGGCCACCTCCTCTCTAGCTGCCACCCGACTCTGCTCCAGGCTGCATCCACATGGCATTGTTAGTCAGTTGCATAAGCATTCTATTCATAAGCATGAATAAGCAAAGGGAAGTTTAGAGTTGCGTACCCTATCGGTGAACGCCACCTCGGCTGCCTTGGCCCGCTTCACCATCCTGGCAAAGTCTGCATCTCTCCCAGCCCGGTCGGCCAGAGTTCGGGTCGTAGAAGAAGAAGGGGCGTCTGGTCCCGCCCTCTGAGCTCCCTCGGCGCACTGCATCCAAATACTCCAGGTCAGTCACATGCATAATCATATAGAATTGCATAATTTAAAGAGTTTAGGGTTTAGAAAACTCACCAGTAAGGCCAGGGCCTGCCGGGCCTCGTCTCTCTCCCTGATGGTAGAGTGCAAAAGTCCCTGCAACTCTGCCACTCGTCCCGCGGGGTCGATCTGCATTCAGAAGTCCATGTGTCAGTGCATCATCATATAGGAATCTTAAGCATAATAAAAAGAGTTTAAGTCTAGAAGTCGTACCGGTCGGTGAGCACCCCGGAAAACCTGGTCCCGGTAGTGCCGTGCGTACATGGTGTAGTACGCGTTGTCGCTCTCAGCTCGGGCGGTCACTACTCACCCTCGTGCGGTCCAGTCGGCGACCTGAGTGGCGTTCCTCGCTGTCTAGTCAAACGCCTCACGGAGTCCTCGTGTCGTCCTCGTCACTCGCTCCCCCGCCTTCTCAGGCGCAGGGAACTCCACCGCGGGCTGATGGACCCCGATGGTCCTCATCACCAACCTAAAGTGCAGTGGCTCCACCACATTCATGCAGTGAAGCCATACGTCTCACCCGGCAAAGGCTAGAGCCTCAGCCACCCACGGCTGGCCCTCCTGGCTCTCCCCCGGGTAGGGTGTCCACCGTACCTGCATAGAATAGAAAGTCTCATCAGCATCATAATCATATAAGAATTGCATTTAATTAAAGAGTCTGAGTTTAGAAGCATACCGAAGTATACGGTAGAGCATCCAGGTCATCCTGCAACTCCTGGACCTGTCGTCTCAAGGCTGCCATCTCCCGAGGTGCTGTCCACCTCCGTGCAATCGGCAGGAGCCCAGGACGGGTCTCCTCGCCTCTGCCCAACCCACGTAGGTATACGTAGGCCCACACCTGCATTGTATCACTGTGTCAGCATTTAGGAAACATGTAGAGTCGCATAATTAAGTCTAGGGCAAGAGTCGTACTTGGAGTAAGGGGGAGAAGCCCCCAAGCATCGTCTGACGGGCCGTCGAACTCAGCGTGTCGAAGAGGAAGGCAAGAACTGCCGCTCCCCAGGCGTAGTCACCCACGTGCTCAATCTCCTGGAGGGAGGGAAGGAACCGGCAGCTCATCACGTCCGCTCGCGTGGAGAAGAGAAGTCGCCCGAACATCAGCATCAAGAACCGCCTCAGCACTCGGTCCGCTGATGCGCTCGACAGTCGTCGTTTAAAAATGCCGTGCCACACAAATTTCAAAATTTATACAACCGCACTCACTCACTTAGATGATTTTGAAAATACGAGTAAAGTGGTAAGAACGGGTCGATCCCACGGGGAGGAAATTTGAATGTAAGTTAGAAAATACCCTTATGTTTTGGAAAATCAATTGCTTTTGTTTGATTTGAGTGCGATTACAACTAACGGAAATGAAATTGCAATTTGAAAGAACAAGAGATAAGTTAAAGAAATATTTAGCCAATGAATTGAAGAATGCTGTCGTTTCCTCGCCGAGCCTTTGATGAAGATCGCTCCACCTTGGAAGTCGACGCTGTGAGATGATTTGAAGAAGACCACCGCTTTGGGTGTGAGTGAAACACTTATAAAGAAATAGGTTGGATAGAACAATTTTGAAACACTAAGTTGAAAATATAACAGAATTTCATTAAAAATAGGGGTTGGAAGAAATAGAATAACTTAAAATATAAATGGAATTAGAAAAAATGAAATACATGAAAGTTGTATAGACGTAAAAGATGAAGATGTTTTATGAAGAACACAGAAACAAAAAATGAAAGGAAGATAATGAAAAACTTGAAAAATCAAGATCTATTGCTGCTGGTGAACAGTAACTGATAGAAAAATAGAACAGTAAATAATTAATTCTAGAGCTCAAACTAAGACGAATTTGAAGAAGTGGAAGAAGAACAAAAGTTAGATCTATAAGAGAGTAACAACGTTCATGAAGAACTCAGAGTACAATTATGATTATAAAGGCTTCACAATGGTAAATTGGTGGAGACTATCACTTCGGATGAACAGTACATGAACAGGATAACACTTAAAAACACAAAGAATAACTTTTAAACTACAAAGAATTAAAGGAAATGATGAAAAGAGAAGTTGAAGAACATTTACAGATGGACAACTTTGTAGAAGATAATAAATTTAAATAAAGATCACACAAGCTTGTAAATGTATTATAAAAAGCTAAAAATGGCTAAGAGTACAATGAAAGTATTCAATACAAACTTAACACAAACTTCAAAACTTAAATATAAAGCTCTCAAAATCTATCCCTACCAAAGCCACAAAGGAAGAACTTCAATAACACTTACAAATTTGATCAATCCATAGCTTACTACTCCTAGCTAACCTCTCCTCTCCACTACAATTGATGCCCTTTATATAGGGTTTACATAACAATCCCTTCGGAAATGTGAACACTCTTGCCAATATAAACACCCAATATCTGCTATTTTTGACCCAATATTGTGTGCCAACATGTGTTACACACTTGGGCATTTTTTTCTGATTTTTTTGAATTTTTTTCAATTTTTTATAGCCCTTTTTCTCTTCTCTTTCTCTCTTTCTCTCTCTTTTCTCTCTCCTCCCCGGCGCGTGCCACTTTCTCTCTCATCCGTCGCGCTTTTGAGCGCGTGCGCCCGCCGTGTGAAGATGGTGCGCCGCCTTACGCCTCCCGCGTTCGCGCCGCGTGTCGGCGCGGGCGCGGTGCGCCCGGCCGGTCTCCTCTTCCTTCGCCGCTAACTGCCACGGGCGGGTTGACTGGCCCCCCCCTCCTCGTCGCCCGTGCCGCCTGCGAAGGCGGGGCGAAGGGGGGGGGGCGCTTCCTCGCGGTATAATATATTACATATATATAGATATATTTATATAGATATATTATATATATTATATATATTACATGTATATTATGTATAAATAACTTAAAAATCTGTAAAAATATCAAATAAATTCCTTTTTTTTCTTATTTTTTTTTCTTTTCTTTTTGAACAACTCCTTGGGCTTTTGGCCCATAATTTATTATTATTATTATTTTTTATTTTCATAATATATATATAGATAGATAGATAGATATATATATTTATAATATGTATATATCTTATTAAAGCCTTTATAAATATCAAATAAATTTATTTTTTTTCTTTTCTATTTGAACAAATTCATGATATTTTGGTTAAAATTTATTTTTTTATTTTCCATTTTTGGTTTTTATTTTTTTTATTTTGATTTCTTATCGCTTCCTCGTACCGAGTGCTTGCATAAATAAGTAAAAATTATTATTAAAATTATTTAATTTTAGAAAATTAAATATTGAACTCTAAATTAACAGTAAGTGTGATAAGTGCATATTTATTATTATTTAAGCTCATAAAAATGTGTATAAATATGAATTACTATGTAAAAATACACACTTATCATCCGCCTCTGCTCCCGGTCCTGCCGCAACTCTCGGCCTCGCCAGTCCTATCATCCGCTTCAGGTGCTCCTCCGGCTGCTCGCCAACTGCAGCCCCCGCTCGTCGTAAACCCAGGCTGTCCTGGAGAGCAGCCTGGGGTAGGAGGGTCGACTACCTCTCGGGGCGCCGTAGCTGTAAGCCCAGCAACTCCCGAGCCAACCCCCGGTAGTCGGGAAAAGTAGTCCCGCTAACCGGTGACCCGTGCACGCGAAGGCCAGTGAGCCTGGGCACGTCCTCTAGCGTGGGGACCATATGCCCCCATGGGAACAGGAACGTCCGACTCACTGGGTCCCAGCGGTCGTGAAGGGCGTAAAGCAGAGCTGCGTCGAAGCGATACACCTCAATGCTCAGGAAGGGGGCGAACCCCATGGCAACCAACCGCTCCCTCTGGAAGTCCGACAGTGCCAAGTACACTGCGCGGACCTGCAGCCACGAGGTGCGGGTCCTACGCTTCCCCTGCATTCATGTCATTCATTATTAGATGCATTTTAATAATTTAGTTTGTATTTTGTCTCATTTTCAATAAAATCATCTATTGAGCGGTCTTCCTTCGACCGTTCTTGACTTGAACGGGCCATCCTGCGCCGTCCGTCTTTCCATCTTCCTAGGGTAGAACGGCCACTCCTGGGCCGTATGAATAGTGCATGGTCCTATGGGGACCGTTTAGTTTTGCATTGTTTGGTTGCTGAAACGGACCAATGTGGCCCGTTCACTGTTTGTGCGGTGACCCCTTAACCGTCCTGGCTTGGTTCGGTTCGTTTGCTGTGTGATTATGAACGGTCCTTCCAAGGCCGTATTGGTTTGAGCGGTCCTATGTGGGCCGCGTGTCTTGGTGTGTGCGGTTTCTGTTTAACCGCCCCACCATCGTCTTCCCCGACGATGGTGGGCGTCCCCCGGCCGGCAAAGAGGCTACCGTAGCCCCCAAACCAGCCCCCTAAGCCCTCTAAAACCCCCTAAACTAACATTCATGGCTTAAAAATGGAATAAAAGTTGAAATGGGGAGGGTTTTTGAAGCTCCTACCTCGAGGTCCCGTGGTTTTTTGGCCGGTTTCTCTGCCAGTGCTTCTTCGCCGGCATCTTCGTCCGCGACAGGGACCTCCTCCACGGGTATGATCGCTCCGGCCCCTTCCTCGGCCACGGGTGGTGGCATGGTCCCTTCCGGCGGTATCCTTTCGGTGCTCGCCGCCGCGGCCGCGGCGGTCGTCAACGGCGGTGGTGCGGCCGTTGCTTCTTCGGCCATCCCGGAATGCCTCGCCTGGTGCTTTTGGGGCATGAGGGGGGGAGAGCTGAGAGGGAGAGAGTTTGGGGGTGTGAGGTTGAGGGAATGGGGCTCGGTTGCCCTCCTTCGTCCCCTCCACCGTCGGTTACGGTGGAGGGAGGCGAAGGGTTTGTTAGTTTTTCTGAAGTTGCAGAGGTTACGCGGTATAGCGATAGACCGTCCTTAATTTGTACAGTTATATCCTGACCGTTTATCCTGAATGGTAAGCTTCTTAAGTCGGTTCAAATTCCCTGATATATGCGGCTAGAATATAACCATTCTAATTTAGGCGGTTGATTATTAACCATTTATTATTGAAAGTTGGTTGCACTTCAATTGATGAATTTTTTTGCAAATCTTGCTAACAATATCACGTACAGCAATCCAAGCATTCACTTGCCGTTTCGCCTGCACAGGTAAGTCAGGTATGGCCTTCTATCCCTATATCCCTTATTGCATTATCATATGGTATTATATTATATTATCTCGAGAACCAATGGATTATCTACGTGTTCCAGGATCTGATGTTCCCCTTCACCAAAAACGATGATGATCCAGGCTCACATATTTAATCTTTGGATAGGCCGTTAGGTTGGGATGTCATGGGGAGGATGGTTCTATCCTGCACACTGTGGTTGCAGATGGTATCTTGACTCTGATATTCCCAGCTTAGCAATATTATTCTCGAGTATTTTATATTTTAATCTTTCTTTACATTTGTTTTTACGATTTCTTTTATTTTAGCCCAGCATGCATCATACGCATCTTTTGAGCTTTCATGCCCCATGGTTTGCTTGAAGAATGTCCCATCAATGATGGTCAGCTGTATGTTCGAATGCTTGAGTAAGAAGGACTAATTCTACTCTGAATTGGAAGGTTTTCTTTGGTCGATTCATTTGATTTGGTTGATTGAAGGTTCCCCATCTGGAGCTTTAGCCTATTTTCTTTTGTGGCCCCCTCATTGGACCGCGGGATTGTGTCCCCCATGAGGTTGGCCTTGTCGATTTGTTTCATTTTAGTTTAGTTCCTCCAGATTGGCGTCACTTTTGGTCTAATCGTTCCTCACATTCGGTTCAGAGTTTTCGGAAGATTCTCAACACTTGTTGGTAGAAGCGGGTGTCGTTTTACCTTAATGCCCGCTTTTCCGGTCCACTCCGCTGCATCTCCGCTTCACCTTCATGTTCCATGTCACCTCCGCTTCACCTCCGCTCACTCCCCTGCAAAGAGGACGTTAAAGAGGGGCATCTGTTAACACCCGTTTTTTCACCGATAAGCTGAGTCGTTTCTCTTATTCCCATTAGTTGATGCCCTAAGTTGTCCATCATTCATTGTGCCATTTTTTGTGGCACGTCCTGGGCCCATTTTATGGGTAGCCTCCCTCCTTGGTAAAGTCCGTATCAATTCAGGGCTTATTGGACCTTGGCTTTGATTAATTGAACGTGTTTTATGAAAGTCAAGTATCCAAGAGCATGAACGGTCCAACATCAGCCGTTCAGGACTGGGGCGGTTGACCCCAGACCGTTCATACATTTTGGCTAATTTCTGAGGATTTTCCGAATATTCACCGACAGGCTTTTGTGCGGCCCTATCAGGCCCGCTCAAACCAATGGACGGGCAAATTCCAACCGCCTATATCTCAGAGTCCTACGCGTGCCAATTTTCTCAGATAATTATCCAATTATTTGAATTATCACCGATAGGGTTAGAACGGTCTCTGATTGGCTGCTCTACATTTGAACGGTCTTATGAGAACCGTGCATCTTTGAGGGTCCAACGTCGGACGTTTCGGTCAGTTCGAGCGATAATTGGGCTAATTTTCTGATTATTTGAATTTCCACCGACGGGTTTGCACGGTCTAAATTGAACTGCCCATGCTTTTGAGCGGTCTATTGTAAGACCGTTCATCCTGTCGATTGGTGATTTTTAATAGTTTTTATCTCTTTTATGCATGGTTTTATCCCCAACTTCTTTTGTCGATTTCTCTGTGGATAATCAACCATTTTTGATGCCGTTTCAACTGGATGAAAGATAATGATATTATCTATGATTTATCTTTTATAATCTGGACCTGAAAATGGCTCTAGACCCTAGTTTCGGGGCTGGCTTTCTAGGCTCTATAAATTGACCCTAATGGCCGGACTTGAAAGGGGGGGGGGGGAGATCTTGGTCGACGGCGGAGCCCTGCCGAGTTTTTGAGCGACCTAGCACCAAGGAGGGAAGCTTTCTACGTCCACATAAGCCTCCGGTCTAGGGAGTAGTTTGATTTTTGAGTCCCTTTCGGTTTATAGTCTCCATTACGTTCTTCATTGCATGCATCGTTTTCTCTCTACGCCCCCCTTCTTTCTCATTACCATGCACACATCCACCCACGTTTTTGTCACCCTAGGGGTTTAAAACCCCCCAAGTATCCTCCTTTCCATTTGTTAATGTTCATCTCTTACCATTTTGATGTTTACTACACTGTCCAGTTCTAATCTAGGTCTTTTCTGTGTGTTTCTTACGTTGTTTCGCAAGTCAGCAATCATCAGCACGAGGCCCATCCCCTCTGGCCGGCTGGAGAGGGTGGTGGTTGGACCCCTTGCAACTTACTGTGTGGTAGACTTGTGCGGTTTTGTTATCACCGTTCAACAGTACGTGCGGTTCATAGAGGGCCATTCTTCCTATTCGTGCAGTCAATATAAAGCCGTTCTTCCTCCAGCAGTAGTTCCTCCCGCACCTTCTGCAGCGCACTTAGGTGGTCTATCGTAAGACCGTACACCGTAAGGCGATTCTTCAGGGCCGTTCATATACCCAGCACTGCAACTTAGGCGAGTACTCTCCCCTCTTTCCAAGGTACGCCGTGTCCATCACTTACGGCACCTTGGTGGCGATCACGGTCTTTTGTTTTCTATTCTCCTCTGAACGTTGTTATTTGCTCATCGCATATTGTTCCATTCATGACGCATATTGATCTTTAGTAGGAGGAGAAAAATATATCTACACAAGCGTCTTGATTTTTTGCAAGAGCGGACTCTTGTGGCTGGAGCCTTACTATCCTTTCCGATTCAGTCAGAATTTCGGCTATGACCAGCATATCCTAGCTACATCCACCCTATTTGCGTTGCCAAACAGGGCTCGAGCCGGCCAAGTATTGAATGATGAGGCCCGCATTTGGTGGGATTACTTTCACCGTCGAGAGGCGGTTTCGTTCAGAGTTCCAGTCCATGCGCGCTTTCCCCGGGTGACTCCGGAGTACATCAAGTGGTGGAATGCGCGTACATGCTTCTACAGGAACTCGAGGAGAGAGTGCTGGGCTGTTGCAGAATGTAAATTTCTGGACTCCCAGCCAGTGCCGGCTCTGGACATCAACTCGGCTTATTTGAAGCAGCTGAAATCCCAGACGAACGCTTCAGTATCGAACTACCTGGAGGCGAGAAAGGCTACCAAACAGGGTACGTCCAAGGTCGAGCCAAAGCTACCGAAGATCAGCAAAGATGGCTTTTTGAAGATGCTCCAAGGCCTGTGCCGTGTGAGTAGCGAACGACTTGTCCTCCAACAAATACCTTTGCCGGTGGAGGATCCGACGCCTTCTATAGCTTCTTGGCGTCCTGAGAGCGATCGGCTTTATCCATATATAACTTTTATCAGGAAATAAGACCGAAGGCTAGAGCTTTATGATGGCACCCCCTGGTTGTTCGCGCAACTGCGATCCCACGGGATTTCAGTGGGTGGCCCCAGTAAAGGCATATTGGGCCAACCTGTTCTTTTGTCTTTCAAATATGCAGACGGGTGGGGGCTGGACCACCTCAGCTTATACTACCATCTATCTTCACGCGGCCATGAGGACCTTCGGTTGATGGCCGAACAGTGTGAAGCGGTAGGAGACATATGTTGGCTGGTCCGCGAGGCTGCTTCCAGGGACAAAGAGCCTTCGCTATTCTATTGGCCGCTTTCTCCCTTTTAGGTATATTTCTCCCTTCCCATTTCTTCAGCTTCAGGCTTTTCCCTTCTGCTGCTGTGTATGTCATCTCTCCTTGCCTGTGTGCAGTGCAGCTTTCTTCAGAGGAGACCAAGCATTTCAGGGAGCTGATGATAAAGGCATAGAAGCCGGCACATTTTGAAGTCCCAGAAGCTCCCCCGACCACAACGCCACTTCCTCCAGGTGATTCCCGGAAGCGGACGAGGTCCCAGGTATGGGAGGCCGTTAACCGAGTGAACCGGGCTCGTCGGAAGAAGACTGCGGAGGCAACACCTGTGGTCGCTCTTCCAAAAGTGGTCTCGTTTAAGGAATTCGAGGCCTCTCGTCCTTCAGCTTGCGTGACCCGAGGTATGCCTCTTATCCTGCGTCCAGTCGTCGCCTTGGCCACATAGATCAGTTCTCATTCTTGCAAATGCAGCTACTTCACCTGCAATGGCCGCGCAAGTGGCCGCCGCCTCAACTGGAGCCGGAGAGAGAGAAGATGCGGTGCAGACAGACCTGCCTTCTCCGATGCCCAGTCATGAAATAGAAGGTAATTGATGGCACATCTAGTTGTAGACGTTATAGTCTGTTGTCCCTTTTGCTTACATGGGCGCTTCATTTTCTTCAACTTCTGTCGAGATTCGACCACCCTCTCCCCCTCTCGTGGAGTCGACTGAGGGAATCTCCACAGCACCGAGGATGATTCCAGGGAGCCAATCCATCCCTGAAGCCAGTTCGCCTGTCATCCTTGCCGCCGAGTTAGTTGAGCAGGTCCACATCGAGCCAGAAGCTCCGGCAGGAAGCCCTCTAGGTGGAGGACCACCGGCGTTGAGAGAGAAAGAACTGTTGGTGGTTCAAAGTTCATCCTCATCGGAGCAGTTGGACTACGGCAGTGACTCGAGTGACGAAGATTTCCTTTTTATGGGCACCGAGGAGGGGATGCCGCGGTGTCTTCTGCTTATGAAAGTGACTTCGCGACCTTTAGTTCTCTAAGGTTGACGTCGAGTAGCTTCAGACTATCGGGTCCTTTAGTAGGGGAAGGGTCAGAAGAGATGGAGACAGTGGTTCCCGCTGTTGCGGACCTTAGCTTAGTGCCGGCTGAGGCAAGAATTGCACTTTCTCGATCTTGTGTTCATACTCGTCCAACCATTGTGCTGGTCTTCCGAGATTCTTATGCTCTCTTTCCTTTTGCAGGTTCCTGCTGGACAGGGTGAGGTTGCCCAGTAGGTGATAACCGTGAGGGTACCTCTGCCACCTCTTAGTGCAGATCTGCCCCTGTTCCCACTGGTCTTGAGGCCTATAGCCCTAAGGTATCCCAAGGACTATATGATGGTAGCGGACTCGGAGGTACTAGAGATGGTTGTCGGATCCAAGCCGTCGACTGCGGCTCCGGAACAGTAGCAGCTTATCGTTGTTGACGAGCCACTTCAACTGGACGAGGGCCTTCCTGGGGCAGAGGAAGGA
Organism: Amorphophallus konjac; assembly: GCA_022559845.1. Classification (NCBI taxonomy): domain Eukaryota; kingdom Viridiplantae; phylum Streptophyta; class Magnoliopsida; order Alismatales; family Araceae; genus Amorphophallus; species Amorphophallus konjac. The sequence continues at coordinate 314,090,149 of CM040122.1, read as the reverse complement.
GAAATTGTGGAAGGAGTGATCGGGAGCTCACCGACCCTTACCCCTGCCACTGAATCATCACTGGTGGTAGCTGGGGGGGTGGAATTGGTGACCAACCGCTCCCCGTCATCCAAGGCTCAGACGCGACACTCTCACCCGAGGTTGGGAGAGAAGTGGCAGTCATTGACAATTCTGCTGTTGCATTGTCTGCGGAGGCCAGTCCAGGTGCGGGCACGTCGCAAGACATGCCGTCCTCATCTTCTGCTCCGAGTGACGATATTTGGGCCGCCGTTCACAGCCAAGTCGAATTTCAGCTTCCGGATATGTCGTCAGTTGGTCTGCAATCCTCAAGCGACCTAGTGTGGCAGTATCTGGAGACACTGCGGGAGACCGTGACGGCTCGCCCAGAGCTAATATATGCACAACTGAGGGTCCTTTCCGAGCATCTCTCCCACACCCTGCTAGCTTTCGGTTGCCCCATGGAGGACTGGGCGGGTAGTCTTGCTCTTGAAGCATGTGAATAGGAGGGAATTTATGGGCCGCAGCTTGCTAGACCAAATGGCGGCCGCAAAGCTTGAAAGGACGGAGTGTCGGGCCGCCCTCCAATCACTGAGAGGAACTGCCCAGCAGATGCGAGTTGCCGCTGATGATTCTGGCCAGCGTCGGACTTTCTTGAAGAATCGGATAATTGAACTTCGTGCCAAACTTGACCGAGCTGAGGCGGAGCTAGCATTGTCCGATCAACTGTGGGTGCAGCACACGGAGGTAGTTGAGCTGGTAGAAGGGCAAGCCCCGTCCCTCGAGGAGAAGTTGGCGTGACTACGGGATGCGGAAGACCGTCTACAGGAGCTGGCCCACTTTCCATCTCTGGGGCTGCCGGAATTTGAGGATATCTTCCGCTGTTCGCTGTAATAGCTTTGTCATTTTATCCCCCTCTCCCCCTTTTGTGAACTTTCACGTATTCCGGGGGATTTATGCCTCTGGTAACATGTATCCCCTTCTTTTGCTATTTGAATGGAAACTTTCGTTCCCTTACTTCGCATATCGGCCTGTTGAATGGATTCATCTAGTCTGGAGTATATTAGTCGCTAGAGTGGGATAGCGCTCGCACCTTTAGAGAAGGGTCGAGGGGTTCGCTCCACCACGACGCAACCTTTCCTCGGGACTATTGATCTGTCTGAGCCAAGCTTCGGAGAATAAGGAGGGAAGGTTGAGGGGCCACCAAGGGCCAAAAGATAAGCTTAGGGGTTTATTTGTAGCTTTTCCCAAAGCGGGTAAATGTTCACGGTAGGGGGGAGTTTGCTTATAAATACGGACATAAGGTCCGGGTTGGAAGGAAATGCCGACCGATCTCGTCGATGATGATGAGGGTCAGTAGTGACTCATTCATCGACATTGTGGTGAGGACACGCGCCACACTTCACGACGGAGTACACGGATCTCGCCTGCATCCCTTTGGCTCGGCGATCACTTGGCGGACTAGCGGAGTTATCTTCATTTATTTTATGCTTTAGGCCATGCTGGGCCTTTGATTAGTCCCTGCGTGGACAATTTTATTACTTGTGGACCTTTGTAGGCCAATTGGAGCCAACTAGGCTTTAGTTGGGTCATTTTTGTGCTTATTAGGTGAGGGATAGGGCTATTGGGCCACTTCTTTGGTTCAATCACTGGCCCATTTGGGCTGGTCGCCCACTCCCATGCTTAGCCCACCTAGGGTTAGGGTTTTGGGCGCCCCCACCTCTTTCCCTCCTCTTGGAAGGTGGCAGCCGCCCCCCCTCTCCTAGATTATAGGAAGAGCGGTGCGCCCCCCTTTCCCTTCCCCATCCGACCACCCCCCCTCCCTCCTTTGGCCGCCCCCTTCCCCCAATCCACTCCTACATTCAAGGAGTGGTGCGCACCCCTCTTTCCCCCCTTGCCTTGATGCGCACCCCCCCCTCTCCCCCTTGCCATGTTGCGCACCCCCCTTTCCCCCCATGCCATGTGCGCACCCCCCTCCCCTCCCTCTTGGCTAGGGTTTCAACCCTAGCACCTCCCCTCCCCATATATAAGCCTTGTATTTTTTTCTTTGGAAAATAATGAAGAATATTTTGAGCAAGACTCCATGGTGGCTGCGCCCCCCATCTCTCTCCCTCTTTGATCCTGCGACGGGATCAACCCCGGGGTGCGACTCCCCATCCCCTTGGTGCGACGCCAAGGCATCCATCCTCCTTGTTCCTGCGACGGGATCAATCCGGGTGTGACTCCCCTTCCCCTTGGTACGACGCCAAGCATCTATCCTCCGCATTCATCCACGTCTCCATCGCCATCCTTCGTCGCCATCTCCATCATCAAGTGTGAAGAACAAGCAATCTGCACCCCTGCAGATCCGAGGCAGAATTGAAGCCCTAATTGCAGAGTCGACCCCGACGTCCACAGTGCGAATCAGGCCGAGAGTTCTTCTGTGAGTTTGTTCCTCTCTGAGTCCTCTTCGATCCAGAGGTGGTCTCGCCTCGTTTCGACTTCGGCACTGTTCGTGGCACCCGTTCTCCCACGACTGCGCAGACTCCATTCGAATCAACCCGTCCAGAGGGTGCAGTTGGGTGCTGTTCCTGTCACGATTTCTCCATCCGTTTTCTGCCCAAGTCTTCTTCTTCAAAGTTATATCCCTCGGCGTCCCGGAACCAACCCAGGTGGTTTTGTCAGATTCCGACCTCGTTTCAGAAAATTTCACCACGGCCATCGTACCTCTGTCCAACTGCTCGCCCAGAGGACAGAAGCTTACAACTGTTGCGATTGCGCCCAGCATGGTGACTTTATGAGGCTCATCTTCTGATGGTTCGAACAACTTTTCGTCCTCCTTCCAACGCCGCAAGTCTCGCCGCATTTTGACGATCGTGCTGTGCGTGGAGTTCATTCTCGTGGGGCCGCGCAGACTGATCCTTTGCAGTCCGACCCCAGTACCAGTGACATGTTGCAGAAGCCACCACGGCTTACCTCGATGCAATCTGGTCAAGCCCTTTGATCAGAAGTTTCTGCTACGAGTCCCCGTCGTCCTCCCACAGGCGGAATCACGTTCGCACGCCGGAGCCTTAAGTTATTAACTTTCTCGCTCGAGCGCGCTGTTCTGTGTGCAGGAAACCAGTCACGACTTGCAGATGACCTCACGGCCACCTCGGTGCCAATCTGAGCGCCCCCTTTAGCCGAGACTTCCTCCCATGACCCAGCTACGCGCCATCGCTGACGGCGCCTCATTCGGACGCCGGATCAGGTCGTGGGAGCTTTCACCGCCGAGTCGCGCGTTGCTGCGAACCGGCAGATTACCGTTCGGGAACCTCTTCGCGGCCAACCCCTCACCGAGTGCCGCCCGTCGGCCCGTGCATCGGCAGCCCCGACTCTATTATTGTAGCCTATTATCTCCCTGCGAGGAGTGGGCATTTTGGTTGGCATTGTACTAATGTTCATCGTGTGTATCGGGGTTGTTGATCTCGGCCGGGGTTTCTTCCCCACGCCTAGGCGTGGAGGTACGCGCGACGCTCCCTTTGTTGGCATTTGCTTTACTAGTATACTTTCTAGCATGCCGCGTGAGTGTGTGTAGGTTCCTAGCTAGCTTGTTATTCACCGCGTGACTGTGAGTTGAGAGCCCCATTCCGTGGCCCTAGTCGAGCGCAGAGCTCGGACTAGATTCCCATAGGCGCACGGCGGTTCCTTAGCCGCTGAGATCCCTACGCTTCCCTCATAGGGACGGCTGTGGGCTTGGATTTCTTGTTGAGAGACGCCTCCACCCGGAAGAACGCTACGGAGGTCAGCCGCCCGACTTGCCTTTGGCGTGCGAGTGCTGGCCGCACTTCTTTGCATTCGTAGGTCCTAGCCTGTTTCGGTCCCGTCCCGCATCAAAGTGGTATCAGAGCTTAGGGAACCAGTTTGTTCTAACAAATTGGGGTCTTAGGTCATGTGAGTCATTAGGTTTGTTTTAGATGCATTTGAGTCCGTAATCTTCCCCAGTTTCCTTCTCCATTTTGGGTCGTGTTTAGTCCCATCCCTTAGTTGTCCTACATGTCCCTTCCATAGTCCTAGGGCGTGCATGTGTAGTTAGAGTCCTCATGTGCTTCATCATGGCTACTCCTTACATCCTCCACAAGGGTCGGACCGACCCTCTATGCCTGGACATCATTGTAGATGGGGACCTTCGCTTTGATGGATCGAGCCCTAGAGCCTATCTAAAGTGGGAGGCTACCATGGGAAAATACTTTGAGAAGAATTGGATATATGGTTCCGAGAGAGTCAACATTGCCAAGGGTCAACTTTCACCTCAAGCTAGGGAAGTGTGGGATCACATAGTAGGTCTTAGGGCAGGTTGGAGGCAAGAGCCCATACACTCATGGGAGGAGATGAAGGTAGAACTTAGGAAGATCTACGCTCCCCAACGCTTCACCTCCTACTCAGAGACCCATAGCCCGAGGAGCACTACCACTCCTCCTATCTCCCTCGATCAGTCTAAGGCCACTCTAAGGGAACAACCTCCGCAACGCCCATCACCTCTTACCCCCAACCGAGCACATCATAGTTGGAGGAGCAAGGTGCCACCTGTGTGTGAGTCTAGGCCCGAGACTAAATCTCATGATTACCAGCAAGTCTCCCCGAATGCCCCTAACTTGAGAGATCTCCCCCTCGCAGAACTCCTGCAACTCTTTAGGGAGAAACTAGAAAGGATGGGTACTCCTATGGGATCACCGATTTCCCCTAGCCCACAGTCCGCTCCGCCTCCAGGCTCACGCCTGCCACCTCCCCCAGAGCCCGCCCCTGTGGCCCCCTGTAGTGGGAATGTCCGGTTCTCTGACCAGTGTCCTTCACGTTCCCCTATCTTGGAGGACACACGTTCGGCGGATGCCCCACCCGGGTTTGTTCCAGTGACTTACGTTGCTGAACAGGAGTTGGCTGAGGAGTACTTAGCTGAGGTTGAGGAGTTAGGGAGTGATCCCATCCACATCATAGAGGACTCCGTTTCCATTCCTGAGAGAGATGCTTCACCCTTAGACCCTCATATAGAGCCATTTTTACACTCCGAGGGTGAGCTGATCATTGGAGAGTCTTTAGCTAGCTGGCTAAGGGAGGGTCCACTTCTAGATGTCTCCATTCCTTGCTATACACCCATGGGATCAGCCCTCCCAATAGTACCCCTTGACTCCTTTCATACCACTTTTCGGTCCTTCTGCTTTCTTGAAAATGTGAAGGGCTTCCTTAGGAGTTTAGATTGTCAATGGGAGTTGACTTATATGTTGACCTTAGGGTCTGACCAACCCTATAGTCATCGCTTTACACTCCCTACTTTGGGGTCTATTACCTTAGTCTACACCATAGGACACATCACCTCCGAGGTCCTTTTATTCTTTCCCATACCCGTGGAGGTTGATTTTGTCCCCTCTTATGGTATCACGGTCCCGAGGGAGGAACCTTGCCTTCCTTGCCTTCCTCATGAGCCTCTTGCCCCATACATTAGAGCGCCTGAAGGTGATCATCTGCACCTGGGCGAATGTCGCACATGGGCAAGTATAGTGAAGGGACCTGTCGGGAGGGGTCATCATTTCTTTGACCCATTTGATCCCCTCCCTAATGAGCCTCTCGACTCATATTATTCTCCCCACATTGTCGAGAAGGTCCATTATCATACCCCATCCAGACCTGCTAGTCAACACCTCACCTTGCATACATCCAGACGCCAAAGTTTAGGAGGCCAGGGACACATGTCTCTCCTTCATGTTTCACCACGCTCCTCACCATATAGGGGTAATTTCATGAGTGCGTTTTGGGTTGTTCGTCCTCCTGAGTCTACCACATTTAGTAGGACACATGTGCATGATAGGTCATACTTTGGTTGTCCAGGTCCTCCCCAAGTTGTCAAGTCTGGTAGATGTCATAGGCCTATTAGATCCATATTTGGATGTCCAGGACCACCCCTGCATTCATATAGGTATGAGTCCACACAGCTAGTTCGGAGTCTACATCATCATCACCATCTTGAGGCCAGCAACGCACGTTATGAGGATTTAGCTGATACGCATCGGCCCACCCGTGAGTTCCGTAAGGGAGAGTACGTCATGATCAGGGTCAGACCTGAACGGTTTCCTTCGGGGGCCGTGAAGAAACTCCAGGCCCGCGATGCTGGACCCTTTCGAGTCTTGAAGCGAATTGGGTCAAATGCGTATGAGATTGAGCTGCCAGACGACTATGGGATCTGTTCGACGTTCAATGTCTCAGATCTGGTGGCATATCGGGATCCCGCGGTGATTCCCAGTGAGCTTTTTGGGCCCTCCCCTCCTGTTGAGAGTATTACACCTTCTGAGCGTCCACCTCCTCCAGCCCCATTACGGAAACGCGAGCATATAGATTGTATACTGGATGAGCAGGTGACCACGACCAGGAGCGGAGCCTACCAACACTTCCTAGTGCGTTGGAGAGGGCGGCCTGCGACAGATGACGCCTGGATCACACGTGGAGAGCAGGAGAGGATCGACCCGGACCTGCTGGAGCGCTACTGGAGCGACCAGGACCCGTACTCGACAGGGTCGAGTTCTTCCCACCCGGGGAGAATTGGTGAGGACACGCGCCACACTTCACGACGGAGTACACGGATCTCGCCTGCATCCCTTTGGCTCGGCGATCACTTGGCGGACTAGCGGAGTTATCTTCATTTATTCTATGCTTTAGGCCATGCTGGGCCTTTGATTAGTCCCTGCGTGGACAATTTTATTACTTATGGACCTTTGTAGGCCAATTGGAGCCAACTAGGCTTTAGTTGGGTCATTTTTGTACTTATTAGGTGAGGGATAGGGCTATTGGGCCACTTCTTTGGTTCAATCACTGGCCCATTTGGGCTGGTCGCCCACTCCCATGCTTAGCCCACCTAGGGTTAGGGTTTTGGGCGCCCCCACCTCTTTCCCTCCTCTTGGAAGGTGGCAGCCGCCCCCCCTCTCCTAGATTATAGGAAGAGGGGTGCGCCCCCCTTTCCCTTCCCCATCCGACCACCCCCCCTCCCTCCTTTGGCCGCCCCCTTCCCCCAATCCACTCCTACATTCAAGGAGTGGTGCGCACCCCTCTTTCCCCCCTTGCCTTGATGCGCACCCCCCCCTCTCCCCCTTGCCATGTTGCGCACCCCCCTTTCCCCCCATGCCATGTGCGCACCCCCCTCCCCTCCCTCTTGGCTAGGGTTTCAACCCTAGCACCTCCCCTCCCCATATATAAGCCTTGTATTTTTTTCTTTGGAAAATAATGAAGAATATTTTGAGCAAGACTCCATGGTGGCTGCGCCCCCCATCTCTCTCCCTCTTTGATCCTGCGACGGGATCAACCCCGGGGTGCGACTCCCCATCCCCTTGGTGCGACGCCAAGGCATCCATCCTCCTTGTTCCTGCGACGGGATCAATCCAGGTGTGACTCCCCTTCCCCTTGGTGCGACGCCAAGCATCTATCCTCCGCGTTCATCCATGTCTCCATCGCCATCCTTCGTCGCCATCTCCATCATCAAGTGTGAAGAACAAGCAATCTGCACCCCTGCAGATCCGAGGCAGAATTGAAGCCCTAATTGCAGAGTCGACCCCGACGTCCACAGTGCGAATCAGGCCAAGAGTTCTTCTGTGAGTTTGTTCCTCTCTGAGTCCTCTTCGATCCAGAGGTGGTCTCGCCTCGTTTCGACTTCGGCACTGTTCGTGGCACCCGTTCTCCCACGACTGCGCAGACTCCATTCGAATCAACCCGTCCAGAGGGTGCAGTTGGGTGCTGTTCCTGTCACGATTTCTCCATCCGTTTTATGCCCAAGTCTTATTCTTCAAAGTTATAGCCCTCGGCGTCCCGGAACCAACCCAGGTGGTTTCGTCAGATTCCGACCTCGTTTCAGAAAATTTCACCACGGCCATCGTACCTCTGTCCGACTGCTCGCCCAGAGGACAGAAGCTTACCACTGTTGCGATTGCGCCCAGCCTGGTGACTTTATGAGGCTCATCTTCTGATGGTTCGACCAACTTTTCATCCTCCTTCCAACGCCGCAAGTCTCGCCGCATTTCGACGATCGTGCTGTGCGTGGTGTTCATTCTCGTGGGGCCGCGCAGACTGATCCTGTGCAGTCCGACCCCAGTACCAGTGACATGTTGCAGAAGCCACCACGGCTTACCTCGATGCAATCTGGTCAAGCCCTTTGATCAGAAGTTTCTGCTACGAGTCCCCGTCGTCCTCCCACAGGCGGAATCACGTTCGCACGCCGGAGCCTTAAGTTATTAACTTTCTCGCTCGAGCGCGCTGTTCTGTGTGCAGGAAACCAGTCACGACTTGCAGATGACCTCACGGCCACCTCGGTGCCAATCTGAGCACCCCCTTTGGCCGAGACTTCCTCCCGTGACCCAGCTACGTGCCATCGCTGACGGCGCCTCATTCGGACGCCGGATCAGGTCGTGGGAGCTTTCACCGCCGAGTCGCGCGTTGCTGCGAACCGGCAGATTACCGTTCGGGAACCTCTTCGCGGCCAACCCCTCACCGAGTGCCGCCCGTCAGCCCGTGCATCGGCAGCCCCGACTCTATTATTGTAGCCTATTATCTCTCTGCGAGGAGTGGGCATTTTGGTTGGCATTGTACTAATGTTCATCGTGTGTATCGGGGTTGTTGATCTCGGCCGGGGTTTCTTCCCCACGCCTAGGCGTGGAGGTACGCGCGACGCTCCCTTTGTTGGCATTTGCTTTACTAGTATACTTTCTAGCATGCCGCGTGAGTGTGTGTAGGTTCCTAGCTAGCTTGTTATTCACCGCGTGACTGTGAGTTGAGAGCCCCATTCCGTGGTCCTAGTCGAGCGCCGAGCTCGGACTAGATTCCCATAGGCGCACGGCGGTTCCTTAGCCGCTGAGATCCCTACGCTTCCCTCATAGGGACGGCTGTGGGCTTGGATTTCTTGTTGAGAGACGCCTCCACCCGGAGGAACGCTACGGAGGTCAGCCGCCCGGCTTGCCTTTGGCGTGTGAGTGCTGGCCGCACTTCTTTGCATTCGTAGGTCCTAGCCCGTTTCGGTCCCGTCCCGCATCACATTGGATAGACACCGATGCAAAGTAGGCAAACCCCGGGTTAAGGGGACATCAACCGATCCTACCGATGGTGACAGGGGAGGACCAAAAGGGTAGACGGGTCTGTCAATGGTGATAATGACCGAAAAGGTAGACGGTCTTGCCGATGGTGACAAGGACCGAAAGGGTAGACGGTCTTGCTAATGGTGACAAGGACCGAAAAGGTAGCGACCGATCTTGCCGATGCTGACAAGGGTCAAAAAGGTAGCCGGTCTTGCCGATGATGACAAGGACCAAAAGGTAGCGACCGATCTTACCGATGGTGACAAGGGTCGAAAAGGTAGCCGGTCTTACCGATGGTGACAAGGACCGAAAGGTAGCGACCGATCTTACCGATGGTGACAAGGGTCGAAAAGGTAGCCGGTCTTGCCGATGATGACAAGGATCGAAAGGTAGCGACTGATCTTGGCGATGGTGACAAGGGTCGAAAAGGTAGCCGGTCTTGGCGATGGTGACAAGGATCAAAAGGTAGCGACCGATCTTGCCGATGGTGACAAGGGTTGAAAAGGTAGTTGGTCTTGCCGATGGTGACAAGGACCGAATGGTAGCGACTGATCTTGTCGATGGTGACAAGGGTCGAAAAGGTAGCCGATCTTACTGATGGTGACAAGGACCGAAAGGTAGCGACCGATCTTGCCGATGGTGACAAGGGTCAAAAAGGTAGTCGGTCTTACGATGGTGACAAGGACCGAAAGGTAGCGACCGATCTTGCCGATGGTGACAAGGGTCGAAAAGGTAGATGGAAGTGGAATGACGAATGAGGGTGACCTCGTTACTACATCATCATCTCATTTAAATTTTTTTATCATTTCATTTTTTTTATCACATTACCGACTCAAGCGCCCTTTCGGGTTTTCGTCGAAGTCAACCCCCTCTTGCTTTTGCCCACGCGCCCTTCCGGGTTTTCACGTGACGGGGTACCTGATTTTCCCTGCAACGCCCTTTCGGGTTTTCACCACAGCCGGGTTATAGCCATTTTTGCCCTTGTCCTTGTTTTGGAATAAGGCTGGCGGGGTATCTCTTTTTTCAACTCCATTTTATTTCTTTCTTTCCCTTTTTTTTATTCCACGGAGAATCCGGAACATGGGAGAACTTGTCTGCTTAGGATGCCGGCCGACCTTGTCGATGATGACAAGGGTCGGACCCTTGTTTGGTTCGTCGACATTGGTTGAATGCCGAAGCAAAGGCTATATAGTTCTAACAAGGACGAAAGGCCCCAGTTAAGGGATAGGGGTCGATCGGTCTCGCCGATGGTGACGAGAGTCGAACACGAGTTTGTTAATCGGCATGGGTCACATGTCGAAGCAAGGAGCATGTTCATTAACAGGGACGAAAGGTCTGAGTTAAAGGTAGAGATCGATCAATCTCGCCGATGATGATGAGGGCCGAACATGGGTTTATCCATCGACATGGGTTACATGTCGGAGCAAGGGTATGTTCATTAACAGGGACGAAAGGTCCGAGTTAAAGGTAGAGATCGACCGATCTCACCGATGATGACGAGGGTCAGGCATGGGTTTGTTCATCGACATGGGTTACATGTCGAAGCAAGGGTATGTTCATTAACAGGGACGAAAGGTCTGAGTTAAAGGTAGAGATCGACCGATCTCGCCGATGATGACGAGGGTCGAGCATGGGTTTAGTAGGGGATCTCCGGTGGGACTTTTGATGGTTGTCCCTTGGGAGCTTCATTAGGAGGAGAATAAAGAGGAACTTTTTAGATTACCACCTTACTGACTTGAGCGCACTTTCGGGTTTTCTCCGAAGCCAGCCCCGTTTTGCTTTTGCCCACGTGCCCTTTCCGATTTTCACATGGCAGGGTACCCGATTTTGCCTGCAGCGCCCTTTCGGGTTTTCGCCACAGTCGGGTTAGAGCCCTTTTTGCCCTTATTCCAAATACAGGAACAAGTCCGGCATGGTATCTCTATTTTTTAACCCCATTTTTATTTCTTTTCCCTTTTTTTGGACTCATATAACAGAAGGACATTGAGAGAGTCGGCTAGGACACGAAGTCTTGTGCCAAGAAAAAGGGGTTTATTCGACAGCAAGGAGACAATGCTGACGCAAGGTAGAGATATGTGCCGATTCGAGTGTAGGGCTCGCAATGGCAATGTTGTATAAAGGGTCGGCTGGGACACGAAGTCTTGCGCCGAGGAGAAGGGTTTATTCATTAGCAAGGAAATAATGCTAACGCAAATGAGAGATATGTGCCGATTCGAGTGTAAGGCCCGCAATGGCAATGTTGTATAAAGGGTCAGCTGGGACACAAAGTCTTGCGCGGAGGAGAAGGGTTTATTTGTCAGCAAGGAAACAATGCTAATGCAAAGAAGAGATCTGTGACGATTCGGGCGTAAGGCCCGTAATGGCAATGTTGTTGATATTACGCGAGTTCGGTTAGGGCAGAGTACCATTAGACCGAGGTAAGGGTAGCTCGATCAGGGCGGAGTGCCACTAGACCAAGTTAAGGGTAGCTCGATCAGGGTGAAATGTCACTAGACCAATATGAAGGTAGCTCGATCAGGGCGGATTGCCACTGGACCAATGTAAGGGTAGCTCGATAAGGGCGGAGCGCCACTGGACCAGGATGTAGGCACCGCCTTTATATACTCGATGGATGATATATGGTCTGACCCAGTTTTTGACCAACTTCCCCTTGGGGTTGGAGGCCATCACTTCCCTCTTTTTGACCATTACCATGTCTCCCTTTTTGAATTCTCGACCTTTGACCAGCTTATCGAAAGCACGGGCCATGCGAGATTGGTAGAGTTGAATATTTTGTTGCGCACGGACGCGCTTCCATTAGAGCTCAGCGAGCTCTTCCAATCTTCTTTCTGCGTTAGTTTGTTCACCGCAGACTAGTCCATGCTGGATGGCGACTCGTAGCGAGGGGACTTCTAATTCAATCGGCACCAAAGTCTCTGACCCATACACGAGGGAGAATGGTGAATAGTCAGTTGGGGTTTTATAGACGGTACGATAGGCCCAGAGTGCCTCGTACATCTTTTCTTCCCAGTCCTTTTTATTAGACTTGACAGTCTTTGCCAGCAATGTGCATAGTGTTTTGTTGAAGGCTTCTGCAAGTCCGTTGGCTTGAGGGTTGTAGGGGGACGATGTCCTCCAGTCAATATGGTATTTGTCAGCTAGCCGATAAACCTTCTAGTGTTTGAAATATCTACCATTGTCAGAGATGATCTGGCTAGGAATCCCAAATTAGAATATTATGTTCTGTCGGAAGAACCTTGCAACCAATTCTCCCGTCACTTCTCTCAGTGCTACTGCCTCTACCCATCTGGAGAAGTAATCTGTAGCTGCTAAGATGTATTTGCACCCTAATGAAGATGCTGGCAGTGGCCCTACCACGTCCGTGCCCCACTGAGCAAATGGCTAGCTTGGTAAGGTACCATGTAGTGGCATTGGAGGTCTTCTTGACACATCAGCATGCTCTTGACATTTCTGACAAGCCTTGGCGAACTTGCAGCAGCCATCAAATATAGTGGGCCAATAGTAACCCAATTTTTTTATCTCAATTTTCATCTTCGGGCCGGCCGGATGCACTCCCGCTGAACCTGCATGGACTTCTTGCATCACCTGCCTAGCTTCTGTTGAAGACAAGCAACGAAGTAGATCTTTTCTTTGAGCACCCGCCATTATTCAGAATAGGGTTCCGCTTCTCACCTCGTAAGAGTCTTTGACCCTCAGGAGTTTCATTCTCTGTTCTTTCTCTCTTTGGAGCTGCTGGTGCTGAAACCACTATAGGAGATGTTCTCGCCAATTGGGTTGTTGAGTCTCTTCGACGGCTGCCACCTCAGTCTCTTGTTCATCAGCCAAGACCTCTGTCACACTGGGGACCTGTCGGCGGTTGATCACTTTTATGTTCAGGCTTGTGTCTGGCAGGATTGCCAAAGAACTAGCTAATTTAGCAAGGGCGTCCGCCTGAGCATTCTGGCCTCAGTTGACATGCTTGATACTGATGAAGTAGAATCTTGACATCAGGCGGGTTGCCAGCTGATGGTAGGGGAGGAGCTCTTTCTTCCGCACATCGAACTCTCCTTCCAGCTATTTTATAACTAGCATGGAGTCCCCGAATGCTTCCAGCATCTGAATCCCCATGGATAGTGTGATCTACAACCCGATTAGTAGGGCTTCATACTCTGCTTCATTATTCGTGCACGGCTTGTTTATCGAGCAAGATGTGTGCACAACTTCTCCTTCTGGAGACTTCAGGACTCTGCCTGCCCCTGCTCTGACCCTAGCTGACCTAGTGGCCGAGGTGTCGATTCTGGAAGCGCCATCAAAATATAGCTGCCACAAGGAGGGTTGAACTTGAGCAGCTTCTAGGGTTTCATCTTCAGGATGTTCCTGTTCCAATGGATAGTCTTCTGGTACCGGGTGCTCAGCGAAGAAGTCTGCAATAGCTTGGCCTTTGACGGCCTTTCGCGGCACGTAGGAGATATCAAACTCCATAAGGATGACCGCCCATTTGCCCAAGCGACCTTTGAGTGCCGGCTGGGACATAATATATTTCAACGGGTCCTCTTTGGATACCAAGCTGATCTCATGCGACAACATATAGTGTCGAAGCTTCTTGACTGCGAAGACCAGTGCCAGACAGATCTTCTCAATATAACTATATTTCTCCTCAATCTTGACCAGTCTCCGACTGAGGTAGTAGAGTGCTTGTTCTTTCCCTTCTTCATTATTCTGGGCCAGCATTGCCCCGAGAGACTTGTGTGTGACTGCTATATATAATATCAGCGACCGTCCTTTCAACAGTACGCCCAGCACTGGAGGAGTCTTCAGATAGTCTTTCAGCTTGTCAAAGGCTGTCTAGAACTCTTCATCCCAGTAGAAGGGAACATCCTTCATCATCAATTTGTGGAAAGGCTGGCATCGCCCTGATAAATTGGAAATGAACCGCCGGATATAAGCCAAGCGGCCCTGTAGTGATCTCAGCTCAGAGAGGTTCCTTGGTGCAGGTAGCTCCTGAATTGCTTTGATTTTTGCGGGGTCTATATCGATTCCCCAGTATTTGACAATGAAACACAAGAATTTTTCGCTCGACACTCCGAATGCGCATTTCATAGGGTTCATCTTCAATTCATGCTGCCTCAGCCTCTGAAAACTGATCCGGAGGTCCTGCATATGGTCTTCTTTTCTTCTGGTCTTTACCACCAGATCATCTATGTAGCACTCGACCTTGTGGTAGAACAATTCATCAAATATTCTGGTCATTGTGCGTTGATAAGTTGCGCCATCATTCTTCAGTCCGAACGGCATCCTCTTGTAGTGATAGATGCCTTTAGGGGTTCGGAAGGCGGTGTGGACCCGGTCATGCTCTGCGATCCATATCTGGTTGTACCTGGATGACCCATCAATGAATGATAAGGCCTCATGGCCAGTTGTAGTATCAATCATAACTTCTGTTATTGGCACCGGAAAGTCATCCTTGGGGGAGGCTTTATTCAGATCTCAGAAGTCAACACATATTCGGATCTGTCCATTCTTCTTCTTCACAAGGATGATATTTTCCAGCCATGTGGTATACTGATTTTCTTCAAAAAATCCCACGTCAATGAGCTTGTCAACTTCTGTATAGATTTGAGTGATGAGCTCTGCCCTCATACGCCACTGTGGTTGCTTCACCGGCTCGGCTTCAAGACTGATCGCCAGCTCATGTTGCTAGACTGCAGGGCTCAGACCTGGCATTTCTTTGTAAGTCCAGGCAAAGTAATCCCGGTACTCTTGCAGCAGCTGGATGTACAACTCCCATTCTTCCGGCGATAATTGGGCACTAAGAAAGGTAGGCCTGAGGTCTATCTCATCTCTCAGATTGACTTCTATCAGCTCATCGACCGTGGCTTGGCCTCCGTCTTCTATCTCCGGAGGTGTCGGCTGGAGGTCAACGAAATCTGAAATACCATCTTTGGTGTCAAGGACCTCGATTTCCTTGTTTGACATCATCAGAGCCTCTCGAAGGTCCTCTGCTTCATTCAATAGCAGTCGTGCACTTTGTTCTCTCGGCATATCCACCGCCGTTACAGTTTCCACGGTCGAGAGAGCAGCTTCAGCCCTTGTAGTTGGGGTTATAGTCGTGACAGACTGGTGACTGCTTGTTGTTGGGTTGGAACATCAACCCAGTCTTGTAGCAGAGGGTGAGGAGGTCTCACCTTCTGGGGCAGTTGTATCTTCAATAGAAGTGGCATTCCTCTTCTTGGTAGCATATACCTCTTGGTCGGAGTTGGTTGAGGCTCCTCCGATTGGCGTGAGAGGTGCTGAGGTCATCATTGGTAGGACTCCACTGGAGGGAGAGATCCCTACCTCTTCAACATCTTCGACCTCGCTGCTGCTAGCCGTGTCAAATTTGGCTTGAAGGGCAGCCTCTTCGGGATAGACCTACTCCTAGCATCGGCAAGGAATTATGGCCTCCGCTTCTTGATTTCCGATTTCAGCCGGCTCAGCATATCCAGCTTCCGCTCGGTATTCATCAAAGGTTGCCCCTAGTGGGCTATCTTTAGCAGGGTAGAAGGTGGAGATGGTGTCCACCTCGTATCTCCCACTGTAGTAGTATTCTTCCAGGGTGAAGCCCAACCCCGGGTGCTGAGAGATGCATCTCAGTTCCTTATCCAGACTTGCGGGATACCACATTTTCTGGAAAGCTTCTGTGTTTTTATGAGATTGATCGGAGGGGATGTGTTGCTTTTGGACCATCCTGGCCATCCGACTGGTTGTGAATGCCAGACCCTTGACGGGTACTGATGGATTGATTATATCTTCGGGGAGGCAGTAGTCTATATCTTCCCAAGTAGGGTGCTCTTCAGCCATGTAGAACAAGCTGCTGGTCTATCTATCTGTGTCACCTCCTAAGTTTTGAAAGGCTCGACAGTGGGGTCATCGAGGCCGGGAATTGGCTTGGTGAGGCCGTCCGGACTCCAATGTGGTCGTGCTGTCGACTGACCTGAACTTCATTAGCTTCGGGGTATAATGCTGGGGGTGCTGTTCTGCCCACGTCCCCGGATGTTGTGATATGAGAGACCGCCTTGGGCTTGACATATCCGCATGGCGGCGGTGGGTACCAATTATCGCCAGATGCGCCTCTTGATGCCCCCGTAGGGGTCTTAGCTTCAGAAGTCTTCTGAGAAGGCCCCGCATATAGGTTGGCGTCCGCCAAGTGACATTCAAATACCTCGAACGGGTGGAGGTCAGCAAATATCATCTCCTCTTTCCCTTGGAAGCTGTATTTGATACATTGGTGGAGCGTAGAGGGTATCACCATATTCTCATGCAGCCATGGGTGGCCGAGAAGCGCCTTGTACGAGGTGCGGGAGTCGATGACATGGAACTGCATCGTCGTAGTGAAATCCGCCAGGGTAAGTGTGAACTCCGCCACCCCATCGACACTTCACATTTTTGATTAAAGCCAGCGATACGCATATCCCTGACCTTCTCGAGATGCACATTGAAGTGGTGCCTCTCGTAGATTCTGTAGGGTAAAATATTGACAGCTGCACCGGGATCGATCAGAATTCTGTTCAGATCCCTTCCGTTCAGGTGCCCCTTCATGTACAGCAGCCTGTTGTGGCTGATGGTAGGTAGCAGCATATCCTCTGGAGTGAAGGTCATGCTAGCTTCCGGCATTGCTTCAGCCAAGTAGGTCTCAAAATGAGCAGGCGTCTGAAGAGTAGTGATGATCGCCTGTCGAGTCTCTTCACTCAAAGAGAGGATGTCCCAGATTGTAAATCGAGCAGGGAGCTTCTTGAGTAGCTTCATTATGCGGCTCCCAGCTCGGACATTGGAAAGCTTTATCTCTTCAACCCACCGGGGCTTGGGAGAGTCTTGAGTTGCGGCCCCTGACGGACCTGCTTCATCTGCCTCGGACTCGGCGCCTTTCTAGCTAGCACCGGATCCTTGGTGCTCTTCATTAGCTACTGTAGGGCAAGCTCCATCTGCATTCGGAGCTTTGGCAGATTGTGCTGGCTGCGGGTGAACATCCCCGGGTGCAGGGTTAGCCTCCTGGCAAGGCTGCTTCCCCTTACACATCTTCATGAATTCAAGAAATGAAGGGACTGCCTTGCGTCCACTCTTGTTATATAGGCCTGGCAGAGGAGATATCTGGACTCCCTTGATCTCCGTTGGAGGTGTCTTGTAGGGCTACTCTCCCCTGAACATGATGTTGTGGTTGGGTGGCGGCTGGTTCCCCCATTTTCGGCCTGACCGGGTTGCATGTGTAGCAGTTGCGGCCTCGGCCCTGCCTCCCCCGATAGGGGGCGTGAAGCAAATGTCTTCTTCTTCCTCCTCTCCGGGCAGGTTGAAGAGTGCTGATAGAGTATTGAAGGAGACAACCTGCACTTTATCGGCCTTAGCGGCCTTTCTCTTCTTCTTCTTTTGCTTCTTCTTCTTTTTTACTTCAGCTGGCGCCTGCCCCCAAAACAGACTGCCCTCTTTATCAGATGTTGCATCAGCTTCTCCCTTTCGCTCGAGCGAGAGCTGCTCCAGTTCTTGCCATGGGAGATGGTCCCGCACCAGCAAGGGCTTCAATTCAGGCTGCATGTACTCGTCTAGCCCTTTAATAATGTCTTGTAGTCTGCGGATCCCAGGACTGGTTTCCTTGACCACTGGCAGCAGAGTTTGTCTCCTCCGATTGCGGGTGGGTATTCTGATGACTGCATGTGGAGCGGTCCACACAGGTGCTGCCACCGGCGAAGCGGGTCACGGTGTGACGCCACAGACATGTGCCCCCACTTTTGGGCAGGGTGCCCTCTTCTTTTTATGCTTTGCAGGGACCTGCTGCCACCCCTGTTGTTCCTTCACGGGCTCCAAGAAATGAGTTTCATAGGTGTGCCACGTGCTTGCTTCAGAGATCTCCTCAGGCAATGCCTGGTATAGGGAGATCATGTTGACTCTTGCCCTCCTCAGAGGGGCTTCATGTGGTTGAGGAGGGTCCACTTTGTACTCTCCCAACTCTATTTTATTTTTCTTCACCATCCCTTCGATGATGTCCTTGAAAATGTAGCAGTCTTCGATTGGGTGCCCCAGCATCTGGTGGTAGGGGCAGAATCTTGGATTGTCCTTCTTCTTTAGGTCCTCCGGCCTCCTCGGCTCTGGCAGGGTGACCATGTCATACTCCGTTACCCAGTCGAACAGAATCCTGGTCTTATCCTTCGGAAAGGAGTATGCTTTCTTAATCTTGTCCCGTAGCGAGGGACCTTCTTTGCCGTCTAGGGCTTTTGCAGGCTGTGGGGCGACTGCCTTCTTGCATTTATCTTTTTGTTGTTCGAACGCCTTGATATCAAGAGCGTTTGCTTCTTTGGGCACCAGGCGCCGCTCCACTGCCTTGCCCTTCTGGGTTGTGCTGGCAGTTGATGCAGGGACAGGTCTGGCCAGGAAGGCTTCCACCTCGGCCACGACATTGTTCAATCAGTCAAATGACTGTATTTCCATTCCAATCATGTTTTCCATAACCTCCCTCCTGAGGTTCTATTTGCATATTTATACAGCATCCTCCTGATGCGGGGGCCACTTGCATCTCATCCCGAGGTTCCTTCACCTCTTAATATAGTCGAGGGCTGTCTCATCTTCCCTTTGCTTTGTTGAGTAGAGTTTGGCCACTGTGACCTCCCTTTCTGTAACATGGAATCTTTCCCTAAACTTCCTCTACATGTCTGACCAGTTGCTGATCGACCCGGTCGGGAGGCTAGAGTACCATTCAAATGCGAGCCCCGTCAGCGAGGACCCAAAAAACTTCAACAAGTATGACACATCGGTGGCCAAGTCACCCATGACAGTCATATAATATGCGATGTGTTCTTTCGGGGATCCCTTCCCGTTGAACTTTTCGAACTTGGGCGGCTTGTTGATCCCTGGGAGAAGCCGCTTGACAGCATGGTGTTGTGGGTAAGGCACCCGATAGGCATCAAATGCGACATAGTCGCCTTCACTCCTTTCTGTGAGCTTCAGCTCGATCATCCTTTCCACCATCATCCGTGATGAGGACATCACCCAGGATTCCCTTTGGCTCGACACCTCTCTCCCTTCCGGAGACAGGTAGTGTGTGACTGCACGACTGGATGGGCCCACGACGACACATGAGCTTATTATTGAGGACATATTGATGTATTTTCTCCTTTCTTGAGTCATTTTGATGTACTTGTCCTTATTTTGAGTCATGTCCCTAGGTCATTACGTTATTTATCTACGTTTGTTAGGCTAGGGGGGTCATATGGGCCCAATTAGATGGGCCTGGCCCATGGGCACCCTCTTCCTTCCCACACCCCCTTGCTTATTTGTTTTTAGCATATTCTCCAGGGACTTTTTGTAAATGTTGGGATCCCTATATATAGGACCCCAACCCCCCTTGAGATGGTTAATGAAGTATTGAATATTTGAGCATAAGTGCCCCCCTCCTCTCTCTCTAGCTCTCTCATTCTCTCTCTCTCTAGGGGGCGAACCCCTCTCTCTCTTCCTCCTTCTCTCTCTATCTCCCTTGGGCGAACCTGCCCTTTCACCTTCCCCTTCCCCTGCCACCTCAGCCTGCCACCTCACCCTCCAACCCTTCACCTCCCCAAGAGCCATTAACTCCATCAATTCCTCCACTTCCCAAGCAACTCTTCCATTCCCCATACACCTTCTCCACCTCCAAGACACCCATCCCTCTTCCCCAAGCAGCCCTTCCACTCCCCCACACACTCATTCATACCCATGACCTCAAACCCCCACCCCACCACTAGTTGCGCACCCCCCTCTCCATCTACACCCACCCCATTGCCTTGGCCGAACCCACCACCCCCCCACCTGATAGCTGCGGCCTCTCCACTCCACCTCCCTCCAAGGCTCCATAATCCCCCTGTTCCTCTTCCCTCCACATCCCCAAGCACCCTTCTCCCATCAACCATCCACCTCACCATCTCCACTATTGCCAATCCCCACCCCTACCACTAGTTCTTCCACCATCCTTTCCCTTTACTTTGATAGTCTGCAGGTGGCAGAAAAGGTTTCGACTTGCAGAAGCTTCCCCGGAGTAATAAGGCTACATCCAGAGGTGTATCATACATTGCTGGAAAGGTCATCCAGTCCACGATGCAGGCGAGAAAGAATCGTACTATTCCGAGTCCGGAGCTGCCCGGGAGAGCCATTCTCCCTCAACTGCACCAAGCTCCACCTGCAGAGAACCAGAGTTCGACCAGAAGCTGAACCATGATTCACAGTGGAGGATTCTGACTTAAGTTCCTTCTTCAAAGTTCTTCCTTTTCCTGTCCACGACCAGGAGAAAGAAGCAGAGCTACATTCGGCGTCTGGGAGCCAAAGTTCTGAGTTTTCCCCTCCAGTCGTGCGGGACTACCTTCTCCAGTCTTCTGCGACCAGCACTCACTCATCGGCGTCCCCCAGGCCACCCCGACCTCCGACGGCATCCCCACCAGTTTTGCTGCAAAGAGGGTTCATCCACGGTTCCATAAATTCTGACGGTTCGTGATTCAGAGCTCGGGAGACTACGGTACAACTTCTGCATCCTACTGCATCAGATCTGAAGCTGTCAACCCCAGTTTCCTTCGTCCTGTTCGAGCCTCTGCCGCGGCCAGCGAAGACGTCAGAAGAATTCAGTAAAATTCAGAGGCGTCCCAGCTTCTGTTACGAAGAATTCCCTCCTGGTCTCATCACCGGAAGAATTCCGGAGTAAGAGCTGCGACTGCAACAGCAGCGGCCTGTCCCCTCTCATAGCAAGCAAGCAGATCCTACGTCGGCTTCCTCTCCTACAACCTCGGCGAGTTTCCCCCTCCCGCCTGGCCGGCTTATCGCCCCTCCCTGCGTGGAGGTAGTGTTTGGATGTAAGCTTGATTTCCCCACCCTTAGTCCAACCCTCCTGCACGAGGAGTAGTGTTTGTATTAAGCAGCTCAAGCTACATCGGCGCAGTGTGCGGGATCCACACTTCCCCGCTCGCCCACGTCTCCGAACGGGGTTGGTTTCTTCAAACCAACCAGGTGAGCTCTAAACTTTGCTCCATTATTATTTAGTGTCTGTTCAGTTAATATCGGTAGACATAGCTCCGTTCTGCATGTGAGCGAGTGCCCGATCTCGGAGCCACCATCTTAGTGTGGTCACCGTGGCTAAAGTGAGAAAGTGGAACCTAGTGCCCCAATTGGCACCGGCCAGCCCCATAAGCGTGGGCTACGTACCCTCGGGAGGGCAACCCTAGCCCAGCTGGCACTCTACCAGCAAGGGTCTTGATCCATCACCTCCCCCTAGCATCATTTAGTCACCCCGGGCTTGCGTGTGTGCGACGGCGATTTGGCCAAGATTTATCAACTTAATTGCTATGTGGTTGTGAATGCGGAATAGGTCCTAAGTTTACATTTGCTTGCTGCATACCCCGTAGTGGTTTCACATCAGTTGGTATCAGAGCAAGTTTTAGACTTGTCTCTACAAGCCTAGGTCCAAGGGCAATTGCATTTCTATCCCGTGTTGTCATCATTGTGCATGTCCACCCGTAGGGGTACCATATATCGGGCTGATCCTTCTAATTCCAACCCACCTATGGATCCCAATGTGCATGGCAACCAAAACATCCCTAGGGAAGCTCCCCAAACTCCTATGGATCGAATTGAGGCTGCCATCCAAGTCCTCACGGGGCAAATGAATGGAATTTCCACCCGACTAGAGAGATTGGAAGAAGCTAGGGCCCCACCTAGGAACCATGCCCAAAGAGTTCATCCTCCGCAGGTTGAACATGAGAGGGAAGACCTAGATGATGAGTGGTATCGTGAGCAAGAGAGAGTCCCACGACCTCGATATCATGAGAGGCGACCACGAGAGGATCCGGATGACTTCCTACTAAGAATGATCAAAGTGGAAGCTCCGAATTTTGATGGGTCTCATAACCCTAGCGCATATAAAGAATGGGAGCATGGCATGGACCAATACTTTGAATGGTACCCCATGTCAGAGGAGAGAAAGGTTAGGTTGGCCAAGATGCACCTTCTTAAACTAGCCAAGACCTATTGGCTAAAGGTAGAAAGCCAAAGGAGGATCCGGTGTGAGGAACCCATTGACACTTGGATAGACATGAAAGATCAACTTAGAAACAAATATCTCCCCATCTCCTATAGCTAACTTCTTCTTGATGAATGGCAAAGCCTGACCCAAGAAGGGAAGACCGTGGAAGAGTATATTGAAAAATTTGACTCATACCTCCTAAGGTGTGGTGTGGTTGAAGACCCAGCCGTCACTTTATCCCGATTTAGGAATGGTCTCCTCCCCCACATCAAACGGGAGCTTTTTATGAGGGAAGTACATAGCTTGGAAATTGCATATCAAATAGCCCGGGATGTAGAGAGATTTTCTAGGAATCCTAGGTTTGCCCCCCCTAAGGGCCCGGGACCCCGTCCCAACCTACCTCCTCTGTTAAGAACACCTCCTCCCAATGGGGGAGCCCCCACTCGGCCCTATCCCCAACCAACCACTCCCACCCCCACAAAAACCACCCCACTCAACCATCCTCCCCGAAGGGAGGAAGCCTCCAAAGGGAAGACCCCAGGGAGTAGTACGATTAAATGTTTTCAGTGCCATGGTTATGGCCACATAGCCTCCCAATGCCCTTCCAAGGGGATGTCAAGCCTTGTTATTAAAGGCAGACCTACCACATCCCAGGAAACCCATGAGGATACTGTTGAGGAGTACGAGGCTGCTTTAGGGTGGGAAGAGGAATATGAGGAGCAAGTCTTTGAGGAAGGTATAGAAGATGACCCCCACTCCACCCATCTAGGGGTGATCAGGTGCACCCTTACCCAACCTAAAGAGGATGACTGGTGGAGGACTTCCATTTTCCACACCTTCATCAAAATCGGGGACCATGTTAGGAAGGTCATCCTAGACAACGGGAGTTGTGTCAACGCCGTGTCCCCGGACACCGTCAAACTCCTTGGGCTTACCCCAACACCCCACCCCAAACCATACCGTGTGTCATGGATAAGCAACCACTCCCTACCCATCAACATTTGTTGTCTTATCCCCATCACCTTTTCATCCTACCAGGGACAAATATGGTGTGACATCATACCTATGGCTGTAGGAAGCATCCTACTAGGGAGACCTTGGATATATGATGTCAATGCTACCATTCAGGGGAAAACAAACACATGCACATTTGAACACGAGGGGAAGACCATTCGCCTCAACCCTTCCCCACCCCGAAAGGAACTACCCCCCAAGGGAATTCTCCCTACACCACCTCAAAACCCAGGGGTCCCAACCCAACCAACAAGTCAACAATCCACCCCTAAGAGCACCATCAAGGGCCTTCACCTCATCACTAGACAAGAACTCGAGGAAGAGGTAGCCCTCGGGACACCCATATGCGCTGTAGTCATATGCCTAGGGGAACCCACCCCCTCCAACCCTCATCCTGTGGAGATACACCCTCTCCTAGAGGAATTCAAGGATGTGTTCCCCGAGGAGCTCCCCGATCAACTGCCACCCATGAGGGATGTCCAGCATGCTATTGACCTTGTCCCAGGGGCCACCCTCCCAAATCTTCCCCACTATCACCTCAATCCCACTGAACATGCTGAATTGAGGAGGCAAGTGGAGGAACTCATTAGAAAAGGCTTTCTCCGTCTAAGCAAAAGTCCTTGTGCTGTCCCAGCCCTCCTCACACCAAAGAAAGATGGGACATGGCGCATGTGTATTGATAGCAGGGCCATCAACAAGATTACCGTCAAATATAGGTTCCCCATACCTAGACTTGACGATATGCTAGACATGCTAGCTGGAGCCACCATTTTCTCCAAGATAGACCTCATGAGTGGCTACCATCAGGTTAGGATAAGGCTCGGGGATGAGTGGAAAACTGCCTTTAAAACCAAGGATGGGCTCTTTGAATGGCTGGTGATGCCTTTTGGGCTCTCTAACGCCCCAAGCACATTTATGCGCCTTATGACCGAGGTCCTTAGGCCCTACATTGGAGTCTTCCTGGTAGTCTATTTTGATGACATCCTCATCTACAGCCAGTCCAAGGAAGCACACCTCAGTCATCTTAGGCAAGTCTGCACCACCCTTAGGAAGGAAAGCCTCTTTGCCAATTTGGGAAAATGTCACTTCATGACAAAATCTATTACCTTCTTTGGGTATGTTGTCTCCACCGAGGGGGTATCCATGGACACTGAAAAGGTCCAAGCCATCCTCGAATGGCCGGAGCCCCACACTCTCCATGAAGTCCGGAGTTTTCATGGATTAGCCACCTTTTACCGTAGGTTCATCCGGGGGTTCAGCACAGTCACGGCCCCTATCACCGACTGCCTCAAAAAGGGGACCTTTGTGTGGACCAAGTCAGCATCTAGGGCCTTCCAAGAGCTCAAAGAGAGAATGACCCAAGCCCCTATCTTATGCCTTCCTGATTTCTCCAAAGTCTTTGAAGTGACTTGTGATGCCTCTGGAGTAGGAATTGGTGGGATCCTTAGCCAGGAAGGACACCCAGTGGCCTACTTTAGTGAGAAGTTGTGTGATGCCAGGATGAGGTACTCCACCTACGACAAGGAATTTTATGCCGTGGTACAATCCCTCCGCCATTGGAGCATTATCTCTTGCCTAAAGAATTTGTCATATTCTCCGACCATGAGGCCCTGAAATACCTCAACTCCCAGCAGAAACTGAATGCTCGGCATGCCCGATGGGTCGAATACATCCAGGCCTACACATTTGTGATCAAACATAAAGCCGGAAGTGAAAACCGTGCTGCCGATGCCCTCAGTATGAGAATTTCCTTGCTAGCTACCGTTCGGGTAGAAGTCATAGGATTTGAAAGACTCAAGGAGGAGTACTCTGATTGCCCGGACTTTGGTCCAATCCATACCACTCTGTCCACCCTCTCACCTAAGGAACACCAAGGATTCATCTTAGAGGACGGATTCATCTTCAAAGGCCATAGACTTTGCATACCTAGGACCTCTCTACAGGATTTCCTGGTCTGGGAGTTACATACAGGAGGCCTTGCTGGGCATTTTGGGGTGCATAAAACCATTGCTTTGGTTGAGGGTCAGTTCTACTGGCCAAGCCTCAAAAGGGACGTAGCCAAAATTGTAGGACAATGCCGGATATGTGCCTCAGCCAAACAGACAAGACAGAACACAGGCCTATACACCCCACTCCCTGTCCCTGATCGTCCCTGGCAGGACTTAAGCATGGACTTCGTCTTAGGCCTACCTAGGACTCAAAAAAGGCATGATTCCATCTTTGTCATAGTGGATAGGTTTTCTAAGATGGCCCATTTCATCCCCTGCTCTAAAACCTCCGATGCCTCTCATGTAGCCCGTCTATTCTTCGATGAGGTAGTCCGCCTCCATGGCCTACCCAAGACAATCATTTCTGATAGGGATGTCAAATTCACCAGCTATTTCTGGAAAACTCTTTGGCACCTAATGGGGACCCTTCTCAAATTTTTCATGGCCTATCACCCTCAAACTGACGGCCAAACCGAAATCATTAATAGGAGTCTTGGGAATCTACTCCGTTGTCTTGTTGAGGATCGCCCCGGGACTTGGGATCTCATATTACCCCAGGCAGAGTTTGCATACAACAATTCAGTTAATAGGTCGATAGGGATGAGCCCATTTGAAGCTGTGCATGGGTACAAGCCTAGAAAGCCTACAGATCTCATTCCTTTGCCTCCACATGCTAGAGTGTCTATTAGTGCTGAGTCGTTTGCCCAACACATGAAAGAATTACATGAAGAAATCCGCAAACACATTAACAAAAGCAATGAGGTGTATAAAAAAATGGCCGATTCCCACCGACGCCACCAGGAGTTTCACGAGGGTGACTATGTGATGGTAAGAACTGAGAGGCTTTTCCCTGGAAATGTCTCCAAACTGAGGTCGCGTGGATCAGGCCCCTTCCAAGTTCTGAGGAGGATTGGCACAAACGCTTATGTGTTGGACCTCCCCGAGGAGTACGCAGTAAGTCCCACATTCAATGTGGCTGACTTGGTGCCATATACGGGTCCCACGGTGACACCTAGTAAGGGAATTGAGCCTGTTCCACCTTCTGAGAGAGCCACCACCCATGAGAGAGTTCCACCAGTCCAGAGGGGCCAACGGGAGCAAATAGAGCGGATATTGGATGAACATGTCACTGTCACCCGGAGCAAAGCATACGAGCGATACTTGGTCAGGTGGAAGGGCCGGCCCCCTTCAGATGATTCATGGGTGAGTAGGGAGGATCTTCAGCAGCTGGACCCCGACCTCCTGGAGCATTACCGTAATCGAGTGGACCCTTTCTCGACAGAGTCGAGCTCTTCGCAGCCCGGGGGAGTTGATGGGGACATCACCCAGGATTCCCTTTGGCTCGACACCTCTCTCCCTTCCGGAGACAGGTAGTGTGTGACTGCACGACTGGATGGGCCCACGACGACACATGAGCTTATTATTGAGGACATATTGATGTATTTTCTCCTTTCTTGAGTCATTTTGATGTACTTGTCCTTATTTTGAGTCATGTCCCTAGGTCATTACGTTATTTATCTATGTTTGTTAGGCTAGGGGGGTCATATGGGCCCAATTAGATGGGCATGGCCCATGGGCACCCTCTTCCTTCCCACACCCCCTTGCTTATTTGTTTTTAGCATATTCTCCAGGGACTTTTTGTAAATGTTGGGATCCCTATATATAGGACCCCAACCCCCCTTGAGATGGTTAATGAATATTTGAATATTTGAGCATAAGTGCACCGTTCCTCTCTCTCTAGCTCTCTCATTCTCTCTCTCTCTCTCTAGGGGGCGAACCCCTCTCTCTCTCTTCCTCCTTCTCTCTCTCTCCCTTGGGCGAACCTGCCCTTTCACCTCCCCCTTCCCCTGCCACCTCAGCTGCCACCTCACCCTCCAACCCTTCACCTCCCCTAGGCCATTTAATATTCATCAATTTCCCCCACTTCCCAAGCAACCCTTCCTCTTCCCCATACACCTTCCCCACATCCAAGACACCCATCCCTCTTCCCCAAGCAACCTTCCCACTCCCCCACACCCTCATTCATATCCCTTGACCCTCCAAACCCCCACCCCACCACTAGTTGCGCACCCCCCTCTCCATCTACACCCACCCCATTGCCTTGGCCGAACCCACCACCCCCCCACCTGATAGCTGCGGCCTCTCCACTCCACCTCCCTCCAAGGCTCCATAATCCCCCTGTTCCTCTTCCCTCCACATCCCCAAGCACCCTTCTCCCATCAACCATCCACCTCACCATCTCCACTATTGCCAATCCCCACCCCTACCACTAGTTCTTCCACCATCCTTTCCCTTTACTTTGATAGTCTGCAGGTGGCAGAAAAGGTTGCGACTTGCAGAAGCTTCCCCGGAGTCATAAGGCTACATCCAGAAGTGTATCATACATTTCTGGAAAGGTCGTCCAGTTCGCGACGCAGGCGAGAAAGAATCGTACCATTCCGAGTCCGGAGCTGCCCGGGAGAGCCATTCTCCCTCGACTGCACCAAGCTCCACCTGCAGAGAACCAGAGTTCGACCAGAAGCTGAACCATGATTCACAGTGAAGGATTCTGACTGAAGTTCCTTCTTCAAAGTTCTTCCTTCCCCTGTCCACGACCAGGAGAAAGAAGCAGAGCTACATTTGGCGTCTGGGAGCCAAAGTTCTGATTTTTCACCTCCAGTCGTGCGGGACTGCCTTCTCTAGTCTTCTGCGACCAGCACTCACTCATCGGCGTCCCCCAGGCCACCCCGAGCTCCGACGGCCTCCCCACCAGTTTTGCTGCAAAGAGGGTTCATCCACGGTTCCATAAATTCTGATGGTTCGAGATTCGGAGCTCGGGAGACTATGGTACAACTTCTGCATCCTACTGCATCAGATCTGAAGCTGTCAACCCCAGTTTCCTTCGTCCTCTTCGAGCCTCTGCCGCGGCCAGCGACGACGTGAGAAGAATTCAGTAAAATTCAGAGGCGTCCCAGCTTCTGTTACGAAGAATTCCCTCCTGGTCTCGTCACCAGAAGAATTCCGGAGTAAGAGCTGCGACTGCAACAGCGGCGGCCTGTCCCCTCTCACAGCAAGCAAGCAGATCCTACGTCGGCTTCCTCTCCTACAACCTCGGCGAGTTTCCCCCTCCCGCCTGGCCGGCTTATCGCCCCTCCCTGCGTGGAGGTAGTGTTTGGATGTAAGCTTGATTTCCCCACCCTTAGTCCAACCCTCCTGCGCGAGGAGTAGTGTTTGTATTAAGCAGCTCAAGCTACATCGGCGCAGTGTGCGGGATCCACACTTCCCCGCTCGCCCACGTCTCCGAACGGGGTTGGTTTCTTCAAACCAACCAGGTGAGCTCTAAACTTTGCTCCATTATTATTTAGTGTCTGTTCAGTTAATATCGGTAGACATAGCTCCGTTGTGCATGCGAGCGAGTGCCAGATCCCGGAGCCACCATCTTAGTGTGGTCACCGTGGCTAAAGTGAGAAAGTGGAACCTAGTGCCCCAATTGGCACCGGCCAGCCCCATAAACGTGGGCTACGTACCCTCGGGAGGGCAACCCTAGCCCAGCTGGCACTCTACCAGCAAGGGTCTTGATCCATCACCGCCCCCTAGCATCATTTAGTCACCCCGGGCTTGCGTGTGTGCGACGGCGATTTGGCCCCGATTTATCAACTTAATTGCTATGTGGTTGTGAATGCGGAATAGGTCCTAAGTTTACATTTGCTTGCTGCATACCCCATAGTGGTTTCACATCAATCCGGTTCATGACCGCGGGGTCAACTGGCTCCAGATAGAAGTGTGCTGGCTGCAGGTACGGGGTGACCAGAGTGGTCCCCTGTGGAGGACGTAGTAGTGGGGGTGTCTGGTGCACTTGAGGGAGCACCGGCGGCATCAGCGGTTGTGACTGTGGTGGCCGCTGCTGAGTCATTGCCATGCTCGGCTCTGACGACTGAGGTAAGGTGTAGAGTGACAGAGGGTCAGTATGACGGACCGCTCCCCAGGACGATTCGCCCTGGACTTCGGGTGGCTTGGAAGCTGAAGACTATTCAGTCTTCTCCATCAGTTATTTCTTCAGCAAGTCTATCTCTTGCCAATATCTTTGAAGTAGGATTAGGACCGACGGGTCCATAGTTGCTGTGCTGGGGATGGCCTCTGTTGCTACCCCAGACGTACCCTTGGGCAGGATGTCGAGGAGGACGCCATCTTCTTTTTCTACCGTCACTACATTGGCGGTCAGCATAGCAGCTTCATCATCTCACTGGTGACAGCCCAGGGGTTGTTTTCCTTTAGCTGCCGCCAAGAGCTCCCTTGCGGCTTCTGTCCTTTGAGTATTTGACCCCGGCCTCGTGGCCAGTTGAGCCAAGTCGCGGGGGTCTTCGGGAAGTCCCCCATATCGGCCGAATGTGCCAGCCATATTGCAGGTTAAGACCTACATCCTTCTTCCCCATCGATGGACCTTCCTCTTAGCCTACTCCGGGAAGGTCAGCCTTTCGAACACAGAAGTCCTTCTTGTTTCTTCTCGCCTAGGGGCAGTTTCATCGGCTTCGATCTCAAAGCCGTCATCATAGCCATTGTCGTCAACTGACGACACCATCATTCTTTCTCGTACATCTTCTTCAACTGCCATTGATGGGAAGTTGTCTTCATCGACTGCGGCTACTTGCATCAACCGCTGCTGCCCAAGCGAGGGGTTGCCTAGCCCTCGGAAATAGTTCTTGACCAAATTGGTCATCTCTTCTCGACCTTGTTCTTGAAGTAGCACGGGGGACGGTTGTTGACCTATCGCAAGAGGGATGTAAGCCAGCCGAGCTCTGTCGGCCGGTTGCTGAAATCTTCATCCCACAGCAGGGACGTTGGCTTGGCGAGCGTAGGCCCAGAATCTTTTGCGGCACGGAAGGTCCGCAACCACTTCTTCTTCTTTCGGGGGTAGGCCCCTTTCCTTCCTATCTTCCGTTCCGTCGCGAGCAGGGTGATGGCAGACAGGTGCAGCTTGGTGGGAAGGTTGGACCCTCTTAGGGATCCACACCTGTTTGAACTTCTTTGGCCTGGGGGCCAACCTCTCTTGGCCGTAGTGGCCGACTTCTTCTCTTTCTGCCCTCCTTCCAGCGAGGGTTTGATATGAGTTGCAGACAGGGATGGCATGGACGACCCGGTCCGGGGTTATCCGTGCGTCGCGTCTGTTGAGGAAGACGTGCATGTGATGAGGACATCAAGAGCTTATGGGTTGTATTGTGTGTATTGGCTTGTATGAGATTGTAATTGTGTAATTTCTTTCATGTGGGCCTCTTTGTAAGGCTTATAACAAGTCATTGGGCCATTTGTAATGTATAGTCCATGGCTAGGTTGCCATTAGTAGAGTCCATTAGGAGCTTATTCCGTATTGGGTCTTAAGGCCATCATTATGGACCTTAATAGCCACTTAGGCCCAAATAGGCTTCTCCCTCTCATGGGCCACCAAGGGTGGAAGAGTCTAGCATGGTTAGTGGGCTTGTTACATGGCCTTTAACCATACTTGGCCCAAGGGAGGCCCATGAAGGGGGCGCCCTCTTCCTTTGGCCTTATTAGGCTTGGTTGGTGAAAATTAGGTAGGTTTGAATAGAATTGGTCTAAGTTAGATTAAAATAGATATTAAGTGTTTTGACCACATGCGAGAAATATTTAGGAACTCCCTGATATGCCCTTCAAAACCCCAGATCTATGGGCATTTAGTGTATTTTTACATTTATTATATATAGCTTGTATTTTCCAATTGATTGAATTAATTAAAGTGAAAAAATCATTGTGCAAGAACCCCTCTCTTGGAGAATTTCGACCTCTCCTCTCTCTCCCCCTGGTTTCTTCATCCCCAACCCCCATTCTAGAGTGATATATCCTTCCCCCCACCTCCGGTGATCATCGGTGCCGCCGCCGCCGCCGTTCGTGCCGCCATCACGCCGCCGTGGAGCCGCCTTCGGTGTTCTGTCCATCCTGGATAGAGGCTTCTTGTCCAAATATATTCTCTCCACCACGTTAAGATCGCAAGCTGTAATTTTTATGGTGTGTTCTACCCTTGCACCCCAAGTGCCACCTAAATTTTCACGCGCAAAATCCACCGTTTAGTATTTTTACATTTTCGTCCAACCTATCATCCCAGATTTGCCAGGTTTCTATCTACAGTGATAGAACCTCTGAGTTCTCCCCCTTCGACCATCTTTTTGATTTGTCCAAACCCTCCCAATTTTACTGGGAGTTCTGTCCTTCACCCCCTACATCCACACATTTTCTTAATTTTTTATCCGCCTTCTATCCATTTTTAAAAATTCGTGTTCTACCTCTGCTACAGTGTTTTCAGTCAGATCCCAGATCCGACCACCCTCCACTTCCAAAATTAGAACAAATCACCACCACCTCCAAATCCAGATCTCAAAATAGTTCTGGTTTCTTACTTGATTTCCAATAACTTTCATGAACAAGTCGAAGTCTGAATCCGAGGTCTTCATATCGGTCAAAGGCAATCCACAGGAAAGTTCTCTGCTGACCTAAGATTTCAGAAACTGTACAATAGCAAACTTCAAAATTCTCCAATCAGAATTACAGGCTTGATTATTTTTCTGTAATCACCTTGGGTTGAAGCCCTTAGAAGCATCTTTCCAACGGCACCAGTTTCGTCGCATTCCGACGTTAGGGCTGATCGCAGCGTCCGTTCTCGCCGGAGCGCGCGCCGGAAAATAGAACCGGCAGGTCTGTGGCCGGTTATTCCGACCTGTGCCGATCAGAGCCGCCCGGCCTCCGGCCGGCAAACCAGCGTGCCGACAGCCCAGGGAACACTTCCACAAGTGTCCCCACCACAGTGGTGACATCGGGTCCCACTCGACCCCTCCGGACAGCACGTGGGCCCCACCGTCACTAGTTCGGGTGCTGCCGAAGAGACGCGAGAAGCCGCCGGTCAACCCGAATTTGGTCCTCCCGGGCCCATTTGTGTAGCCCTTTACCTCCCTGCGTGGAGTGGACAGTAATTCATTTCCTGTAATATGGTGTATTAATTGTTCCGGGAGTACGAGTTTCGACCGGGTCCGTCGTCCCCACGCCAAGCGCGTGGAGGTATCGTCCTCGCTCCTTACTTGGCATTTGCTTAATTTCATATATGCGTGTTTATGCCGCTGCTAGAGAGCATGTGTAGGGACATCTACCTCACTTTATCTATTCATTACCGCTGCTGTGAGAGAGTGCGACACCGTCCCGTGACCCGATCTGGGCATACGAGAGAGCCGATCACCCTAGCTCATTGTCGGTTTCTCAACCGCGCACGTCCGACGCTTCCCTCGTTAAGGGACAGTCACGAGCTTGTCATGTTCGTGGTCTCGTCCCGCATCAATTTGGTATCAGAGCGAGTTGAGTCTAGGGTGTCCATAAAAAAAGGTGTCATTTACGTCTAGTCATTAGTCATTTACGTCTAGTCGTGTTTAGGGTCATCATTGTTTCAAAACAAAAAAAAGTGTCTTTTTGCATCGCATCCCTTTACTCGGTATATCAAAAGGTGTTGTCCGAACACTAGGCTATGCCTATCGGGAAAGCCACACACTTGCGCGAGTGGTCTTCAGATCACTTATCTCCGCCACGTACCGAGTCTTGGTTTACGTCTAGGGTCCTTAGTGTGCATGCATTCTAAACTTGCATAGTCGGTCTAGTGTCTTGTCACCGTGTGTATGCATGTCCATGTCCGCTACCCATGACCGTTCCCCAAGACCATACGTCCGAGTGGTCAACCTTTGTGGCCAAAGTCAATGTCCTCATGGACCGAGCCCTTGGTTTTACCCATCTCACTATGAAAGTCGCTCTACCCAACGGGTCTACAACGGAACTCCATTTCACCGATAGGGAGTCGGGTAATTGGGTTTCTCTTGACATCATGGAGTCTCTCTCCAAGACAGGCGAGATTGTCCATGATGGTGATTTTGCTTTTGTTGAGTTCTATAAGAGGATCGGATCTGTTCTCTACACCGATGGTGCATGGTGCAGGATCGGCACACTTGCTGGTTCATGCATCATTTTAGGGCAAAAGTGGTTAGGAGAGAGAAGGGCCAATCTTGACTGGGACAAGAGGACTTGCACCTTATGCCCACCTTACCTACCTGGTAAGATCACCCTTAGGGACCCCGTATGTCCAGCCACCCAGCCCCAGCGGCCCACTCCACCTTCGGATTCGCGCTTGGAGCCACCTCATCCCGAGCCACCCGTATTTCTAATGGGTACATTATACATAGCCAAGCCGCTTCTTAGTTGGCTCAAGGATGGCTTGGTCCCACTCCCTTACCCGTCTATGGACCCTACCCTACCTTTAGTGCCCGCCAACTCCTACCATACTACGTTCCGATCTCGTCACCATGTTGACACATTGGGTGACCTTATCCTTGGTTTAGGTTGGCAATGGCAGTTGACACATATGTTGGCCCGAGGTTTCGACCAACCCATGAGTTGTAGCTTCACCCATCCGGCCTTCGGGTCTATTACCTCCGAGTGCACCGTGGGTTGTGTCACCACGGAGGTTCTTCTACTTCTCCCGCTACCGGATGAGCCCAACTTCATGACTTTGCTTCCGAGGGAGGAGTCATATTTCCTATACACGGTCCCATCTACCATGACGGAGGAAGGTGACCACCCGCACCTTCAAGAATTTCACGATTGGGACTATGTCATGTTGGAACTCACCATAAGGGGTCATACCTTCTTTGATCCCTTTGACCCCTTCCCTAGTGGATCCCTAGACCCTTCATATTCCATTCACTTCTTCGGGGAAGTCCACCTTCATACCCATTTCCTACGGGTCGGGTCCTCCATACCCACCAAGCCCGTCCACGATACACCTACACCCGGATCTTCCACACCCGGCTTTCCTAGCCCACTCAAGTCTCCTAAATCTAAAGGGCCATCCATGCATGACTGGGTCATACTTGGATGTTTAGGTGTTCCCCATACCACCCATCTCCGGTTACATAACATGCATGCATGGCACACATTCGGGTGTCCAGGTCCGTCGTCACCTATGTACGGGTCGGGCTAACAATAGGTGTGTCTAGAGTCATGCATGAGTCGGTTTCTTATTTGTGTGGTTTGTTTGGTTTGTGTGTCGTTTGTTTGTCTACATGCGTCTTGTGCAAGCTCGTTGTCGTTCTCTTATGAGTAAGAGGCGAGTGGACTCACTTGATGAGTATGGGATCGGTTCTACATCTATACCCGGATCAGTCACCTAAAGGGACTCAGCGGTGATTCCTAGTGAGTCTTCGAGCTGCTTCCTTCCCTTTTGAGAGTGCCCCACTCGGAGTGTCCACCTTTAGCCCATAGCAGTCGCGCATATCGAGTATATATGGAATGAGCAGGTGACGATCATTTGGAGTGGAGCGTACCCGCGTTACTTGGAACGGTGACGGATCCACCGGAGTATTCGAGCATCCCTACCCCTACTCGACGGGGTCGAGTTCCTCCCACCCGGGGAGAATTGATGAGGACATCAAGATTTTATGGGTTGTATTGTGTGTATTGGCTTGTATGAGATTATAATTGTGTAATTTCTTTCATGTGGGCTCCTTGTAAGGCTTATAACAAGTCATTGGGCCATTTGTAATGTATAGTCCATGGCTAGGTTGCCATTAGTAGAGTCCATTAGGAGCTTATTCCGTATTGGGTCTTAAGGCTATTATTATGGACCTTAATAGCCACTTAGGCCCAAATAGGCTTCTCCCTCTCATGGGCGACCAAGGGTGGAAGAGTCTAGCATGGTTAGTGGGCTTGTTACATGGCCTTTAACCATACTTGGCCCAAGGGAGGCCCATGAAGGGGGCACCCTCTTCCTTTGGCCTTATTAGGCTTGGTTGGTGAAAATTAGGTAGGTTTGAATAGAATTGGTCTAAGTTAGATTAAAATAGATATTAAGTGTTTTGACCACATGGGAGAAATATTTAGGAACTCCATGATATGTCCTTGGAAACCCCAGATCTATGGGCATTTAGTGTCTTTTTACATTTATTATATATAGCTCGTATTTTCCAATTGATTGAATTAATGAAAGTGAAAAAATCATTGTGCAAGAACCCCTCTCTTGGAGAATTTTGACCTCTCCTCTCTCTCCCCCTGGTTTCTTCATCCCCAACCCCCATTCTAGAGTGACATATCCTTCCCCCCACCTCCGGTGATCATCGGTGCCGCCGCCGCCGCCGTTCGTGCCGCCTTCACGCCGTCGCGGAGCCGCCTTCGGTGTTCTATCCATCCTAGATATAGGCTTCTTGTCCGAATATCTGCTCTCCACCACGTGAAGATCTCAAGCTGTAATTTTTATGGTGTGTTCTACCCTTGCATCCCAAGTGCCACCTAAATTTTCATGCCCAAAATCCACCGTTTAGTATTTTTACATTTTCGTCCAACCTATCATCCCAGATCTGCCAGGTTTCTATCTACAGTGACAGAACCTCTGAGTTCTCCCCCTCCGACCATCTTTTTGATTTGTCCAAACCCTCCCAATTTTACTTAGAGTTCTGTCCATCACCCCCTACATCTAAAAAGTTTCTTAATGTTT
Organism: Amorphophallus konjac; assembly: GCA_022559845.1. Lineage (NCBI taxonomy): Eukaryota > Viridiplantae > Streptophyta > Magnoliopsida > Alismatales > Araceae > Amorphophallus > Amorphophallus konjac. The sequence continues at coordinate 314,054,590 of CM040122.1, read as the reverse complement.
TATCAGCCTTCTATCTATTTTTAGAAATTCGTGTTCTTCATCTGCTACAGTGTTTTCAGTCAGATCCCAGATCCGACCACCCTCCACTTCCAAAATCATAACAAATCACCACTACCTCCAGATCCAGATCCAAAATAAGTCCTAGTTTCCTTACTTGATTTCCTACAACGTTCATGAACAAGTCGAAGTCTGAATCCGAGGTCTTCATTTCAGTCAAAGGCAATCCACAGGAAAGTTCTTTGCTGACCTGAGATTTCAGGAACTGTACAACATCAAACTTCAAAATTCGCCAATCAGAAGTACAGGCTTGATTATTTTTCTGTAATCACCTTGGGTTGAAGCCCTTCGAAGCATCTTTCCAACGGCACCGATTTCGTCGCATTCCGACGCCGGGGCTGATCGCAGCCTCCATTCTCGCCGGAGCGTGCGCCGGAAAACAAAACCGGCAGGTCCGTGGCCGGTTATTCCGACCGGTGCCGATCGGAGCCGCCCGGCCTCCGGCCGGCAAACCAGCATGCCGCCAGCCCAGGGAACACTTCCACAAGTGTCCCCACCACAGTGGTGACATCGGGTCCCACTCGACCCCCTCCGGACAGCACGTGGGCCCCACCGTCACTACTTCGGGTGCTGCCGAAGAGACGCGAGAAGCCGCCCGTCAACCCGAATTCGATCCTCCCGGGCCCATTTGTGTAGCCCTTTACCTCCCTGCGTGGAGTGGGTAGTAATTCATTTGCTGTAATATGGTGCATTAATTATCCCGGGAGTACGAGTTTTGGTCGGGTCCGTCATCCCCACGCCAAGCGCGTGGAGGTATCATCCTCGCTCCTTACTTGGCATTTGCTTAATTTCATATATACTTGTTTATGCCGCTGCTAGAGAGCATGTGTAAGGACATCTAGCTCGCTTTATCTATTCATTACCGCTGCTGCGAGAGAGTGCGACACCGTCCCGTGACCCGATCTGGGCACACGAGAGAGCCGATCACCCTAGCTCATTGCCGGTTTCTCAACCGCGCACGTCCGACGCTTCCCTCGTTAAGGGACAGTCACGAGCTTGTCGTGTCTGTGGTCTCATCCCGCATCAGCATGCCACCAACCATCATGGATTTACCAGACTGTGAGAGAGATCCGATAACCACAGCAGTACCCCTCCGGAGTTGCTTGTGTAGACGACCTCCAGGGTTCTTGTTGACAGCATCGGGGCGGACCCCGCGGATGGCATGGTGCACCAGGCAGCTGGCGACTAGGGTTGAACTCTTGGATGAGTCATTGCAGCATCGAGCCTTCGGAGGCTCCATCTTCTTTGCAGCTCCCTTGACGGGCTCTGAGGGTTCTATCTCCAGCATATCTGCGAATGCTAGCCCCAAGAAGTTCGGGAAGCCAACAGTGGCAGGGAAGCTGCCAAATACCGTGGGCACCGCCAGGTACCCTTGTGCATGATCGGCCACAACTGCAGGGCTGAAGCCGACGCCAGTCAGTCCAGTAGTAGTTGTCATCGTTCGCCTGAAAAGACCAACAAGCTGACGATTAGCAACTTTTAGGAGGGCCTCGAAGCCCAAGTATCTCGGCAAAGAGATGAAAGGTGACACTATCCCACCAGGCGTGCCAGACTGTTTCGATGATGGGATTTCTTGATTGATTTTTGTTAATTAAAAATAATTATTTTAGGTTTATTTGGTTTATTTACGCGTCGATCAATCAATTAACTAACCGGTAATTAACTGATTGATTGACTACGCAGGCGTGCCATTCACGTACGTGACGAGTTTATTGTGCGCTCATTCTGACCCGTGTCGGGCGAGAGTGAGATTCGGTTGGGACCAGCAGTCCGCCATACCATAAAGGCTATGGCGTTAATTACATATCCCGCGAGGAGGGAAAACCTTTGATGAATTGCCGAGATAATGGGTTGTCGAGGCCAAAATAAAGAATGCAAAGGCTGCAATTGATCATGCGAGATATTCTAGTCTGTCATGCACAGTTCATTAGGGCGAAACCCTCAATACGTGGCGGATGACTTAGGCCCGGAGACCATCATCATGCATAACAAGAGCTTCCTGTCGGGCGTTGCCTGGCTTTCCGCTAGTGCCATTTGATATACCAAGGGCTCACGCACTCAAGCATACATTGATGTGATGTGAATGCTTAAACTCAATCATGGTGATGAAGCTATGAGACTGACTAATTCAGGTTTGGACAAACCGATTTATTTGGCTTATTATTTACAGGGTTCATTTAATTACGTCATTAGCATTGGAGATCACCCCGGAGACGAGGAGAGCATCGAAACGACAGAACGACGTGATTTGGAGCGAAAGCGGTGCGGTACGTGTAGATGTGGAACTTGAAACGGCACGGGAAGCATGGGTAAAAGCCTAAAATGGTGCCACTGGAACGTAGGTATGAGAGATGGGTTAAAACGGCACGACACCCATATGAACGTTAAAACGGCGCGGTGGCCAAATGGGGTTAAACCAGCGCGACGGTCAGCTGAGGTTAAAACAGCACGCTGGCAAAAGGGGGCTAATGCGGCGCGACCTAGGCGCCCCGGATTCTGGCTCAAGAAGCCTAAACAACTTATGTGTCTAATGTTAAAACGGCGCAAGGGGGGCGCGCCAGATTTGGGCCACGCCAGATTAGGGAGGTTTTAAGTTTATTCAAATTTGATTGAATCTTGTGCATATTTATTGACACTTTGTTGATGTTTTTAGAAGATCGGAAGATTTGTTTTGGCCTCAGAAGCACTGTAATCGAGGCAATTGTAGACTTATGCAAGGTTCCTACTCAAGCATAGTCTTCAATAGATGTATCAAAGCATAACAATTGCAAATTTGACTAAGTCATCAGTCCAAATTTTGGCAGCACCTCCCCTAGTTTGGGGGGTTGTAGGGGCAAAGCGGAGACAGTCCCGCGAATTAGGGGTATGCTCCTTTAAGGCCGAGAGTGCCAAGCGGTGACCGGCGGACTTCATTGGAGAGGAGAGACCCCGAGGGCTAGCCTGCGAGAGGTATCCAACTCCACGAGTCAAACTAATCAAGGGACGGTTGAGATGAGAAATCACCTCGAGGGCCAGCCTACGAGAGGTGATCTTCTCACAGCCACCACCCCTCCCTCAAGAAGAAGGTGTATTTGATGTCGGGTCAACCCCGTTGATGTTCATTAGGTGAGACAGATAATGCATACCATTAGAAGGTCTGACTCTATGGCTCCACAAAGATTGAAGTTGATGGGGAATATTCCCCTCTCGGGCAGTGAACTCTTCGAGAGGATAAATCACTAAAGAGTGCTATAACCGGAATACATTGGCTTATGGAACGAACATCAGAGGACCATATACATACACCTTCAATGAAGAGTCAAGCTAGAAGGGGAGCCAATAGACCAGACATAAAACCCAGGGGTCGGCCAGAAGACTGAGCTCCTGGAAGAGGCACATGGTCTAATAGCTCGACAGCATCTCCAATACGCACAGCTACATGATGGGAGCGGCGGAGATGTTCATTCTCCTAACCCTGAACCGTGAACAGGGACGGACTACGGAGCCACCTCCATGGCGAAGGATGATGCAATGATAAGCATCCCTCCAGCCTGGGGGGAACATCTGAGCACATTGAATCATTCACATCGTCTATACGACTTCGAAAGAACCCCAGGGAAGGGGACTATTGATATTGCCTCAAAGAGTTGAGGCGTATTTGGCGGTGGAAAACCCACACGAAAGATAGACTACAAGATAGCAGCAACACGCCCTTTCATTTATTCAATCGTATAATGAAACACTACAATATATTCAGCTCGGTGTTGTCGCCTGAGACCGAGTCCATTCCCGAAAAGAAGAAAGAACGGAGAAATAGAGGCAACCAGAGAGAGGGGGAGTTTGAGGAATGCCCCGGGCTCATATCATCGCCCTTCGGGGTAATGCTCCGTGGAGCTACATTAGCAGAGGAAGAAAAAGAGACTAGCAGAGGCAGACGCCGTCGGACTCGCCAACCAACCTTAGAACTTCGCAGTAGAGAACCGAAGGAAGAATAGGGTATTGGAATGAAATGGGCTCTCTGCTCCCCTTTCTTCTTCTCCAAGCTCTCTTTTCTCTCCTTTTTCTTTTCTGATGTTGCTCTCTTCTGATGATCCTCCTCTTCTGATCCTCCTCGGGCTGTCCTCCTTTGTTCTCGAACATTAGGCCCCTTATATAGGAAATCTTTGAACGAGTTCAATCCGGCGCGGGGTTTAGCACGCCGGTTTACAACCATTTTGCGCTCTGGATTCGAGTTAAACGGGGTGCGCCGGTTTAGAAGGCTACCCAATATTAAGAGGGCGCGCCAGATTTGAGGGTGGCGCGCTGGATTCAAACCATTTGATCGCCTTAACCCGACACGGGTCCGATAATCGGCTTCGGACTGACCTCAGGGGTTGCTGCGACCTTTCGTCTATCCATGGTCTTGCCGGGGCATAAGAGAGACTATAGACGAGACTTCTGGGCCGCCAAATGGCTGCTTTCAGAACTCGTGTACCTTAAGCTCGAACGCGCGGGTTTTCCACTGACACGACTCTCGGCACAACGGCTTGTATTGCCGGCTCGCCTTGCCTTGCATTGGTAGCTCCCACGGGTAGTGATATGCCGCCCGGGGTATTTCCGCCTCGACCGGGCGATCATCTGGCCGCCAATGGGCCCAATGTGCTGAGAAGCCATACCCGTGCTGGGTAATCGGGGTCTTCTGCTGACAGAACCTTTGATCCTTTGTTTTGAGGGGCCGAGGGCATTCTTCCTCCTCAAGAGAGTCTTGTAGACTGTCGTCCTTGGTCGGGCGACGGGTGTAGGGTAGCGGCACGATGGAGTCGACGTCGGATCATTAGGCAGGCTTGGTCGCGGTGCCGGTTGGTTGTGGATTAATCTAGACTCGCCCGAGGTGAAGTCCCCGGTGATCATTCCAGGTGACTCGAGGCTCTGGCAGCTTGAGAAGTCTTCAATATATCGATCTTCATCGGCTTCTGTGCTTCAGTGGGCTGTATCATTTCTCTACGGCTTGATCACCGTTGATCATATTTTGAGTGCCAACAATCCTTAACCCCTGTGCTTCAATTCCCGCGAGTTTGGTAGCCCAAGGAGAGCCGAGAGAATTTATTTTCTCGCCGGGGTTAAATTATGTAATTGTGAGGTATGAGCCGGATTTTGTGTTTCGATTGCATTTTTGGGGTTTAAATTGGTCCTCTCAGTGCTAGAGAGGTTGGGGAATAGTTTTCCCTTGTTTTTCCCTTCACATGGGTGTGAATGGGGCGTGGAATGGGGTTTTTTTCACGGATTCCCCGTTTTCAGTTTCGGGGCGAGAATGCGCCCACCACAATTGCCGCGTTCTTCATAAAGGCAACATATCGCGCCACCGCGTTCATCAATGAACATGAACAATAAGGTGGTTATAGTCGCGGTGGTGAGACCAACCGCAACTAGGTCATGATCGTCGGACCCTACGCGTCAACGGCTTTGACGCGCAAGGGGGACCTGCCGTGTCACCGCATTGATGCACTTAGTGTGTAGGTCGCGTAAACGGTCAACGACCTTGTCACGCCCGGAGTGATTGCCGCGTCATTATAGGATCGCGGTCCCCCTCCTGACCGCATCCCTGGGTTAACGCGCTCATGGTTTGTGCTACTTTTATTAACGCTCCCCGTGTGGTGTGCGTGTTCATGTGGGCAGTCTGTCGAGCAGGTCAGGGCTTGTGGGAGTCAGGCGATCGTACTCCCTTAGGCTCGTGAGTGTCTCAGACACCCCGTGGGTTCCGTGACCCTACTTTTGGGTGTCCTGAGGTATCGTGTTACCTCAATTACCGTGCCCATGTGTTTAGAGGGTCCGGGTGACCCTGTATGTGTTCTGGGCTTCTATGCTTTCGCTAGATCGAGTCGCCGTGAGTCGGCATGAATGTGGAAGGCTGCTCCCACACATCAGTGGCTTTCGAGAAAGTGTTTTACGTGTGGGTCGTGGGTTAGGCCCTTGGACTATCACCTAGCCTAGGGCTGGAGGTCTCTTGAGTTTCGCCCTTCGGGGGAATGGTCTCAATAATTGTGAATTGCCTCGTGAGTCATCGTGCCGAGGCTTTGACCCTAGGTTTAGGGTAGATTAATGGCGTTGTCCAATTGTGCACCACGGTCTTGACCCCAAGTCTTGTGACTCAAGGACCATCAGATTTCGTAGGTCTAGTTGGCTGTCCAGAGTCTGGTGGCGTCGAGCCATTTGCTACTCTGTGTTACTCGTGATGGGTGCGTGCGTGGCTTTCCGTGTTCACGTCTAGTGACCTCCCACTGGTCATAGCCTTTTTCCAGCACTCATGTGCTGACCCATCCGGGAGTGGTGGAGCGGCTTACCCAAGAGAGATGGTTTTTAGGCTTGTTACCGTAGAGCCTCCACGCGCAGCTTGGGTCCGGGCTTCGGGGGAAAACCAGCTAGAGGATCTGACCTAGGGCTCATGGTCTATGTGTGCACACTTAGTTGGGGGCTTTCAGACCCATGCTGACCAGCGCGACCCTAGCTAGTCCTTGTTCGTGGTACTGGTTATTGTTGTGTCTCTATCTCCGCCTGGGGCATCGCAGCGAGACACTTGAGGCGCGGACTAAGTCGTCAGTGGACGCATCCGGCTTTGCTTCTGGTGGGCAGTGCTCCTATCTCTTGACCTGAGTTTCGCGTGACTCTAGTTTCCATTTCCCCTCTACGAGATGTAGTTTTACGTGTAGTTTCTGGGTGCGTTCCCGATGTAGAGGTCTAGGATTTTCGGTGAGCGTCACTGAGGGTTTTCTATAGATGGTGTTGGTTTCACGACGGCGAGGTCGTGACCGTGTTCCTAGATCGAGTGGTCTTGGGTTGGGTTTTTGTCTGCGAGACGGGCCTCCACGATAGGGTTGTCGTGGTGTGTTTTCTGGTAGCATAGCTAGAGGTCTTTCCGTTACATCGGTGTTTCCCCGACTCGAGATCGGGGCATGTTTTCTTGTACAGTCCTAGTAGCTGTAGAGCCGAGATTTTCTCGGCCACCGAGTGTCGTTCCTGCTGTTGTTGTTGCTTTCCGCTACCGTCATTGTTTATGGTTGGAGTTCCGTGGGACCCCTACTAAGCCTATGACAGGAGGCTCACTCATGCATTTCAGGTGCGGCGGTTCTTCCTCAAGGTTCGAGGGTGCTGTGCCGAGGTTCGTAGTTGCCAGCTCGTCAGGTCGAGTCTTCACTCGACGTTGGGTACGCTTCTCTGCCTTTAACCATACTCCTGTTGGACTGGACTCTATTGTAGTTGTTTATTTATTTCTGTTAATTATTGAATTATCCTGCTTTCTTTCCTATTTCTTTATACCTCCACACCCCTTTTAGCCCTTCCGAGCGCCCGGCTCGTGGGCGGCGGGCCAGTATTCGAATGGTATCAGGTTCCTTTCCTGGTATCCAGATCTTGGAACCAACCCTTATCAAGTCTATGTGAAAGTCCAACCTAAACTTTCAAGGAAGTCTATGATTTCTGTGCCAATCTCACTCACCATGTGAGTGAGCGTCCTACTATAGCCCGACTCTCATTAGTCATCCAAGCTCAAGTCCAAAATACCCTAGGACACCCTCAGCTCAAGTGTAATACCTTTTCAGATGATTATAATCTAAGTTGGAGTAATCACCCAAATTTTTCTTGGATGGATGAAACAATCCAAGCCCATTTGTCTAAACTTGCACCCCAAGAGGTCCACGAGCGGCCCATGTCTAATCAACTTTAGCCCAACTCATCTCACTCTAACTTCAGAAGTAACATCGATACTAGGGGGATTCACTAGGCCACTACTCTGAACCTCAAATCGTGTACTCTCAGTTTACTTACCAGGACCCTCCTTCAATATTACACCAACCTCCTCAACACGTGAATGCTAATGATGATGATCTTATGCCTATCATTTTGGCTCAAGATGTCAATAGTAGGAGTGAGGGGTAGTGCACTAGTAATACCATGATGAAGGAAGGGAAGGAATTAGGGGGTGGATTGAAGGATAATGTTGATACTAATGATATCATCACCCTATTCTATGAATGTTTCGAAGTTGAGAATATCATTGTGAAGAATAGTGGCCCAAACAACTCAATTAAGGATATACATGAAGAGGAGGATTGCTTTGTGGTTAATAATCTTGTTGATTTAATGAAGACAAATTTTGAATATCCTCCTCCTCTTAAAGAACATGATGAAGGGGCGTTGTTAGAAAAGTTTCCATTTAATCTACCCACCCTATTATTGGAAAATTTGATTGATAATCTTCATTTGATTGATGAGTGTGATAAAGGGGTCTTATTAGAGAATTTCACATTTGATCTGACCCCTGAGCCCTATCCTATAAAGTTTGAATCATTGGATGAGTTAGATTATGGGCTCACGCTTCCTTCCAATTTGATTCCCCTGAAAGTTAAGCCTCTCCAATATGACATTCTAGGACCTGAGGGGGATATGCAACTACATTCACCTTTGATTTTTAGTTAGCATTCCACAGGTCCATACATTCTCCAACGTCTATACATTCATTCTCCAAGTCTATACATTCATAAGTCCCTACAATGCATAAGTCTATACATTTCTCCAAGTCTACACACTCCTTCCCCAAGTCTATACATTCATCTCCAAGTCTATACATTCATAAGTCCATAAGTCTACACACTCACAAGTCCACACATTCCTTTATCCTAAGTCTATACATTCCTTCATCCCAAGTCTGTACACCCGTCAAAGTCCACACATTCCCTAAGTCTATACACTCACAAGTCCACACATTCCCCAAGTCTATACACTCACAAGTCCACACATTCCATAGAGTCTATACACTCACAAGTCCAAGCTATAAGTCCATACATTCTAAGTCCATACGTTCTAAGTCCATACATTCTAAGTCCATACGTTCTAAGTCTGCACATTCCAATGTCTTTGCATTTCATAAGTTTATACATTGCATAGAGTCTGTACATCCATCCTCCTAGGTCTATACATCGCATTCTTCATCAAAGTCTGTATATCCATCTAATCCAAGTCTATACATTCTACAAGCCTAAGCATCTAAGTCTGCACATTCCTAAGTCTGTACATTCCAGAGCATCTCACTCCCCAAGTCCATACACTCTTCAAGTCCATACATTCTCCAAGTCCATACATCCTCCAAGTCTACAAAATGCAAAGTCTACACAATGCAAAGTCTACACATCCGTTCATCGTAAGTCTATATGTCCAACGTCTGTGCATTCCCCATTGCATGAGACATTCATACATTCCCAAGTCTATACATTCCCCCATGTCTATACATTCCTCCCATGTCTACACGTAAATTTATATATATCCTCCCTTTATAATGTAATAAATGTGGAATATTAAATTTACTAAATTAGTAAAAAATATAAATTGAACTTTTCTTTAAGATTTAATGATTCTCAATTCAATTAAAATTATGTTGTGCATTAAATGGCTACTTAAAATAACATGTTATTATTAAATTTATTATAATATAATGGTAGGGTCCATGAGTTCTTCTTGTGAGACTTCTTAGGCTCTCAGAGGGTTGTGTATAGCCTGGCCTTAATTATTTACATTGTATTATATTTATTTATTTTGCATTATATATGTATACACAGATATATGGATAAGTGGGTTGAGACTTAAGGGCCCTTACAATGTGTGTGGGTTATTCACTAACCCTCATATACCTATTAATAATTTGTATGTATACAGGGATTTTATTCCTCATAATTTTTTTAACTTTTATTTGTCCTTGTCCTAGGTATGAGAGGCAGGTTCGATCCTAGATAAATTTTTACTTCCATTCCAAAAGGTAATATTAACTAGTCTTTTATAAATTCTAGGAACCTTATTAACTATTTATAGAGATATGTAGATATCATCATGTATAGGTTATTTTTCTTTTCAAAATCTAAATATATATTTATATATTTATTCTCTTTTTAGCCTTCAAAATTATCGGGTGTTACAACTTTTCTGAGCATGTGAAAGAAAGAAAGACTATGGAGTTCGCCTCTCTTCGATAAGAAATGATGACAGTTGTGGAGTATGAACTTCAATTCTCCAGACTAGCACCTTATGCACCGCATTTAATCAGTACCGATCTATTGAAAGATAATCAGTTTATGGACGGGTTACGACCCTATTTCATTCAGCAGCTCGGGACCCAAAACATCCGTACTTATGTGGAGATGGTTCAACAGGCATACTTATGTGAAAGGACCTTAGAAAAGGTCGAGAAATTGAAAGGAAAGGAGAAGAGTCCAGCCGACGATCAGATCGGCGTTACAAGAAAGAAAAGTTTAGTATCACGGAGCCTCACAAAAGCCATGATAGTAAGAAACAGTCCAGGAGCGGGAATGGTGGAAGTTCCTAGAAAAATAAGAAGATTAAGGAGGAGGAGAAGTAAGTCATGGCGGCTTGCACTTTTTGTGAAAAGTTCGGCCATTCAGCTGAAGAGTGCTAGAAGCACCTTGGTGCTTGTTTACGCTCTGGAAGCAGGGAGCATCGCATGCCAGATTGCCCCCTTATGAAGGACCATTCATCTGGTGGCGGACGCAAGAGGCAGGCTCGCCTCAATGCCATTCTAGAAGAAGAGGAAGCACCCAGGGATGGTGGGCTTATGGAAGGTACTCTTCAAATTTGTTCTCATCCTGCATTTGTGCTATTTGATACTGGTGCCTCTTATTCTTTTGTCTCCACTACGTTTGCCAAAACATTACCAATTGCATCAGTTCCTCTACCTTTAGATCTTGCTATAACCACACCCTTAGGTTCTGGAACAAAACTTACCAAATATTATCTTGATAGTGAAGTAATTGTAGAAGGCCACAAGCTCCCCGCAAACCTAGTATGCCTTGACATGAAAGAGTACGATGCCATTTTAGGGGTAGATTGGCTTATAGATCATGATGCTGATATTAACTGCCGAAATAGGATTATATCCTTCCGGAAACCTGGTATTTCCATATTTTCCTTCCTTGGCATCAAGTATAGGAAACATCCCACTATCATATCTTCTCTTCACGCTTGCAAACTTATCTCGCAAGGATGTGAAGCTTTTCTTGCTTCTGTCATTGTTACCGAATCCAAGGAAATCATCCTAGCAAACATTCCTATTGTAAATGAGTTCCCAGATGTATTCCTATCCGAATTACCCAGTTTACCACCCGAGAGGGAAGTGAACTTCACTATTGAACTCATTCCAAGAGCAGCACCTGTTTCTATAGCCCCTTACAGGATGTCCCCCACAAAACTTAAGGAACTAAAAAGGCAATTGCATAAACTACTAGACAAGGGATCATTAGACCTAGCACATCCCCCTGGAGTGCGTAGGTTCTTTTTGTCAAGAAGAAGGATGGCTCTCTCAGATTATGCATAGACTACCAGTGACTAAATCAATTTACAATCAAAAATAAGTATCTGTTGCCACGTATTGATGAGCTCTTTGATCAGCTTTCAGGAGCAGTGTATTTCTCCAAAATAGACCTCAGACCAGGTTATCATCAGCTTAGAATTAAAGAAGAGGACATGTATAAATCATCTTTTTGAAGTCGTTATGGCAACTATGAATTTGTGGTAATGCCGTTTGGGTTAATAAATGCCCCAGCAGCATTTATGCAACTTATGAACAATATTTTTCAACCATATCTGGACCAGTTCATCGTCGTCTTCATTGATGATATCTTGATATATTCCAAGATAAAAGAGAAACATGAAGAAGATTTGAGGATAGCCTTGCAAACACTTAGAGAACATAAACTTTATGCCAAGCTTAACAAGTGTGAATTCTGGCTCAAGGAAGTTTTATTCCTCGGCCACATTATTTCAAAAGAAGGTATCGATGTGGATCCTTCGAAAGTCGAAGCTGTCAGAAATTGGAGCCGGCCAACGACTGTATCAGAAGTACGAAGCTTTCTGGGTCTAGCTGGTTATTATAGGAGGTTCATTAAGGACTTCTCAAAAATTACAGTTCTTTTAACGAGACTCACAAGAAAAGAAAATCCTTTTGTCTGGTCAGAGGAATGTGAAAAGAGTTTTCAAATTCTTAAGAATCACCTTACTACAGCTCCTATTTTAGCACTACTAGTGGAAGGTGGTGGATTTGAAGTATATACGGATGCATCTAGCATTGGCTTAGGGTGCATCCTTATGCAAAATGGAAAGGTAATCTGTTATTCTTCAAGACAATTGGAACGTCACGAGGAAAATTATCCTGTGCATGATTTGGAATTAACAGCTGTTATTTTCGCCTTAAAAATTTGGCATCATTATCTCTATGGAGAGAAGTTCACGGTCTACTCAGACCACAAAAGCTTGAAATACATATTCTCTCAAAAGGAGCTTAATGTGAGGTAGAGAAGATGGTTAGAATATCTTAAAGACTTTGGTTTTGCTATTCAATATCATCATGGCAATGCTAATATGGTAGCAGATGCACTCAGCAGAAAACTAATGGGTATGCTATCAAGTCTTATGATTAGTATGACTAATCTTATTCCTCAATTTGCTCAGTTGAACTTAGATATTGGCATGAAGAAATAAGATTGTTTTATAGCCAATATCCGAGCTCAACCCACATTAATAGAAGATCTAGTCGGGCTACAAGATAATGATCTAGTATTACTAGATATTAAAGCCAACATAGAACAGAGGCCGGATTTCTCTATTTCCAATGATGGAAGTTTGTTATTTAAGGGCTGAGTGTGTGTACCAGATCATGAGGATACGAAAAAATTGATCCTAGAAGAAGCACATAAGTCCAAGTACACCATTCATCCTGGTAGTACCAAAATGTATCAAGATCTCAAAAGAAATTTCTGGTGGCCCAATATGAAGAGAGAAATAGATGATTTCCTGTCCCGCTGTCTCACCTGCCAACAAGTAAAAGCAGAGCATTTTAGACCCGCAGGTAAATTACATCCCTTGAATATTCCCGAATGGAAATGGGAGAGTATAGGAATGGATTTTATCATGGGTTTACCTAAGACCAGAGGAGGACACGGTGGTATATGGGTAATCATAGACCGATTGACTAAGTCTGCACATTTCCTACCCATAAAAAGTCGATGGTCTATGGATATTCTAGCAGCATTATACATAAGAGAAAATTTCAAATTACATAGTGTTCCTGTCACTATTATATCTGATAGAGATCCTCGATTCACATCACAGTTCTGGAAGGGCCTACAACATTCACTACGGACTAGATTGAATTTTAGCACAACATTTCACCCACAAACTGATGGTCAGACTAAAAGAACAAATCAGGTAGTAGAAGATATGCTCAGGGCTTATGCTATTGATTTTAGAGGAAGTTGGCATGATCACTTGCCTCTAGTAGAATTTGCATACAACAATAGTTATCAGGCCAGCATACAGATGGCACCCTTTGAAGCTTTATATGGAAAAAGCTGTAGATCACCAGTATGTTAAAGTGAGATAGGGGAAAAGTAATTCCTAAGCCCCGACATTATTAGGGATTCTACAGAGAAGATCAAGCTCATTCAAGAAAGAATAAAGATGGCGCAAGATAGGCAGAAATCTTATGCTGACAATCGAAGACGCGACTTGGAGTTTCAGGTGGGAGATCATGTATATATGAAAGTTTCTCCAGGCCGTCGTATTCGAAGATTTGGCATTAAAGAAAAGCTAACTCCAAGGTTCATTGGCCCATTTGAAATTCTTGAAAGGGTCAGTGAAGTGACTTATAGATTGGCATTACCTCCACAGTTGGCAGGAGTTCACGACGTATTTCACGTCTCTATGTTGAAGAAATATGTATATGATCCTCATCATGTCATTACTTATGATAATCTGGAGATCCAAAAGGACCTGACATACGAGCAGAAGCCGATCAGGATTCTGGAATGAGAAGTGCGTCAACTAAGGAATAAAACTATTCCTATGGTCCAAGTCCAATAGACGAAGGAATGGCCACATGAAGCAACATGGGAGACGGAAGAATCTATGCGTAGAAGATTCCCAGAATTATTCGATTGTAAGTACACTCTCCATAAATCCATGTACTGAATTTGGGGATCAAATTCTTCTAAGTGGGGGAGGATGTAGTGCCCCAAAATTTATATAAATAATTTCTGGATTATTTATAGAATTTTTTGGAATTTATAAAGGCCAAAATAGATTAAAAAATGAATTAATATTGGGATTATAAGGCCCAATTATGTTAAATAACTAATCCAGCTTTGATAATTAAAGCCCAATAGGTTTAAGGACCAAGCCCAATAAGTTTGACCCATATTCTAGAAGGTTATTTAAGTTATCCACGAAATATTGGGATAAATACACTTTAAGAGGGATAATTTAGTGGATAATTAACCAAAGAGTTTGAATTAAGATGAATGTCCACGCCCAGTTAACGTAACGGTCTATCGAGCGACCGTTAAAGCCATGTAACGGACCAGACCTAGTCTGTTACAACTTGCTAATTCGGTGAGAAGAAGAAGTTGTAAAAAGATTAGAACTTTGGGATTCTCTTGGCTAGAGATCAACTTGGGAGAACTTATAACATTGCTAAGGACTCTTAGAGATTAGGGTTTTGCCAATTAAGGACTCTAAAATCGCTCAAATCCTTGAACCCTAGCCAAAACTCTATAAATAGAATCTAGTTCTGAACTGAGCGACCCTTACTTTTGGCTCGTGATGAATCAAGCTAAGGAGATAGAATCTCAGGTAAGTTCTTTAGAGTATTTTGTTCCTAATACTTTAGACTAACTACCCTCAAAATTTCATGTTAGGAGATCAAGTAACCAAGGAGATAAAGGCTTCTAAAGTCGCTGATTCTATCATAGCAGCCACGGATTCAGAGCAAAGGACCACTGAAGATCAAGGAATTAGGACGCCCAAACAAGGTAATTAGGGAAGGGTTCTTTAGAACATTTTGTTCCTCTTAGTTTCATCTTCCTAACCTCCAAATTTCACATCTTTAGGTCAAGAGGTGGGAGAGTTAGGGCAACGTGAAGTTGCTAAAAAATCACAGGAAGAGAAGAACTAGGGCGACCCTTGAAGACTCAAATTAGAAGTTTAAAGCCCAGTTAAGAGGTAGGTTATCTCATGAATTGCAAAAACACATTGTTAGGGATAAAAGCTCTCTAGTTTATTTGGATTTCATGCATTATACTTCATGAATTTCATGTTTTAATAATAATATGCATTCATGCACAATCCTTAGCCTAAATCCAAAATAAAAGATATTTTATTGTTGATTCCATGTCACCTATGCATCTAGATGACCTTTATTTCGTTGTCATGATTAAAGTAGTTAGTCTATGGCATGTTTTAAACTATAGTTTCTATAGTTTCAATTTATGTCAGCAGAGGGCCTAACGGTCTATTGTAAGACTGATGGGACGTGTAACGGACCTACATTGATCGTCACACCCTCTATGAATGACTGAAGGTTTCTGTGAAACCTGACGGACCTAATCTAGACCGTTACCTTCCTGTGACGCGCCCAGACTAGTCTGTCAGACAACACTATGTTCTGTCAACTTAAGACAGAATCAAGATCGGTCCAATTAATATATATGTATGCCTAGTTAATTAGATCTTAACCTGTTTTTCATGGTTTTATGTTCCAATAATGATTCATGTTAGAAATTTGCATACTTTAGAGTTATTTTCAAGCATATGTTAATTTCATGCCAAAGCACTGTAGTTTTGTATTAAAACCTTGATTTAGAAAAGATATTGATGAGCTTTATCATGATTTTATACCGTTACACATTCTCTCTTATCTATAGAGTCATTTTCTTTAAGTAGATGGCATATATCCCAGTATATGTCCATTAGTTCACACTCTTGCACTATAGGAACATATTCTTGAACATGAGGACCTCTCTATTGGATATTCCTTCTAATGGACTAAGAAATCTTGTTTCAAGGCCTCCATAATTCTCTGCGAGCCTGAGATTCCCACTAGGACGCCGAGTTGGTTGTACTATTAAAGTCCATTTGTCTAGAAAAGCACAAATAGAAGTTTTAAGTCTTGTTAATGTAACGGACCTGCACTAGCCGTCAGGCTTACCTAACAGACCGGTGTACAACCATCACATTGTACTAAGTCCAATTTCTTTGTTTCTGGATTCAGCATGTTCTAACGGTCCAGTTCTCGACCGTTACGTTCATGTAACGACCCAGTATTAGACCGTCATAGTTCTAAATTTATTAACTCGAGGTTTGACCAAAGGGTTGATATTCTAAAGTTCCTAGATGGATTATTGATGGTCTAGGATTTGTCATATTGTCTAAGATACTTAACTTAAATTCCGAATGGTAATAAATGTATCGTTATGCTGCCAAATTATTTCCACGAGCGTGACATCATCTTAAATAATTCTTGATCTCTCATGACCTAAGTTGAAGCGTTCATTTGTTGATTATTGTTATCATGAACTTATTGAACTTGTTACATTCTTAGCCATATATTATTGAAACGTGGAAATAGCTTGATTTATACTTGAAGATGCGATCGAGCACTGATTGTGTTCAAGGGCTCTATGCTAGTCCCCTCGGCTGATTATCGGAAACATACTGTAAATCATGGGGTATAATGCTACTGGCGTCGCATTACGCTGAAAGTATTTTCTTTATAAATAAGTGAAAATTCACGATACACGTACATGACTTTCTTGCTTGTTACATGATATTCCATAGAAATTCACCAAATACTTTCTCATAAGCAAAGGATGTTTGGGTGATGAGTATGTGACTTGCTAGTACATTCTTGTTCATGAAAGGCCATGCTACATTCTTGTTACATTCTTGCTAGTTCATACTTGCTATCATTCTATCTTAAATGATCATCTTTGTTACTTTGGTTATTCGCTTGATTTATCACATTTCACATGATTTTACCTTATTCTCTAGAGCAAAACCGTTAATTACTTTAATAGTGCCTTCATGTTGATGTGAAGATACCTACCGGGTAAGTGTGCTCATTACCTATTTCCAATCTTTTCAGGAGATGGAAGTGAGTCGGGTTCGGATTTGGAATATTCAAGTAGCGGATCCAAGAGTGAATGAAGAATGAGTGAAGACTTAGGAAGTCTACATTGTTTAGATTGAGTCTATGTAATTTTCTTATTTCTTGAGTCTAGTATGATGAAGAAAGTTGAATTAGTGATTGTATTTGAATATTTGATAGATAATGAAATAAAAGTTGAAGCTTGAGTAAATATTGTGCAATTGCATTTATGTGTGTGATTGTCTTGCGCTCTAATAGTTCTTGCTTGCAAGAGGCTAACCATGCCGGCTGTTCACATTCCTCGAGCTAGTCTTCCGCTGTAATAAAGGCTCGGGGCGTGACATCTGCCATGTTTCTTTAGAGTGACATGGTAATTAAAAAGGGTCATGGGTTTTAATGGTACAACCTGCTAGGCGGCCTTGAGGGAATCCAATGCTTCGCGTAGACTTACGGAGGTCTCTATGATAAAGTCACTAGTCCGAAAGAAGGAATATCCCATGGAGGGTTCATCTACCATCGAGAAATAGAGGGGTAATCGATAAAACACCGAGAAACATGGGACTATACTCAAGGACTGGAATATAGTTCCAATAGATACACCCACTGAGATAGGTTACAGAAACTCTCGGAAAACAAGAGGCAGGGAAATGGTGCCTTCATCAGTGCCATTATTTCTTTAAATCCAGTCTGGTAACTAAGGCATATAGATTCTGGATTTCAATAACAAATTTCAAATTCAGGATTCATTATTACAATTTCATAATTCAATCTAGAAATCATTGCTCAGGGTGACTGGCACCCTGGGTAGAGTCATGTTTTCTGAATATAGCGCCCAAGTCAGGGGCGCTATATCAAACAGAGACTTTGGTTCAGTCGTGGTTTCATTCAAGTGTAAATTAGTCATGAACAGTAGCACTTTTCCAATAAAAAGAATTTTTTAGGAATGAATATGTGCACAGGAAGAGAACAATAACAAGAATCTAGCAGTATACTCATGCATTAGATTAGATGTCATGGTTCATAGTTATTAAATTCTGAACATGTGCATTTATTAAACAACTACCCAAATAACGATTGTTTAGATGGTCGTTTAATTAAATAGTGCCCTATATAGGGGCACCCTTTAACATGAACTTAGGAAACTTCACAGAAACGTACTCAATCCATGATATAAGACCAATATGCATGTACATGCTCTGGTATTTATTAGATTGGGCTTGTACTTGAGAACACCTACCTTGTGGGTTGATCTGGATGAACGAATAGAGAGATTGAGATAATAAGAGTGAATCTGCAGTAGCAGCTTCAGTAGCTCGTGGTTATGGCAGCAGGAAGAAGATAATATCAGAAAGAGTAGCAACAACAACAGCTTTGGAGGAAGATGAAGGATGACGAGCTTCTTTACGTGACAATAGAGCAGCCACAGGCAGCAGGTGCGGTCGGATAGAAGCAACCGGCTTCTATTACAGGAGTGTCAGCAGCTTCCACTTGACACAGCAAGAATAGGGGGTCGTGCTCGTGTGCGGGAAGTGACGAAGAGAAAGAAGAAATAGTAGAGGCTTCTTTACGATGCAGCAGCCGCAGCAAGGACCAGGCAGAAGAAAAGAATGGTAGAGTATGGCAACAGAGAAGTAGTAGTCGGGCTTTGATCGATGGAGGCAGGATATTTATAGAGAAGGAGATCCTATCAGGGTTTAGAGTTCTAACGTGAGTTAAGTTTCCTACGTAAGAATCCTATTGGCACAACCTTCCTACGTATCAATCTTTTCCAGATCGAGACCTTCCCAAATAGCATTCTACTTCCCAGTTTGAAAAAAACACCATAATCGGGGTTTTCCATATTCACCCTCAGGTAAATAGCGCCCAAGCCAGGGGCACCCTTCATGAAAATGGCACCTCCATGAGGGGTCTTCATTTCACAAAATGGCGCCCTATCAAGGGGTGCCCTTCACCTCTTCCACTTAATCACCAATGATCCCATGGTCTTTGGAGAATGACACCCATTTACATGGGCTTCTTTTGAGACAATGGCACCCTAGGGCTGGGCGCCCTTTACCCTGGCCTATTTGGTTTAGGTATAAGGCCCTTATGTGTATATGTATGAGGTCTAATGGTTGGTATGGTGTTGGGTATATGGCCTGTTCCTTGACTAATCGTTCATTTTAATCTATTTAAGATTTCTATTCCTTCAATTTACCAGGGTTGCTACACCCTCGTCCACTTAAAAGAATTTGGTCCCCAAATTCAACTGCTCATAGACGTGGAGGGTGCAGAGTATATACCATTTAAAATAAATCTAGGAATCACTTCCTCATGGATTCCTCGGTCTCCCATGTGGCTTCTTGTTCTGAGCATTTACTCAATTGAACTTTAACAATGGGAATTGTCTTGTTCCTTAGTGCACGTACATCGCGATCAAGGATCTTCATGAGTTTTTGTTCATATGTGAGATCCCTTTATATCACCAGGTCTCCATGATCTATGATCTATGATGGATCATGCACATACTTATTTAACATGGATATGTAAAAAACATTATGGACGTCAGATAATTGAGGAGGCAAGGCGATGCAGTAGGCAACCTCACCAACTCTTTCAAATACCTCAAAAGGTCTGATATACCTTGGTGTAAGCTTGCCCTTAACACCAAATCTTCTGATTCCTTGGCCTGGAGAAATCTTTAGGAATACATGATCTCCAATTTAGAATTCGAGATCTCTCCTTCTGGTATCGGCATAAGCCTTTTGTCTAGATTGAGCTACTTGAAGTCTTTCTCTAATCGGTTGGATCTTCTCTATGGTGTCTCTCACCATGTCTGGGCCTAGTAGTTGTTTCTCGCCAACTTCATCCCAGCACAAAGGTGATCGGCAACTCCTTCCATATAAAGCTTAGAAAGGTGACATCTGTATACTTACCTGATAATTGTTGTTGTATGTAAACTCGACCAAAGGCAAGTGATCATGCCAGCTTCCACCAAAATCAATGATACAAGCTCTGAGCATGTCTTCTACTACTTGATTTGTTCTCTCGATCTAACCATCCGTCTGAGGATGACTAGTTGTACTAAAGTTAAGTCTTATCCCCAACGAATGTTATAGACCCTTCCAAAAATGAGAAGTAAAACGTGGGTCTCTCTCAGACACGATCGAAACAGGAACTCCATGTAGTCTAACTATCTCCAGATCTTTAGTGCAAACACTTCCGCAGCCAATTCTAGGTCATGGACTGGGTAGTTCTCTTCATGCTTCTTCAGTTGTTTGGAAGAGTAAGCTATGACTCTTCCTTACTGCATTAATACACATCCGAGGCCAATGCCAGACGCGTCGGTGTATACCTTGAATTTCTCTCCTTCAATTGGTAAAGCCAAAACCGGGTCAATAGTCAAGTGATCCTTTAGAGCTTGAAAGATTCTTTCATAATCTTCACTCCATTCATAACAGATCTCTTTGCGAGTTAGCCTAGTAAGTGGTATGGTGATCTTGGAGAAGTCCTTAATGAATTGCATGTAATATCCTGCAAGACCCAAGAAACTTCGGATCTCGCTAGCATTGGTTGGTCTTTCCCAGTTCATCATAGCTTCAACCTTTGATGGATCTATTACTAACCCATCCTTAGAGATTACATGTTCTAAGAAAGATACTTCTTCTAACCAAAACTCACATTTGCTGAGCTTTGCATATAATTGATTCGTCCTTAATATCTGTTGTTAGAGCAGATGGTATGCTCTGATACCACTTGATGGGACCAGTGCGAAGGATTCCGAAAAGGGGGGGGGGTGAATCCCTCTCTAAAACTTTGCCCAATTAAAACTTATAACAAATAGAGATGCGGAATCAAAACCCACGGGTGCCTTAATCAACTTAGATGCACCCTTCGAAAGATGGAAGGAAGATCAGAGAGACTGTACTTCTGATCCACTCCATATAGACTAAAGAGATGACTCAGTTCATCTAATCAACTAGACTCTATCAAAACCAAAATCAAACACATGGTATGCAACCCTATCTCTCACTAGATATAACATCATACTATCATGAACGTTCCTAAGCATACATCTAGTGGAGACGAATAAACAATCAAACCACGATGAACAGAAGAATTTAAGGTGGTTCGGTCCTCTAGACCTACGTCCACCCCACACTCCAACCAGAGTGTGGCTACCCGCTGATACACAACTTAACAACTGGGCCTCACAGCTTGCCTACATCCGCTGAGCATCACAGCTTACTTCCGCTGGGCAATACAGCTTAGCCATCCGCTGACATACAGCTTTACTGCTGGGTGTTACAGCTTCGCCAACCACAGGAATCCTCCTCTGCAACAACTGGGGCTTACAGCTTAACCCATCCAGAGGAATCCTCCTCTGCTATAGCTGAGCAACACAACTTGCTCTGCTGACAAATAGCTTGAAAAAATACTAAAAAGGAAAACAAGAAACGGGAAATGACAGCAACTGAAAGCTGTAAACATTAAAGCGCAGATATGGCTCTCAAGGAGCTGACTGGATAGAATTTGATCATGATTCCAGTGGGGACTAAACTTCGGATGAAACTTGTCTTCTTCTCTTCTCAAACTCTCGATCACTCTTTCTTTCTGTCTACTTCTTCTTCTTCTTCGTTTCTCTGCTACTCTTTTTCTTTTTCTCTCTTGAGCTCTACTATTCTCTTCTTTTCTCTTCTCTTGTTCTGCTGCTCTCGATCTCTCTCTTTTTCTTTTTCTTCTACTGTTTCCAATGGATATATCTTTTTGATTGCAGGAAGCAGACTATATATACTCCATCTGGTCTGGTTGATGAGCTCTTGCCCTAGGAGTGTGAAGGGAACGCTCTGGCCTGGAAGCTTCAGGAGACAATCGCCACTTGTCAGAATCTGGAAGCTTCAAGGTCCACGTGGCAGCATCTTTGAGTGAGGATCGTCATTGGATCCCGTGCCCTTCTTGACAAGCACGAGCTATTGACCTGTTGCATAAGTGTCTTTCAGTTATGTATAAAATATTCACAGACTTCATTCAATCACAAAAGATGTACACGGACATAGAGTATTATATGCACAAGTTCAGTACTGTCACATTAGCATATGCAGAGACTTATTTGTAGTACAAGACTAACGGATGCACTGACTATGCAGACTACAAACATTTCATGGACTAAAATGCATGAGTCTCTTATGCACTGAATTGGTTACGAGGTGGGCACAGACTTGATTTAGCATGAGATTATGTATGCACGGACTCAAGTTAACAAAGCAGATATATGCATAGACTTGTCATGAATGCAGAGCTATAAATTGTACCGACTATGTATGTGCGGTATGCATGAACTGCACTGACTTATTATGCAAGTATGAGACCGTGCGCAGACCTGAGAATGCGAGGTGGCAAGCATGCACGGACCTTGGTGAGATGTGCACCGACTATGTACCAACTAGCATGAAAACAAGCACAACAATAAGAATATGCACCGACGTAGTGCTAGCCCATAGCATGCATTGCATTGCACCGACCGTGAAGGCTCATGTGCACCGACTTAAGGTGTGTGTGAGACGCACACATGCACCGACTCTAGGCCACCATGAGACGTAAAATAAGTAATGCACCGACCTAACACTCACCAAGACTATGTGCACAGAGAGTGGAATGCACAGACCTTAATGCCTATGAACGGTGACATGCACCGAGGTTGTTGAGTAGTCGGACTGACAAAAATGCACTAGCCTTAGACAAAACATAAGTGCACCGACTTAACTGATGCGTAGACATGCTTAAACCCAATTCAGCAAGAAAAATAGTGCACAGAACAATGCACCAACCCAAAGCAGCAACTGAATGCTCATCAGTTAAATCATCATCATGGCATAAAGATCAAGCACTCAAACATAGATTAATAATGAAATCTTATGTGGTGACACTAATGTTGCTATCATCAAAACATCACAACATCATCAAGGCACAAGGGGCACAGCAATCTCCCCCTTTTTGATGATGGCAACACAATGAGTCACACGGACTCGACAAATCAAACTATTCTCCCCCTTTGACTTCAGCAAAAAGAAGGTAGTTTACGTGATAAATAATATGATGCATGAACCTATTCTCCCCCTTTGAAATACAGACCTCCCCCTTTGACATAATCATGAATACTTATAAAGCCCAGAACTCCCCCTAAGAGCATGAAAGTAATCGAAAATGCAAGCACATGATGTATCCACAGGGATGAACTCTAGTTATCCAATGAATCAAACTGGAATTTACCACCATAAGAATTCTGAAGCAAAATTGGTTGTGGCACACCTCACATTTGTATGGACAGAACAATGCAGGTGAAAGGCCCACAGAACCAGAACCAGTTACAAGAGTCATTCGACAGGGATACAGTAACAAGATGGAAGATTCCAATAGTGTGGAGAGTGAAACTGATGATGTAAATGATGTAGATGTAGCCAAGAGTAGGAGTAAATAAGAGCAAGCAAGGCACATGATCTCCAATAGATAAGTTAGCATGATGATTAAGTTGCCAGAGGTGAACCTGATCAGAGGAAATTGTACAGCAGGTACCACAGTAATAAGTCCTCACAAGGAAAGACTCTCCTATCATAGGGGGTTAAGAATTAACCGACATGACCCAATTGATTTAACCGTGATGTATACCAAATTTGTCAATTAAATTAAATACTCATATTTGAAGGTCAGTTTTAATAAAGGTGAACCAATTAATCAAGCAATACTCAAGAACAACCACCTTCCATCTTACTCAAAAGAACTTGATGACTCATTTGAGAGTCACACAGAGCAGAATTGAGATTAAACACCCTTACTAGAATGTGAGTTGACTGATTTTGCAAGATATTTTCTTTTGATTATCATATTATTTTTCCTGAGTAATTTAAGTTGATCAACACCTTTTTACATGAGGCACAACACGTCTTAGGTGAAGTGACCCAGTTACTCAGTGTGATAACTTTCATTGCCTCTCAACTTTGAGAGCAGAGTTAGCAATAGAAGTGTCTTTTTACATGAGGAGACACCTTGATTAGAGGCCTGACTCCTCAGTTACTTAACACAGACATGCTATTGCTCTGTCATATTTTTCAATGAATTTTCACCGGAGATAACCATGGCACTTCATGACATAGGTTTACTCTATTTCATTGATAGAGAACCCAGTTTCTCAGTGATCAAGTCATTGCTCT
Organism: Amorphophallus konjac; assembly: GCA_022559845.1. NCBI lineage: Eukaryota > Viridiplantae > Streptophyta > Magnoliopsida > Alismatales > Araceae > Amorphophallus > Amorphophallus konjac. Next base: position 314,030,410 of record CM040122.1, on the reverse strand, counting down.
GAATTTAATTTTTCCATTTAGTCAACATTTTTCAGGTTAATGTTTAAAAACAGTACTCACTCGATGTGTCTCTACCAAAGTAACCTTGATATCACATATTCATATTACAGACGGGTGAGGCTAGGGTATTCATGACACCATTGGTTAAAATTTATTAAAACTCATCATTCAGATACTTTCAATACATTTGAATGCAAATCTGAGAATACATTAAACTTATATCAGTCTTAATCAGTAGACATTCTTAAACCTATATGATAGGAATTTCTTTTAAGAATTCAGACTAAAACATGGTACACAGCATAAGGATTTCAGATCAGTCCAATCAATACAACTAAACAGCTTATCATTCCTGGAACAAGAACCAGATTAATCAGACCATCTTGAAAGGATGTGAGTGTTGAATAGGTACAAGCTGGTAGGGCAAATAACAGCAGGAGAGAAGATCATCAGATGTATGTACAGCAGAATCAATTTCAATAGCTGGGTCTAGAGTACATACAGATTAGCATAACCACACATTGGCAATGGAATGGATAAGATAGCTAGATAGAAGGAGTTCAAGAGGTGAATAAGTAATGAAGCATGCATGCTCCCCCTGTCTAGATGCAATGGAATATGTTTTTAGGATTTTTCAAATTTTATGACATGCACTACTCTTCAAATGTGCAGTATGCAACAAATCTGATAAAGAGATCATGATGACCAAGCAACAACAGATAGACTCCCCCTGACAGAATACAAGATATGCAATGAAGGCACAACTCATGATTTTAAAATGTAGGCTTGAAGAAAATTCATGATGTTCAATCAGAGGAAAAGACTACCAAATTTCAGAACATATCGATTATGTAAAAATATGAACTTTAAGTTGCACTAAATTCAGTTTCACACAAGCCATATGTGCATCGATCTTTCTATGCATGTGACAGAACAGCATGCACCGACTTAAAATCAAGCATGAAGCATACCATGCACCAACTTTGACACATGAAGAACACGAAGTGTACGGACCTGTATGCAGTGGACATGAGATGCACTGACTATATGCAAGACATGCAATTACCTATACTCAATGCAATACACACATCGACTTTAAACATCAACTATGCAAAGCATGCCTATGACACTCAGCTGTGCAATAGTTATTCAAACATCAGAAAATTCTTTATTCAGAGAGCATCATGCGAGAGCAGTCAGATTTTCAAGAGATGTCAGTTAAGCACAGACAGATTAATATGATATGTAAACATCTAACGCAAACAATTCCAGATAGCAAAATTTAAGGTAAGTTTTCAGAACTAACCTGTACAGCGCAGTCATAGGGTTTTCATTCTTGAGTGCCTTGGATTATTGACCCCTTTATTCATCAGCTTCCAAGGCACACCTGCAAAAATTTGATCACTTTGATCCAGTAGGAACCCAAGTAGTCTTGGGTCCTATACTAAACCCAACATGTGTTTTAAATAGTTCCTTAGCAACATTATTATCAAATTCTATCAAGTGACAGTTGGCTATGGAGTGTCCTAATTTACCACAGTATTTACAATAAGTAGCATATTTTCTACTATTGTGATGCACATTAACAGAAGCATGAGGTCTATGTGCATAAGCATAAAATGATCTGTTGTTTACATGGACATTTTGTTTCTTGTTCTTAATCAGGCAACATTCAGCAGATTTGTGACCTGACTTACCACAGTTAAAACATGAAAAGTTCACAGGTCGTTTTGCAGAGAATTTGACACAATAGGGATTAACAAATTTTTCCAGAGCATGCCAACAGTCCTCGATTATATGGCCATGCTTCCCACACTCGAAGCACCTGATGTGCTTACCTTTAGAACCATTATTACCCCAAGTAGATCCAGACCAGCACCCAATGGCTTTGTGACCACGTTTGTTACAGTTAAAACAAATAATGTGCTGGTTTGAAGCAAACGGGTTTCTTTTGGGGCCATGATAATTCGCAGAACACCTATGCAACATTTTATCATCTTGTTTCCTGATGAGACATGCACTCATGAGATGACCACGCCTACCACAATAACGACAATATGCACCATACTTTATAGTAGCATGGTTTCTACCAAATGAATTTCTAGAATGCAATGTTTCACTTGGATGCTCATCTTCTATCAATAATCTGTAATCATCCATTACGTGACCTGCCTTGCCACAATAATTGCATGAACCGTCCTTTTCGTGTGCGTGCGAATGAGTAGGGGATTGATAAGTGGCATGCAATTCACTATCATGGTCCACCGAATCATCAGAATTCTTAGCACGATCAGGGACAAATTTAATCTTATTCTTCTGAGCATTTTTCTTTAAATTCTTTCTCTTTCTCTTTTTCTCACTTTTCATTTATTTTTTATTTCTTTGAGCCATGAATTGGAATACAGGTGATGGGGAAGTTTTCATGTCTTTATTTTATTTTGAGGATTGACTTGTGGTACCAGCTACTTCAGGATTTTGCACGAAAGTTGTGTATAGATGGTTTCTAATAGTTTCCTTAACATCAAAACTACAATTTATCCCCTTTTGTGAGTTATTATCCTCATTTTTCATTACAGCTTTCATTTTTTTTCTTGTTTTCAGTAGACTCGGATGTTGATTTTTCCAGAACCTGAATTTTAGTTTCCAAATAGGTGATGTGAAGTTCATAACTGGCTATCTCCTGTTCACTGTAATTAACACATTCACTTAGGACTTTATTTGTAGTTTTTTACTTCTCAATTTCTTGTTCCAGACTGCTCAATATGTTACTCTCTTCATTGTAAGTAGTTTTTCCTTTCTCTAATATGAAAAGTTGTTCAGACATACCAGTATTTAATTGTTTTAACTTCTCAATTTCAACTTTCAATTTATGGTTTTCCTCCTCAAGTTTTTCTGCTTGAATCTCCTTATTTGCAAGTCTTTCTCTCTCGATAGCCAGAAGCCTCTCTGAAATAACAGTATTTATGACCATGAGTTTCTTGTTTTGTTCTTTTAGTTCTTTGTTCTCTTGGATTAGCTTCTCAATTTCTTCATCACATTTTTCATTACTGGACATCAACTCTAGTTTCTCAATTAGTTCTTCTTCCCTTTCTTCCAGTTTAATTTTCTCAGCAAGCAAATTTTTGTGATCCTCTTTTAGAGATTCAATCAGTTTTCTCTGCCCCTCATTTTCATCATACATATCTTCATTACGTTCTTTTAGAGCCAAGCACTTGTTGCAAGATGATTTTAGAAAGGAACCCTGCACAGCTTCCTTGTTTACTTTCTCTATTTCAGCTTTAAGATTTTTATTATTACTCTGAACTTCTCCATTCTCAGCTTTTAATTTCTCCAGATCAGAGTTAATCATTTCCAACTCTTCCAGGTTTATCAGATGTTCATCAGTTTTCAGCTTTAACTGGCTTTCTAATTCATAAATTTTATTTGCACATTCCTGGTTTTCATTTTTCAGCAAGCACATTTGCTTCATATTCATGTGGGTCTCAGATAGACATTTATCATATAATTCATTGGTCTTCAAGCACTTTTCACATGATGAATTAGAATCATTTTTGTCAATTTTCTTTTTCATTTTCTTATATTGTTTTCTTAGATGATCATGAGACTCTAGCAATTCATTATATACAGCATTCCAATCATCCAGGGCATAGTCTTCAAAGATGTTTACCTGATCATAGTCTTATTCTTCATCTTGATTGCTGCTATGTTCACTTCCTTGAGCCATCATGCATCAATTATCATTTTTGCAGCCGCCATCCTTCAGTTTGTTCAAGATTTCTTTGGCAGACCTGCAAGATGAGATATATGAAATTAGTGCTCTATCAATTGCTGCTTTTACCATGTTCAATGCTCTAGAATTGACGGAGTCCTTCAACTTATCCTTCTCGGTCCATTTGGATTTATCTTTTGATAATTTGTGTGAACCGTAAGTCATTACCTTCCACAAATCAGGATCGGTTGTTCTTACATACCGATGCAACTTTTCCAGCCATTGCTCAAAACCGCCACCTCTGAAGATCGATGGATGAGCCATCGAGAGATGAATTAATCAATAGAAAGAAATGAGAAGTGTACCAGAATCAGCCGAAATACTCCAAAGTACCAACTCAGAAAGACTGAAGCACTGAAGGCGGTAAAACCAAATCCACTCTGAAATGCATCGCGGAAGCAGCAGGATCCTCTATAGATCGTTAGATCTAATACACAGAGACCCGCTCTGATACCAATTATTAGAGTAGATGGTATGCTCTGATACCACTTGATGGGACCGGTGCGAAGGATTAAGAAAAGGGGGGTGAATCCCTCTCTAAAACTTTGCCCAATTAAAACTTATAACAAACAGAGATGCGGAATCAAAACCCACGGGTGCCTTAATCAACTTAGATGCACCCTTCGAAAGATGGAAGGAAGATCAGAGAGACTGTACTTCTGATCTACTCCATATAGACTAAAGAGATGACTCAGTTCATCTAATCAACTATACTCTATCAAGACCAGAATAAAACGCATGGTATGCAACTTTATCTCTCACAAGATATAGAATTAGACTATCATGAACGTTCCTAAGCATACATCTAGCGGAGCAAAATAAATAATCAAACCACGATGAACAGAAGAATTTAAGGTGGTTCGGTCCTCTAGACCTACGTCCACCCCACACTCCAACCAGAGTGTGGCTATCCGCCGATACACAGCTTAACAACTGGGCCTCATAGCTTGCCTACATCCGCTGAGCATCACAGCTTGCTTCCGCTGGGCAATATAGCTTAGCCATCCGCTGACTCACAGCTTGACTGTTGGGCGTTACAGCTTCGCCGACCAGATGAATCCTCCTCTGCAACCGCTGGGGCTTACAGCTTAACCCATCCAGAGGAATCCACCTCTGCTACAGCTGAGCAACACAGCTTGCTCTGCTAACAAATAGCTTGAAAAAATAATAAAAAGGAAAACAAAAAATGGGAAATGACAGCAACTAAAAGTTGTAAACACTAAAGCGTAGATATGGCTCTCAAGGAGCTGACTGGATAGGATTTGATCATGATTCCAGTGGGGACTAAACTTCGGACGAAGCTTGTCTTCTTCTCTTCTCAAACTCTCGATCTCTCTTTCTTTCTGTCTACTTCTTCTTCTTTGTTTCTGTGCAGCTCTCTTTCTTTTTCTCTCTTGAGCTCTCATATTCTCTTATTTTCTCTTCTCTTCTTCTGTTGCTCTCGATCTCTCTCTTTTTCTTTTTCTTCTACTGTTTCCAAGAGAGATATCTTTTTGATTGTAGGAAGCAGACTATATATACTCCATCAGGTCAGGTTGACGAGCACTTGCCCTAGGAGTGTGGAGGGAACGCTCCGGCCTGGAAGCTTCAGGAGACAATCGCCACTTGTCAGAATCTGGAAGCTTCAGGGTCCACGTGGCAGCATCTTTGAGTGAGGATCATCATTGGATCCTGTGCCCTTCTTGAAGAGCACGAGCTATTGACCTATTGCATAAGTGTCTTTTAGTTATGTACAAAATATGCACAGACTTCATTCAATCATGAAAGATGTACTCGGACATAGAGTATTATATGCACAAGTTCAATACTGTCACATTAGCATATGCACAGACTTATTTGCAGCACAAGACTAACGGATGCACTGACTATGCAGACTATAGACATTTCATGGACTAAGATGCATGAGTATCTTATGCACTGAATTGGTTACGAGGTGGGCACAGACTTGATTTAGCATGAGATTATGTATGCACGGACTCAAGTTAAAAAAGTAGATATATGCACAGACTTGTCATGAATGCGGAGCTATAAATTGTACCGACTATGTATGTGCGGTATGCATGAACTGCATTGACTTATTATGCAAGTATGAGACCGTGCGCAGACTTGGGAATGCGAGGTGGCAAGCGTGCACGGACCTTGGTGAGATGTGCACCGACTATGTACCAACTAGCATGAAAATGAGCACAACAATAAGAATATGCACCAACGTAGTGCTAGCCCATAGCAAGCATTGCATTGCACCGACCGTGGAGGCTCATGTGCACCGCCTTAAGGTGTGGGTTAGACGCACACATGCACCGACTCCAGGCCACCATGAGATGCAGAATAAGCAATGCACCGACCTAACACTCGCCAAGACTACGTGCACAGAGAGTGGAATGCACAGACCTTAATGCCTATGAACGGTGACATTCACCGAGGTTGTTGAGTAGCCGGATTGAAAAAAATGCACTAGCCTTAGACAAAACATAAGTGCACCGACTTAACTGATGCGTAGACATGCTTAAACCCAATGCAGCAAGCAAAATAGTGCACAGAACATTGCACCAACCTAAAGCAGCAACTGAATGCTCATCCGTTAAATCATTATCAAGGCATACAGATCAAGCACTCAAGCTGTCACGCCCCGAGCGCGGAAGATTACCCGGAGGCGTGACGCCTCTATATAGATCGTGTCCATCATGTAAATATCAGAGTGCACAATTGACTAGGATTTAACTCGAAGTTAATACAATTAGGATGAGCTGACAATTGATACAACTAACCCAATGATAATTACATACATATCCAAGTCCAACTACTAGGCTTCAAGCCCTTATTACAATTATTGGACTAACACAGCTGACGTCTGACATAACTTGATATGACTGACATAAATGAAATTACAGTAACACCATTTACACAAGTACAATTTACAAGATAACAAGATAACTCTATTTTTACACTCATCACTCCGACTCATTCCCTTCCGAGTTCTGGCTGATATCTGAATTTCCTGGAAAGGTTAGAAAACAACTAGATGAGCGAATCGCTCAGTAGGATTTACATCTCAAATTTTAACATGCTTTAAGTGAATTACACATTCATTTAATGTACGTAACCTATGCATGCAGAGAGATAGATATCAAAGAATTGTAAAATCGACGGAAGTAGAAAGTGAGAGTATATAGATTTCACAATTTCAAGCAGCAATGGCAAGTGATAGTAAATGATGTCAAGTCAGTGATAACTGAATAGCAACATGTTATTCAAGCTAGTAACTGAGTAGAAACATGTTATTCAAGCTAGTAATAGTAAGCAAAGTAGTTTCAAGTGTATAACTGGAATTGGCTATTTATAATGCATTCAAGTAAGCACTTTTACCCTTTTGCGGGTCTCAAGTCAATCAATCAAGTAATATCATGAGAATGAGTGGAATGTCTAAAATCTAGCAAGCAAGTACTTCGGTGCAATGCCAAACACCGTGGTCAATAAACTCCCATGGGCACAAGTACCTTCGGGTGCTCCCCCTAGGACTAGACCGGGCCCTATATGCACAACATTTATCATGTATGTTGACATCCACTCTCATTTATAGCCAATGTGAAATTTTAAGGTTTGACCAGTATGATATATAAGGTGGAATTATGGAATGGAATCCAAGGGCGCATTGATGTGTAGGGATGAACTAGGAGTGGAAACCAGTAACGTTTGATACACGGAAAAACTAGATAAGAGAGGTGCCTTATGGGCCACCTGACAATTTTAGAAATGACATCCTTACTGTGGGATGCCCTTCCTGGGAATTATACAGGGTTCAGAGGACCCTGTCAGGAGTTAAAAATCACCTCTCCGGCTGCCATCTATCAGTGGAGATGGCAAAAGTGAAAGCCTAATGATCACGTTAACGTAATGAGCTAGCTGGGTCGACTTAATAGTTCATTGCGTCAACTCATCAGCTCATCGCGTCAACTCATCAGTTCACCGCGTCAACTCATCAGTTCACCGCGTCAACGCGATAAACTGGCAGGGTCGACTTATCAGTTTATTTTCACAGGCAGGGTCAACTCATCAGTTCATTTTCATTGGCAGGGTCGACTCATTAGTTCAAATCTGTTGGCAGGGTCGACTCATCAGTTCATTTTCATAGGCAGGGTCGACTCATCAGTTCATATGAACAGTACTGCGTCAACTCATCCATCAGGCTGCGTCGACTCATCAGTTCAATTTCCAGCTCACAGGGTTGACTCATCAGTTCATATGAACAGTACTGCGTCAACTCATCCATCAGGCAGAGTCGACTCATCAGTTTTGTTCCCTAGTTTTCATGCCCTTCCAATCCTCCTTTCACTCTGAGTTCTTCACAAAAGTTCTTCCCCTATTGTAGATACAGATTTTCTTATTTTACCATATCCTCCAATTCTTCTTAGTTCTTAAGTTATAATTAATTTTCTACAGTTCTGATTTTTTACTCAATAACTGTTCACCTACGCCTATAGATCTCGTTTTTTCACATTTTTCACCTTCTTCCTCTCATTTTCTCTCTCTGCACTCTTCATGAAACTTCTTCCTAACCTTCCAATCTACGACTTTCTCTTCTTGCACACATTCTCATTCTCTCTAGATTTTTCATTATTCTCCTTCTTATAACCCTATATTTTCAATATCATTTTATTGTGCTTTCAACTGGGTCCTTTTCCACTTGGCCTCTTTCAACTTGGTCTTTTTCCACATTTTTCATCCTCTTGACTACAATTTCTTCTTTCACTATTTTCAGGCTTTAGTTTCTCTTATATAACATTTTTAACATGGTGATTTTAGTTTCACAGAAATTGACAAATGACAGGCCCTTTACTAAAGCATGAACTATATCAAATATAGATATTAGCTAATACATACTAATCATCCTAGATTTAAGCTAACACATGCTAATTATTCTAGGTATGAGACTAATACTTACTAATACTTGTTAATACTTGCTAATTATTTTAGATATAAAGCTAATACATGCTAATCATTTCAAGTATGAAGCTAATACATGCTAATCATCCTAGATTTAAGCCAACACATGTTAATCATTCTAGATATGAGACTAATACTTGCTAATACTTGCTAATTATTCTGGGTATAAAGTTAATACGTGCTAATTATCTTAGGTGTGAAGCTAAGGCATACTAATCATCCTAGACTTAAGTCAACACATGCTTTAAAAACATTAAAATCGCATGGAAATGAGCCTAATACTAAAGGCCTAGACTAATCATCCTAGATTAGCTACTAATTTAGTTAAAAGTTGAGAACACCTACCTCTGTGAAGTTCGTAGCAGCAGAACCCCTCTAGCAAAGCTTTGCCCCAACCTCAACTAGCCTAGAATGGGAATGGGGGTAGCAAAAGGGGATGTTATAGGGTCTAGTATGAACGGATAGGGGACAAGATCTGAAATAATGAGTCTTTACAGCTTGTACAGGCTGGAGAGATAAGAGATAGGCTGGAGAGATAAGAGACAATTGTTTGGACATCTAACCCATGACCCAATTCGTAAGTGCAAGATTAGCTTATATCATATAATTATTTGGCAAAAAGGGTAGATACATGGTGGATGCTAAGATTTGAACCTGGTCATTGGATTGGAAGGCAAGCTACTTAACCAACTACACTAGAAAGCCACTTGTTAAGTGAATAACCTTTATATATGATAACTTCATGTTCCTACTTCTTACATAAACTACCTAAATAGTTTATCTAATATTATTTTATTTTATTTTATTTTTATTTGAAAAATATTGATAATAATAAAATTTTCTTTTTATATATGGGGTGCTACACAAGCATAGATTAATCATGCAATCTTATGTGGTTACACTAATGTTGCTATCATCAAAACATCACAGCATCATCAAGGCACAAGGGGCACAACATCTATAATGAAATCCTCAAATGCTCTTCATGCTCTTCCTTGGTCTTCGAATAGATTAATATGTCATCAATAAAGATCACCACGAACTGATCTAGATGAGACCTGAATATGCTATTTATCAACTGCATAAAGGCTACATGGGCATTTGTTAGTCCAAAAGGCCTAACAACAAATTCATAGTGCCCGTACCTGCTTCTAAACGCGGTCTTATGAATGTCCTCATCTTTGATTCTCAGTTGGTGATATCCTGACCTGAGATCAATCTTCGAGAAATACTTAGATCCAAATATCTGGTTAAACAATTCATCGATTCTCAGCAGTGGATACTTATTTTTGATAGTGAGATGATTCAACTATCGATAGTCTCTGCATAATCTCATGGATTCATCCTTCTTCTTTACAAATAATACAGGCGCTCCGCATGGGGAAGTGCTTGGTCTGATAAATCCTTTCTTCAGAAGCTCCATCAATTGTTCCTTTAACTCCTTGAGCTCGGTAGGGGACATCCTATAAGGTCCCTTAGAGACTGGACCAGCACCAGGGACCAGGTCGATGGTGAAGGCCACTTCTCTTTGTGGGGGTAAACCAGGCAAATCTTCTAGAAATACATCGGGAAACTCCCGAACTACCGGGATGTCTTCTATCTTGGTCTCCTTAGTTCCTTTATGGTAATAAAAGCAAGGAGAGAAACACATCCTTTCCTTATAAGCTTGCTAGCTCGGAGAGTCAAAATAAGAGGTGACTTATTCCGACTCTTAGAGCTAGTGTAGACAAGTTCCAGAAACTCCTTAAAAGTTACATTGCCTTCACGGCAATCAACAACGGCCTTATGTGTAGATAGCCAATTGGCGACTAATAGAACATCATATCCCTTCAAGTCTAGACATATTAAGTCTGCTAGCAGATTTTTCCCATTCACCATAACTGTACAATTGGAATAGTGGTATGAGATCTTGGATTCATTTCCGAGTGGGGTTGTAATTACTAGATCTATCCACTCTAGTTCCATAGGTAATGGATCAACAAACTTCTTTGAAACAAAAGAGGGCGATGCACTGGTATCAAACAAGACATGAGCATACTTAGAACAAATCTTGAGAGTACCTTCCACTAGTCCGCCTTCCTCTTGTTCTGCCTCCTAAAGAGCTTGAAAACGTGCATTCTTCTTCACCGGGTGCTTCTCATCTCCGGCTTGATCATTGAGTAACGGACAATCAGGAATCCGATGATCACGGCTCCCACAACGGAGGCAAGCTCTGATTCTTCTCCAGCATTATTCGGCCCTATGTCCGGCCTTGTCACAATGTTTTCACACCTCCTTGGAAGGTGTGGCAATAATCGAGAATGGTTTATATGTTTTCATAATCTTCTTTTCTTGAGAGGACTCTCCTCCATTGCTAGGCCTCTTCTTGTTGAATGTTGGCGTGAAAGTACCGGAGCTGGTGACGTGCTCCTTCTTATCCTTCCCATGGATCCTATCTGTCAGCTCTGTGGCATCTTCCAATAACTAGGCTCACCGTACTATCTCCGAGTAGACTTGAATGTCTATCGGTGCCAACTGTGTAATGCATTGAGGCCTGAGCCCATTGAGAAACCTTCTAGCCTTCATCTTCTCGGTACTTACTAAGTGTTTAGCGTACCGTGATAGCCTAGAGAATTAAGCCTTGTACTCAGCCACCGTTAATGTTCTTTGTTTAAGTGTAGCGAATTTGGCAGCCTTCTTCTCTTGTAGTCGATCAGAAAAATACTTGTTATTGAAATACTCCTTGAATTCAGCCCATGTAACATGATCTTGTTCTACCGTAGCTTCTACGGACTCCCACCAGAAACGGGCATCCCTCTCTAACTGAAATATTGCTAATAGAACCTTTTCTTGGTCCGTGCATTGCATGACACGGAATATCCATTCAATCTCCCTTATCCAATGCTCGACATCGTCTGGATCGATCGAGCCTATGAATTTAGGAAGGTTCATATTATGGAAACTTTGATGGAGACTACCGACTCCACGATTAGCACGTCCTTGTGCTACCTGTTGTAGTGCTCGAGTGAGACCTTGCAAGGTCCTTTGCATATCACGCCACTGAGCACGTTTCGCAACCATGATCCTATAATTATTAAGATAGCTATGTTAATATGTGATTATATCCCAAGGTTCTAGTTTCTAAGTTAACTTAACCCTTGGCTCTACCCAATCTCCCCGATTAAAGGTTTAAACATATCCTTCGACTTGGGTTTCCTAGGATTTGAATATCCTAGGCTCTAATACCATAAAAACTATCATGCCCCGAGCGCGAAAGGAACCCGGAGATGCGTGACGAGTTTATATCAATTATGTCTATCAGAGCGTAAGTGTATTCGACATACATAGACAGAGTGCGCACAAGTAATGATAACCGAGTCCTTTATTAATCATAACTTTAAAGTACTCCATTACAATTCTTTATGAAAGAACTATGACTCAATGAAAGGAAAAGTACAATGGAAGACTCATAAAAATAGAAAAGACAGGACTAGATAACGATTGATGATTGGAATGGCTCTAAACTCTTCACTCTTGTCCATCCCCATCCTAATGAGTCTCGTCATCGGAATTACCTGAAAAATAAGGGAAAACACTAAGTGAGCAAACTCTCAGTAGGAATTATATCTCAAGTGCTAGCTTGCTTTAAGTAAATTACATATTGTATGAATGTATGTATAGCTATGCATGTTCGCGTGAAATGACATTAGAGAGATAGTATAGCAAGAGATAAATGAGTGAACTAGCAAGACTTTCATGTCAATATACCAATATGAACAAGTATGTACATTTATCAAGACATGTCAAGAATTGGCTATCATGTTTCAAGCAAGCAAGTATATACCCTTTCCGGGCCACGCACGCCATGTCATGTCAAATCAAGTACACGTATAGAATTTGGGGAAATGTTCAATCAAGTAAGTCATGCACTTCGGTGCAATGCCATATTGTGATCAATAATAGCTCCCATGGGCACAAGTACTTTCGGGTGCTCCTCCCATGACCAGATCGAGCCCTATATGCGCAAGCATTGAGTCATGTATTTTCAACATCGACTATAGTTATAGCCAATATAGAATTCCAAGGGAAAGCTCTTGTAGGAATTTTAAGGTATATCTTGTGGAATATAATCACAAGGATAAAACTTGATACGTAAGGATGTACTATGATTAAACGGTACAATCACGATACTCATTGAAAACTGGGTGGAATCGGCTCCCTAATGGGTGCCATGATATCAAGAATAAGCGCTCATATACACACGATCGCTCGTTCTTTGTTCATGATAAGTTTTCAATGAGTATATATAGAGGCACAAAATCATTAGTTTATAGCAATGGTATGGTTTCCCATTACATTAGCTCAAGAAACATTCTCACGGCAGCTAAGTAACATACCATGAGGGCCAGTCTACCATGTTTCTTTAGAGTGACATGGTAATTCAAAAGTGTCATGGGTTTTAATGGTACAACCTGCTCGGCAACCTTGAGGGAATCCAAAGCTTCGCGTAGACTTACGGAGGTCTCTATGATAAAGTCACTGGTCCAAAGGAAGGAATATCCCTCGGAGGGTTCATCTATCACCGAGAAATAGTGGGGTAATCGATAAAACATCGAGAAACGTGGGACTATACTCACAGACTGGAATATAGTGCCAATAGATATACCCACAGAGATGGGTTATAGAAACTCTCGGAAAACAAGAAGCAGGGAAATGGTGCCTTCATCAGCGCCATTATTTCTTTAAATCCAGTCTGGTAACTAAGGCATATAGATTCTGGATTTCAATAACAAATTTCAAATTCAGGATTCGTTATTACAATTTCATAATTCAATCTGGAAATCACTGCTCAGGGTGAATGGCGCCCTGGGTAGAGTCATGTTTTCTGAATATAGCGCCCAGGTCAGGGGCGCTATATCAAATAGAGACTTTGGTTCAGTCGTGGTTTCATTCAAGTGTAAATTAGTCATGAACAATAGCACTTTTCCAATAAAAAGAATTTTTCAGGAATGAATATGTGGACAGGTAGAGAAAAATAGCAAGAATCTAGCAGTATACTCATGCATTAGATTAGATGTCATGGTTCATAGTTATTAAATTTTGAACATGTGTATTTATTAAATAACTACCCAAATAACAACTGTTTACATGGTCGTTTAATTAAATAGCGCCCTATATAGGGGCGCCCTTTAACAGGAACTTAGGAAACTTCACAGAAACATACTCAATCCATGCTATAATACCTATATGCATGCACATGCTCTGGTATTTATTAGATTGGGCTTGTACTTGAGAACACCTACCTTGTGGGTTGATCTGGATGAACGAATAGAGAGATTGAGATAATAAGAGTGAATCTGCAGTAGTAGCATCAGCAGCTCGTGGTTACGGCAGTAGGAATAAGATAATATCAGAAAGAGTAGCAGCAACAGCAGCTTTGGAGGATGATGAAGGATGACGAGCTTCTTTACATGACAATATGGCGGCCACAGGCAGCAGGTGCGGTCAGATAGAAGCAACCGGCTTCTATTGCAGGAGTATCGGTAGCTTCCACTTGACACAGCAAGAACAGGGGGCCGTGCTCGTGTGCAGGAAGAGACGAAGAGAAAGAAGAAACGACAGAGGCTTCTTCACGATGAAGTAGTCGCAGCAGGGAATAGGCAGAAAAAAAGAACGGCAAAGTATGGCAACAGAGAAGCAGTAGTCGAGCTTCGATCGATGGAGGCAGAATATTTATAGAGAAGGAGATCCTATCGGGGTTTAGAGTTCTAACGGGAGTTAAGTTTCCTACGTAAGAATCCTATTGGCACAACCTTCCTACGTATCAATATTTTCCAGATCGAGACCTTCCTGAACAGCATTCTACTTCCCAGTTCGAACAAAACACCGCAATCGGGGTTTTCCATATTCACCCTCAGGTAAATAGCGCCGAAGCCTGGGGCACCCTTCATGAAAATGGCGCCTCCATGAGGGGTCTTCATTTCACAAAATGGCACCTTATCAAGGGCCGCCCTTCACCTCTTCCCCTTAATCACTAATGCTCCTATGGTCTTTGGAGAATAACGCCCATTTAGATGTGCTTCTTTTGAGATAATGGCACCCTAGGGCTGGGTGCCCTTTACCCTGGCCCATTTGGTTTAGGTATAAGGCCCTTATGTGTATATGTTTGAGGTCTAATGGTGGGTATGGTGTTGGGTATATGGTCTGGTCCTTGACTAATCGTTCATTTTAATCTATTTAAGATTTATATTCCTTCAATTTACCAGGGTTGCTACAGGGCGAGTAGTGGAAATGATGTTTTTGGATTTAAATGAGGATCTAGTCTGCTTCCCTTTGGTGCATGCTTCACAAATCTTATTTACATCTAATTTTATTTTTGGAAGCCTTATGACAAGATTATTTTTGCACAGTTTCAAGATAACACTACTACTACCAAGTCCTAATCTTCGTTGCCAAACCTAAAAACTGTCAGCATCGTTGGCAACTAAACACATGTTTTTGCATGGAATCTCATTCAAGTCAATTGTATATACATTGCTTTTCCTAAGGCCTAGAAATTTTATTTCATTTGTGAGATTATCTACAATTGTGCAGTATGATGATTCAAAAATGACTTTGTGTCCCCTATCACATAATTGACTGATACTAAGAAGATTGTGATTGAGACCATTTACTAACAAAACATTGTTGATGGTATTGGAGTTATTTACACTTACCTTTCCAATACCAACGATCTTACCTTTGTCATTTCCGCCGAAAGCAACTAAACCTCCTTTTTCTTTAAACTCAGCGAATACCTTCTTGTTTCATGTAATGTGCCTCGAATAGCTGCTATCAAGAAACCATTGTGAATCTTTGGCTTTGAGGCATTCCTACAATAGAACAAGAACTCATGGAACATTCTTTGGTACCCAAACTAGGTTGGGTCCAACCTTATGAGTTTTATTCTTCACAACCATATTTCTTGATTGATAAGCATAAAATTCATCATCAGAACGCAGAATTTGACAAAAAGACATGGTATGATTGATTCTACCACAATAGTGACATATGGTTCTCTTTCTTCCCGTGTTGCTTGATTTCTATGCAAAATATTTTTTGTGATTTATGCTGGATGGTGCTTTTGTGTTGTTACTTACAAACGAGTCATCATTTTTGGCATGCATGAATGATGTCTTTACCTTATGTTCAAATGATTTCTTTTTCACAGGCCCATAGCCAATTCCTTCTTTTCGAATGTTGGTCCTAAATCCTAGAACCATATCAAGATTTTCCTTTTTTTTCACCAATCTAGACATACTATCCTCTAACTCCTCAATTCTTTTGTTCAAAGTGAGGATCTTTTGTTCAGATTGATTTAATTTTCCATGACAGACTGAGATTTGATCCCGTAAGATTTTATTGTCATTCTTGAATCTCTCATTTTCAACTTCAAGAACATGAGTTTTATCATACGGGCTATCCGACTCACCCATTTATTCAGAACCATTAGACAAGCTTTGTTTCAGAATTTCTAATTCTTCCTTGAGCTGCATGTTTCTTTCTTCATGAGATTTAATAGTATCATGCATGCTTTGATTCTGAGTTTTCAATTCTTCACAAATTTTCTCTAACTCCACACATCTCTCACTCGATTGATCACTTTGAATTGTTGAGTTCATTTTACTTTTAAGTTGTTTGTTTTCAGATCTCACTTTCTTGAATTTAGCATATAACTCAACATATTTTGTTTCCCATTGTTCAGGAGTAAGAGTTTCCAGGTCAGAGTTTACCTCAGTTGATTCTTCCTTGTAAGCCATTAGACACATGCTCTTCATTAGCTCATCTAATTCTGCTTCATCATCGTCGTCCTCGTCTTCTTCTTCATTGCTCCACGTAGCGACCATTGCCTTGGACTTCTTTTCCGTCTCCCTCTTGAATTTTCTCTTTAGCTCTGGACACTCGCCACACATGTGGCTGAGTTTCTTGCATTCATAGCATATTACATCAGTAAGCTTGCTTCCCTCTATCTTGCGCTTGGGTTGTTTCTTGGCCTATTTCTTGAACTTCCCTTGAAACTTCCTCTTTCCTCTCACGAATCTTCTGACTTTCCTAGTCAGCATTGCAACATTTTCTTCTTCTTCACTGTCCTCGGTACTCACGGGGGGATACCCTCCACGCTCATGGAACTCTCGCTGGGAGAGTCTTCAACTATCGCACGATTATGCAAGGATGACTGCCCACATTACACAAATCACATAGGGATGGGCCACACTAATTACGAGAATGGCAGAACACGCGGAATCATGAGGACACACTTTCCGTAAAGCCACGTCCAACACGGACACCCTGGACACAAGGGAGCTGGGTTGCCAAACCCCTCGCCGCCCATAGGCTGGGTGGCAACTATAACGCCCAGGAATTTTCTAGGAATTTTTTGGATTTAAATATAATCATTTAAAACCATATATGGAATTAATATGCTATTTAATGAGAAATGGGCTTTAAGTGTAATTTTGGGTTAATTAAATTAAACTGGAAGACCAATTAATAACTAAGCTCTTTGGCCCGCTTGAATCAGGCCCATAAACCTAGTCTATTAGCTTTAAAGCCCAAACCCAACTCTAGAACCGTCCTTAGGATAAATCCCCAAATTAATAAGATAATTATGGGATAATTATAGAGGAATTTGTTTTTTATTTAAATTCTGGCGTCAAAAGGAAATGGCGGTCTATCGCAAGACCGCTACCTATAAGAGGCGGTCCTCAAATGACTGCAATCTTTTTCCGAAACCGTGAATGATAGAAGTGTGAAAATACTAGATTTTTCCCGTCTAAATCACTTGGGATCGAAGCTATCTGGCGTGGGAAGCTATCCACGACTCTTAGATATTGAATTGAGCCCAAAATAGGACTCTATTTCAACCTAATCTAATAGCCCTAATTCAACCTCTATAAATAAGCCCTAACTTTGACCCACCCGAACCCTAATGTTGGCTCGTGAAGTTCGAAGGTAAGGTGTCACATCCCGAGTGCGGAAGATACCCGGGTGGGCGACGCGTCTATATCGATCGTGTCATTCATGTAAAGACAGAGTGCGCATAGTACTGGGTAATTTTATTTGTAACTCAAAATTTGAACATAATACCATGGTCTAAGATGACAATTATCTAATTAACCAAATGACAATATTCTAGAATCATTCATAAAGCTATAACTTTAATAAGTTCCATCTAACTAAATCATAATTGAGTCAATTAAATTATACAAGCCTTTAACAATAATTAGAAATACAAAGTAGGTCCTACAAATATGAAAGGCATGACTAACTGACGATACATCAAATCTAGCACTCATCACTCGGTATCGGTCCAATCCGGTTAGTGGTCGCTATCCAAGTTTCCTGAAAAATGTTATAATTATAACTTTATGAGCGAATCGCTCAGTAGGATTTATATCTCAAGCTCTAACAATCTTTAAGTTATTTACAAGTACATGCTATATAATGATGCATGTTAGATCGAGCAAGAATATCAAGAATTGTGCCAAAAGAGTATCACATGAACATCAATAAGATGTATCAATAAGGAACTAGCAAGTAATTGCCAAGTAATTGCACAAGTCTTTCCAAGAAATGAATATTCAAGCAGGTCTTTCCAAGAAGGTAATAGTCAATATTCTAGCAAGTCTTCCCAAGAAGATAGTAATCAATATTCAAGCAAGTGATCTCAAGCTCATGTAATAACAAGTAGTGTAATGGCATTGGCTATTTCATTCATTTCATTCAAGCAAGTAATTTGCCCTTTTTTGGCCAAATAATTCATGTCAAGCATGTCAAGAGAGAATGAGTGGGAATGTCTCAAGTCAAGCAAGCAAGTACTTCGGTGCAATGCAAACACCGTGGTCAATAAACTCTTATGGGTACAAGTACCTTCGGGTGCTCCTCCCAGGACCAAACCGGGCCCTATATGCACAACATTGATTCATGTATACTTTTAGACATCCACTCTCATTTTTATAGCCAATATAGAATTTCAAGAAAATATACATTGTAGGAGCATAAATTAGATCTTGCATGAATAGAGTTCAAGGACAAACACATGTAAATGATGAATTATGACCAAGCTACTTAAAATGCATGACACATAGGCCAAATCAGGGTTAAGGAGATGGCCAGGGATCATTGGGTAAGGGCTGGACATAAGCCCAAAACATCCAGACTGTAGGGAAATGGTGCCCCTGTAGGGTGTCTTCATTTCTTTAAATGGCGCCTTAGATGGGGGCGCCCTTTCCAATATATATATATATATATATATTGAAATGGTTTTCTCGATCTTCTGTAATGGGTTCCAGAAACTAGGTCTTTTCACAATGTCTTTAAGAACTGGGTTTCCAGAAGTCTTTACTAATGGCTTTCAGGTTTTCAGTAACTATTTCCAAGTTACAGAATGGGGTTTACAGAGTTTCTCAGTACTGGTCTTTTCCAGGTTCCACATAAATGTCATTGGATTGAGTTTCTAGGGTTTCAGTTCTGGGAGAGAGAGATGGCATCCAGATAGGTTGTCAGAAAGGTTATGTTAAAATAAAGTCTTCTCAGAGGGTCTCTATTTCAGAAAATAGAGCCTTCTCGAAGGGTCTCTATTTTAGAATGTTAAAATAGAGTCTTCCTAGAGGGTCTCTATTTCAAGAGGGTTCATAATCTAACAGGATAACAGGTTTACACGTGCTGTAAACAGGTTTAACACGCTATGTGATTTAACAGGCTACAGAATTAATAAAGCTTAATGACGGCTATGTAATTAACAAGGTTTGACAGGATATGTAATTACCATACTATGTAATTAACAAGTTTAACAGGCTAACAAGGTATGTAATCAGTAGGTTAACAGGTAACAGGTTAACATGTAACAGGTTTAACGGGCCAGATAACCAATAGGATCAGAGGTTTTTTAACACTATTGGAAATGGCGCCCTGGGCAGGGGCGCCCCATTAAATGGTGCCTTGGTCAGGGGTGCCCTTCCCCTGGGTGCTCCACGAGACACAAACCACTATTCATCAGGCAAAATTTTACGAAATCCCACAATGAGGACATGGTTAAATAGAGAAAAATCTTAGGATTTCAATGTCATGCTCATGCAGGAGTTTCATGATTTGGTTCAATAGATATAAAATTTTGAACATGGTGGCTACTAATTACGTAACCTTAATTCATGATTTATAACATGTTCACAGAATCAGTAAGTAGAGACATAGATAGACATGGAAAAATAGTAGGATTGTAAGGTCATGCTCATGCAACAATTTTTGATTTTAATTTCATTGATATATATATTTTTTAAACATGGATCAATTTACAAAAAATTGGGACAAGTTATGAGTAATGACAAATTATACGAACCGTATGCTGTACTTGGGATACTTGGCGGAGGTGAGATCATAGATCTACTCACGCAAGAGTTAGTGTTTCAGATAGGCGTAGCCTAACCTTCCCACTAAATCTTTTGATATACCCCTGACTTAGGTGACCAGATTGTGGCTATGAAAGGCTTAACTAGCATGCATGTTAACCTATATTAAATACTAGTAAAGCTAGATCTTGAAAACATCTACCTTTTTGACGTGAATACGTAGAAGAGATAATAAAAGACCAAGCCCTTCCTGCAAGGTTCCGATAATAAGAAGAAGAACGTAAGATGAAGTTTTCTCCCCTCACGTACGTTCCTGTAAAGACCTTCTTTTGCAGGTGGAGATGAACCAGATGTCGGCAATCACCTTCTAACCTTAATAGGGAAGGAAAAACATGAGGGTCCATTGCTAGGGAAAAAGAAGCAATTAATGCTTCAATCGGTTGTTGGGGAAAAGGGTACGTTTGATACGGGACGAGACACGGACACAACAAGCTCACGGTTGTCCCTTAACGAGGGAAGCGTCGGACGTGCACGGTTGAGAAACCGGCAAGAGCTAGGGTGGTCAATTCACACTTTCGTGCACGGATCGGGTCACGGGACGGTAACGCTCTCTCTCGCAGCAGCGGTGATATAAATATAAAGCGAGCTACGATCCTAGAACATGCTCTTTAGCAGTGGCATAAACAAGTATATATGAAAATAAGCAACTGCCGAGTGTAGGGAGCGAGAACGGTACCTTCACGCGCTCGGCGTGGGGAAGACGGACCCGGCCGAA
Source organism: Amorphophallus konjac (assembly GCA_022559845.1). Taxonomy (NCBI): domain Eukaryota; kingdom Viridiplantae; phylum Streptophyta; class Magnoliopsida; order Alismatales; family Araceae; genus Amorphophallus; species Amorphophallus konjac. Next base: position 314,009,556 of record CM040122.1, on the reverse strand, counting down.
ACTCGTACTCCCAGAACAATAATACACAGTATTACAGCAATACAACTCGCTGCCCACTCCACGCAGGGAGGTAAAGGGCTACACAATGGGCCCCGGGAGGACCGAATTTGGGTTGACGGGCGGCTTCTCGCGTTGATTCGGCAACACCCGAACTAGTGATGGTGGGGCCCACGTGCTGTCTAGGAGGGCCGTGTGGGACCCAGTGGCACCGCTGTAGTGGGGAATGCCTGGATGAGCGCTCCCTGGAGTGGAGGCACGCTGGTTCACCGGTCGGAGGCCGGGCGGCTGCGATCGGCACCGGTCGGAATAATTGGCCGCGGATCTGCCGGTTCTATTTTTTAGCGCGTGACCCGACGAGAATGCTCGCTGCGACCAGCCCCGACGTCGAAATGCGACGAAACTAGCGCCATTGGAAAGCTACTTCGAAGTACTTAGACCTAGTGGCCTTCACAAAAATTCATCGGACCTGTATTTCTGATGATCGAATTTTGAAGGCTGCTATTGTATAGTATCTGAACTCTTAGATCAACAGGTAACTTGTGTAAGAACTGCCATTGACCGCGAGGCTGATGACCGATTCAGCTCCCGAGCTCTTCACAAAAGTTATAGGATTTTGAACAAGAAAGATGGAAATAGTTATTATGAACTGATTGGAGGTGGCTAAGAATTGATATGATTTTTGCTCTAGCAGTGGGTAGGATCTGGAATCTGGTTGACAGTACTATAGCTGAAGAAGAACACGATTTTTGAAAAATGGATAGAAGGCTGATCAAAAATTAAGAAAATTCATGGAGTGAGGAGTTGATGGACAAAACTCTCAGTAAAATGAGGAGGGCTTGGAAAAATCAAAAAGGTGGTCGGAGATGGGAAACTTAGAGCTGTTGTCACTGTAGACAGAGACAGGACAGATCTGGGAGTGAAAGATGAACGAAAATGGAAAATTACTAAATGAAGGAATTTGAACCTGAAAATTTAGGTGGAGGTGGGGATTCAGGGTAAGAACACACCCTCGAAATTTCAGCCCGAGATCTTCACGTGGTGGAGAGAAGGAACTCGTGGACTACACCTCTATCCAGCAGGACAGAACCTTGAAGGTGGTTCCGCGGCGGCTCGAAGGCGGCACGAACGGCGGCGGCGGCACAGATGATCACCGGAGATAGAGGGGAGGGGATTGAAGATAGAACCACTATATAATTGGGGGTTGGAGGAGATGAACACCAGGAGAGAGGAAGGGGGCGCAAGAAGCTCTTTGCTTTTCCAACAATTTTTCTCTTCATTAATGCTAACAAATGGAAAATACAACCTTTTATATGCCATGTGTCAAATCTAATCTACACCATTAGATCTAGGGGTGGGGAATGGAGGGCCTAGATTGGATGTGAATAACACATACAAAATAATAAAATAGTAATGGGAGAGGGGCGCCCCCTTGACCAAGGGTAGAAGGTTGAATGGGGGTAGGTGGCCAACCATGGAATCTTGACCCATTTAACCCCATGTGTCCATATGACCAGCCCACCCTTCTAGATGTCCACCTAGGAAGGTTGACCAGGCCCACAAGGTGACATGGACCAATGGGAAAGGGCTGAGGGCCCCCTTGCTGGTCCTGTTGCATAATTGCATAAAAACCCACACAATCCATGGGAATGACTCCTTGGCTTATAAAGCCTTACATTTGCGTACATACTTTCCCAAGGATATAAACACAAACTAAAAGGACATAAATGCAAAAGAAAAAGTACAGGCTCGGTGTTGATTCCCATCAACTCACCCCGGGTGGGAGGAACTCGACCCTGTCGAGTAGGGATAGGGATGCTCGAGTATTCCAGCGGATCCGTCACCGTGCCAAGTAACGCGGGTACGCTCCACTCCAAGTGATCGTCACCTGCTCATTCCATATATACTCGATATGCGTGAACTGCTATGGGCTAGAGGTGGACACTCCGGGTGGGGCACTCTCAAAAGGGAAGGGAGCAGGCTCGAAGACTCACTAGGAATCACCGCTGAGTCCCTATAGGTGACTGATCCGGGTATAGGTGTGGAACCGATCCCATACTCATCGAATGAGTCCACTCGCCTCTTACGCATAAGAGAACGACAACGAGCTTGCACAAGACACATGCAGACTCACCAAACACTAACACACATATGCAAACAACACAAATAAGAAACGGACTCATGCATGACTCTAGACAAAACTAGTGTTAGTCAGACCCGTACATGGATGACGGCGGACCAGGACACCCGAATATGTGCCATACATGCATTTGACGTAACCGGAGATGGGTGGCATGGGGTACACCTAAATGTCCAAGTATGACCCAGTCATGCATGGACGGCCCTTTGGATTTGGGGAACTTGAGAGAGCTAGAAGACCCGATGTGGAAGAGCCGGGTGTGGGTGTATCGAGTATGGGTTTGGTGGGTATGGAGGACCCGACCCGTAGGAAAGGGGTATGAAGCTGGACTTCCCCGAAGAAGTGAAGGGAATATGAAGGGTCTAGGGATCCACTAGGGAAGGGGTCAAAGGGATCAAAGAAGGTATGACCCCTTATGGTGGGTTCCAACATGACATGGTCCCAATCGTGAAATTCTTGAAGGTGCGGGTGGTCACCTTCCTCCGTCATGGTAGATGGGACCGTGTATAGGAAATATGACTCCTCCCTCGGAAGCAAAGTCATGAAGTCGGGCTCATCCGGTAGCGGGAGAAGTAGAAGAACTCCGTGGTGATACAACCCACGGTGCACTCGGAGGTAATGGACCCGAAGGCCGGATGGGTGAAGCTACGACTCGTGGGTTGGTCGAAGTCTCGGGCCAACATATCAACTTCCATTGCGTGTCTAGTCCCATAACAAGATCGTCCAACGTGTCAACATGGTGACTAGATCGAAATGTGGTATGGAATGAGTTGACCGGCACTAAAGGTAAGGTGGGGTCCATGGATGGGAAGGGATGTGGGACCAAGCCATCCTTGAGCCAACTAAGAAGCGGCTCGGCGATGAAAAGCGTACCCGTTAGAAACACGGGTGGCTGGGGCTTGGGTGGCTCCAAATGAGAGGGTTCCGAATTAAGATCGGAAGGTGAGGGTGACAATGGAGCACTCTCGGGTGGTGAAGGAATTGGGTTAGGTAGTCCGATCGGCTCGGGACTCGGTTGGGAGGTAGATGTTTGCCAAAGGGTTCGACCTCTAGAGCGAGAAAAATGAGACTCAAAGGGCTCGACCTCTAGAGCGACCTTATAAGATTGCGCCAGCGAGAACGCGTCGCGGACAAGACATTCAAGTTGGAAGTGAAACCGCAAACCTCTCCGGAACTGAAATGCGGTCGTGGTGCTCTCCTCTCCCAAGCCATATTCCAACCGGTACTTATCATAGTCCCAGATGTACTCGGACACGGACCTATCACCTTGGACGGGTCGACATGGGTTGGCCATTGGTGCCGAAAAGGTGGGAATGGATCCCTAGGAATGGGTATGCAAGGCCATTTAGACAAGACACTAGACCGACTATGCACGGTTTGGGATGCATGCACACTAAGGACAAGACACCAAGACTCGGTACGTGGCGGAGTTAATCGATCCGAAGATCACTCGCGCAAGTGTGCGGCCTTCCTGATAGGCGTAGCCTAACGTTCGGACAACACCTTTTTATATACCGATTAATGGTATGCAAATGCAACTCCTAAGACCGACTTGGACACTTAGACTTAAATGACACTCTTTTTTTTTGTTTTGGACACCCTAGACTCAACTCGCTCTGATACCAAATTGATGCGGGACGAGACCACGACACGACAAGCTCGTGACTGTCCCTTAACGAGGGAAGCGTCGGACGTGCGCGGTTGAGAAACCGGCAGTGAGCTAGGGTGGTCGGCTCTCACTTGTGCCCGGATCGGGTCACGGGACGGTAACACTCTCTCTCGCAACAGCAGTGATATAAATATAAAACGAGCTACGATCCTAGAACATGCTCTCTAGCAGTGGCATAAACAAGTATATATGAAAATAAGCAACTGCCGAGTGTAGGGAGCGAGAACGGTACCTCCACGCACTCGGCGTGGGGAAGACAGACCCGGCCGAAACTCATACTCCCGGAACAATAATACACAGTATTACAGTAATACAACTCGCTGCCCACTCCACGCAGTGAGGTAAAGGGCTACACAATGGGCCCCGGGAGGACCGAATTCGGGTTGACGGGCGGCTTCTCGCGTTGATTCGGCAACACCCGAAATAGTGATGGTGGGGCCCACGTGCTGTCTGGGAGGGCCGTGTGGGACCCGGTGGCACCGCTGTAGTGGGGAATGTCTGGATGAGCGCTCCCTGGAGTGGAGGTGCACTGGTTCGGTGGCCGGAGGCCGGGCGGCTCCGATCGGCACCGGTCGGAATTATCGGCCACGGATCTGCCGGTTTTGTTTTTCACCGCGTGACCCGACGAGAATGCTCGCTGCGACCAGCCCCGACATCGGAATGCGACGAAACCAGCGCCGTTGGAAAGCTACTTCGAAGTACTTAGACGTAGTGGACTTCACAAAAATTCATCGGACCTGTATTTCTGATGATCGAATTTTGAAGGCTGCTATTGTACAGTATCTGAACTCTTAGATCAACAGGTAACTTGTCTAAGAACTGCCGTTGACCGCGAGGCTGATGACCGATTCAGCTCCTGAGCTCTTCACAAAAGTTATAGGATTTTGAACAAGAAAGATGGAAATAGTTATTATGAACTGATTGGAGGTGGCTAAGAATTGATATGATTTTTGCACTAGCAGTGGGTCGGATCTGGAATCTGGTTGACAGTACTGTAGCTGAAGAAGAACCTGATTTTTGAAAAATGGATAGAAGGCTGATCAAAAATTAAGAAAATTCATGGAGTGAGGAGTTGATGGAAAGAACTCCAGTAAATTGGGAGGGTTTAAAAAATCAAAAAGGTGGTCATAGATGGGAAACTCAGAGCTGCTGTCACTGTAGACAGAGACAAGACAGATTTGGGAGTGAAAGATGAACGAAAATGGAAAATTACTAAATGAAGGAGTTTGACGTGAAAATTTAGGTGGATGTGGGGATTCAAGGTGAGCACACACACTCAAAATTTCAGCTTGAGATCTTCACATGGTGGAGAGCAGGAATTCGTGGAAGACACCTCTATCCAGCAGGACAGAACCTTGAAGATGGCTCCGCGGCTGCTCGAAGGCGGCACGAACGGCGACGACGGCGGCACTGATGATCACCGGAGATAGAGGGGAGGGGATTGAAGATAGAATCACTCTATAATTTGAGGTTGGAGGAGATGAGCACCAGGAGAGAGGAGGGGGGCGCAAGAAGCCTTCTTGGCAATCACAATTTTCTTTCTTCATTAATGCTAACAAATGGAAAATACAACCTTTTATATGCCATGTGTCAAATCTAATCTACACCATTAGATCTAGGGGTGGGGAATGGAGGGCCTAGATTGGATGTGAATAAGACACAAAAAATAATAAAATAGTAAGGGGAGAGGGGCGCCCCCTTGACCAAGGGTAGAAGGTTGAATGGGGTAGGTGGCCAACCATGGAATCTTGACCCCTTGTCTCCCATGTGTCAATTGACATCCACCCTTCTAGATGTCCACCTAGGAAGGTTGACCAGCCCACAAGGTGACATGGACCAATGGGAAAGGGCTGAGGGCCCCCTTGCTGGACCTACTACATAATTGCATAAAAACCCACACAATCTATGGGAATGACTCCTTGGCTTATAAAGCCTTACATTTGCGTACATACTTTCCCAAGGATATAAACACAAACTAAAAGGACATAAATGCAAAAGAAAAAGTACATGCTCGGTGTCGATTCCCATCAACTCTCCCCAGGTGGGAGGAACTCGACCCGTCGAGTAGGGGTAGGGATGCTCGAGTATTCCGGCGGATCCGTCACCGTGCCAAGTAACGCGGGTACGCTCCACTCCAAGTGATCGTCACCTGCTCATTCCATATATACTCGATATGCGCGAACTGCTATGGGCTAGAGGTGGACACTCCGGGTGGGGCACTCTCAAAAGGGAAGGGAGCAGGCTCGAAGACTCACTAGGAATCACCGCTGAGTCCCTATAGGTGACTGATCCGGGTATAGATGTGGAACCGATCCCATACTCATCGAATGAGTCCACTCGCCTCTTACGCATAAGAGAACGACAACGAGCTTGCACAAGACACATGCAGACTCACCAAACACTAACACACATATGCAAACAACACAAATAAGAAACGGACTCATGCATGACTCTAGACAAAACTAGTGTTAGTCAGACCCGTACATGGATGACGGCGGACCAGGACACCCGAATATGTGCCATACATGCATTTGACGTAACCGGAGATGGGTGGCATGGAGTACACCTAAATGTCCAAGTATGACCCAGTCATGCATGGACGGCCCTTTGGATTTGGGGAACTTGAGAGAGCTAGAAGACCCGGATGTGGAAGAGCCGGGTGTGGGTGTATCGAGTATGGGTTTGGTGGGTATGGAGGACCCGACCCGTAGGAAAGGGGTATGAAGCTGGACTTCCCCGAAGAAGTGAAGGAATATGAAGGGTCTAGGGATCCACTAGGGAAGGGGTCAAAGGGATCAAAGAAGGTATGACCCCTTATGGTGGGTTCCAACATGACATGGTCCCAATCGTGAAATTCTTGAAGGTGCGGGTGGTCACCTTCCTCCGTCATGGTAGATGGGACCGTGTATAGGAAATATGACTCCTCCCTCGGAAGCAAAGTCATGAAGTCGGGCTCATCCGGTAGCGGGAGAAGTAGAAGAACCTCCGTGGTGATACAACCCACGGTGCACTCGGAGGTAATGGACCCGAAGGCCGGATGGGTGAAGCTACGACTCGTGGGTTGGTCGAAGTCTCGGGCCAACATATGTGTCAACTTCCATTGCGTGTCTAGTCCCATAACAAGATCGTCCAACGTGTCAACATGGTGACTAGATCGAAATGTGGTATGGAATGAGTTGACCGGCACTAAAGGTAAGGTGGGGTCCATGGATGGGAAGGGATGTGGGACCAAGCCATCCTTGAGCCAACTAAGAAGCGGCTCGGCGATGAAAAGCGTACCCGTTAGAAACACGGGTGGCTGGGGCTTGGGTGGCTCCAAATGAGAGGGTTCCGAATTAAGATCGGAAGGTGAGGGTGACAATGGAGCACTCTCGGGTGGTGAAGGAATTGGGTTAGGTAGTCCGATCGGCTCGGGACTCGGTTGGGAGGTAGATGTTTGCCAAAGGGTTCGACCTCTAGAGCGAGAAAAATGAGACTCAAAGGGCTCGACCTCTAGAGCGACCTTATAAGATTGCGCCAGCGAGAACGCGTCGCGGACAAGACATTCAAGCTGGAAGTGAAACCGCAAACCTGTCTGGAACTGAAATGCGGTCGTTGTGCTCTCCTCTCCCAAGCCATATTCCAACCGGTACTTATCATAGTCCCGGATGTACTCGGACACGGACCTATCACCTTGGACGGGTCGACATGGGTTGGCCATTGGTGCCGAAAAGGTGGGAATGGATCCCTAGGAATGGGTATGCAAGGCCATTTAGACAAGACACTAGACCGACTATGCACGGTTTGGGATGCATGAACAGTAAGGACAAGACACCAAGACTCGGTACGTGGCGGAGTTAATCGATCCGAAGATCACTCGCGCAAGTGTGCGGCCTTCCCGATAGGCGTAGCCTAACGTTCAGACAACACCTTTTTATATACCGATTAATGGTATGCAAATGCAACTCCTAAGACCGACTTAGACACTTAGACTTAAATGACACCCTTTTTTTTTTATTTTGGACACCCTAGACTCAACTCGCTCTGATACCAAATTGATGCGGGACGAGACACGGACACGACAAGCTCGCGGTTGTCCCTTAACGAGGGAAGTGTCGGACGTGCACGGTTAAGAAATCGGCAAGAGCTAGGGTGGTCAATTCACACTTTCGTGCCCGGATCGGGTCACGGGACGGTAACACTCTCTCTCGTAGCAGCAGTGATATAAATATAAAGTGAGCTACGATCCTAGAACATGCTCTCTAGCAGTGGCATAAACAAGTATATATGAAAATAAGCAACTGCCGAGTGTAGGGAGCGAGAACGGTACCTCCACGCGCTCGGCGTGTGGAAGACGGACCCGTCCGAAACTTGTACTCCCGGAACAATAATACACAGTATTACAGCAATACAACTCGCTGCCCACTCCACGCAGTGAGGTAAAGGGCTACACAATGGGCCCCGGGAGGACCGAATTCGGGTTGATGGGCGACTTCTCGCGTTGATTCGGCAACACCCGAACTAGTGACGGTGGGGCCCACGTGCTGTCTGGGAGGGCCGTGTGGGACCCGGTGGCACCGCTGTAGTGGGGAATGTCTGGATGAGCACTCCCAGGAGTGGAGGCATGCTGGTTCGCCGGCCGGAGGCCGGGCGGCTCCGATCGGCACCGGTCGGAATAATCGGCCACGGATCTGCCGGTTCTGATTTTCAGCGCGTGACCCGACGAGAATGCTCGCTGCGACCAGCCCCGACGTCGAAATGCGACGAAACCAGCGTTGTTGGAAAGCTACTTCGACGTACTTAGACGTAGTGGCCTTCACAAAAATTCATCAGACCTGTATTTCTGATGATCGAATTTTGAAGGCAGCTATTGTACAGTATCTGAACTCTTAGATCAACAGGTAACTTGTCTAAGAACTGCCGTTGACCGCAAGGCTGATGACCGATTCAGCTCCTGAGCTCTTCACAAAAGTTATAGGATTTTGAACAAGCAAGTTGGAAATAGTTATTATGAACTGATTGGAGGTGGCTAAGAATTGATATGATTTTTGCACTAGTAGTGGGTCGGATCTGGAATCTGGTTGACAGTACTGTAGCTGAAGAAGAACACGATTTTTGAAAAATGGATAGAAGGCTGATCAAAAATTAAGAAAATCCATGGAGTGAGGAGTTGATGGACAAAACTCTCAGTAAAATGAGGAGGGCTTGGAAAAATCAAAAAGGTGGTCGGAGATGGAAAACTTAGAGCTGCTGTCACTGTAGATAGAGACAGGACAGATCTGGGAGTGAAAGATGAACGAAAATGGAAAATTACTAAATGAAGGAATTTGAACTTGAAAATTTAGGTGGAGGTGGGGATTCAAGGTAAGAACACACCCTCTAAATTTCAGCCCGAGATCTTCATGTGGTGGAGAGCAGGAATTCGTGGACTACACCTCTATCCAGTAGGACAGAACCTTGAAGGTGGTTCCGCGGTGGCTCGAAGGCGGCACGAACGGCGGCGGCGGCACAGATGATCGCCGGAGATAGAGGGGAGGGGATTGAAGATAGAACCACTATATAATTGGGGGTTGGAGGAGATGAACACCAGGAGAGAGGAAGGGGGCGCAAGAAGCTCTTTGCTTTTCCAACAATTTTTATCTTCATTAATGCTAACAAATGGAAAATACAACCTTTTATATGCCATGTGTCAAATCTAATCTACACCATTAGATCTAGGGGATGGAGGGCCTAGATTGGATGTGAATAACACACAAAAAATAATAAAATAGTAAGGGGAGAGGGGCGCCCCCTTGACCAAGGGTATAAGGTTGAATGGGGGTAGGTGGCCAACCATGGAATCTTGACCCATTTAACCCCATGTGTCCATATGACCAGCCCACCCTTCTAGATGTCCACCTAGGAAGGTTGACCAGGCCCACAAGGTGACATGGACCAATGGGAAAGGGCTGAGGGCCCCCTTGCTGGTCTTGATGCATAATTACATAAAAACCCACACAATCCAGGGGAATGACTCCTTGGCTTATAAAGCCTTACATTTGCGTACATACTTTCCCAAGGATATAAACACAAACTAAAAGGACATAAATGCAAAAGAAAAAGTACAGGCTCGGTGTCGATTCCCATCAACTCACCCCGGGTGGGAGGAACTCGACCCTGTCGAGTAGGGGTAGGGATGCTCGAGTATTCCGGCAGATCCGTCACCGTGCCAAGTAACGCGGGTACGCTCCACTCCAAGTGATCGTCACCTGCTCATTCCATATATACTCGATATACGTAAACTGCGATGGGCTAGAGGTGGACACTCCGGGTGGGGCACTCTCAAAAGGGAAGGGAGCAGGCTCGAAGACTCACTAGGAATCACCGTTGAGTCCCTATAGGTGACTGATCCGGGTATAGATGTGGAACCGATCCCATACTCATCGAATGAGTCCACTCGCCTCTTACGCATAAGAGAACGACAACGAGCTTCCACAAGACACATGCAAACTCACCAAACACTAACACACATATGCAAACAACACAAATAAGAAACGGACTCATGCATGACTCTAGACAAAACTAGTGTTAGTCAGACCCGTACATGGATGACGGCGGACCAGGACACCCGAATATGTGCCATACATGTATTTGACGTAACCGGAGATGGGTAGCATGGGGTACACCTAAATGTCCAAGTATGACCCTGTCATTGATGGGAATCAACACCAAGCATGTACATTGTTTATTACATTTATGTCCTTTTAGTTTATGTTTATATCCTTGGGAAAGTATGTACGCAAATATAAGGCTTTATAAGCCAATGAGTCATTCCCATGGATTGTGTGGGTTTTTATGCAATTATGCAGTAGGACCAGCAAGGGGGCCCTCAGCCCTTTCCCATTGGTCCATGTCACCATGTGGGCCTGGTCAACCTTCCTAGGTGGACATCTAGAATGGTGGGCTGGTCATATGGACACATGTGTTTAAATGGGTCAACATTCTAATAGGTTGGCCACCTACCCCATTCAACTTACACATGGTCAATGGTGCGCCCCCTTCCCCTTGAATTTTTTTAGTTTTTGTGTGATATTCACACCTTATCCCAGCCCTTCAATCCACACCCCTAGATCCAAGGGTTGAGGATGGATTTGGTTGGAATCATATATAAGCTTGTATTTTTATGAGAAAAGCAATGAAAAATTAGAATTTTTGTTGAATGGCCAAGAGCTTGGTGCGCCCCCAGCCCTCTCCCCTCTGGTTCCTCTCCTCCAACCTCAAGTTCTAGGGTGTTTCTACCTCTTATCCCCTCCCCTCTATCTCCGGTGATCGTCTGTGCCGCCGCCGCCGCCGTTCGTGCCGCCTTCGAGCCGCCGCAAAACCGTTCTCGGTGTTCTGTCCTGTTGGACAGAGGTCTCTTCCCAAAATTCCTTCTATCAGCCACGGCATCTTAGTGGTCTACAATTTTTATGGTGTATTCTTCCCTTGTATCCCAAGCTTCACCTAAATTTTCACGCCCAAATTCTATCGTTTAGTATTTTCCCATTTTCGTGCATCTTTCATTCCTAGTTCTATTTTATCTCTATCTACAGTGACAGTAGCCCCGTGTTTCCCACCTCCGGCCATCTTTTTGATTTGTCCAAACCCTCCCAATTTTACTGGGTGTTTTTTCCATCACCCCCTACATCCAAACATTTTCTTAATTTTTTATCAGCCTTCTATCTATTTTTAGAAATTCATGTTCTTCCTCAGCTACAGTGTTGTCAGTCAGATCCCAGATCCGACCACCCTCCACTTCCAAAATCAGAACAAATCACCATAACCTTCAAATCCAGATACAAAAATAGTCCTGATTTCCTTACTCGATTTCCTACAACTTTCATAAACAAGTCGGAGTCTGAGTCCAAGGTCTTCATATCAGTCAAAGGCAACTCTCAGGAACGTTCCCTGCTAGTCTGAGAGTTCAGATACTGTACAATAGCAACCTTCAAAATTCGCCAATCAGAAGTACAGGCTTTGTTATTTTTCTGTAATCACATAAGGTTGAAGCCCTTCAAAGCAGCTTTCCAACGGCGCTAGTTTTGTCACGTTCTGACGTCGGGGCTGATCGCAGCGTCCGTTCTCGCCGGAGCGCGCGCTGGAAAACTGAACCGGCAGGTCCGTGGCCGGTTATTCCGACCGGTGCCGATCGGAGCCGCCCGGCCCCCGGCCGGTGAACCAACGTGCGGCCAGCCCGAGGAACGCTTCCCTAAGTGTCCCCACTATAGCGGTGTCACCGGGTCCCACTCGACCCCTCCGGACAGCACGTGGTCCCCACCGTCACTAGTTCGAGTGCTGCCGAAGAGACGCGAGAAGCCACCCGTCAACCCGAATTCGGTCCTCACGGGCCCAGTTGTGTAGCCCTTTACCTCCCTGCGTGGAGTGGATGATATTTCATTACTGTCATCATTGTGTAATATTTATCCTGGGAGTACGAGTTTTTACCGGGTCCGTCTTCCCCACGCCGAGCGCGTAGAGGTATCGCATTCGCTCCCTTCTCGGTATTTTGCTTACTTCATATATATTTGTTTATGCCGCTGCTAGAGAGCATGTGTAGGGATATCTAGCTCGCTTTATATGTTCATTACCGCTGCTGCGAGACAGTACGTGACCGTCCCGTGACCCGATCCGGGCACAAAAGAGAGCCGATCACTCTAGCTCATTGCCGGTTTCTCAACCGCGCACATCCGATGCTTCCCTCGTTAAGGGGCAATCACGAGCTTTTCGTGTACGTGGTCTCGTCCCGCATCAATCATGCATGGACGGCCCTTTAGATTTGGGGAACTTGAGAGAGCTAGAAGACCCAGATGTGGAAGAGCCGGGTGTGGGTGTATCGAGTATGGGTTTGGCTGGTATGGAGGACCCGACCCGTAGGAAAGGGGTATGAAGCTGGACTTCCCCGAAGAAGTGAAGGGAATATGAAGGGTCTAGGGATCCACTAGGGAAGGGGTCAAAGGGATCAAAGAAGTACCCTTATGGTGGGTTCCAACATGACATGGTCCTAATCGTGAAATTCTTGAAGGTGCGGGTGGTCACCTTCCTCCGTCATGGTAGATGGGACCGTGTATAGGAAATATGACTCCTCCCTCGGAAGCAAAGTCATGAAGTCGGGCTCGTCCAGTAGTGGGAGAAGTAGAAGAACTTCCGTGGTGATACAACCCACGGTGCACTCGGAGGTAATGGACCCGAAGGCCGGATAGGTGAAGCTACGACTCGTGGGTTGGTCGAATTCTCGGGCCAACATATGTGTCAACTTTCATTGCGTGTCTAGTCCCATAACAAGATCATCCAACGTGTCAATATGGTGACTAGATCGAAATGTGATATGGAATGAGTTGACCGGCACTAAAGGTAAGGTGGGGTCCATGGATGGGAAGGGATGTGGGACCAAGCCATCCTTGAGCCAACTAAGAAGTGGCTTGGCGATGAAAAGTGTACCCGTTAGAAACACGGGTGGCTGGGGCTTGGGTGGCTCCAAATGAGAGGGTTTCGAATTAAGATCGGAAGGTTAGGGTGACAATGGAGCACTCTCGGGTGGTGAAGGAATTGGGTTAGGTAGTCCGATCGGCTCGGGACTCGGTTGGGAGGTAGATGTTTGCCAAAGGGTTCAACCTCTAGAGCGAGAAAAATGAGACTCAAAGGGCTCAACCTCTAGAGCGACCTTATAAGATTGCGCCAGCGAGAACGTGTCACGGACAAGACATTCAAGTTGGAAGTAAAACCGCAAACCTCTCCGGAACTGAAATGCGGTCGTGGTGCTCTCCTCTCCCAAGCCATATTTCAACCAGTACTTATCATAGTCCCGGATGTACTCGGACACGGACCAATCACCTTGGACGGGTCGACATGGGTTGGCCATTAGTGCCGAAAAGATGGGAATGGATCCCTAGGAATGGGCATGGAAGGCCATTTAGACAAGACACTAGACCGACTATGCACGGTTTGGGATGCATGCACACTAAGGACAAGACACCAAGACTCGGTACGTGGCGGAGTTAATCGATCCGAAGATCACTCGCGCAAGTGTGTGGCCTTCTCGATAGGCGTAGCCTAACGTTCGGACAACACCTTTTTATATACCGATTAATGGTATGCAAATGCAACTCCTAAGACCGACTTAGACACTTAGACTTAAATGACACTCTTTTTTTTTATTTTGGACACCCTAGACTCAACTCGCTCTGATACCAAATTGATGCGGGACGAGACATGGACACGATAAGCTCGCGGTTGTCCCTTAACGAGTTAAGCATCGGACGTGCACGGTTGAGAAACTGGCAAGAGCTAGGGTGGTCAATTCACACTTTCGTGCCCGGATCGGGTCACGGAACGGTAACGCTCTCTCTCGCAGCAGCGGTGATATAAATATAAAGTGAGCTACGATCCTAGAACATGCTCTCTAGCAGTGGCATAAACAAGTATATATGAAAATAGGCAACTGCCGAGTGTAGGGAACGAGAACGGTACATCCACGCGCTCGGCGTGGGGAAGACGGACCCGGCCGAAACTCATACTCCCGGAACAATAATACACAGTATTACAGCAATACAACTCGCTGCCCACTCCACACTGGGAGGTAAAGGGCTACACAATGGGCCCCGGGAGGACCGAATTCGGGTTGACGGGTGGCTTCTTGCGTTGATTCGGCAACACCCGAACTAGTGACGGTGGGGCCCACGTACTGTCTGGAAGGGCCGTGTGGGACCCGGTGGCACCGCTGTAGTGGGGAATGCCAGGATGAGCGCTCCCTGGAGTGGAGGCGCGCTGGTTCGTCGGCCGGAGGCCGGGCAGCTCCGATTGGCCGCGGATCTGCCGGTTCTATTTTTCAGCGCGTGACCCGACGAGAATGCTCTCTGCGACCAGCCCCGACATCGGAATGCGACGAAACCGGTGCCGTTGGAAAGCTACTTCGAAGTACTTCGACCTAGTTACCTTCACAAAAATTCATCGGACCTGTATTTCTGATGATCGAATTTTGAAGGCTGCTATTGTACAATATCTGAACTCTCAGATCAACAAGTAACTTGTCTGAGAACTGCCATTGACCATGAGGCTGATGGCCGATTCAGCTCCTGAGCTCTTCACAAAAGTTATAGGATTTTGAACAAGGAAGATGGAAATAGTTTTTATAAACTGATTGGAGTGGCTATGAATTGATATGATTTTTGTACTAGCAATGGGTCGGATCTGGAATCTGGTTGACAGTACTGTAGCTGAAGAAGAACACAATTTTCGAAAAATGGATAGAAGGCTGATCAAAAATTAAGAAAATTCATGGAGTGAGGAGTTGATGGACAGAATTCCCAGTAAAATGGGGAGGGATTGGCAAATCAAAAAGGTGGTCGGAGATGGGAAACTCAGAGCTGCTGTCACTGTAGATAGAGATAGGACAGATCTGGGAGTGAAAGATAAACGAAAATAGAAAATTACTAAATGAAGGAATTTGAATCTAAACATTTAGGTGGAGGTGAGGATTCAAGGTGAGTACACACCCTTGAAATTTCAGCCCGAGATCTTCACGTGGTGGAGAGCAGGAATTCGTGGACTACACCTCTGTCCAGCAGGACAGAACCTTGAAGGTGGTTCCGCGGCGGCTCGAAGGCGGCACGAACGGCGGCGGCGGCGACACAGATGATCACCGGAGATAGATGGGAGGGGATTGAAGATAGAACCACTCTAGAATTGGGGGTTGGAAGAGATGAACACCAGGAGAGAGGAAGGGGGCGCAAGAAGCTCTTTGCTTTTCCAACAATTTTTCTCTTCATTAATGCTAACAAATGGAAAATACAACCTTTTATGTGCCATGTGTCAAATCTAATATACACCATTAGATCTAGGGGTAGGGAATGGAGGGCCTAGATTGGATGTGAATAACACACAAAAAATAATAAAATAGTATGGGGAGAGGGGCGCCCCCTTGACCAAGGGTAGAAGGTTGAATGGGGGTAGGTGGCCAACCATGGAATCTTGACCCATTTAACCCCATGTGTCCATATGACCAGCCCACCCTTCTAGATGTCCACCTAGAAAGGTTGACCAGGCCCACAAGGTGACATGGACCAATGGGAAAGGGCTGAGGGCCCCCTTGCTGGTCCTACTGCATAATTACATAAAAACCCATACAATCCATGGGAATGACTCCTTGGCTTATAAAGCCTTACATTTGCGTACATACTTTCTCAAGGATATAAACACAAACTAAAAGGACATAAATGCAAAAAAAAAGTACAGGCTCGGTGTCGATTCCCATCAACGTTGCCAGTAAAAAGAGGCTGTTCATGTTTACTTCTGGAAGGATGACATAATGGAATTCAGTTTGGCAGGTTGCTGGCATGGAAATGGCGCCCTCCCATGTAGTCTCTGTTTAGGGAAATAGCGCCTATGCATGTGGGCGTTACATCCTTTGGTTCTTACAGATATATATATATATATATATATATATATGTATATGTATATGTACATATTGCCAAAAAGGAAATGGCGCCTGGGGTTAGGGCACCACATTGAGAATAGCGCCCAGGTCAGGGGCGCTATTTCCTCCTGCCCACTGTTCCTATTCCGAGCCATGCTGGGTGTGTTTCCTATTCAGTGCCATGCTAGGTATTAAGATGTATTATTCTATAGGTGTGTTTCCTATTCCGTGCCATGCTGGGTATTAAATGGTGTTATTGTATATGTATGTGATTGGTTGGTAAAGAGAGATATATGTATACTGTGGGCTTTCATACTGTGGGTTGTGGCCCTATGGCTTGAGAAATTGACGCCCATGTATAAAGGCCCTATTTTTGGTGAATAGTCTTTTTGGAACAGGAAGCCCCAATACGAATGATGGCTTTTATTATTACATATTTATATAATGGCTCTCATTGGGTATTCTACCTTTTCATTTGGCCTTCTCATAGAGTTATTTAAGGTTTTATTTACTTGAGAAAATGTCTATTTCCTTATCATTTTTATCCGGGGTGCTACACCCTCCCCCACTTAAAAGAATTTAATCCCCAAATTCAATTGCATATATGAAGACAAGGAGGGTGAGAAATACTTACTGACTAGAATAATTCTGAAAATCTCCTTCTCATAGACTCTTCGATTTCCCATGTAGCTTCTTGTTCTATGCATCGATCCCATTGGATTTTCACCATAGGGATAGTCTTGCTTCTCAAAACTCGGACTTCTCGGCCGAGGATCTTCATCGGCTTCTGCTTATAGGTAAGGTCCTTCTGTATCACCAAGTCAGTGTGGTCGATGATATGGAGAGGATCGGGCACATACTTCTTCAGCATAGAAATATGGAATATATTGTGCACCTCTAATAGTTGTGGAGGCAAGGTAATGCAGTAAGCTACCTCGCCTACTCTTTCAAATACCTCGAATGGGCCAATAAACCTCGGTGTAAGTTTACCCTTAACACCGAATCTTCTAATACCTTGACCAGGAGAGACCTTGAGGAAAACTTGGTCTCCAACATGGAATTCCATATCTCTTCTCCTATTATTAGCATATGACTTCTGCCTGGACTGTGCTATCTTTAGCCTTTCCCGAATGATGTGTATCTTTTCAGTTGAGTCTCTCACCATATCTGGGCCTAGGTTTTGCTTTTCACCAACTTCATCCCAGCATATTGGAGATCGACAACTTCTGCCATAGTGTGCCTCGAAAGGTGCCATCTTGATACTGGCTTGATAGCTATTATTATATGCAAATTCGACTAGGGGTAAGTGGTCATGCCAACTATCGCCAAAATCAATAATGCAGGCCCTTAACATGTCTTCAACCACTTGATTTGTCCTTTCTGTATGTCCATCTGTCTGGGGATGGAAAGCAGTGCTGAAGTTGAGTTTCATCCCCAGAGAGTGTTATAGACTCTTCCATAAATGAGAGGTGAAGTGCGGGTCTTGGTCGGATATGATCGACACGGGAACTCCATGCAATCTATCCGTCTCCTTGATATACAAGGCAGTAAGGACATCAACCGACCATCGGCTTTTGATAGTCAAGAAATGAGCCGATTTAGTTAGGCGGTTGATAATTACCCAAATTCTATCATGTCCACCTCTAGTCTTGGGCAAGCCCATAATAAAATCCATGCCAATGTCTTCCCACTTCCACTTGGGAATATCTAGTGGATGCAGCTTTCCGGCACGTTTCTGATGTTTCGCCTTCACTTGTTGATATGTTAGGCAGCGAGATACAAAGTCCGATACCTCCCTTTTCATATTAGGCCACTAGAAGGTCCTTTTCAAGTCTTGGTACATCTTGGTGGCTCAAGGGTGGATCGTGTACATCAATCGATGAGCTTCGTCAAGGACCTTCTTTTTCAACTCAGGACAGTCGGGTACACATGTCCATTCATGGAATAATAGTCTTCCATCGGGTGCCAGCTTGAAATCAAGTCTCTCCTCCCGCTGGTCCCTTATCTCCACTAGTGCAGGATCTTCTTCTTGTAGCTTCTAAATTTCTGGTAGCAAATCCGGATGTAGACTCATATGGGCTAGAGTAATACACCCGTCTTGCTCATCAGTGCTAATATCGAGTTTAGAGAATTCCTCTAATAGCTTCCATTCTTGAATCATGCGACTGGACAATATTACTCTCGGCTTTCAACTGAGGGCATTGGCTACAAAATTTTCCTTATCGGGATGGTACTGTATAGTGAAGTCGAAATCCTTGAGATACTCGAGCCAACGCCTTTGCCGCATGTTTAGTTCCTTCTGGAAAAATAGATATTTGAGGCTTTTTTGATCAGAGTACATGATGAATTGTTCTCCGTAGAGGTAGTGTCTCTAGATCTTTAAAGCAAATACCACTACAGCTAGTTCTAAATCGTGCACCATGTAGTTCTCTTCATGCTTCTTCAGTTGCCGAGAAGAGTATGCAATGACTCTCCCATTTTGCATCAATACACACCCGAGGCCAATACCAGAAGCATCGGTATATACCTCGTACTTCTCTCCTTCAATTGGCAATGATAAGACTGGAGCAGTGGTCAAGAGATCTTTTAAAGCTTGGAAACTCTTCTCACAGTCTTCCTTCCACTCATAAGGTATTTACTTGTGAGTCAATCGGGTGAGAGGAATAGCAATTTTTGAGAAGTCCTTGATGAAACGCCGGTAATAACCAGCTAGCCCCAAGAAACTTTGAATCTCCATTGCATTTGTTGGTCGCTCCCAATTCTTCACGGCTTTGACCTTTGATGGGTCTACAAAAATTCTGTTCTTCGAAATTATATGGCCCAAGAAGGATACTTCTTTGAGCCAGACCTTGCACTTGCTGAATTTGGCATATAATTTATGTTCCCTCAATATCTGCAATGCCTGCTTGAGGTGTTCTTCATGGTCTTCTTCAGACTTTGAAAAAATCAAAATATCATCGATAAAGACCATAATGAACTGGTTCAAGTGAGGCCTGAATATGTTGCTCATTGACTGCATGAAAGTTGTGGGGGCATTTGTTAGTCTGAAAGGCATAACAGTAAATTCGTAATGCCCATACCTGCTTTGGAATGTAGTTTTATGAATGTCTTCTTTTTTGATCTTCAGTTGGTGATAACCAGATCGAAGATCAATCTTGAAGAAATATTTAGCTCCAGATATTTGGTCGAACAATTCATCAATCCTTGGCAGTGGGTACTTGTTCTTGATTGTAAGGTGGTTTAACTACCGATAGTCGATGCAGAGTCTCATCGATCCGTCCTTCTTCTTGACGAATAGCACATGTGTTCCCCATAGGGAAGTACTTGGCCGGATGAAACCCTTGTTTAATAGCTCCATTAGTTGTTTCTTTAGCTCTTTCAGCTCAGCAGGAGACATTCTGTAAGGTGCCTTGGAAAAAGGTCCAGCACCAGGGACAAGGTCGATTGTGAATGACACCTCCCGCTCCGGGAGGTAAGTCGGGCAATTCTTCTGGAAAAACGTCAGAAAAATCCTGAACTACACGGATGTCTTCAAGCTTAGACTCCTCGACGTCCGTGGCGGTTACAAATGCAATGAAAGCCCTACATCGTTTGATTATGAGTTTACTGGCTTGGAGAGCTGATATAAGAGGTGATCTAGCTCGAGGGCTAATGTATACCAGTTCCGGGTAATCCACAAAAGTTATCTTGCCATTCCGGCAATCTACAGTTGCTTGGTATGTGCATAACCAATCAACACCTAGTATGACATCATACACTTCCATATCTAGGTAAATTAGGTTGGCATGTAGATTATTTCCTTTAACCATAATCTCACAGTTTAGGTAATGATGTGTGAGGTCGACCTTGTTCCCGATAGGTGTAGATATGACTAAGTCTAACCATGTAGGCTCCTTAGTAAAAGCAGCAGCAAATTTCTTGGAAATAAATGAATGCGTTGTTCCAGTATCAAATAAAACTTTAGCAGTCTTAGAGCAAACGATTAGTGTACCTTCCACGATTCCTCCTTCCAATGGTTTCGTCTCTTGGAGAGCTTGCAGACGGCCTTGCTTCTTTGCCGGGAGCTTCTCATCTTTAATGGCTTTCTCATTCATCAGTGGGCAATTAGAGATCTGATGTTCCGAGCTTCCACATCGGAGACAGGCTCCTAGCTTCCTCCAGCATTCCTCGGTCCTATGACTAGCTTTGTCATAATACTTACAAACTTCTTTGGAAGGTGTGGTGGTGGAGAATGGCTTGACATTCTTTTGGAATTTCTTTCCTTTGGAGGACTCCCCTCCACTGTAGTACCGCTTCTTGTTGAATGATGCTTTAAAATTTCCTGGGCTTGTGACAGGTTCCTTCTTGTCCCTTCCTCGGATCGTCTTTAATAATTCGGTGGCGTCCTCGAGCAACTGCGCATGCCGAACCATTTTCGAATAGACCTGGATGTCCATCGGTGCAAGTTGTGTAATATAATGGGGTCGAAGCCCGTTGAGGAACTTTTTAGCCTTCATCTTCTCCGTACACACCAAGTGGGGTGCATACCTAGCTAATCTTGAAAACTGGGCCTCATACTCGGCTACTTTGAAGGTCTGTTGTTTCAATGCAGCAAATTCCGTGGCCTTATTCTCTTGGATATGGTTGGAGAAGTACTTGTTGTTGAAATGCGCAGCGAATTCATCCCATGTGACGTGGTCATCGAGCAATGTTGCTTCCACGGATTCCCACCAACATCGAGCGTCCTGCTCCAATTGGAATATAGCCATTAGAACCTTCTCCTCGTCCGTGCATTGCATCACATGAAAAATTCGTTCCATTTCCTTTAACCAATTTTTGGCATCCTCGGGGTCAGACAAAACCGTGAACCTTGGTGGGTTCATGTTATGGAAACCCCTGTGGAGATCACTGGCTCCACGTTTAGCACCGCCTTGCGCCACTTGCTGTAGCGCCTGTGTAAGGCCCTGCACGATGCGCTGCATCTTACGCCATTGTGCTCTTTCAGTGGCCATGATCCTACAAAAGGGTTTAAGCATAATAAAGATCGTGTTTAATTATAAGGTCAAATGTCAATATAGAGCTTAACCCATTGCTCTACCCATCTCACCGGGTAAGGTATAAACCTATCCTTGGACTTGGATTTTTCCTAACAAGTTGAAATCCTAGGCTCTGATACCACGAAGATTGTCATGTCCCGAGCGCGGAAGATACCCGGGTGCGCGACGTGTCTATATCGATCTTGTCATTCATATAAAGACAGAGTGCGCATAGTACTCGGTAATTTTATTGCTAACTCAAAATTTGAACATAATACCATAGTCCAAGATGACAATTATCTACTTAACCAAATGACAATATTCTAGAATCATTCATAAGGCTACAAGTTTAATAAGTTCCATCTAACTAGATCATAACTGACTCATTAAATTATACAAGCCTTTAACAATAACTGGAAATATAAAGTAGGTCCTACAAATACGAAAGGCACGACTAACTAACAATACATCAAATCTAGCACTCATCACTCGGTATCGATCCCATCTGGGTGATGGTCGCTATCCAAGTTTCCTGAAAAATGTTAAAATTGCAACTTTATGAGCGAATCGCTCAGTAGGATTTATATCTCAAGCTCTAACAATCTTTAAGTTATTTACAAGTTCATGCTATATAATGATGCATGTTGGATCGAGCAAGAATATCAAGAATTGTACCAAAAGAGTATCACATGAACATCAATAAGATGTATCAATAAGGAACTAGCAAGTAATTGCACAAGTCTTTCCAAGAAATGAATATTCAAGCAGGTCTTTCCAAGAAGGTAATAGTAAATATTCCAGCAAGTCTTCCCAAGAAGATAATAATCAATATTCAAGCAAGTGATCTCAAGCTCGTGTAATAACAAGTAGTGTAATGGAATTGGCTACTTCATTCATTTCATTCAAGCAAGTAATTTTCCCTCTTTTTTTTGGGCCAAATAATTCATGTCAAGCATGTCACGAGAGAGTGAGTGAGAATGTCTCAAGTCAAGCAAGCAAGTACTTCGGTGCAATGCAAACACCATTGTCAATAAACTCCCATGGGCACAAGTACCTTCGGGTGCTCCTCCCACGACCAGACCGAGCCCTATATGCACAGCATTGATTCATGTATACTTTTAGACATCCACTCTCATTTTTATAGCCAATATAGAATTTTAAGAAAATATACATTGTAGGAGCATAAGGTAGATCTTTCAAGAATAGAGTTCAAGGACAAACACATGTAAATCATGAATTATGACCAAGCTACTTAAAATGCATGACACATAGGCCAAATCGGGGTTAAGGAGATGGTCAAGGATCATTGGGTAAGGGCTGGAACGAAGCCGAAAACTTCCAGACTGCAGGGAAATGGGGCCCCTGTAGGGTGTCTTCATTTCTTTAAATGGCGCCTTAGAAGGGGGCACCCTTTACATTTTTTTCTTTTTTTTTGGACAGAGGTGAATGGCACCCTGGGCCACGGCGCCCTATTGAAATGGTGCCCTGGTCAGGGGCACTATATTATACATATATATATATATATATATATATTGAAATGGTTTTCTCGATCTTCTGTAATGGG
The DNA here is from genome assembly GCA_022559845.1 of Amorphophallus konjac. NCBI lineage: Eukaryota > Viridiplantae > Streptophyta > Magnoliopsida > Alismatales > Araceae > Amorphophallus > Amorphophallus konjac. The sequence continues at coordinate 313,986,762 of CM040122.1, read as the reverse complement.
TTCCAGAAACTTGGTCTTTTCACAATGCCTTTCAGAACTAGGTTTCCAGGAGTCTTTAGTAATGGCTTTCAGGTTTTCAGTAACTATTTCCAGGTTACAGAATGGGGTTTGCAGAGTTTCTCAATACTGGTCTTTTCCAGGTTCCACATAAATGTCATTGGATTGAGTTTCTGGGGTTTCAGTTTCGAGAGAGAGAGATGGCATCCATGTAGGTTGTCAGAAAGGCTATGTTAAAATAGAGTCTTCTGAGAGGGTCTCTATTTCACAAAATAGAGCCTTCTCGGAGGGTCTCTATTTCAGAATGTTAAAATAGAGTCTTTCCGAAGGGTCTCTATTTCAAAAGGGTTCATAATCTAACAGGATAACAGGTTTACACGTGCTGTAAACATGTTTAACAGGCTATGTGATTTAACATGCTACATAATTAACAAAGCTTAACGACGACAATGTAATTAACAAGGTTTGACAGGATATGTAATTACCATGCTATGTAATTAACAAGTTTAACAGGCTAACAAGGTATGTAATCAGCAGGTTAATAGGTAACAGGTTAACAGGTAACATGTTTAATGGGCTAGATAACCAATAGGATCCGAGGGTTTTTAACACTGTTGGAAATGGCGCCCTCGGCAGGGGCGCCCCATTAAATGGTGCCCTGGTCAGGGGCGCCCTTCCCCTGGGTGCTCCACGAGACACAAACCACTGTTCATCAGGCTAAATTTCACGAAATCCCGAAATGAGGACATGGTTAAATAGAGAAAAATCACAGGATTTCAAAGTCATGCTCATGCAGGAGTTTCATGATTTGGTTCAATCGATATAAATTTCTGAACAAGGTGATGCGGACGCACTAAAATTCAAATATTATCTGTTCGTTTATTGATCGGGTTAATTCGTTTATTTAGTGCGAGGGCGTGCCAGTCACAAAGTTACAATTTATTCGGGGTTTGTGGAAGCCCACGATGCGCTCGATCTGACTCGGTCAGACGATTGTGTAGTTCGGGTCGGGACCAAAATCCGCCGCGCCATTAAGGTCACAACGTTATTTACATCCCCTCGGAGAGGGGAACACCGCATAATAATGATAACAAACTCAATAAATAAATAAATAATAATAATAAACTTAAAAAAATAATAATAAACTTAAAAATAAAAAGAATAAAATAAATTAATAATAATAATAAATAAATAAATAATAATAATAACATGTGGCTACTAATTACGTAACCTTACTATTCATGATTTATAACATGTTCACAGAATTAGGAAGTAGAGACATAGATAGACATGGAAAAATAGTAGGATTATAAGGTCATGCTCATGCAATAATTTTTTATTTTAATTTCATAGATATAGTTTTTTTTAAACGTGGATCAATTTACATGAAATTGGGATAGACTATGAGTAGTGACAAATTATATGAATTGTATGATGTACATGGGGTACTTGGCGGAGGTGAGATCATAGATCTACTCACGCAAGAGTTAGTGTTTCAGATAGGCGTAGCCTAACCTTCCCACAAAGTCTTTTGATATACCCCTGACTCAGGTGACCAGATTGTGGCGATGAAAGGTTTAACTAGCATGCATGTTAACCTATATTAACTACTAGTTAAGCCAGATCTTGAGAACAACTACCTTTTTGACGTGAATACGTAGAGGAGATAAAGAGATAATAAAAGACGAAGCACTTCCTGCAAGGTTCCAACAGCAGGAAGAAGAACGTAAGATGAAGTTTTTCCCCCTCACGTACGTTCCTGTAAAGACCTTCTTTTACAGGTGGAGATGAACTAGATGTCGGTAATCACCTTCTAACCTTAGAAGGTTGGGTATAATTATAGGGAAGGAAAAACATGAGGGTCCAATACCATGGAAAAAGAAGCAATTAATGCTTCAATCGGTTGTCAGGTAAAAGGGTACGTTGCCAGCAAAAGGAAGATGTTCTTGTTTACTTCTAGAAGGATGACATAATGGAATTCAGTTTGGCAGGTTGATGGCATTAAAATGGCGCCCTCCCATGTAGTCTCTGTTTAGGAAAATAGTGCCCAAGCATGTGGGCGTTACATCCTTTGGTTCTTACTCTCTCTCTCTCTCTCTCTCTCTCTCTCTCTCTCTCTCTCTCTCTCTCTCTATATATATATATATATATATATATATATATATATATATTGTTGGGACTCCTCTGGGTTGATAAGCAGTTCGTGCACTGCTTTGTGATGTAATGGTTTGATGATTGACAATAGTTGTTTTAATGATTAGCAATAGTGGTGTGTGACTTAGTTGACTTTATTTCTATATATGATGGTGTAAGTATTTTGATGCATTCATATGTTAGATAATCACATCAATGGTGTGTGCATCTTAGTCTGTGCATTGAATAGAGTCGGTGCAACACATGGTGAATTTTGCATTGAGTCTGTGCAATCCTCGCTGATGCACACGACTAAGTCGGTGCAACTCTTCTTGATGCACGCCACCGAGTTAGCGCAACCTCTGCACCAGGCACTTAGAGTCTGTGCAATATGTCTTAGGTAACTCGGTGCATAGAAGTTCATGCATTCTCCGTTTACACATTAAGTCTGTGCAAGTCAAGCATTCCGTGTGAATAAGTCCGTGCAAGCTCAGGCACGGGGCATGCTAAGTAAGTACAACATCTTCAGTGGCAAGTCATCAGGTCAGTGCAATACTTGCCCATTGCACACACCCAGCCGATGTATCTGTAGGCTTTGTGTTGAAACCATGTCTGTGCATCTGCTTTTGAAGAGATGATTGAGTCTGTGCATGTGTATGTGAACACCACAATTGAGTCCGTGCATCAAAATCTCTACTATGTACAATCTCCTTTTTATATTGTATAATTGTCTGAATATGACCTATATCTGATGCCTTGACAGGTGCCTTTTCGTAAAGACTAAGAAGGGCACGTGATCCAAGATTGAAGAAAGTGCTAGGATCGTGACACGTGGAAAGTAGCTATGCTGTGATACCGCCACGTGACGAAGGTGTTTGGGCAGGAATTGTGGTGACCACACACCCTATCCTTCTACTACTCAATAAATAAGAAGCTTCTTCCTCAGGAGAAAAGTGATCGTGAACATACTTCGAAAGAGCAGAAGCAGAGAGAGCTTGCACGATCCAGAGAAAAGAGAACAAGAAGAAAGAGAGAAGAAGAGAAGGAGAAAGTTGAAAGAGAGGTGTCTGAGAGAATACTGTGAGTGTTTATGCCTCAGTCTCTCGGTTCAGAACCGGAGCTGAAATTGCTCAGTGTTGAGCGACATTCCCCTAGAGGGTTCGTTTGTTTCTTCCTTTGTTTTCTTTTTCGTTTCTAAAAATGTGTTTCCAAGCTATGTGTCAGTGGAGCAAGCTGTGAAGCTCAGCGGTTTGTAGAGGAGGATTCCTCTAGACGGGTAAAGCTATAAGTCCCCAGCGGTTTGCAGAGGAGGATTCCTCTGGACGACATAAGCTGTAACGCCCAGCGGTCTGTAGGATTTTGACCCCAAAGCTGTGGATCAGCGAAGCTGTGTATCAGCAGTAGAAGCCACATTCTGATTTGGAGTGTGGGGTGGACGTAGATCTCGGGTTTGAGATCGAACCACCTTAAAAATCTCTGTCTACTGTGCGATTGCTATGTGGATTGTGTGCATCCTTTTTATTTCTTGGGATCCGTAGTAGATGAATGCTTAGGACCGTCTTGATTTAGATCTGTTAGGTCAGTTTTCATTGATAGTGTTGTTTATCCTTCTATCATCCAATAGCATCTTGTTTTAATTTCGCACTTGGAGCTTTTGTTGTTGGTTTTAATTGGGTGACTGATATATTCACCCCCTCTAGATCGTATATCGCATCCTAACACTTGGTATCAGAGCCTAACTCTTTTGTAGGGATCAACGTCTTGAAGAGAAACGGGGCATAGATGCAAGAGGGATGACGGCTGAAGGACATTCCACCACGAAGCCCCCATACTTTGACGGGTCAAACTACGCATACTGGAAGAATCGTATGCAAGTTTTTCTGGGGGTGAAAGACTATGAAATTTGGAAGGTGGTCAGTAAAGGACCATTAGAGCTGCATCCTAATGAGGATATATGGACGAGAGAGGATATCAAAAAATCTACTCTCAACTGGAGTGCCATCAATGCCATACAGTGTGCTCTACATCTCACTGAATTTGCAAGAGTCTCTTCGTGTGCCACAGCGAAAGAGATATGGGATAAGCTGGAGGTTATCTACGAGGGAACCTCTCAGGTGAGAGAGACCAAGGTTAATTTACTAGTTTCAGAGTATGAAGCCTTCAGGATGAAGCCCAGCGAGACCATCACTGAGATGTATGCTCGTCTTACCCTCATAACTAATGGTCTTCGAAATCTGGGGAAAAACTATTCTGATTATGAAATCGTGAGAAAGATACTGCGATCCTTGACTCCAGTATGGCATACAAAAGCGACAGTTATTGAGGAGTCGAGGGATCTCCAGAACACCAAAGTGGACGAGTTGATAGGTTCATTGATGACTTATGAAATGAATCTGCCAAAGACAGAGGAGCTCGAGAAAAAGAAGCAGCCTATCGCTCTGAAGGCAAGCGCTAGTCGTTCCAGTCGATCCAGCCACAATGGATTATCAAGTGATCAGAGTCTCTCTGGATCAGAAATTGAAGGAGATCAGATAGCAATGCTGACCAGAGAGTTCAGAAGATTTCTCAGGAAGGAAGGAAGAAATTTCAGCCGAAGACAATATGGCGGCAGGAGATACAACAGGTACAAATCTAATTCTGCCAAGAAAATTGACACTATTTTTTGTTACCATTGCAGGAAGGCCGGTCATATGAAGGCCGACTGTCCAGAGCTCCAGAAGCTGAAAGAGAAAGCCAAGAAGAAAGCTCCCAAAGGAAGAGCAATGGTGAGCACATGGAGCGACGAGGATGAGGGCACTTTGAGCAGCACATCAGAAAGTGAAGACGAAGAAAAGCCCATCTATATGATGGCCAGAAATGATGAAAAAGAAGTGGAAGACTCCGACGAGGTATCATCTCCTTTTGAGCATTACACTATTTCAGATTGGGAAGATGCTTACGAAGATTTGCTAGATAAGGTAGATGACATCAGAAAAGAGAACAGGCATTTGAAGAAGAAAGTAAATTCTCTTATGAATGACAAAACTATGTCAGATAAATTTGCTTGCTTGCAATCTAAAAATGACATGTTAAAAATTTCATGTGCTGAAGTTGATAATGTTAAGCATACATTGATAGATTCTAGAAGAGATAATGATAATCTAAAAAATGTGATTGATGAATTAAAATTAAAATTGTAAAATTATGAAAATGAAATGAAAATTGTTAACGAGAAATATGAAGTTGTACTAGGTGTTAACCATGAACTAAAAAATTCAATTGATCACCTAGAAAAAGAGAATGAAGATAAAAAGAAAACTATCGAAAACATGACCCAAGGATCTGATAATTTGAATGCACTCTTAGGGTCAAAAGTAAATTTCAGAAGAGAAGGCCTCGGGTATAACCCCACAGCTAAAGGGAGTTTTGCTTTGAAAACAATTTCATTTGTTGCTGAGAAGAAAAGGGGTCCCTCATCAAGATGAGCAATGTAAAGTCTGCTGTTAAAGTTGTTGATTCCAAATTGCCCAGTGCTAAGGACAAGGGCAAGCAGAAAATGGGTGAGTCTAGCCATGATAGTACACACTGTCCTACTTCTCAGGGTAGAGTTCAGATTAGGGGTCAACCTTCGCGCACACCAAAACCCCAGGCTAGGGTTAACAAGTCACCGCCAGCAGTTCAGAGGAAGACTCAACCCTCACCCATGAAGAAGTCAAGTGAGTCTAGGGTGCAAGGTAGAAACACTTCTGCCAGAAGTCAATTGAGCCACTTCCACCAACCTAGAGTCCATACCTACCATCATGTGCAGCCACAACAATTCTATAAGTCTAGATGGGATAGAGCTCAAGGGAGGTCTAGATATCAGTCGTGTACCAAACAGACATACAGACCTCAGGCTAGAAACTGGGTTGGGTAGTCTAGAATATGGGCTTCTAGGAAACAAACCACCTACAGTCAGCCAAGGACCAACGTTGGCCACTATTTTCTGAATGCTAATTGGCCTAGGCATTGGCACAAAAACAATCAAAGTGCAAGGAATAATGGTGGCAGGACAAATAACAAGTCAAAAAAAATTTAGCCTGCTAATGCTGAGAAGAAGAGAGACAATAGAAAAAATGTCAAAAAATCCTCCAACCGACCAGCTCTCAAACAAGCGTGGATCCCAAAAATCTTGTTGTCATGTATGAATTGTTCTATTTCTACTTCGGAGCCCAAACAGTTTTGGGTTCCAAAATTTTCTCCGTGACTATGATTGCAGGTATGCCTGGCAGCCAAGCACAACATGTGGTACCTGGATAGTGGCTGCTCCAAGCCTATGATAGAGGACAAGGATAAATTTTGCTTGCTAACAGAGAAGAATGGAGGCCTTGTCACCTTCGGAGGAAACACTAAGGGTAAAATCATCGGATCAGGTAAAGTAGGTAAGTGCACTACATATTGCATTGATGAAGTCGTGTTGGTGGATGGATTAGCATATAATCTTCTAAGTATCAGCCAACTTTGTGATAAAGGATACACGGTAGTATTTGATGCACTTTGTTGTAAAATTTTTGAACCTGATTCTGATGTGGTTAAATTCTCTGGAAAAAGAATGAATAATATTTACATGGTAAATCTAGATGATATTGCACACTCTAACTTATGCCTCACTGCTAACAAAGAGGACTTAACTTTTTTGTGGCATCGTAGGTTAGGCCATGCTAGCTACACTATCCTGCACAAATTTAATAAACACAACAATGTTAGAGGACTCCCTGAAATATCTTTTAAGAAGGAAAATAAGGTGTGTGATGCTTCTACACAGTCAAAGCAGACTAGAAAGTCATTTAAATCGAGAACTGAAAATATGTCCCTCAAACTTTATGAGCTGTTACATATGGATCTATTTGGACCCACACGATCAGTCAGCTTGTCAGGGAGGAGATATGGATATGTCCTAGTTGATGACTTCTTCAGGTATACTTGGGTCTTTTTCATCACTCACAAGAATGATGCTTTTTCTGAATTTCAGGAGTTCTATTTAAATATCAAACAAAAAAATGAACATTTGACTAAAAATATTCTGTCTGATCAAGGAGGTGAGTTTGAAAACTCACAATTTGAAAACTTCTGCAGGGACAATGGAATTACTCATCGATTCTCCTCCCCAAGAATACCTGAGCAGAATGGAATAGTAGAGAAGAGGAACCGGACACTTGTAGAGATGGCCCGTACATTGCTTGTTGAAGGTGGCTTATCAAGAAAATTTTGGGCAGAGGTAGTTAATACTGCATGCCATGTAATCAACAGAGCCATGGTAAGGCCTTTCACTTAGAAAACTTCTTATGAGATTCTGAATGGTAAGAAGCCTTCAATTGCTTATTTCAAGGTCTTTGGTTGTAAATGTTTTATTCATGTTAATGATAAAAGAGATCTTGATAAATTTGAACCTAAAAGTGATCCATGAATCTTTCTTGGATATTCTGAATACACTAGAGCATATAGAGTGTACAACCTTAATTCTAAAACTGTTGAGGAATCTCCACATATTGTCTTTGATGTGTCCCTAAATAACTTTGAGGTTGGTCAATGCAGGAAAGAAGATGACGGAGAAATTCTTAAGAAAGAAAAACCTGAAGATCAATCAGACCAAGAAGAAGAAGCTGAAGAAGTCAATGCAGAGGAGCCTGTTGTTCAGGGGGAGGTAAATGAAGGTCAAGGTAACCAAGTTATAAATGTCATATTTTTAAGAGATCATCCTATTGAAAATATCATTGGTGACTTACATGAACCCCCTAGGAGTAGAGGCTTCATTAAAGCTCAAAATGAATTAAATGCATATGCATTGGTTTCTCATGTTGAACCCAAAACCATTGATAGTGCTCTCAAAGATGTGCATTGGATCAATGCCATGCACGAAGAGCTTAATCAGTTTGACAGGAACAAGGTGTGGCATCTGGTCTCACCTCCTGATCATGGGACTGTCATTGGAACAAAATGGATTTTTAGGAATAAAACTGATGAGCTAGGTAATGTAGTTAAAAATAAAGCTAGACTTGTTGCTCAGGGGTACAATCAAGAATTCAGAATTGACTTTGAAGAGTCATTTGCCCCTGTAGCCAGGTTAGAAGCAATTAGAATACTTTTGGCCTATGCATGCTCATTAGGAATAACTCTCCAGCAGATGGACGTTAAATCTGCTTTTCTCAATGGGGAAATAAAAGAGGATGTCTTTGTGAGACAACCTCCTGGCTTTGAATGCTTAGATTTTCCTAATCATGTTTATAAGTTAAATAAAGCTCTTTATGGCTTGAAGCAAGCCCCTAGAGCTTGGTATGACAGGCTCAGCAAATTCCTTACCGAGAAGAAGTTCACCAGAGGTGAGGTTGACCAAACGTTGTTCACCAAGGTAAGTCATCCAGACATTCTCCTTGTTTAGATTTATGTGGATGACATTCTGTTTGGGTCAACTAACCCCAAATTGTGTAAGAAAATTTCCGAACTAATGACACAAGAATTTGAGATGAGCTCAATGGGTGAGCTAAAATTGTTTCTTGGACTACAGGTGACTCAAACAAAAGATGGAACATTTATCACCCAGTCTAAGTACATAAGGGATCTGCTGAAGAAGTTCAAATTTGAAAACCTCAAGGAAATTGCCGCACCAATGGGTACTTCAACAAGTCTTGATGAAGACTCCAAAGGTAATACAGTGGACCAAAAGCTGTATCGAGGTATGATCGATCCCTTTTATATCTTACTGCATCTAGGCCTGATATACAGTTTGTAGTGTGTTTATGTGCCAGATTTCAGGCTAGTCCTAAGGAGTCTCACCTTAGAGAAGTGAAAAGGATCTTTAGGTATTTATCAGGCACTCAAGAACTTGGACTTTGGTACCCTGCTAGGTGTGTGCTAGAGCTTCTGGCATACACTGATGCAGACTATGTTGCGTGTCGAATAGATAAGAAAAGCACTAGTGGGCATTGCCAATTTCTAGGTGGCTGCCTAGTATCCTGGGCTTCTAAGAAGCAACACACAGTTGCATTGTCCACTGCAGAAGCAGAATATGTTGCTGCAGGAAATTGTGCAGCTCAGGTACTATGGATAAAGCATCAGCTTTCAGATTATCAGATAAAATTGGGATGCATTCCAATTTTATGTGATAATACTAGTGTTATTTGCCTAACTAAAAATCCAGTTCATCACTCTAGGACTAAGCACATTGAAATAAAACACCACTTTGTTAGAGATGCTATAAGCAAAAATGATATTGAATTAATATTTGTTGAAACTGAAAAATAGACTGCTGACAATTTTACTAAACCCCTTGGAAATGAAAGATTTAAATATCTAAGATGAGAATTGGGGCTGTGTAAATTTCAGCAAGAAAATGATGAATAAAATTCATTCTTGAGTTGTGTGTTGATATGTTCTGAGGTGATTGTGTCAGCCTGTTCCTTAAAAAGTTGAATAAAGAAGATTCTTGAATATTTGGTTGTTTGATGTCTTGCACAGACTTTTTCTGATGGTTGTGTATGAGTTGCATAGAGTCTTGATGCACGTATTGCACCTAGCCTATGCAATGTGTGAGCACTCAGGTCATTGCATACTTTGCCTGAAGCATAAGTCATTGTATGTCTTTAAGTTGGTGCATATTGCATTCTAGCCACATGTAGGTCGGTGCATATCCATACCGCACATACATATAAGTCAGTGCATTGTCTACATTTTGCACGCTAATGTCGATGCATGTCTTACATATTGTCGATGCGTAATGTAAGTTTGTAGCATGAAGGTCGGTGCATCTTTTATCCAAACTGCATGATACGGTCAGTGCATTGCATTGCTCGTGAAGGATAAGGTCGGTGTAAAGTTTGTCTGTTGCATATCTAAGTTAATGCATATTGATGTCAGGGGGAGGATACAATATCTGAACTAAGTTCAACCCCTTCTCTCTCTCTGAAAACTCTTGAGTTGATTCTGCTCCTTAATGTCCACTCCTTTTACACATAATGAATAACAGTCTAGTAATTGGTTCATTATCGTGAGCTGTAATTATTACAACTCTTCTGCTATAAGAATCACATGTGCTCATTGAATGAACTGAAGGTTTAACTTTAATAGGCTGTAGAGTTCAAAAGACTGTCTTTAGAAAATAAGGTGATAGAAAATATTTATAGCTCTTAACCTCTATCTCTTGGCTATAATAGAACAAGTCTTCAGAGTATCTGAACATGATAGATTTAGTGATGTCTAAGGTTTGAAAACTAAAGTCTGTATTGTTCTTAAACAAGGCACCCCCAAAAGTTATAAGGGCAGCAACAATAAGATCATTAAAGAAAAAGAAATGAACAAAGTGGCAGAGCAATGACTGATTTACACTGAGAAACTGAGGTCTCCATCAAAAAAATGGAGAGTACCTTAAGTCATGAAGTGACTCTAGTTAACTCTGTTCATGTGGTCAAATTTATAGGAGAGGTTTCACTGAGTAACTAGGGGTACTGGCCTCTGATCAAGGTGTACCCTTAATGTCAAAAGTGCAAACTATCCCTGTAGCTTTTGATCAGAGACAGATATAGTAGTTTATGCTTAGTAACTGGGGGTATTAGCCTCTAATCAAGGTATACACCTAATGTCAACGGCATAAATGACACGTGTCTATTCAATAAGTTCAAATTTATGAAACTCATGAAAGAAAATTGCTGTAACCCTTGGAAAAACAAAAGTCATTCAGTGTCAATTATTTAACCTCAATACAAATTCAAGTGACTTTCCTTGCTATTCACTCTCTCTGAAATAAGTAGGGTGTTGTCTCGACCTACACTTTTATGGTTATGTGACTCAGGTTCATTGCTATAAATGGAGTATATAACCCTATTTCAGAAATTCATTGAATTCACTTTACCTTCTATAACTGTTAAACCTAACTTTAATCAAGAAAGCCCATTGCTCGATTCATATGACTTAAGGGTTGCCCCATAATTTGCTCACATTCTGAACTGTTACATAGAATGTTGTTACGACGGCATCATTCCTCCTCCTTCCTCCTTATTTGCTGATGGCAAAGGGGGAGAATGTGTGTTTGCATTCAGATATTCAAGGGGAGAGTCTATGTTCAAGAGGTAGGAGTCAGATATTCAAAGGGAAAAGTCAAAGGACTCACTTAGGGAGTAGGTCTGTGCATAACTTGTGTAGTTGCATGCATGACACTTGAGTCATCAAAATACATCATCTCATTGTATTCATTCTATGGGTTGCCATCATCAAAAAGGGGGAGATTGTTGGGACTCCTCTGGGTTGATAAGCAGTTCGTGCACTGCTTTGTGATGTAATGGTTTGATGATTGACAATAGTTGTTTTGATGATTAGCAACAGTGGTGTGTGACTTAGTTGACTTTATTTCTATATATGATGGTGTAAGTATTTTGATGCATTCATATGTCAGATAATCACATCAATGGTGTGTGCATCTTAGTCTGTGCATTGAATAGAGTCGGTGCAACACATGGTTAATTTTGCATTGAGTCTGTGCAATCCTCGCTGATGCACACGACTAAGTCGGTGCAATTCTTCTCGATGCACGCCACCGAGTCGGTGCAACCTCTGCACCAGGCACTTAGAGTCTGTGCAATATGTCTTAGGTAACTCGGTGCATAGAAGTTCATGCATTCGCCGTTTACACATTAAGTCTGTGCAAGTCAAGCATTCTGTGTGAATAAGTCCGTGCAAGCTCAAGCACGGGGCATGCTAAGTCAGTACAACATCTTCAGTGGCAAGTCATCAGGTCAGTGCAATACTTGCCCGTTGCACACACCCAGCCGATGTATCCGTAGGCTTTGTGTTGAAACCATGTCTGTGCATCTGCTTTTGAAGAGATGATTGAGTCTGTGCATGTGTATGTGAACACCACAATTGAGTCCGTGCATCAAAATCTCTACCCTGTGCAATCTTCTTTTTATATCGTACAATTGTCTGAATATGACCTATATCTGATGCCTTGACAGGTGCCTTTTCGTAAAGACTAAGAAGGGCACGTGATCCAAGATTGAAGAAAGTGCCAGGATCGTGACACGTGGAAAGCAGCTATGCTGTGATACCGCCATGTGACTAAGGTGTTTGGGCAAGAATTGTGGTGACCACACGCCCTATCCTTCTACTGCTATATAAATAAGAAGCTTCTTCCTCTGGAGAAAAGTGATCGTGAACATACTTCGAAAGAGCATAAGCAGAGAGAGCTTGCACGATCCAGAGAGAAGAGAACAAGAAGAAAGAGAGAAGAAGAGAAGGAGAAAGTTGAAAGAGAGGTGTCTGAGAGAATACTGTGAGTGCTTGTTCCTCAGTCTCTCGGTTCAGAACCGGAGCTGAAATTGCTCAGTGTTGAGCTACATTCCCCTAGTGGGTTCGTTTGTTTCTTCGCTTGTTTTCTTTTTCGTTTCTGAAAATGCGTTTCCAAGCTGTGTGTCAGCGGAGCAAGCTGTGAAGCTCAGCGGTTTGCAGAGGAGGATTCCTCTGGACGGGTAAAGCTGTAAGTCCCCAGCGGTTTGCAGAGGAGGATTCCTCTGGACGGCATAAGCTGTAACGCCCAGCGGTCTGTAGGGTTTTGACCCCAAAGCTGTGGATCAGCGAAGCTGTGTATCAGCAGTAGAAGCCACATTCCGATTTGGAGTGTGGGGTGGACGTAGATCTCGGGTTTGAGATCGAACCACCTTAAAAATCTCTGACTACTGTGCGATTGCTGTGTGGATTGTGTGCATCCTGTTTATTTCTTCGATCCGTAGTAGATGAATGCTTAGGACCGTCTTGATTTAGATCTGTTAGGTCGGCTTTCATTGATAGTGTTATTTATCCTTCTGTCGTCCAACATCAGCTTGTTTTAATTCCGCACTTAGAGCTGTTGTTGTTGGTTTTAATTGGGTGACTGATCTATTCACCCCCTCTAGATCGTATATCACATCCTAACATATATACATATATATATATTGCCAAAAAGGAAATGGCACCTGGGGTTAGGGCGCCCCATTGGGAATAGCGCTCAGGTCTGGGGCGCTATTTCTTCCTGCCCACTGTTCCTATTCCGAGCCATGCTGGGTGTGTTTCCTATTCAGTGCCATGCTGGGTATTAAGATGTATTATTCTATAGGTGTGTTTTCTGTTCCGTGCCATGCTAGGTATTAAAAGGTGTTAGTGTATATGTATATGTATGTGATTGGTTGGTAAAGAGAGGTATATGTATACTGTGGGCTTTCATACCGTGGGTTGTGGCCCTGTGGCTTGAGAAATTGATGACCATGTATAATGGCCCAATTTTAGGTGAATAGTTTTTTTGGAAAAGGAATCCCCAATACGAATGATGACTTTAATTGTTACATATTTATATAATAGCCCTCATTCGGTATTCTACCTTTTCATTTGGCCTTCTCATAGAGTTATTTAAGGTTTTATTTACTTGGGAAAAAGTCTATTTACTTATCATTTTTATCCGGGGTGCTACATAAGGAGACACTATCTCAGGTCGTTCCTTTTAAAGATTTTGTTCTCCACTGTATTGTCTAACTTCCCTCTAAATTTCGTGTTAGGAGGTCAAGCCGTTTAGAAGATAGAACCCTCGGAAGTTGTTGGTTTCTTGTAATTTGCACAGGAACGAGTTTTCTATGAGAAGGAACAAGACATTAGAGGCCCTAGACGAGGTAAGTTAAAGTTGTACCTTTAGAACTATTTGTTCCTCTTCGAATCTTCTACATATCCTCCAAGTCTCATGGATTTAGGTCAAGGGATTCAAGAGATAGAAGGCCAGGAAGTTGAGGTTTCTACGTAGGATGCACAGGAACCAGCACCGTCTTCCAGCCCAAAATTCGAAGTCTAGAGTTTTACCCAGAGGTAGACTATCTCATGAACGGCTTAAACATCATGTCAGTAGTAAAAGTCCTCTATTTCCATGTGATTTCATGCATTATACATGGAGTATTTCATAGTTTACTATCACTGCGCATCTAGCTTGTCTCTGCATGCATATCTTTACACCTTAAGAAGAAAAGATGAAAACTTTGGCTTAATTCGTGCAAACCCATGCATCTTCTTAGTTTATCTTCATCCTACCATGCTTTATCTACTTGTTGAGCATGGTTTCTGCATGTTTACTGCTCTAGATTAGCCCTACACGCATGAGTTTTAACTTTTTGTCTGTCACAGACATAAAACTATCCATCAGAGACCGCCACCCTCAGATAACGGTCGTGCGATAGACCGCAGCTTGATGATTGTGGCCTCATCAAGACCGCAACTTGTTTCCTATATCCAATTTATATATATGTATATCCTTAGTCTACAATGATAGAAACCATGCCTTAGCCCTGTTATTTATGGCATTATTCCATGGTTACAAGTTATTTCATGATTCTTACTACGTTTTATTTTATGTTAGCATGTTTTAATTTATTTCCATGCATATTAATTTCATGCCCAAAAATTATATAGTTTTGCATTAAAGCTATTTTTACATGGGTTATACACTTGTTTTATGAACGTATTGATCACTGTTTCATCACGATTCCACTCTCATCTATGAGTCTTTCTTAAGTACATGACACATATTCTGGTACGATGTCATTAGTTACACTTTGTATTTATGGGCACACTTTCTTGGACTTGTGAATCTCTCCGTCGGATATTCCTTCTGTCGGACTAGGAGATCATATTTCAAGGCCTCCATAAGTCTTCGCGAGCCTGGGATTCCCACTAGGACACCGAGCTAGTTGTACCCTAAAAGACCAATGGATTAGAAAGCACATATCTTACCAGCAATTTTCGGTACCCTGGATAGATAGCAGCCGTGTGGAGATCACCACTTGCTGGTAGAGGCCTTACCAGGACTGCCAATTTCCAGACTGAACCCTACGTCGACCCTTTCCTTCTCTGGCGTCGACTCTGTCAAGAAACGGTCCATACTTGACCGCCAATTAATGATATTGGCTCTGGCATGACCGTGTCTTCAAGAAACTATCCGGACAAGACCGTCTTATGTCCCAATATTCTTAACCAGAGGTTTGATCTAAGGGTTGATTTTCCTATGTTCCTAGATGGTCTATTGATTGTCTAGAACCTAACACCTTATCCAATAAATTATTAATGAAATTATGGAATACTATTGAATGTACCGTTATGCTGCCGGATTACTTCCGTATCATGACATTGTTCTTAATTCGACCTTGGAACTCTCATATTCATAATTGGTGCATTCTTACCTTAGTATTGTTATCATGAACTATAGTTTGAACTTGTTATTATCAGCCTACATTATTTATATTTCTCGTGGAAGTAGCTTGATTTATAACTTGAAGATGTAAGAGCGGGCATGGACAGCGTCAAAAGGCTCGATGCTAGCCCCCTCTACAGATAGCCGGAAACATAGTATAAACCATGGGGTATGATGAACACTGTCATCACATTACGCCGGAAGTACTTTTTTTATAAATGGGTGAAATCCATGAGGCTATCTTATTACATGCTTACTAGTATTTTCTCGTTACATGACTTTCTACTGCATAACCTTTATGGTTATGAAAAGTACATTCTCGTTCATGAAAGGCCAAGTTACATTCATGTTATATTCATTCTCGATCTTGCTCTCATTCTACATGAACTCTCATATCTTTTATGTTTTGATACTTGCGATGTTACTTTGGCTTATTGTTGTATAATTTATCGCATTTCATTTATCTAACATCTGAGAGCTAAAATGTTAATTATTTAATGTTGCCTTCATGTTGATACAAAGATACCTACTGGGCAAGTGTGCTCATTCCCTACTTTTTCAATCCTTTTTAGGAAATTCGAGTGAGTCGGATTTGGACTATGCTAGTGATGGGTCCGAGAGTGAATGATGGTTCGAGAGAAGACTTAGAGTTGTCAAAGAGTCTAGTCATGGTTATGTAATTTCATTTTTCTTGAGTTTAGTAATGAAAAGAGCCAACATTATGTAAACTTTTGATTATCATCAATAAAAGTTACTTTTGTCAATTCTTGTGCACTCCTCTTTATATGTGAGTGTTTAGCGCTCTGATTATCTTGATTGCGAAAGGCTTATCCTGCTGACTGTTCATGTCCCCGATATTACTTCCGCTGTACATATATCTCGGGGCGTAACAGCCACATCACTGGCCGCCCACCCTGGGCTACCCTGGGGACTGGGCTGCCACCAGCCTGTCCGCCCAAGAGGATGGGCGGCCAACTCTTTGGCTGCCCAGATCGGGCATCAACATGAACCTAGGCATCCTCAGTAGTGGCCGTCCTCTACCTTGGGTGGCCAGCATCCTGGACGGCCAGAAGACCTAGTCAGCCACCCCTTTGACCACCCAGACACTGGGCTACACAAAGAGAAAGAGAGAGCAAGGTGGTCAGACTCCTGGTCGCCTACAGCCTAGGTGGCCAGGCTCTTGGCTTCCCAGCAGACCTGGGCGGCCAGGCCTCTGGCAGCCCAACACTGGACGTGACGGCCACCCCCGTGGCCGCCTCTTGTCGAGTTTCATAGAAACTGACCCAACTCCACGCGGAGTTCGATCCAAGGCCTCATTTGTCTCGGAATGAAGGGGGAAAATAGGGGGAATCAATCCCCTGACATTCCAACATCTGGGAAACTACATTTAAGCCATAGATCGAGGCCCAGATCGGTCGAAACTGTTGCTTGTCCCCGAACATGAACATTCCTTAAAACATGAAATACTCTCGCTCCCGGTCTTACTGTGGCATAGAATCATGGGGGTAACACACAGGAAGAGCAGGGATCCATCCCCCTACCTTTTCGAAGCCTTAAACTATTGGAATCTTGTAGAAATGGCTATCCTCCCCACACTGTCGACTCCCATGACCGTGACCGTGACCGCCTTGACGTTCACCGCCGCTCCTCGCCTTCGTCCTCGCCACATGCCTCCATTGTCGCTCCACCACGGACCCTCTCACCGCCGTTGGCCCCCAGAGGTGAGAAAGGGAGAGGGAAAGAGAGATGAGAGAGTGAGGGAGAGGAGAGACGTGAGAGAGATAATAGAATGAAGGTGGATAGGGGGATTAAAATAGGGTTTTTGTATTTTATTTTATTATATTTTTCCATTCCATTTAGAAAAAAATACATAAACTCAAAAAATTCTCAAAAAATATATGGACTCAGAAAATTCCTGAAAAAGTAAGGCCGCTCAACGTGCCATCACAGACTCGAAATAATCCACATAAATACCATATAAGGGTTCGAAGATCTGACATTAAATTTTGAAACCATTACGGACATGATCCGCAACCCGCAGAAATATAATCCGAGCCCGAATACATTACAGTCCTCCCCCCCTTAAAGAAATTTCATCCTCAAAATTTATGACAATGCGAAGAGCTCATGGGGGAGAACTCACACAACGGGTGATGGGGGCATTAGAGCAAGACCACCCTCATTTTGTTTGCATTTGTATCCTTTTAGTTTGCATTTATATCCTTGGGAAAGTAGGTTTACAATTGTAAGGCTTTATAAGCCAATTTGTTATTCCTTAAGGATCTTTGGGTTTTTATGTAAAAGTCCATGTAGGCCCTACAGGACCCTCCACCCCTTCTTCATTGGTCCAAGTGGCATCTTGGGGTCCATGTGGGGCTGGTCAAATATCATAGGTGACTTCTAGAAGGGCTTGACCATTTAAGGGGACAATTGGATTCAAAAGTCCAATATTCCATCCCTTAAGGTCAAGGGGGCGCCCCCTCCACTAAATTTATTTTAAATTTTATTTTTTTGACCAAATGGGATTAAATGTGATGTCCCTTGTATGCCCTCCCCAAATCCTAGATCTAGGGGTAAGCTTGATCTTTTGTCAATTTCTATATATCCTTGTATTTTTCCATTTGGTAGAAGTTAATGAAGAAAATTTTGTGACATTACAAGAAAGCCTTGTGCGCCCCCCTCTCTCCCCTCTCCTCTTGCAGCTGGATTGCTGCCTTCTAGGGTGGATTCCATACTATACTTGGTGGATTCCAAGTGTTCTATCCTCTCGGGATGTGAAGCTCTGCCGCCGCCTTCCATTCGTGCCGCCATCGCAACGTCGCCGCCGTCGCCGGAGTTCTATCCAACTTAGGACAGCAAGCCACCTCTAGAATTTTTACTCTCAACCTCGTGATCGGTTGGATTCCAAATTTTGAGGGTGAGTTCCTTAGGTCCATCCCACATCCCAGTAAATTTTTCGAATTTTCTACCATTTGTTTTTAATTTTTCCCATTTCCTGTCCCACAGCCCTCCAGATCCGCCACTATTCTGTCCAGTGTTCCAACAACCAAGTAGTTCATCCATGAACCCACCTTCCCCATGTCTGAATGAGTTGTAATTTTTATTGGGGATTCTGTCTACCCAAGACCCCTTCCATGAATTGTTTTGAGAATTTTGGATCTCGTTTACATTTTCTAAAAATTATTGTCTTTTCCCAAACTTATACTGCCCCCTGTATTCCAGATCCGACCACCCAGTGTTAGAAATTCCTTTTCCCATATCAAACATCCACCTTAAATTACAAAAAAAATACCCACGTCTTCTTGCTTCTCCCTCTCCAACTTTCATCAAGGGACCAACACCCAGATCCAAGGCTTGAGTTGCGGTCAACGCATGTTCTCAGTCAGATCTCAGTCTTCTTGGCCATATCTGAGACTGAGAACAATCCTGTTCAAAAACCCACCATCAAAAATATGGCCCAAACAAAAATCTTGGAGCAACAGAGGGTCGAAGCACTTCAAGTTAGCTTTCCAATGGTACCAATTTTGCGCTGATCCGATGTCTGTGCTGGTTGCAGCAAATTTTGTCACCGGAGCGTGCAGGTCTGAAACAGAAGCTCAGGTCCGTGGATAGTTAGCTTCCACGTGACAGTCGGAGCCGCCTCGCCTTCAACGAGACAAACCAGAGCGTTCCCCTCCTAGGAAGTTTCCCCCCAGGAGTCCTCTTCACAGCGGGACCCATCCCGCCCAATTCGGAGGTCCGAGCAGTACGTGGGCCCCACGTTTGTTGGTACACGTTGCCGCCGGAGCTACACAAAACATTGCCCGTCAACCCGAACCGCTACTCCTGGGTCCCACCTTGTAGCCCTTTACCTCCCTGCGTGGAATGGGTAGAAATATTCACTTCTGTAATTCTTCATGATTGTTGTACCGGGAGTATGAGTTCGGCCGGGGTCGTCTTCCCCACGCCCGGAGCGTAGATGTATCGTGTCCGCGCCTTCACTCGGCATTTGCTTTACTCGTATTTTTTTATATATGCCATTGTGAGTGATAGGTTCCTAGCTCGTTAGATTTTGTTATCGCCACTGAGAGAGAGAGAGCGAGACCAGTCCCATGACCTAATCCGGGCACGAGAGAGAGTCGACCACCCTAGATCACTACCGGTTTCTCAACGGCGCACGTCCGTACGCTTCCCTTGTTAAGGGACGATCGCGAGCTTATCTAGAGTCCAAGGATCGCATATCAACTTGGCGTCGAGTCCGCTGTCCGTCCCGAATCAATTTGGTATCAGAGCGAGTCGAGTCTAGTGTAATCTTCATAGCATGGTCTAAGTCTAGGGTAATGTTATCCTAGGTGTGCATTTCATCCCAATAACCCGGTATATCAAAAGGTGTTGTCCGAACGTTAGGTTACACCTATCAAGAAGGTCGCACACTTGCGAGAGAGGATCTTCGGATCCCATAACTCCGCCAAGTATCGGATATTGGTTAAGTCTTGGTTCATCACTTCACCTTGGTCGGTGCATTCCAACCCCCGTGTCCATTGCATGCCCACCCGTAGGGGTACCCAATACACACCACCAGCACCTATGGTAGTCCGAGTCCCAAGTCCCGATGAGCCATCAGTGGCCAAAATGTTTCGAGCTATTATGGGACAAATGAATGGGTTGACTACACGCATAGATGTGTTAAGTACATGAGTGGATAAAATGGAAGGGTTGAGGACACGGGTGGATGGCCTAGGCACATGTCTGAAAGAAAGGATGAAGGCCTTAGATGATAGGGCCGAAGGGTCGGACCAATCCGTTCTGGGCCTGGTAGGGAGAGTTGCCGCTTTAGAGAAAGCCCCAGTTGAGGCACCTCCAATATCCCCAGTCGAGCCACTCATCCCACCCACACATGGTCAACAAGAGCCGGTTCAGCAACCTACTGCTCTAAGGGTTCAAGGGATAGATGTTAGGAGGCGTCAAATCCTCGAGGTGCATGACTATGAGTACGAGAAGGAAAATGGGGGATATGGTCGTGACCGTCGTGTTTAACGACGGAACCGTGAGTTGGATGTGGACGAGCGGACCCTTAGGACCGTTCGTGTAGACCCTCCCACTTTTGACGGGTCCTTAGACCCAAAAGTCAATCTTGATTGGGAGGCCGGAATGGATCGATATTTTGAGTGGTTCGAGATGTCGGACAATCGGAAGGTCAAGTTCGCCAAAATGAAACTGCTAGGGTAGGCACAAACTTTTTGGAGTAACATGGAGAACCTACTGTTTCACCGTCAGGAACCCCAGGTAGAGACGTGGGAAGAGATGAGGTCCAAACATAGGATGAAGTACCTCCTTGCCACTTACCGCCAGCGTCTCATAGACAGGTGGTAGAGTCTCACCCAAAGAGATTGGTCTGTCTCCGATTACATCGTCGAGTTTGATGAATACTTTCTGCGATGTGATGCCACGGAGGAGAGCTCCCTGACCATTTCCTGATTTCGGCGTGGTTTATGACCATACCTAAAGTATGAGCTTTTTCGTCGCAAGGTGGATAAGTCGGAGGATGCATATCAGGTTGCTCTCGAGATGGAGTAGTTTGAGACAGAGTTTGAGTCTATCCAACTGTCGGGCCCCATTACCCTCTATAGTGCCGAGCCCCGTAGCTCCTTAGGCCCACTTCCGAGGGCCCCCATGGCTCATCCTCTATAGCCCGCCCGACAAGAGCAATTCGCTCCAAGGCCTCATCCTCCTTCGCTAAGGGATCCACCTCCACCCTAACCACTGGCATCAATTGCCCACCCCTCGGCACCCATTTCCCGTCCTCCAGCACCCACACCTCCCCCTATGTTGCCTACACCCCCAGTCCTTCAAGAAGATAAGGGTAAGGGACCACTCATCGGAGAGACTAGTGGGTCATGACAGCAGTGTTATCGCTGCCATGGGTTTGGCCATATTGCTAGTCAATGTCCCACCCGTACATCACTAGTCATTGGGGACCCGAGGGTTGGAGGAACCTTGCCATCAGAATTAGTGCCAGTCAGCTATGAGGCCGAGCAGGATCTAGCTGACGAGTTCCTTCAGGATGAGGGCGATGTCCAGGGGGATCCCCCATGTATCCAAGATGCTCAGTGGCCAGTATCTGATGCGGGACGGACACGTGACCTGGGACTCTAGCTCGCGGGTGTCCCTGGCAAGGGATGCGTGGGACCGTGCACGGTTAAGAAATCGGCAATGCGTCGGGTAGTCGGCTCTTCCGTGCTCGGATCGAGTCACAGGACGAGTCTCGCTCTCTCTCTCGCAGCGGTGATAATATATAATATCGAGCTAATAATCCTATCACATGCTCTCTAGCAGCGGCATACGGAAATATACGAAATAAAGCAAATGCCGAGAGAGGAGTGGACACAATACCTCCATGCTCCGCGCGTGGGGAAGGCGATCCCGGCCAAGTACGGTAACTGCCAGTAACAAAATATTACAATAATTACAGTAGTCAATTATCACCCACTCCACGCAGGGAGGAAAAGGGCTACAATGTGGGTTCGGGAGGATCGATCTTGGGTTGACGGGTAGCACTTGATCACCCCGTCGGCGCGGTTCGGACGCCGCAAGCTGCTGGTTGTGGGGCCCTTGTGCTGGTCGGCGGGTTCGAGTGGGCCCGGAGTGGTACCGCTGTGACTGTGTCTCCTGGAGAGGCGCTCCTTAGGACAGCGGCATGCTGGTTCGCCTTGTGGAAGGCGAGTCAGCTCCGGGCTTCACTTGTTAGAGTTGCTGCCCATGGATCTGAAGTTCTATTTTTATAGCGCGCAACCCGACGAGATCAACTACTGCGATCACTCTCGACGTTGGATCGACGCGAAAGTGGTACCGTTGGAAAGCTGACTTGAAGTACTTCGATCTATGGTTAGAGAAAGATTTTTGACTATCCCGATCTGGCCTTTGTCGAATTTACAAGTTGTTGGCTGACAGACTCAGAAAACTCAGGATAGAGGTGGGTTTTCCTGAGAACAGACGTTGACCATGGTTCAAACTTCATATCTAAAAGTTGACCTCTTCATGAAAGTTGTAGAGGGATGAGAAAGGAAGACAAGGATAGTTTTTTTGAAATTTCTAGAGGAGGTTTGGTTGGGGAAATGGATTTTATGACACTGGTGGGTCGGATCTGGACTGCACAGGACAGAACTGAAACTTTACTGAGTTTTAATTTTTTGGAAGGGAAAAAGAGCTTATAAATTCGAGCAAAAAATATGAGAGATGGTTTTTGGTGGGAAAAACACCCAGTCCAAATTTGGACTCAATCATAAAAGGGGTAGGGGGTAGAACTATGGAAGAACTAGGTTGCTGTAACATAGACCAGAACAAAGACAGGTTTGGAAGGCTGGGGAACACAAAATGAGAAAAATATAAAACGAAGGCTAGAAAATGGGAAACTTTTTGTGGGGCGTGGGATGGACCTCAGGAACTCACCCTAAAAATTTGGAATTCACCAGATCAAGAGGTTAAGAGCTAAAAATCCGGGAAGGGCTTGCTGTCCTGAGTTGGACAGAACTCCGGTGATGGCGGTGGCGGTGCGATGGCAGCACGAACGGAAGGCGGCGGCAGAGCTTCACACCAACAGATGATAGAGCACTTGGAATACACCAAGCATAGCAGGGAATCCACCCTAGAAGACAGCAATCCAGCTGTAAAAGGAGAGTGGAGAGAGAGGGGCACCCTTGGCTTGGACAATTTCACAAGATTTTTTTCTCATTAATTCTACTAAAATGGGAATTACAAGGTATTTGTATGAAATGTAAAATGACACTAACTATCCTTAGATCTAGAATTGGGAGGGGTAAAAGAAGGTGTTCATAATTAATTCTCCCATGTGGTTTTGAACCACATTAAAAAATCAATAAGAGGGGGGGCGCCCCCTTGACTAATGGGATGGCATCTTGGACAATTTCAACCCTTTGTCCCCTTTGAATGTCAAACCATTTAGAAGCCCACCATGGACCTTTGACTAGCCCCACATGGGCCCTAAGGCTTTGGTTGACCAATAGGGAAGGGAATGGGGGCCCCTTGATGGTCCTACTGGACTTTTGCACAAAAATCCAAAGAATCCTAAGGAATGACAAATTGGATTATAAAGCCTTACAATTGCATACATGTTTTCCCAAGGATATAAATGCAAATAAAAGGACTCAAATGCAAAATAAAAAGTTTAGTGGTCTTGCTCTAATGTCTCCATCAAATCTCCCAGGGTGGGAAGAACTCGACCCCGTCGAGTAAGTGTGCAGTTGCTCGTGTAGCTCTGGCGGATCCGTCACCGTACCAAGTAGTGCGGGTACACTCCACTCCAAGTAATCGACACATGCTCATCCCGTATAAATTCGATATGCTCACGCTACTGGGGAATGAGGCTACAGTTAGACTCTCCGGGGTGGGGTCACTCTCAAAGGAGAGGAGGCGGCTCGAAGACTCACTAGGAATCACCGCTGGGTCCCTGTAGGTGACTAGATCAGAGATAGAGAATGGTTGAGCCGATCCCACAAGCCGGCAAGTCTACAACGTACGCATTGAATCCGACTTGCCTCACACTCGAAAGGGATTGACAACGCGAGTGTACAAAGACCGACTTGACTCAATGTATGCAAGCTTCAACTAGACACATGTCGACTTCAACAAACTGGACGATAACAAAAGGAAAGAAAATAGACCTACACACGACCCTAGACTCATACCTAATGCAGATACTGACTACTGAGCATCTTGGGTACATGGTGGATCTCCTTGGACATCGCCCTCAACCTGAAAGAACTCGTCAGCTAGATCCTGATCGGCCTCATAGCTGACAGGCACTAATTCTGATGGCGGATCTTCTCCAACCCTGGGGTCCCCAATGACTAGTGATGTACGGGTGGGGCATTGACTAGCAATGTGGCCAAACCCATGGCAACAATAACACTGCTAGCGTGACCCACTAGTCTCTCCGATGAGTGGTCCTTTACCCTTGTCTTCCTGATGGACTGGGGGTGTAGGCAACATAGGGGGAGGTATGGATGCCGAGGAATGGGCAATGGGTGCCGAGGGGCGGGCAATGGGTGCTGGAGGTTGGGGTGTAGGTGGATCCCTTGGCGGAGAAGGATGGGGCCTTGGAGCGAATTGCTCCTGACGGGCGAGCTTTAGAGGACGAGCCATGGGGGCCCTCGAATGTGGGCCTAAGGAACTACGGGGCTCGACACTACGGAGGGGAAAAGGGGTCCGACCGTTGGATAGACTCAATCTCTCTCTTGAACTGCTCCATCTCAAGAGCAACCTGTTATGCATCCTCCAACTTATCCACCTTGCGGCCGAAAAGCTCATACTGTAGGTGTGGTCGTAAACCACGCCGAAATCAGGAATCGGTCAGGGAGCTCTCCTTCATGGCATCACATTGTAGAAAGTATTCATCAAACTCGACAATGTAATCGGAGACGGACCGGTCTCCTTGGGTGAGACTCCGCCATCTGTCTATGAGACGCTGGTGGTAAGTGGCAGGGAGGTACTTCTTCCTATGTTTGGACCTCATCTCTTCCCACGTCTCTACCTGGGGTTCCTGACGGTGAAATAGTAGGTTCTCCATGTTCCTCTAAAAAGTTTGTGCCTGACCGAGTAGTTTCGTTTTGGCAAACTTGATCTTCCGGTTGTCCGACATCTCGAACCACTCGATATATCGATCCATGCCGGCCTCCCAATCAAGATTGACTTTTGGGTCTAAGGACCCGTCAAAAGTGGGAGGGTCTACACGAACGGTCCTAAGGGTCCGCTCGTCCTCATCCAACTCATGGTTCCATCGTTAAACACGACGGTCACGACCATATCCCCCATTTTTGTTCTCGGACTCATAGTCATACACCTCGGGGATTTGACGCCTCCTAACATCTATCCCTTGAACCCTTGGAGCAGCAGGTTGCTAAACCGACTCCTATTGACCATGTGTGGGTGGGAGGGATGCCTCGACTGGGGCTATCGGGGGTGCCTCGGCTGGGGCTTTCTCTAAAGCAGCAACTCTTTCTACCAGGCCCTGAATGGACTGGTCCGACCCTTCAGCCCTATCCTCTAAGGCCTTCATCCTTTCTTTCAGACCTGTGCCTAGGCCATCCACCCGTGTACTCAACCCTTCCATTATATCCACTCGAGTGCTTAACTCGTCCATTCGGTCACTCAACCCATCCATTTTTCCCATAATAGCTTGGAACATGTTGGCCACCGATGCTGCATCGAGACTAGGGACTCGGGGGTCTGCCATAGGTGGTGGTGGTGGTGAGTATGGGGTACCCCTACGTGTGGGCATGCAATGCACCGACCAAAGTGAAGTGATGAACCTAGACTTAGCCAATATCCGGTACGTGGCGGAGGTTTGACCCGAGGGTCTCCTCGACGCGAGTGTGCGGCCTTCCCGATAGGCGTAACCTAACATTCGAGCGACACCTTTTGATATACCGGGTTATTGGGATGAAAATGCGACCCAAAAACACACTTTTTTCTTTCTTTGTTTTAAAACAATGATGATCCTAGACTCGACTTAGACCATGCTATGATGATTACCCTAGACTCAACCTTCGGCTCTGATACCAAATTCATGTTGGATGGACACGCGACCTGGGACTCTAGCTCGCGGGTGTCCCTAGCGAGGGATGTGTGGGACCGTGCGCGATTGAGAAATCGGCAATGAGACGGGTAGTCGGCTCTTTCGTGCTCGGATCGAGTCACGGACGAGTCTCGCTCTCTCGCTCTCACAACAGTGATAATATATAATATCGAGCTAATAATCCTATCACATGCTCTCTAGCAGCGGCATACTGAAATATACGAAATAAAGCAAATGCCAAGAGAGGAGTGGACACGATACCTCCACGCTCCGGGCATGGGGAAGGCGATCCTGGCCAAGTACGGTAACACCCGGTAACAAAATATTACAATAATTACAGTAGTGAATTATCGCCCACTCCACGCAAGGAGGTAAAGGGCTACAATGTGGGCCCGGGAGGACCGATCTTGGGTTGACGGGCATCACTTGATCACCCCGTCGGCACAGTTCGGACGACGCAAGCTGCTGGTTGTTGGGCCCATATGTTGGTCGGCGGGTCCGAGTGGGCCCGGAGTGGTACCGCTGTGACGGTGGCTTCTGGAGAGGCGCTCCCTGGGACGGTGGCACGCTGGTTCGCCTTGTGGAAGGTGAGTCTGCTCCGGGCTTCACTTGTTGGACTTGCTGCCCACGGATCTGAAGTTCTATTTTTACAGCGCGCGACCCGGCGAGATCAGTTGTTGCAATCACTCCCGACGTCGGATCGACGCGAAAGTGGTACCATTGGAAAGCTGACTTGAAGTACTTCGATCTATGAGCAGATAAAAGATTTTTGACTATTCCGAATCTGGCCTTGGTCAAATTTACAAGTTGTTGGCTGACAGACTCAGAAAACTTAGGACAGAGATGGGTTTTCCTGAGAACAGACGTTGACCGTGGTTCAAACTTTGGATCTGGAAGTTGACCTTCTCATGAAAGTTGTAGAGGGATGAGCAAGGAAGACGAGGATAGTTTTTGTGAAATTTCTAGAGGAGGTTGGGTTGGGGAAACGGATTTTATGACACTGGTGGGCCGGATCTGGACTGCACAGGACAGAACTGAAACTTGACTGAGTTTTAATTTTTTGGAAGGGAAAAAGAGCTTATAAATTCAAGAAAAAATTAAGTGAGATGATTTTTGGTGGGCAAAACACCCAGTCCAAATTTGGACTCAATCAGAAAAGGGGAAGGGGGTCGAACTATGGAAGAACTAGGTTGCTGTAACACAGAACAGAACACTGACAGATCTTGAAGGCTGGGGAACACGAAATGGGAAAAATATAAAACGAAGACTAGAAAATGATAAACGTTTTGTGGGATGTGAAATGGACCTCAAGAACTCACCCTCAAAATTTGGAATCCACCAGATCAAGAGGTTGAGAGCTAAAAATCTGGGAAGAGCTTGTTGTCCGGAGTTGGACAGAACTCCGGCGATAGCGGTGGCGGTGCGATGGCGGCACGAATGGAAGGCGGCGGCGAAGCTTCACACCAACAAATGATAGAGCACTTGGAATCCACCAAGTGTATCAGGGAATCCACCCTAGAAGATAGTAATCCAGCTGCAAGAGGAGAGGGGAGAGAGAGGGGCACCCTTGGCTTGGACAATTTTACAAGATTTTCTTCTCATTAATGCTACTAAAATGGGAATTACATGGTATTTGTATGAAATGTAAAATGACACTAACTATCCCTAGATCTAGAATTGGGAGGGGTAAAAGAGGGAGTTCATAATTAATTCTCCCATGTGGTTTGGAACCACATTAAAAAATCAATAAGAGGGGGGGCGCCCCCTTGACTAATGGGATGGCATTTTGGACAATTTCAACCCATTGTCCCCTTTGAATGTCAAACTATCTAGAAGCCCACCTTGGACCTTTGACTGACCTCACATGGGCCCTAAGGCTTAGGTGGACCAATAGAGAAAGGAATGCGGGCCCCTT
Source organism: Amorphophallus konjac (assembly GCA_022559845.1). Classification (NCBI taxonomy): domain Eukaryota; kingdom Viridiplantae; phylum Streptophyta; class Magnoliopsida; order Alismatales; family Araceae; genus Amorphophallus; species Amorphophallus konjac. Next base: position 313,958,934 of record CM040122.1, on the reverse strand, counting down.
GATGGTCCTACTTGACTTTTGCACAAAAACCCAAAGAATCCTAAGGAATGACAAATTGGCTTATAAAGCCTTACAATTGCATACATGTTTTCCCAAGGATATAAATATAAATAAAATGACTCAAATGCAAAATAAAAAGTTTAGTGGTCTTGCTCTGATGTCCCCATTAGTATCTGCTTGTGTCTGTTTTGTTTTCTTTTGTTGTCGTCTAGTCTGTTGGAAGTCTGCTTGTGTCTAGTTGAAGCTTACATACGTTGAGTCGAGTTGGTCTTTGTACGCTCGCGTTGTCAGTCCTTTTCGAGTGCGAGGCAAGTCGGATCCAATGTGTACGTTATGGACTTGCCAACATTTGGGATCGGCTCGACCATTCTCTATCTCGGATCTAGTCACATATAGGGACCCATCGGTGATTCCTAGTGAGTCTTTGAGCCACCTCCCTCCTTTGAGAGTGGCCCCACCCCGGAGTGTCCGCCTCTAGTCTCATTCCCCAGCAACGTGAGCATACCGAATCTATACGGGATGAGCAGGTGTCGATTACTTGGAGTGGAGCGTACTCCGCGCTTCCAGGTTCGGTGACGGATCCATAGGAGCTACTTGAGCAGTCGCACCCCTTACTTGATGGGGTCGAGGTCTTCCCACCCGGAGAGAATTGATGGGGGCATCAGAGAAAGACCACCGATATTTTATTTACATTTGTGTCCTTTTAGTTTGCATTTATATACTTGGGAAAGTAGGTTTGCAATTGTAAGGCTTTATAAGTCAATTTGTTATTTCTTTAAGGATCTTTGGGTTTTTGTGTAAAAGTCCATGTAGGCCCTACATGACCCCCCACCCCTTCCTCATTGGTCCAAGTGGCATCTTGGGATCCATGTGGGGCTGGTCAAATGTCCTAGGTGACTTCTAGAAGGGCTTGACCATTCAAGGGGACAATTGGATTAAAAAGTCCAATATTCCATCCCTTAAGGTCAAGGGGGCGCCCCCCTCCACTAAATGTATTTTAAATTATATTTTTTTGACCACATGGGATTAAATGTGATGTCCCTTATATGCCCTCCCCAAGTCCTAGGTCTAGGGGTAAGCTTGGTCTTTTGTCAATTTCTATATATCCTTGTATTTTTCCATTTAGTAGAAGTTAATGAAGAAAATTTTATGAAATTGCAAGAGAGCCTTGCGCGCCCCCCTCTCTCCCCTCTCCTCTTGCAGTTGGATTGCTGCCTTCTAGGGTGGATTCCATACTATACTTGGCAGATTCCAAGTGTTCTATCCTCTCGGGGTGTGAAGCTCCGCCGCCGCCTTTCGTCCGTGCCGCCATCCCAACGTCGCCGCCGTCGCCGGAGTTCTGTCCAACTCAGGATAGCAAGCCACTACTGGAATTTTTGCTCTCAACCTCGTGATCAGTTGGATTCCAAATTTTGAGGGGTGCGTTTTTTAGGTCCATCCCACGTCCCAGTAAAATTTTTGAATTTTCTAGCCTTCGTTTTCCATTTTTCCCATTTCGTGTCCCACAGCCCTCCAGATCTGCCATTGTTCTGTCCAGTGTTCCAGCAACCAAGTAGTTCATCCATGAACCCACCTTCCCCATGTCTGAATGAGTTTTAATTTTTATTGGGGATTCTGTATACTCAAGCCCCTTTCATGAATTGTTTTGAGAATTTTGGATCTCATTTACATTTTCTAAAAATCACTATCTTTTCCCAAACCTGTGCTGCCCCCTGCAGTCCAGATCCTACCACCCAATATTAGAAATTCATTTTCGCATATCAAACCTCCACCTTAAATTACAAAAAAAATACCCACATCTTCTTTGCTTCTCCCTCTCCAACTTTTATCAAGGGACCAACACCCAGATCCAAGGTTTGAGTCGCGATCAACGCACGTTCTCAGTCAGATCTCAGTCTACCTGGCCTGATCTGAGACTGAGAATAGTCCTGTTCAAAAACCCACCATCAAAAATAAGGCCCCAATAAATATCTGGGAGCAATAGAAGGTCGAAGCACTTCAAGTTAGCTTTCCAACGGTACCAGTTTCGTGCCGATCTGACGTCCGTGATGGTGGCAGCAAATTTTGTCGCCGGAGCGCGTAGGTCTGAAACAGAAGCTTAGGTCCATGGACAGCAAGCTTCCACGTGACGGTCAGAGCCGCCTCGCCTTCCACGAGGAGAACCAGGGCGTTCCCCTCCTAGGGAGCGTCCCCCCAGGAGTCCTCTTCACAGCGGGACCTGTCCCGCCCAATTCAGAGGTCCGAGCAGTACGTGGGCCCCACGTTCGTTGGTACACGTTGCCACCGGAGCTACATAAAACGCTGCCTGTCAACTCGAACCGCTACTCCCGGGTCCCACCTTGTAGCCCTTTACCTCCCTACGTGGAGTGGGCAGAAATATTCAAAGTTCAGCCGGGGTCGTCTTCCCCACGCCCGGAGCGTGGAGGTATCGTGTCCGCGCCTTCACTCGGCATTTGCTTTACTCGTATTTATTTGTATATGCCGCTGCGAGTGATAGGTTCCTAGCTCGTTAGATTTTTATATCGCCGCTGTGAGAGAGAGAGCGAGACCCATCCCGTGATCCGATCCGGGTACGAGAGAGAGTCAACCACCCTAGCTCACTGTCGATTTCTCAACCGCGCACGTCCGTATGCTTCCCTCGTTAAGGGATGATCGTGAGCTTGTCTAGAGTCCAAGGATCGCATATCAACTTGGAGTAGAGTCCGTTGTCCGTCCCGCATCAACGGGTAAGACCTCATGAACACCGCACAATCCATACTCCTCACACAACATTCTCTAAGGAATGCTGCTAGACCAAAACACCCAATAAAGCTCTCTCACTCTAACACAACAATTCACGTCGATCCTCAGACCAATCGGGGTGCACATAGACAAACAAGTCTGGCATCACCTCAGCTTCCTTGAAACCCTCAAGGGCACGATTAACATTTGATACACTCTACACACGGTGGAAACGCACGATCCTCAATTGGGGAATCCACACTTAGCCACCTAGTTAGGACATCAGCTTCTTTAGCTGCTGAACACCGAGCACTCCTTAGAAGGAGCACAATCACACTTCATCCTTGAGTGATAATCTTACCGCCACTCAACTGGCTACAACTCTTCCGTCGGCTCCTTATAGCTAGTGACACACATCTCCAGAGCTGAATACCTCAAATGCTCACCGGTTAACACCGGTCCCAAAGCCAATGTCTCACCGGTCACCATCAATACCTATGGGACACATTACAATCAACCACCTAGGACATCACAGTCTGAAATCTACATCACACAATAACCAACTCATTGAGCACACATCGACTGTAGAAAACCATCCGCCAGCTACTAGTCACACATCAACCGAAAGTCCTCTGACGATATTCCTCTCATGCTTCGTTGTAGGGCCATCAATCAGTTCCTCCGAACACTAGCCACACATGGCTTGGCACCATCTTGGTCCTCCTTGACCATCCGACCAATTCCAGCTTCTCGAAAGGGGGATAGAACAATGTGGTCGCTCGCACAAACCTTAAACTCCTCAATCACATTAATCCTGGGCCCACCGCCTCAATATCCTACTCAAAACATGTGGGCCTCCATCTCACAATAACACTTCAATGGATTCTTTCTTCGAGCAGACAACTATTCCATATTACAATCGCCCATTCCGCACTTACCAACTCCATAGTTCCATCTTATCTGCTAACTGACAGCAACCAACTCCCAGCACCATATGTAATGTAACACCTTTTAGATTGAACAATTTCCTGCCTCATATGTGTCTCCCTAATATAGCTCTTTTCGAGCCAGGGGAAGCCTCTAACCTTAGCACCACAATCCGATCAGTGGCACCCCATGTAGCACCCCGATAAATTGTAAAGGATAAAACTCCATATATAATTCACAAAGGAATAAAAGTCTACCATAAATAAGCCTTAAATAATTAATTTGGTCCCAATTCAAAACAAAAGATAAAGCCCAACCTATATATGGGCCTTACAGGATATATATATATATATATATATATATATAAATCCTCAAATAATTAGGATGGGCCCAAACCCAATTGGGTGTTCGAATGTTGGAATTGGCCATGCATGGAGTTAAGGTTTTAAGTCTAAAAAGGAAGACGGCTGTGAATATGGCAGTAATAGATTAACATGGGAAGGTTTAAACCTCGTAGGATTCTTACGTGGGTAGATTATCTTTCATTAGGATTCTAAACCCCCGTTAGGATTCAATCCCTATAAAATAAGACTCCCTCTTGAACGAGCAAAGGCTACTATTGCTGATGCGTTCGAAGGAGCCCCTGCTGCATCGTCCTCGTCTACCTGCCATTCTTCCTCCCTTGCTGCTTCTCTGCTACTGTTGGACGTGAAGGAGCCCTACATCCTTCATCTTCCTCCTACAGCTATTGTGACGTGAATAAGCCTGGTGCTTCTTCTCCTTCCTCCTGTTCCTACAGTTGCTGTAGTTGCTCCATTGTTTGTTGCTGCTGTAGTTGCTCGTATTTTCTCTACTTCTTTCGTCGTCCCGATCATGCCAAAAGAGATAGGTTTTCTCAAGTTCTAAAGCCTAAGAGGATAATAAATAGCATAGATCATGCATATACGATTATAATTACTATCATTACATCTTTTTTTTATGATCAGGATCTTGAGTTTTCCGTAATTGAAGGTTTTACCTGTCTGCATGTAAATAGTGACCAGGGCATGGCCGTGTATTGAATTAACACCCGTGCGAACAGTCGCCAAATTTATAGATATAGTGACTGTGGCCAGGGCGCAGTTTAATGGGCCACCTTGCGCCAGCCGCTAATTCTTTTAGTGAAATTAGTAAATACCACATGTTAAAATTTAATATCTATGAACCATAGCGTTAGAAATTCTGCATGAGCATGATTCTGGAACCTTTATATTTTCTCTATATATCCATGTCTTTACTTTCCTAATTTTGTGAACTCCAAATACATGAACAGTATTATGTGTCTATGATTGTATCTGCCCAATGCGTAGCATCAAAAAAAGAGTTGGCGACAGTCACCTAGTCGCTATTTAAAGAATAAACGCCACTATACGGTGGCGCTGTTTTGTAAAAAAAATTCCAATAAATAGAAAATATATTAAAAATCATGAATGTGCGACCTAAATCATGACGTCATTTAAAGAATGAACGCCACCATACACAGTCGCTATTTATAATTATGAATATTAATTTCTGGAGAATTCTAGAATTAGCGCCCGTATACAGTGTCGTTAATTCTCATTATTTCCTTGGAATTTTTGTTATAAATTTAGATTGAACGACCTTTTAAAAAGCCACTATTTCTTGAAATAGCAACATCTGTTGAGGTACAGATTCCTGTCTCTCAATTTCATTGCATTTTCTGGCCCATATCGCGGGTCTATTGCCACCCTCATCTCACATCCATAGATGGCGTTTCTATTTTTGATTCTATCGATTACACACTAACTCTCGGTGATGTTTGAACCCTCTACGTGATATTCCTTCCTTCGGACTGGTGATTTCATCATGGAGACCTCCGTAAGTCTACGCTAGCCTTGGATTCCCTCAAGGTAGCCGAATAGGTTGTACCCTAAAAACCCTGAAACCCTTACTTGTCACGTCACTCTGAAGAAACTTGATGCTTAGCCCTCATAAAGCACTGTTTCTGGCCTCTTGTGAGAAGTCTGTTCTGTCAGTAATTAGCGACCATGACTTGGGCGACAGAAGAAATTAGCGACCTTGACGTTGGTGCTATTTCCCTGATTTAGTGACCTGAGCCTGGGTGCTATTTCATCGAGCATGTACTATTCACAGGAATTAGCGACCAGACAGTGGGCGCTATTTCTATAATTGATGGTGACTGAGTGGATGCCAATTACCCAATTTCATGACTTGTCACGATTGTTCATATGGTTTATCGGTATGTCCTACTTGATCAAGTTCTGTCCTTGAACTCGTTTGTTCGTGAAATCTACCTTATCATCCTCCAATGGCTTATTCTTGGAATTCTATATTTGCTATAAACTATAGTGGATGTCTAAGACATACATGACTCAATGCTTGTGCATATAGGGCCCGATCTGGTCCTGGGAAGAGCACCCGAAAGTACGTGTGCTCATGGGAGCTATATTGATCATGGTGTGGCATTGCACCGAAGTGCTTGACTTGATTGATTGTTGACATTCCACGACTCATACTTGACATTACTTGACTTGACATGACTTGCGTGGCCCAGAATTAGTATTTACTTGCTTGATATTATAATAGCCAATTCACGTGACATGACTTGATATATTTACATGCTTGACCATCTTGATACATTTTACATGAATATCCTGAGATCTTGTTAGTTCATTAACTCTTGATACTCTTCTCTCTCTCATCATTGTCATACATACATGCATAGCTATACTTACATTCATGAACATGTAATTTACTTAAAGCAAAGCTTGGACGTGAGATATAATTCCTACTGAGCCTTCGCTCACCTAGTGTTTTCTCATATTTTTTAGGTAATTACGATGACGGGAATCAATCGGATGGGAACGAGAATGAGTAAAGAGCATAGAGCCATCCAGTCATAGAAGCATCTATGTAGTCGTGTTTTTTTCCATTTCTTGATTCTATCACTGTAATTTTTTGTTACTGAGTCTAGAATGTCCTTTAGTACTCTTTTCTAAAAAGGAGATTAGGTAATGGATTTACCTTAATGGTTATTATGAAAAAATTGGATTTGGTTATCTTACAATTTGTGCATCTCTGTCTATAAGGTTGAATTCCTTATGCTCTGATTGACATGAATAATATAAACTCATCACGCGTACTGGGTTCCTTTCATGCTGGGGGCATGACAATTTTTGTGGTATCAGAGTCTACAATATTCAATTCTTAGGAAACCAAGTCCAAGGATAGGTTTATACCTTTACCCGGTGATCTTGGGTAGAGCCATGGGTTTGTTGCATCTCTGTAGTTTTGATGATGACTAACACTATGAATCAAATTATTTTTATGATAATTATTTTGATGCTCCTTGATGAATGATAAAGATCTTGAATTGTCTAAATATTCTTAGGATCTAATGTTGTTGTCTTGCATGCACATCTATGGATCAAATGTTGTTTCATCATGCTTTTCTGATTTAATGCACCTCTATCATGTTCACCCATGAGCTCATACTTATTTGTCTTGTTTATATGGGTTCTGTGCATTTAGTGCGTTGATGCACTTGGCTGGCTACGTAGATGCAATAGTGTGTCTTTCGCTTGCTGTTTTGTCCACTGCGTCGACGCTGTCACTGGATGCGTTGACACATTCGCCTGTTGCCAAGGGCGTGAGCATTTCGTTTAAGCAGTTGAGTCGACGCTGCACGATGGAAGAGTTGACGCCTTGGGCTAATGTCCAAAGGTCTTGTGACCCACAACCAAGCGGATGCGTCGACGCTGTCACTGATGCGTTGACGCATTGGTGTGTTCTTATGAAAAGCCCTGCTCTCCATTTGTAACCATTGCGTTAACGCCATCATGCTATGGGGTTGACGCAGTGGCTAGCAAGGTTGGTCTAATTATTTTTTATCATCTGCTGAGCGTTAACGCCTTGGCCTTCTGCGTTGACGCATTTGTGTGTTTTGTCAAGGGACCTGTTCTCCATTATATCCATTGCGTTAACGCCTTGGCTTTAGTGCGTTGATGCGGTCTTCAGTCCTTTGTTAAGTCCTGTGCAATCGGTATGAACAAACTTATGACTTGAATATTCATGAAATTAACCTAATGCTCTCTGAAACCTTACAGGGACTAAAAGACAAATTGGAACTTTATTCCAATCAGGTGAGCACGTGATCCGAGGGAATAATCGTCTAACACGTGGCTCGGCTCGTCTGGAAGCATCTTCTTCACGCGTGTCTCCCACACCCTCAGTCTCTCGTGAGTCTGGATATATATAGAGGAAGGTTTCTGCCCCTGAAAAAGCTGTCGAAGCCACAAGGAAAAGGGTGAGGCCAGAGCGAGAGGAAGGAGAGAAGAAGCCATCCTGATCCATTCGTTGAGCCTACCTGGAAGAGAGAGAGTGATGAAGGAGAGGATGGTTTTCTGCTATATTTTGTCTATGCTTCTTTAAGAAGCTACATTGTTTCTCCGTTCGATTGTCTTTCAATATTTCCTTATGTTTTCAGTTGTTTGTTCTTAAATTCCGATACTCTATTTTATCGTTCCCTCTAGGTGTAGAGGAAGAGAGGTGAATCCTCTGGGTTGCATTGTGGTTCCCTCTGAATCAGATCAGAGGAAGGGAGGTTGTCTCCGGGGTTGTTGTGTTCAGATAGTGAGGAGGCTATCTGGGTTGTTCCCTCCGACTATGGAGAAAGAGAGACAGCGTCTCTGATTTGCAGTGAGGGTGAGTCACTGCTGGGTTCCATCTTATCTAAGAGGAAGGGAGAGTTATCTCCGGGTCAGGTCTTGTGGTGTGAGACCTGGGCGCAAGCTGTGAGTTCAGCATCTGTAGGGATTTCGATCCCCAAGCTGTGGATCAGCGTGTTGTTGGCAGACTGAGTCTGTGGTTCTTTCTTGTGAAAGGGAAGCCTCACTCGGCCTTGAGTGAGGGATGGACGTAAGTCTGCAGGTTGCAGATTGAACCATCTAAACCTCTTGTTCTCTGTGGTGTGGTTGAGCGCATCTATTTCCTTTATGCTTCTGTCTGGTTTCATGAAGTAAGTGTGATTGTTGTTGATCGAAACCTTGGTCTGACTGCTCGCTTAGTGCTTGTGCATATGTGCTGATGAAATTCTGAGTGATATATGTTCTGCGCTCGTGACCTGCTTTATCTTGGTTGAGGTTTAGGACTATTTTACATATAGTCAGTCTTCCTAGCCCATCTCATCTTCTAAGATCTCCTCGGCTCGGACAAATATTTTTTAAACGGTGATCTATTCATCCCCTCCCCTTCTAGCTAACCGTCCTCCTGTTTAACAGTTGGTATCAGAGCAGGTTTACCCGAGATGTGGTCCAACGACCAGGGTAATTTTGGAACCAGTGGTCCTCGCAGCTACATAGCTGAAGGACAGTCAATCTCCCATCCCCCATATTTTGATGGTTCTAATTATTTCTTTTGGAAAAACAAGATGGAAGTTTTCATCCGATCTCAGAGCCACAAGCTGTGGAGAGTCATTACAACTGGACCTTATGATTTACCTCCAAATGAGGAGATGTGGTCTGAAGAACAAGTCAAATTAACCGGACTGAACTGGTCTACGCTCAACATTATCTAGTGCGCAGTTCACCCTGAAGAATATGCCCGAATTTTGGCGTGCAAGACAGCTAAGAAGATGTGGGATGAACTAGCGCTGATTTACGAGGGTACCTCTCAGGTCAGAGCTACCAAGGTAAACTACCTAACCTCTGAGTATGAATTATTCAATATGAAGTCAGAGGAGAGCGTGACTGATATGTATGCTAGGCTGTCACTGATCACAAACAGCCTCAAGGGGTTTGGAAAGGAAATATCTGAAGGGGATATAGTCAGGAAGATCTTGAGATCTTTGACTCCAGCATGGCACACAAAGGCCACTGTGATAGAGGAATCGAAGGATTTAACAACCATGACTGTCACTGAACTCATAGGGTCTCTTATGACCTATGAGATGAATCTCAAGAAAATAGGAGAAGGAAGTGACAGAAAGGGCAAGAATGTTGCTCTTAAAGTTGAACGACATAGTAGTAGCAGCAGCAGCAGCAGTAGCAGTGGAGACTCTGATGGAATTCCAGACCTTGACAGGAGTGAAAAAGCTCTGCTCACACGACAGTTCAGGAAATTTCTGAAACTGAAGGGAAAATCATATGGGAGAAGAAGAAACTACTCATCAGGTAAATATCCGAACAATGGCAATGACAAGGATAGGAATGCTAAAAGTGTGATGTGTTATCATTGCAGGAACTTTGGGCACATGAAGCAAGATTGCCCTGAGCTTCAGAAGAAGACACTGGATTACCATAAGAAAGGCTCCAAAGTGTACAAGAAAAAGCCAAAAGCTATGGTATGCACTTGGAGCGATGAAGAAGAAGACTCAGAGACTAATTCCTTAGGAAAGGAGACTAAAAGAGTATGTCTGATGGCCGACGAGGAAAATGAGGTAATCAATCTCTTTGTGACTTACTCTATTGATGACTGGGAAGATAAGTATGGTGAACTGCTAGATATGTACAATGCCTTAGCTAAAGAACATAGAGTCACCAAACGCAAACTCAATGTGGTTAATGAAGAACAAGAACTCATCAAGACAGAAAACTCCAAACTGATAGCTGAATTAGCTCAAATGGAAAATGTAAGAAATGAGAACAATCTTGTTAAAAATGAGCTTGAAAAACTTAGAAAACAGCTTGATGAAACCAATCAACATACTGAAGAAAACCTGAGACAAAATGACTTACTCAGGGAAGGGTATGAAGCTGTTAAAAGGGTCAATGATGAATTGCTGGAAAACAATATATGTCTGCGGAAGGAGTTGGAAGATAAGAAGAAAACCCTTGAGAGGTTTGTTTTGGGAGAGAGTAATTTGAATGCCTTGTTAGGCACCAAAGTAAACTTTAACAGAGAGGGGTTGGGTTTCAACCTGTAGCAACCCTGATAAATGAATATTGAAATAAAAGTAAAAACATACATAGTACAGAAGTAATACAGACAAAATAAAGCAAATTAAAAATAACGCCTCTGAGTCAGGCGTTAATTTAAAAATAAACGCCTCTACATACGGCGTGACTAAAGAAAGGACGCCCACGCATGTGGTCGTCAACTCTCACGCGACCAAAATAGGCAAGTAAAATAAACGCCCATGTCTTAGGCGTGTTTCAAAAACAAGGAACGCCCTTATACAAGACGTTTCTTAAGAAACGACCTGAACAAGGTCGTTAATTTAAGAATAAACGCCCTGACCAAAGGCGTTAATTAAGTTCGTGACCCGTTCGAACCCAGAGCTTATCCAGGGAAAGATTAACCTAATCTAGTAAGTGTCTATTAGAGTAAGGACTCTATTAGGGATATGTTACCCTCAATCAAACACTACTTTTGTTAGGACTCCAAAATCCTATAAATAGTCTCGATCGAACAACCCTAAACCTATTTGGACGATCTACTGCTACATGGTAAGTGAAGAACAAACGTTCTTCTTGTTTTCTTTTGCCCGTCTGTTTACAGTCGCATGAAGAATATTGATTATTCTTCCTCTCCTTTAATGCAGGTTAAGGATCAGGTGCTTGCCTAAAGAACGAGGTTATGATTCCTCGTTATAGCTTCTGGTATGTCTGTGAAGATCATTAATCTTCCTTCGTTTCCTCTCCAGGTTGACGGAAGAACAATTGTTCTTCTTCTATTAAGTTGCAGTTGAAGCTTCAAAGCCCTTTCATCTCCTTCATCCAGATCATAAGGTAGGATTTTCTCAAGTCTCGTAGCCCAAACTAAAAATAAATATAAGAAGCACCATGCATGATATATTTATACAGTTTGCATACGTTTTCTGTAAATTTTTCAAGAAACGCCCTTGAATAGGGCGCTACTTTAAAAGAAATGACCATCCCAGTGGTCGTTAATTAAAAGTATACGCCTTGTATACAGGCGTTAATTTCATGAACAATCGCATGTAATCAATAATTGATCCTGTTTAAAATTCAATAAATATGAAATATCGATTCTAATATCTTGCATGACTCTACCTGTAAATTCCTGCTAATCTTCTTGTCATGATCATGTCTCCTGTCTTGGAAATTTATTTGTTGAAATATTGTAAATTCCTTGAATTCACGACCTTGACAACGTCGTTTTACACCTGTTAACGCCCCATCACAGGGCGTAAATTGAAAAGAAACGCCCCTTTCTAGGGCGTGTTTTCTGTAAATTCCTGAACTATGTATATCCTGTAAAATAAAATTAAACAGTAACGCCCCTTTCCAGGGCGTGTTTTAAATAAATCCTGAAAATTATTTATATTCTGTCAAATATTTAAATAATGAGACGCCTGCTTATATAGTCGTCAACTCTGAAGAAACGCCCCTGTCCAGGGCGCGTTTCATATAAATTATTGAAATAATGAAAATTCTGCAAAACGGAACATATGTAAACGCCCTTATGTTAGGCATTACTTACCTGAATAACGCCCCTGACTAGGGCGTGTTTTTCATGAATTAATAAAATTATTGAAAAATTCTATAAAATAGAAATATGAAAATGCCCTTCTGTTAGGCGTTAATTACTTGAGAAACGACTTGACCTAAGTCGTTATTTTACTGTAAAACTGATTTTTCCCTGTTTTTGTTAACCGATGATTTCATATGTTATATAATATATATATCGGCACTATTCTCCACTCCGTGAGTATAGTCCTACGTTTCACGTTGTTTCATCGATCACACTCAACTCTCATTGACATACAAGCTCTCCATTGGACATTCCGTTCCTTTGGACTAGCGAGTTAGTCATAGAGACCTCCGTAAGACTCCTCGTAGCCTTGGATTCCCTCAAGGCCGACTGAGCTGGTTGTACTCTAAAAACCCATTACACGATCCTTGCCATGTCAATCTAAAGAAACATGGTATACCGGCCCTTATGATTATACAAAGAGTATATCATAAGATATTCTTAATGGGATGATGATATCATGCCATATCATGTCGTTCTTGTAAACCTCAATTCTAGGATAAGAATGAGGGTATCTTGCTTGATCTAATGTTTATGTGGAATCAATTCTATATAAAGAATGTCCATATTGATTTGTCATGGGACCTAAGTTAAGGGAACCATATTCTACCTAGTTTTATTGATATCGTGATTTTACCGTTATTATCGCCAATCTATGTCCTTTGTCATATTTTTGGACTCTATTCTGTCAAAGTTGTCATACATGTCTACAAGCTTGAATATTGAAACTCTATATTGGCTATATAAACAAGAGTGGATGTCAAAAATACATGATAAATGCCTGTGCATATAGGGCCCGATCTGGTCCTAGGAGGAGCACCCGAAAGTACTTGTGCCCATGGGAGTTAAAATGATAAGGTATCTGGCATTATACCGAGTACTTGACTTGCTTGATTGGACATTCCACACACATCTTGTACTTGAATCGTACTTGACTTTACATGAAATGCGTGGCCCGAAAAAGGGTAATTTACTTGCTTGATACATGATAGCCAAAGTTCTTGACATGACTTGTTAAACGTGCTTGCTTGAATACCTTGAATACACTTGCCATCTTGTTGGAAGTTCATGATTAAGTTCATCTTATTTCTTGATATTAAATTCTCTCTATCTTGTCGTTTTATGCGAGCATGCATAGCTTTATTGCATTCATGAAAGATGTAATTACTTAAACCCCTTGCTAGTACTTGAGATATAATTTCCTACTGAGCGTTCGCTCATTCCGTTTGTCCCTTGTACTTTTCAGGTAAGTCCGACGACGATGGAAGTCAATCGGATGGGAATGTTCAAGAGTGAAAGTGATAGAGCTGCTCAAGTGTCGTCTAGTCTTTCCTATAGTTTCTTGAGTCAAATATGTATTCTTTTCCTTTTTATTAAACAGAGTATTGGATTTGTAATAGTCTATCCATTATGAAATAAAGGATTGGGTTATCTTGCTATTTTGCGCATCTCTGTCTTTGCGTCGAATACACGACCACTCTGATTGATATGATTGATATAGACACGTCGCGCATCTCCGGGTATCTTCTGCGCTTGGGGCGTGACAGTCTTTGTGGTATCAGAGCCTAAGGTATTCAATTCCTAGGAAAAACCCAAGTCCAAGGATAAGTTGAACCTTTAAACCAGTGAGATTGGGTAGAACCAAGGATTAGATTTAACATAGTATACGAGTCTTTAAATACGATCACGTACTAATATAGTTATTATAATTGTAGGATAATGGCTGCCGAACGTGCTCAATGGCGCAACATGCAGCGTACCCTTCAAGGGATGACCCAAGTGCTACAACAGGTAGCACAAGGTGGTGCTCCACGAGCTGGAAGCTTACACCAAGCCTTTAAGAATATGAATCCCCCGAAGTTTATGGGATCGACCGATCCGGACGATGCCGAGCATTGGGTTCGGGAAACCGAACGCATATTCCGTGTCATGCAATGCACGGACCAGGACAAAGTGCTATTAGTTACATTCCAGTTAGAGAAAGATGCCAGATGCTGGTGGGAGTCTATTGAAGCAACCATCGATCCTACTCAAGTAACATGGGAAGAATTCGTGGAATACTTCAATGCTAAATATTTCTCGGACCGAGTCCAAGAAAAGAAGGTTGCCGAATTCGCTGCATTAAAGCAACGATCCTTATCATTAGCAGATTATGAAGGTCAGTTCTCCAGGTTATCTAGATATGCTAAGCATCTTATTAGCACGGAGAAGATGAAAGCCCGTAGATTTCTTAATGGGCTTAGGCCCCACTATATTACTCAATTGGCGCCTATGGACATCCAAATTTATTCTGAAATAGTGCGCCGAGCTCAATTACTTGAAGATGCCACGGAACTATCTGATAGGATCCGTGGAAAAGATATCACGCATCATTACCAAAACTGTGAGGTATTGGTTCGAGGAAAGAATTTTCCTATTGATCTTATCTGTTTAGATCTAAAAGAATATGATGTTATACTAGGAGCAGATTGGTTATCTAAGTACCAGGCAACGGTTGATTGCCGTAATAGCAAGATCGTTTTCAAAGAATTTCCAGAACTGACTTATACTAGTCCTAAGAGTCGAAGCAAATCCCCTCTTATTTCGGCTCTTCGAGCAAGCAAGCTCGTCAGGAAGGGATGTGTATCCTTCCTTGCTTTTGTCACTGTTAAAGAAGCTAAGAAAACCAAGATAGAAGACGTTCAGGTAGTGCGAGAATTCCCAGACGTATTTCCAGAAGATTTGCCGGGATTACCCCCTCAAAGAGAAGTGGCCTTCACCATTGACCTAGTCCCTGGTGCTGGTCCTGTTTCAAAGGCACCATATAGAATGTCCCCTGCTGAACTCAAGGAGTTGAAGGAGCAGTTGATGGAACTAATCCAAAAAGGGTTTATTAGACCAAGTACTTCCCCGTGGGGAGCACCAGTCTTATTTGTAAAGAAGAAGGATGGATCCATGAGATTGTGTATCGACTATCGACAGTTGAATCATCTTACTATCAAGAACAAGTATCCACTGCCGAGAATGAATTATTTGATCAGATTTCAGGATCCAAATATTTTTCCAAGATTGATCTCAGGTCGGGATATCATCAGTTAAGAATCAAGGATGATGACATTCACAAGACCGCATTCAGAAGCAGGTATGGCCATTACGAATTTGTTGTTATGCCTTTTGGACTAACAAATGCTCCTGCTGCCTTTATGCAGTTAATGAATAGCATATTCAGGCCTTACTTGGATCAATTCATAGTAGTCTTCATTGATGATATATTGATATATTCTAAGACTAAGGAAGAACATGAAGAGCATTTGAGGATTACATTGCAAGTCTTGAGGACAAATCAATTATATGCTAAACTCAGCAAATGCGAGTTCTGGCTTGAAGAAGTGGCTTTTCTCGGACATGTCATATCCAAGGACGGTTTATCTGTAGATCCGTCAAAGGTTGAAGCTGTAAGAAACTGGGAAAGACCCACTAATGCAAGCGAGATCAGAAGTTTCTTAGGTCTTGCAGGCTATTATCGGCGATTCATCAAAGATTTCTCTAAGATCGCCGTGCCCCTTACAAGGTTAACTCGTAAGGAGATCCGATATGAATGGAGTGAGGAATGTGAAAGAAGTTTCCAAACTCTTAAGGATCATCTCACTACAGCTCCGGTGTTAGCTCTACCAATAGAAGGAGAGAAATTCGAGGTCTACACTGATGCTTCTGGCATTGGCCTCGGATGTGTCCTAATGCAACAAGGAAAGGTCATAGCATACTCTTCACGTCAACTGAAGAAGCATGAGGAGAATTACCCCGTCCATGACTTAGAACTGGCCGCGGTAGTATTTGCCCTAAAGATATAGAGACACTATCTCTATGGAGTACAGTTCACTGTCTACTCCGATCACAAGAGTCTCAAATATCTATTCTCACAAAAGGAGCTAAACATGAGACAAAGACGCTGGCTAGAATATCTCAAGGACTTCGACTTCAATATACAATACCATCCCGGAAAGGGTAATTATGTTGCTGATGCCCTTAGTCGAAAGCCGAGAGCAATGATAGCCAATTGTATGATACAAGAATGGAGGTTACTTGAACAATTCTCCGAGCTCAATATAAGCTTGGACACGGAATCCAACTTTGTTACATTATCTCATGTAAGCATACAGTCAGATTTATTATCTGAGATACAAGCACTTCAGGGTGAAGATCCTATATTAGTGGAAATCAAGGGCAGATTAGAAGGACAATCTGATTTTCAACTAACTTTTGATGGAAGATTATTATTCAAAGGTAGAACTTGTATACCTGATTGTCCGGAATTAAAGAAGAAGATCTTAGATGAAGCTCACCGATCAAGGTACACTATTCATCCTGGATCAACTAAAATGTACCAAGATGTAAAGAGGAACTTTTGGTGGCCCAATATGAAAAGAGAAATAGCTGACTATGTATCACGCTGTCTTACATGCCAACAGGTCAAGGCGGAACACCAAAAGCCTGCTGGAAAACTACACCCTCTAGATATTCCTAAGTGGAAGTGGGAGGATATTGGTATGGACTTCATCATGGGTTTGTCTAAATCTAAAGGAGGACATGATGGAATCTGGGTTATCATTGACCGATTAACTAAATCGGCGCATTTCTTGCCAATAAAAAGCCGATGGTCAATTGATGTGCTAGCTGCACTGTACATCAAGGAAATAGTCAGGATACATGGAATTCCTGTCTCAATCGTGTCTGACAGAGATCCCCGTTTTACTTCTCATTTTTGGAAGGGATTACAACATTCGTTAGGAACAAGGCTCAACTTTAGTACTGCTTTCTACCCACAAACGGATGGTCAGACCGAGAGAACTAACCAGGTTGTTGAGGATATGCTTAGAGCATGCATCATTGACTTTGGAGGATGCTGGCACGATCATTTACCACTAGTGGAATTTGCATATAATAATAGCTACCAAGCTAGTATCCAAATGGCACCTTTCGAAGCCTTATACGGAAGGAGTTGCAGATCACCCATATGCTGGAACGAAGTTGGAGAAAAACAACTGCTAGGTCCAGACATGGTAAGGGATACAACTGAGAAGATACAAGTAATCAGAGAAAGATTGCAAGTTGCTCAGACGAGACAAAAAGCTTATGCTGATACAAGAAGGAGAGATCTTGAATTCCAAATCGAAGATCATGTATTTCTCAAGATATCGCCTGGACGTGGCATACGAAGATTTGGTGTTAAGGGTAAGCTTACGCCAAGATTCATCGGACCATTTGAGGTACTTGAAAGAGTTGGCGAGGTTGCTTATCGCATCGCATTGCCTCCTCAATTGTCCGAGGTACATAATGTATTTCACATATCCATGTTGAAGAAGTATGTGCACGATCCATCTCATATTATTGAACATAGAGATCTGGTGATCCAGAAAGATCTCACCTATGAACAGAAGCCTATGAAGATCTTAGATCGAGAAATACGAGCTCTAAGGAATAAGGTTATTCCCATGCTCAAGGTGCAATGGAATAAGAATCCCGAACGCGAAGCGACATGGGAGACCGAGGAATCTATGAAGAAACGATTTCCTGAGTTATTCTAAGAGGTATATACACTCTCCACGTGTATAATTATATATATTGAATTTGGGGACCAAATTCTTTTTAAGTGGGGGAGGGTGTAGCAACCCTGATAAATGAATATTGAAATAAAAGTAAAAACATACATAGTACAGAAGTAATACAGACAAAATAAAGCAAATTAAAAATAACGCCTCTGAGTCAGGCGTTAATTTAAAAATAAACGCCTCTACATACGGCGTGACTAAAGAAAGGACGTCCACGCATGTGGTCGTCAACTCTCACGCGACCAAAATAGGCAAGTAAAATAAACGCCCATGTCTTAGGCGTGTTTCAAAAATAAGGAACGCCCTTATACAAGACGTTTCTTAAGAAACGACCTGAACAAGGTCGTTAATTTAAGAATAAACGCCCTGACCAAAGGCGTTAATTAAGTTCGTGACCCGTTCGAACCCAGAGTTTATCCAGGGAAAGATTAACCTAATCTAGTAAGTGTCTATTAGAGTAAGGACTCTATTAGGGATATGTTACCCTCAATCAAACACTACTTTTGTTAGGACTCCAAAATCCTATAAATAGTCTCGATCGAACAACCCTAAACCTATTTGGACGATCTACTGCTACACGGTAAGTGAAGAACATACGTTCTTCTTGTTTTCTTTTGCCCGTCTGTTTACAGTCGCATGAAGAATATTGATTATTCTTCCTCTCCTTTAATGCAGGTTAAGGATCAGGTGCTTGCCTAAAGAACGAGGTTATGATTCCTCGTTATAGCTTCCGGTATGTCTGTGAAGATCATTAATCTTCCTTCGTTTCCTCTCCAGGTTGACGGAAGAACGATTGTTCTTCTTCTATTAAGTTGCAGTTGAAGCTTCAAAGCCCTTTCATCTCCTTCATCCAGATCATAAGGTAGGATTTTCTCAAGTCTCGTAGCCCAAACTAAAAATAAATATAAGAAGCACCATGCATGATATATTTATACAGTTTGCATACGTTTTCTGTAAATTTTTCAAGAAACGCCCTTGAATAGGGCGCTACTTTAAAAGAAACGACCATCCCAGTGGTCGTTAATTAAAAGTATACGCCTTGTATACAGGCGTTAATTTCACGAACAATCGCATGTAATCAATAATTGATCCTGTTTAAAATTCAATAAATATGAAATATCGATTCTAATATCTTGCATGACTCTACCTGTAAATTCCTGCTAATCTTCTTGTCATGATCATGTCTCCTGTCTTGGAAATTTATTTGTTGAAATATTGTAAATTCCTTGAATTCACGACCTTGACAACGTCGTTTTACACCTGTTAACGCCCCATCACAGGGCATAAATTGAAAAGAAACGCCCCTTTCTAGGGCGCGTTTTCTGTAAATTCCTGAACTATGTATATCCTGTAAAATAAAATTAAACAGTAACGCCCCTTTCCAGGGCGTGTTTTAAATAAATCCTGAAAATTATTTATATTCTGTCAAATATTTAAATAATGAGACGCCTGCTTATATAGTCGTCAACTCTGAAGAAACGCCCCTGTCCAGGGCGCGTTTCATATAAATTATTGAAATAATGAAAATTCTACAAAACGGAACATATGTAAACGCCCTTATGTTAGGCGTTACTTACCTGAATAACGCCCCTGACTAGGGCGTGTTTTTCATGAATTAATAAAATTATTAAAAAATTCTGTAAAATAGAAATATGTAAACGCCCTTCTGTTAGACGTTAATTACTTGAGAAACGACTTGACCTAAGTCGTTATTTTACTGTAAAACTGATTTTTCCCTGTTTTTGTTAACAGATGATTTCATATGTTATATAATATATATATCGGCACTATTCTCCACTCCGTGAGTATAGTCCCACGTTTCACGTTGTTTCATCGATCACACTCAACTCTCATTGACATACAAGCTCTCCATTGGACATTCCGTTCCTTTGGACTAGCGAGTTAGTCATAGAGACCTCCGTAAGACTCCTCGTAGCCTTGGATTCCCTCAAGGCCGACTGAGCTGGTTGTACCCTAAAAACCCATTACACGATCCTTGCCATGTCAATCTAAAGAAACATGGTATACCGGCCCTTATGATTATACAAAGTGTATATCATAAGAAATTCTTAATGGGATGATGATATCATGCCATATCATGTTGTTCTTGTAAACCTCAATTCTAGGATAAGAATGAGGGTATCTTTCTTGATCTAATGTTTATGTGGACCTCAATTCTATATAAAGAATGTCCATATTGATTTGTCATGGGACCTAAGTTAAGGGAACCATATTCTACCTAGTTTTATTGATATCGTGATTTTACCGTTATTATCACCAATCTATGTCCTTTGTCATATTTTTGGACTCTATTCTGTCAAAGTTGTCATACATGTCTACAAGCTTGAATATTGAAACTCTATATTGGCTATATAAACAAGAGTGGATGTCAAAAATACATGATAAATGCCTATGCATATAGGGCCCGATCTGGTCCTAGGAGGAGCACCCGAAAGTACTTGTGCCCATGGGAGTTAAAATGATAAGGTATCTGGCATTATACCGAGTACTTGACTTGCTTGATTGGACATTCCACACACATCTTGTACTTGAATCGTACTTGACTTTACATGAAATGTGTGGCCCGAAAAAGGGTAATTTACTTGCTTGATACATGATAGCCAAAGTTCTTGACATGACTTGTTAAACGTGCTTGCTTGAATACCTTGAATACACTTGTCATCTTGTTGGAAGTTCATGATTAAGTTCATCTTATTTCTTGATATTACATTCTCTCTATCTTGTCGTTTTATGCGAGCATGCATAGCTTTATTACATTCATGAAAGATGTAATTACTTAAACCCCTTGCTAGTACTCGAGATATAATTTCCTACTGAGCGTTCGCTCATTCCGTTTGTCCCTTGTACTTTTCAGGTAAGTCCGACGACGATGGAAGTCAATCGGATGGGAATGTTCAAGAGTGAAAGTGATAGAGCTGCTCAAGTGTCGTCTAGTCTTTCCTATAGTTTCTTGAGTCAAATATGTATTCTTTTCCTTTTTATTAAACAGAGTATTGGATTTGTAATAGTCTATCCATTATGAAATAAAGGATTGGGTTATCTTGCTATTTTGCGCATCTCTGTCTTTGCGTCGAAT
Organism: Amorphophallus konjac; assembly: GCA_022559845.1. Taxonomy (NCBI): domain Eukaryota; kingdom Viridiplantae; phylum Streptophyta; class Magnoliopsida; order Alismatales; family Araceae; genus Amorphophallus; species Amorphophallus konjac. The sequence continues at coordinate 313,938,087 of CM040122.1, read as the reverse complement.
ACACGACCACTCTAATTGATATGATTGATATAGACACGTCGCGCATCTCCGGGTATCTTCCGCGCTCGGGGTGTGACACAACCCATGTAAGAAGGAAGCATTTGGGGTAAAAACAACTACTTTCTGCACTGAGAAAGGAAAAGAGAAACTGGACATTCCATCAAGTTCCAAAACTACTGAACAACAAAAGAACATCCATAGACAATAGGCTGATTTTGGAAAAAAATATCTTCAAGAAATTCAACAAGCCCACGCATTAGAAGCAAGGTGTCCGTCAATTCAACAACAATGACTCTAATAAAAGAATGGGCTATTTTAAAAGAAACATGGGAACGTCTAACTACACACAGAATACTGTCAATAAAATGCCTTCATCTAGACAGGTTAAAAATTATGGTCTGGCTGGGACCCAAACCTTTATCAACAGAAACTGGACACACCTTGAGAAACAAAAGGAAACAAATGAAATGCACATCATTAACAAAACTGTCAACTCTCAGCATAGAAAGAAAAAGGGGTTAAAACAGATCTGGATTCCCAAGACTGTGCTTAATGAATTGAACGGTATTTTTGGACCCAACTTACCTTGGGTTCCAAAGCGCACTACTTAAATTGTTATTGTGCAGGTGAGCCTAGCAGCCGAAAACAACAAGTGGTATCTCGACAGTGGCTGCTCGAGGCACATGACAGGGGATCAAAGAAAGTTCAGCAAGCTTGAATTGAAAGCAGGAGGGTCAGTTAAGTTTGGAGGTAAAAACAAAGGTCAAATCCTTGGGACCGGAACCATCGGTAAGAAAACCTCCAACTCTGTTGAAAAAGTCTTGTTGGTTGAAGGTCTGCAACACAATTTATTGAGTATTAGCCAGTTATGTGACAAGGGTCACAAGGTTCTTTTTGATGAGCATGCTTGCAAAATTTTAGAACCAACCTCCGATAAAATAAAGTTCATTGCAAATAGAGTCAATAATGTCTATAGTGTGGATCTTGATGTTGAGTCTGAGTCTAATCTGTGTCTCACTGCTGATTCAGAAAATAACATGTTTGACTGGCATAGGCGACTAGGCCATGCTAGCTTTAACACCTTGCATAAATTAGCTAAATTTGATTTAGTTAGAGGCATGCCTAGCTTAAAGTTCAAATCAGTTTCTAAGAATTGCGAGGCCTGTGCTCTAGGCAAGCAAACTCGAGCTTCTTTTAAAATTAGGTCTGAGAGCTTGTCAACAAAGATCATGGAACACTTGCACATGGATCTCTTTGGTCCTACTAGAACCCAGAGTCTAAATGGTAAGAGATTTGGTTTTGTCATTGTCGATGACTACTCTAGATTTGCATGGCTGTTTTTCTTGGCAAACAAGAGTGATGCTTTTCAAAAATTTGAACATTTTTTCAATAAGCAAAAACATATAGGGCACAAGATCACTGTTATCCAATCAGATCATGGAGGAGAGTTTGAGAACTCCTCATTTTCTAGCTTCTGTGACAAGGAGGGACTGACTCACAAATTTTCTTCTCCCAGGACCCCAGAGCAGAATGGAATTGTGGAGAGAAGGAATCGAACAATAGTGGAAATGGCAAGAACACTACTAATGGAAAGTCAGCTACCTAAGAGCTTTTGGGCAGAAGCGGCAAACACAGCCTGCTACATACATAATAGAGCTTTGGTAAGACCCATACATAAGAAAACACCATATGAACTCCTGAAAGGTAAGAGGCCTAATGTCTCATACTTCAAAATTTTTGGTTCAAAATGCTTTATTCATAATAACAGCAAAAGAGACTTAGATAAATTTGATGCTAGAAGTATTCCGGGAATATTCCTAGGATACTCTGAAACATCTAGGGCCTTCAGGGTCTTCAATAAAACTGATAGAACTGTAGAGGAAACCCCTCATGTTATTTTTGATGAAACAAAAATCTCTAACAGTCTAAATGATGATAACAGGTCTACCAGTCATGATGGAGAGTTCCTGAATCAAATGCAAGAGGAGGAAGAACAACCTGCTGAAGAACCCACTGATCTTAACCCAGTAAGTATAGCCGAACAAGGTGAGTCCTCAACAAATGTCAGAGTTTTAAAGGACCACCCTGTAACCATTATTATTGGTAGTCTTCATGATCCCCCTAGGACAAGATCCCATTTCAGAAATGTTCAGAATCAGGACTTAATTGCTTTAGTTTCTCAAATTGAACCTAAGACCATTGAAGAAGCCTTAAGTGATGAGAATTGGGTAACTGCCATGTGTGAAGAACTAGGGCAATTTGATAGAAACAATGTCTGGGAACTTGTACCTATACCTGAAAATTTCAATGTAATAGGAACAAAATGGTTTTTAAGAACAAACTGAATGAAGAAGGTGTCATCTCTAGGAATAAAGCTAGACTTGTAGCTAAAGGCTATAGTCAGGAGTATGGAGTGGACTTTGATGAATCCTTTGCTCCAATAGCTAGAATGGAGGCTATCAGGATTCTGTTAGCATTTGCTTGTTCAAACAACATAAAACTTCAACAAATGGATGTTAAGAGTGCTTTCTTGAATGGAATTCTAAAAGAAGAAGTTTATGTTGAACAACCTCCTGGTTTTCAGTTTTCGACTAAACCTGATCAAGTTTTCAGGTTAAACAAAGCTCTTTATGGACTAAAGCAGGCTCCTCGGGCCTGGTATGAAAGACTGACCACTTTCTTACTGAATAAAGGATATAACAGAGGTAAAGTTGACCAAACCTTATTCACTAAGAATTCAAGACAAGATCTCATCATAGTTCAGGTATATGTAGACGACATAATTTTTGGATCAACAAATCCTGAACTGTGTAAAGAATTTTCACAGCTTATGTCAGCTGAATTTGAGATGAGCTTAGTTGGAGAACTGACTTATTTTCTTGGCTTACAGATAAATCAAATGTCAGATGGCTGCTTCTTCCACCAAACCAAGTACACGCTGGATATCCTAAAAAGGTTTGGGATGACTAACCTGAAGCAAATATCCACCCCAATGAGCACAAGCATGACCCTTAATGCATACGAGTTAGGTAAACAAGTGGATGAAAAACTCTACAGAGGTATGATTGGATCCCTCTTGTACTTAACAGCTTCTAGGCCAGACATACAATTCAGTGTTGGTTTATGTGCAAGATATCAGTCTAGGCCTACTGAACTTCATCTATCTGCTGTAAAAAGGATCTTTAGATATCTGTCTGCCACACACACATTAGGCTTATGGTATCCTGCCTCACGCACATTAGATTTAGTTGCATATACTGATGCAGACTTTGCTGGATGCAAACTAGATAGGAAGAGCACCAGTGGCCACTGCCAATTCTTAGGAGTATGCCTGGTTTCTTGGAGTTCAAAGAAACAACATTCAGTGGCTCTTTCCACTGCTGAGGCTGAATATGTGGCTGCAAGCAGCTGTGGCACTCAGGTTATCCGGATCAAGCATCAGCTTCAGGATTACCAAGTAGAGACAGGTTGCACTCCCATCTTTTGTGATAACACTAGTGCCATAAACATTGCAAAGAATCATGTTTTACACTCACGAACAAAACACATTGAAATCAGGCACCACTTTATCAGAAATGAAATTGCAAATAAAACATTTGAATTAATTCATGTTGGGACTGCAGATCAAATTGCTGATATTTTTACAAAACCTCTAGATACTGAAAAATTTACTTCTTTGAGAAGAGAACTTGGTATTTACAAACTCTGATTGATTTGAGGCAATGAATTCTGGTTCATGTATTTCCATAAATTTAGTGGTAGTTTTGTCATACTTTTTCTGGTGGGGGTCCCTATGTGAGGGGGAGCGGGTGTGTGCTTTGAGTAAAGTCAATTCTGCTTCTCTGCTATTTTCTGGGTAGAATGGAAGATAGAGCTACTAGGGAGGGGGAGCTTGACTAATTAAAAACACTTGAAAGATGGTTGTTGTTGTTGGATTAAATGTCAGAATTGATCTTGAATATTCCTCTTAATAGAACCTCATTCATTTCCTACATTCTTAAGTTTGTGCAATTAAAGTCCAGCTAGAATCCTCTTCTAGTAAGTCTTAAGAGGCTAAGATTAACCTTCACAAGTATATCCTCTTACTTTGTTGCATGACTAATGAACAAGCTAGACTTGTAAGAAATGGCTTCTGTCTATGAGCTTCTCATTGGACTTCTTGATAAGACCTCTAATATTTGCCCTGGGATTTGTCTTCAAACAACTCCTTGTTGAGCTAGTTAAACTGATCTGTGCTTAAAACTGCATACTGAGAAACTAGGAATCCCATCAATGAAATAAGAATTTCCTAAGTCATGAGGTATCAATTCTCATAAACAAATCAAAAGAAAGAAATACAATTCAAAATTATGCTTGGCAGAGCAATGATGACAATATGGTGAGTAACTGGGAATTCTGGCCTCTGATCAAGGTGTCTCCACATGTAACAACCAATGGTCACTATCTCTGTTCTCTAATTGAGAAGTGATGAGGCTCTCACACTGAGTAACTGAGGATGCTGGCATCTGACCAAGGTGCATACTTAATGTCAAAAGTGTAACTGGCCAAATACACTCTATAACTGTGCTTTCTCTGCCTGGACTGTTTGCCCTCAATGCCTACAGGCTGTCTTAGTGGTTCAAACTCTTGTTGTCTCTTTGACAAGCCTTAACAGCTACCTCAATCATACTTGTTGCCACTTGCTCTTCTCTTATAATCATAGTAAGTTGATAAACTTCAAGTTTATTCTGAATCTCTTTCTCATACCAGACCTCCAAGATTCTTCACTGGACCTTACAGCCCCACTTAAGCATCTAAGATTTGACAATGAGTGTCTACTGTTGGAATCCTCTCCATCTTTTCTCATCAGTCCAGCGTCAACATCTCTCTTTCTCCTTGTTTTGATGATGTCAAAGGGGGAGAAGGTTGAAAACTCTGAAAAGGGGAGAAGGTTGAAAGGGGGAGTAAAGAGGTTGAAAGGATGGGTGATCTAGTAGCTAGCTAGTGGAAGGAAGGGTTTGGAATGGTTTTTGGTAAAAGATGATGAGTGCTGTGAGTTCAGGCCTGCTCAGGCCTTGAGAGGTCACCATTGCTGCCTTTTTGAGAATGTTTTAAGTTGGTGTTTCTTCTTTCACTGAATTTGACTCATGGTGTTGCCATCATCAAAAAGGGGGAGATTGTTGCATCTCTGTAGTTTTGATGATGACTAACACTATGAATCAAATTATTTTTATGATAATTATTTTGATGCTCCTTGATGAATGATAAAGATCCTGAATTGTCTAAATATTCTTAGGATCTAATGTTGTTGTCTTGCATGCACATCTATGGATCAAATGCTGTTTCATCATGCTTTTCTGATTTAATGCACCTCTATCATGTTCACCCATGAGCTCATACTTATTTATCTTGTTTATATGGGTTCTGTGCATTTAGTGCGTTGACGCACTTGGCTGGCTGCGTAGACACAATAGTGTGTCTTTCGCTTGTTGTTTTGTCCACTGCGTCGACGCTGTCACTGGATGCGTTGACACATTGGCCTGTTGCCAAGGGCGTGAGCATTTCGTTTAAGCAGTTGAGTCGACGCTGCAAGATGGAAGAGTTGACGCCTTGGGCTAATGTCCAAAGGTCTTGTGACCCACAACCAAGCAGATGCGTCGACGCTGTCACTGATGCGTTGACGCATTAGTGTGTTCTTGTGAAAAGCCCTGCTCTCCATTTGTAACCATTGCGTTAACGCCATCATGCTATGGGCGTGAGCATTTCGTTTAAGCAGTTGAGTCGACGCTGCAAGATGGAAGAGTTGACGCCTTGGGCTAATGTCCAAAGGTCTTGTGACCCACAACCAAGCAGATGCGTCGACGCTGTCACTGATGCGTTGACGCATTAGTGTGTTCTTGTGAAAAGCCCTGCTCTCCATTTGTAACCATTGCGTTAACGCCATCATGCTATGGGGTTGACGCAGTGGCTAGCAAGGTTGGTCTAATTATTTTTTATCGTCTGCTGAGCGTTAACGCCTTGGCCTTCTGCGTTGACGCATTTGTGTGTTTTGTCAAGGGACCTGTTCTCCATTATATCCATTGCGTTAACGCCTTGGCTTTAGTGCGTTGACGCGGTCTTCAGTCCTTTGTTAAGTCCCGTGCAATCGGTATGAACAAACGTATGACTTGAATATTCATGAAATTAACCGAATGCTCTCTGAAACCTTACAAGGACTAAAAAACAAATTGGAACTTTATTCCAATCAGGTGAGCACGTGATCCGAGGGAATAATCATCTAACACGTGGCTCGACTCGTCTGGAAGCATCTTCTTCACGCGTGTCTCCCACACCCTCAGTCTCTCGTGAGTCTGGATATATATAGAGGAAGGTTTCTGCCCCTGAAAAAGCTGCCGAAGCCACAAGGAAAAGGGTGAGGCCAGAGCGAGAGGAAGGAGAGAAGAAGCCATCCTGATCCATTCGTTGAGCCTACCTGGAAGAGAGAGAGTGATGAAGGAGAGGATGGTTTTCTGCTATGTTTTGTCTATGCTTCTTTAAGAAGCTACATTGTTTCTCTGTTCGATTGTCTTTCAATATTTCCTTATGTTTTCAGTTGTTTGTTCTTAAATTCTGATACTCTGTTTTATCGTTCCCTCTAGGTGTAGAGGAAGAGAGGTGAATCCTCTAGGTTGCATTGTGGTTCCCTCTGAATCAGATCAGAGGAAGGGAGGTTATCTCCGGGGTTGTTGTGTTCAGATAGTGAGGAGGCTATCTGGGTTGTTCCCTCCGGCTATGGAGGAAGAGAGACAGCGTCTCTGATTTGCAGTGAGGGTGAGTCACTGCTGGGTTCCCTCTTGTCTAAGAGGAAGGGAGAGTTATCTCTGGGTCAGGTCTTGTGGTGTGAGACCTGGGTGCAAGCTGTGAGTTCAGCGTCTGTAGGGATTTCGATCCCCAAGCTGTGGATCAGCGTGTTGTTGGCAGACTGAGTCTGCGGTTCTTTCTTGTAAAAGGGAAGCCTCACTCGGCCTTGAGTGAGGGATGGACGTAAGTCTGCAGGTTGCAGACTGAACCATCTAAACCTCTTATTCTCTATGGTGTGGTTGAGTGCATCTATTTCCTCTATGCTTCTGTCTGGTTTCATGAAGTAAGTGTGATTGTTGTTGATCGAAACCTTGGTCTGACTGCTCGCTTAGTGCTTGTGCATATGTGCTGATAAAATTCTGAGTGATATATGTTCTGCGCTCGTGACCTACTTTATCTTGGTTGAGGTTTAGGACTATTTTACATATAGTCAGTCTTCCTAGCCCATCTCATCTTCTAAGATCTCCACAGCTCGGACAAATATTTTTTAAACGGTGATCTATTCATCCCCTCCCCTTCTAGCTCACCGTCCTCCTGTTTAACAGGGTTAAGTTAACTTAGGAGCTTAGACCCTTGGGTTAATCATATATTAATATAGTTACTTAAATCTTGTAGGATCATGGCCGCAAAACCTGCTCAATGGCGCGACATGAAACGCACCATCCAAGGTCTTACCCAGGCGCTACAACAGGTAGCTTAAGGCGGAGCAAACTGTGGAGCAGGAGATCTCCACCGTTGTTTCTGCAATATGAACCCACCAAAGTTCATTGGCTCAACCGACCCCGACGATGACGAGCATTGGATGAGGGAGATCGAACGTATGTTCCGTCTTATGCAATGCACGGATGAAGAAAAAGTCTTATTAGCGATGTTCCAACTAGAGCGGGATGCTCATTTTTGGTGTGAATCTATAGAAGATACCTTACCCCATGTGCAAGTTACGTGGGGCGAGTTCGTGGATTATTTCAACAACAAATATTTCTCGGACTGGATACAGGAGAGGAAAGTCGTGAAATTTGCCGCCCTCAAACAAAGGGCTCTATCTGTAGCCGAATATGAGGCACAATTCTCCCATCTATCGAGGTACGCACCGCACCTAGTGGGTACCGAGAAGATGAAAGCTATAATATTTCTCAATGGGCTTAGGCCATAATACATTACCCAGTTGGCCCCGATGGACATTGAAGTCTATTCAGAGATGATAAGGCGAGCCCAGTTGCTAGAAGACGCCACGGAGTTGTCCGACCGGATCCGTGGAAAAGATAAGAAGAAGCATGTTACAAGCTCTGGCACTTTCAAGCCGACCTTCAGTAAGAAGAGGTCCAGCAACGGAGGAGATTCCTCCCAAGAGAAGAAGTTCAAGAAGAATAGCAAGCCCTTCTCCATTACCACCACACCTTCCAAAGATGTGTGTAAGCACTGCGACATGGCCAGCCATAAGGACGAAGAATGCTGGAGGCGTTTGGGAGCTTGTCTCCATTGCGGGAGCCGTGATCATCGGATTCCCGACAGCTCCTTACTTAATGATCAAGCTAGAGATGAGAAGCGCCCGGTGAAGGAGCAAGCACGTCTCCAAGCTCTTCAAGAGGCGGAGCAAGATAAAGGTGGACTTGTGGAAGGTACATTAAAGAATTGTTCCAAGTCTGCCCGCGTCTTGTTTGATACCGGTGCGTCACATTCTGTTGTTTCTAAGAAATTTGTCGATCCATTACCTATGGAACCAGAATGGATAGATCTAGTTATTTCATCTCCTCTTAGAAGCGAATCCGAGATTTCACACCATTATCTAAATTGTAAAGTTATGGTAAAAGGGAAAAATCTACCTGGCGATCTAATATGCCTAGATATGGATGGATATGATGTCATACTAGGAGCCGTTTGGCTATCCCCACACAAGACAGTTATAGATTGTCGAAACGACAAGGTAACTTTTAAGGAGTTCTCGGAACTTGTCTACACTAGTCCTCGGAGTCTGAACAAGTCACCCCTTATTTCGGCTCTTCGAGCCTATAAGCTATTAAGGAAAGGTTGCATATCCTTCCTTGCTTTTGTCATTGTAAAAGAGACTAAGGAGTCCAAGATAGAAGACATCCGCATAGTTCGGGAGTTTCCCGATGTATTCCCGGAAGACTTGCCCAGATTATCCCCTTAAAAAGAAGTGGCCTTCACCATCGACCTGGTCCCTGGTGCTAGTCTAATTTCTAAGGCACCTTATAGGATGTCCCTCGCCGAGCTCAAGGAATTAAAGGAGCAATTGATGGAGCTTTTGAAGAAAGGGTTCATCAGGCTGAGCATTTCCACGTGGGGAGCGCCCATACTATTTGTAAAGAAGAAAGATGGATCGATGAGACTCTGCATCGACTATCGGCAGTTGAACCACCTTACTATTAAGAACAAGTATCCACTGCCAAGGATCGATGAATTATTTGATCAGATATCTGGAGCCAAGTATTTCTCAAAGATCGACCTTAGGTCGGGATATCATCAATTGAGAATAAAAGATGAGGATATTCACAAGACGGCATTCCGGAGCAGGTATGGGCATTACGAATTTACTGTTATGCCTTTCGGACTAACGAATGCCCTGTGAACGTCTCACATAGACATTTTTTAAAAAAAAGACAATTCAATTTTAAAAGATAGAGGATGATGAATAAGAAAGAAAAAAAGGTGGGGGAGGGAGCATGTGATGCTACTTAGGAGTGTGATCGCCAGAGGAATTACCTCAAAATAAGAAAGATGATTGCGGAGAATACCTTATAAGTGGGTGTAGATGTGAGCTCAACTTCTTCCTTCTACCGGCCAGCCGATGAAGGCGGTTTTCATTCTTGATTACCCTTGAAAAGAAACAAGCAAAGACATGAAATCTGAACTAGCCAAAAGATGTGTAGTATCAATACTCAATAGAAATAACAATATGCAATATGGGCATGAACACACCTTGTGTGTTGTTTTAAAACCCCTTAAGAAGGAGCAAAAGGTGGAAGATATGTATGAATGCAAATAGCAATGTGATGATATATAAAAGGGGATTCTAGCAAAGTGCCAGAGATATGCACGTGCAGGCTAAAGAAATAATAAAAAGAAGAAGAAGAAGGATAATATTATGCGATGCCCCTTTTATGCCTGCGCTGCTGGGGGAGAACAAAGGAGATGAGAGATCAACCGATAGGGAGGTCGGCCCAAGAAGAAGATCAGCAACCCAAGCTCCCCTCTGGTGTACCGCTGCAAAATTAGAAGAACATGCAGCAAAACTCTCTAAACACTCTGTAAGCTCTCTCAAAAAAGGATCCCCACGGCTGGCCAAAAGAGAAGGTATTTATAGGGCTTAAAACCTGGTTATAATAGGATTAAAACAAAGGATAAAATCCATGGGACGTGGATATCCTTCCATAGAAGAATTTGGAACCAAAAAGGAGAAGGAACACCGTAAAAAGAAAGGTGCGAACGTACGGGACACAGAACTTAAATGATGACCCAAAGACTGTCATTATTTATAAAGGGCGATCGCGTACACGGTCGCTATTTCCTGGATAAATTATAGAAATCACTGACTTTCCATATTTTGAAAAATGGGAAATAACACCTTCTTGAAATGGCATCAAGTAATGCACGCCTGCCCAACTTGGCGTTAATTCTTTGAGTTTAGTTTCCAAAGCGAGGCGTAAAACTTGCAAATGGCGCCCACGTCGACGGTCGCCTCTTAATTGAAATAACGACACATCTAGAGACATCAGTTAAATGACGCCCAGAAGGCGGTCGCTAATTACAAATATATCAAAAAAATTCAAAGAAATTAGAAAAAAACCTCATATTAAGCTAGTAAAGAAGTCCACTTTAGGGCATTACATTGTAACATGAGACTTACTCAACATAGTATTGATTTTGGCGTGTCTACAACTACCCCACCTTAGTGTCTGCTTTGCAAGGGAATGAGATGCAATGTGGCAAAGTAAAATGAAGTAGGAATGAACTGAAAAGTAGATGTCAAAGTGTGATGTGACACGCCTTCGACACTAAGCGTTGAAAATCTTTCCACAGTTCTGAAAGGAACAATCTCGGATGATTACAAGAAAAGCAACAATTGTCTGGATGAAAGGCTAACTAACAAAATGTGCACGAGGGCACGAAAGGATAGACACCGTTGGAGAGCGATTACCAGCCAATGTGGATGTGCTACAATCAAGGTGGATTTGCAGAGAAATAAAGGGAAAGGGACAGGGATCCAGTCAAAAGATGCTTTTAAGGAACCAGCCTAAGCGGTTTCAAGAAGAACACAGTACTTCATTTGGAATGGAATATCTCATGTCAACTACAATCAAGAGCTAGTGGCCCTCATTACTGACGAAACATGAGGATTCTCAACATTCAGGCTCAAAGTCCTACATGATGCATGCTGGGCTAAAACAAAAATTAAAACAAAGTAAGATATAAAATAATCAAGGATAATAATGCTAAACCATCCAGACTTGGTCAGGAATCCAGTTCTCTTAGCTGACACTAAGCTGAAGCCCGTTTGTCCGTGCACCAACTCAGAAAGTGAAACCGTCGTTCCAAGTCTTAGATGACTTAACGGCCTATCTGTGTGATCAAGATTCCCATGGAATTATCACTATTTTTGATGAAGGGGAACTCGAATTCCATGTTCATCAGAACAACAAGGTCCTTGATATGCTATAATAGAGTAGATAGCATATAGTAAAAATGCATACAAGAGGGAATACAAGGGCAAGAGATGTCACCATCAAAGGAGCAGACCTAGAACGACTTGTCAAGCTGCATAATTGATCCTTTTCTGCGCTCAAAAACCATTAGCGCAACAAGAACTCACGGCAGGGCCAACTCACCAAGAAAAGTAATTTCAAGAAATTCATCAATTAATCACAACACCATCGTTAAATCAGACTGTTGAGGAAATAGCGACTGTTGAAAAGGGCGTTAAATAAGAATTGACGACAGGATGTCTGTCGCTATTCAAATAAATGATGGTAATGGCTCAAACGTCAATTCCCTTCTATTCGAGCATCCCGTTTCCTGGTTGGAAACCAAACTCTAGAGAACCCAATCGAACTCAAACTCGAATTCACTCTCAACTTCGAACTGCATGCCTTTCTCTTCTATAAAAGGACAGCTCCAGATGCTCTCTAATGCATCAAAACACAACCGAGAATTCCTCGGTGCCGGTGATCACAGCAGAACGGAAACTATTGAAGCTTAACAGCGTAAAGGGTGAATTACCTTCTTAACATAGTGAAGAAGAAGCTTCTCTCTTTAATCGACAAGATGGATAAGGCAATGCAGCAACCTTTGAAGAGAACCAAAGTGGGATTTTCAAGGATTTAAGAAATTGAGGGTCACATTAATGGGAGGATAGTTGCCAATCAAGTAAGTTTTAAAGAAAGCCTTAGTTCAATTCTCTCCCTTCATCCTATCCCAGCTCTGACAATGTTCTATCCTCTCTTCCTTTCTTTTGTTTCTTCAGGATTACCCACTCATCTCGAGGGCTAGAAGATACATCAAGATTCAATGGCTCCCCCTACTCCTTTCCAAAATCACAGTAGATATGAGATCCTACCTCTCCAAATGGCATCTCTTAGGCCTAGTCACCGATGCCAAACATTATAATGACGTTCACTTTGATTTCTCCGCCATAGGAGCTCTTATAGAAATATGGCACCCACACACCCACACCTTCCTATTCCCCACTTCCGAAGCCACCATCCTACTAGAATAAATGGAGATGCTTCTAGGATTAAAACCTTTGAAGCAAGGAGAGGAAGAAAGAATGACGATCATGCATGAACCAATAAGTGCCATAGAGATGTTAGCAAGCTTAATCCCAAGCCAAAACATGATAAATCAAATAAGATCAACAAGAGGGATAAATTTGATGAAGCTCGCGATATGGGTGTACAAAGCATTAGGAAAAGAGAACAAAGAAAACGAGATGGAGTTGATCATGAAGGCTATGGTGATTTGCCTCGTGGGAGCACTACTCTTCCCCTCGGCGGATGATTTCTGGGAGGAGGAGCAATTAAGTGCTATATGCGATATTTGGGAAGGAAAGAGGATTGGACCTGCGGTCTTAGACTTTCTCTATAGTGGGCTTACCTCGACGTCCATGGGGAGGCCCCTATATGGGTCAATGATCTTGTTCACTAGTTGGGCGGATCTTCACTTCAAATTTGATCCATGCGAGGAAACCCAACAAGCCTCTAGAATCTTCTCTAAGAGCCCACTCCACTACATGACAGGCACACTTGGGTTACATGAGAGAGTTACCAACCGGGTGCCTAAGCTCAAGAAACGGGTGGATTGGCGCGATCACTTCAAAACCATCCCACAAAATGGCCTCACATGCGCACCGAGATTTCTCAAGACACAAGATCTTCATGCAAGGCTCTCTTCCGGAGTGGAACTAAGATTGATCGGCGCCACCGAGTTCATGCTTTACAATTCTCATCGGTGCCTCTCACAACTCGGTCTTCCCCGCCATCACTTCGAAGAGGCTTCTCATCTTCCCCCAATCAAGAAGAGGGAACTAAGCTTAAAGGGCGATGAAGAAGAAACCAAGACAATTCAAGCTTTATGGCGGGTCAGCAAGCTACACCGGCCCACGGAGCGAGTGGAAGAAGATAGAGATCAATGGAAGACATATGTAATAGCTCTTAGGAATTTGAGACCCAAAATGGCTCATTAATCATGTAATGATGCTTTCTTCCAATAAATAAAAGATTCCTCCTTGATTGAGCCAGAGAAAGTGTTTAGACTGATCAAAACTTCCAAAATTCTTCAATTCTATCTAAAAAATGGTCTCTGTCTGAGAATGCGACCGCCACAGTGGTCGCTAATTCTTGAAAACGACGCCCTTCCCATTGTCGTCAATTCACTAAATTCTTATCGTTCATTAATAAATGGATGCCCCTCCAAATGGGCGCTAATTCCTTTAAACTCTTTTATTCTTTAACAAAATGACGCCCTCATATACTGTCATTAATTGCAAATGATTTTCTAATAATAACGGTTATTCCCTTAATCATCTTAATCATTGCTTGACAGCAGTTATGGACCCTAATGCATCGCATGAAATGACGCCTCTACGACCTGTCGTCTAATCAAAAAAATGACGCCCTAATGAAAGGCCGTCAATTATGAATAATTCAAAAAGTTTAAAATTCAATCAATTCGCTCTTGGGAAAATGGGTGTCCATTAGAAAATGATGACATCCCACCTGTCGTCAATTCTTCTCGAAAACTGCCTGACTTTTCAAATTTCTTCTTCTTCCTCTGTTACTAACTTCTTTGTCCTTTCTCTCTCCGTTCTCTGCAACTCTTTCCATCCACCACTGTGACAACCCTATCCCTCTCTCTCTCAGTCCCTCAATCTCCCATGGCCTATGTCGGCGGCTCCGGCTCTGGGAAACGGCAGAGGGTGATGGCCCCTGCCGTGGTTGACCTAGAAGAAGAAGATAACAACGCCGGCGAGGAGGAAGTCCCCCTTACGGCAGCCGAAGATGCTCCGGTAGTGGAGCACAGATGAGAGGAAGAAGGAAACGAAGAAGGTGATGAGGAAGATGAAGGAGATGAGAAACATGGAGGAGGAGGAGAAGACGAAGAAGGAAACGAAGATGAAGAAGGAGAAGAAGAAGGCGATGACAGAGTGGAAGAAGATGAGGAAGATGGTGACTGAGAAGATGAGGAAGATGGTGACGGAGAAGAGCCACCACCTCCTCCCCGTCGACCACTGCGGGGAGGGTTGATGGAGCCCAAGCCCAGCAAGGTTAGTGTAGACACGCCAAAATCGATGCTATGTTGAGTAAATCTCATGTCACCATGTGACGCCCCCAAGTGGACTTCAATATTGGCTTAATATGAAGTTTTTCTAATTTCTCCATATTTAATTATAATTTATTAGCTTTTTTTCCTTTAATAATTAAAATTAACGTCTGGGGGAGGGTGCCATTTAATTGACGACCTAATGATGGGCGTTTTTTTTAAATAGACGACTGTTCAAACGGTCGTCGATTCTTGGATTTAACAAATACTAATGAAAATAAAAACATAAGGTAATTAACGTCCTAATGAGGGGCGTTGATTATTTGACGCCCGTTCACATAGGTGTCATTTAATGATTTTAAATAAGAAAAGTCCTTTATTTCTATAATTAAATTCAGGAATTAACGACTGTGTGAATGTCGTCATTTCAATTGACGTCCCTAGTTGGGTCGTCATTTTCACTTCCGTCTCCCTTTCGCCTGCTTCTTTCCAGTAGTAATCCTTTCCCCATTTTACACCTTGTGTTCGATTGGGAAGAGGGTTCCTTATTGAGGATTCATTACCTTGTTTTAATCCTATTAATGCAAGGATTTTGGTCCTATAAATACCCCTTGAATCCCTCACGCGTGAGAGAGAATGCAGAAGAGAAAAAAAACAGAGAAAGAAGAGAGTTCTTTTAATTTCCCTGCAGGTTCTTCCTCCTAGTGGCGTTCTTCTCCCACGGGCGACAGTTCTTCCTCCAGCATAATCTTCATCCACTGCCGTAGCTAAAGCTTTTTGTTTTCCTCCCTTTACTTCTGCACACACAGCAGAAGGGCGTCCCCTTTTTTTTAGTCTTTTAGTTTGTTAGTTATATTCATCTCATCACACACGCACCCTTTCTCTCTAGCTCTCTTCTAGAGATACTCTTTAGTATAATTGCTTTGCATAATCATATCATTGCATCCATTATTCCCAACCTTGTTACTCCTCTTAAGGGGTTTTAAACCAAAACACACAAGGTGTGTTCATGCTTAATTTGATTGATTTCATATTTTTAGAGCATTGATATTACACACTTTGGCTAATCTTTATCTTTGTTCATTTTGTGTGTTTTCTTGCAAGGGTAATCAAGCTATAAACCCCCTTCGTCGGCTGACCGATAGAAGGAGGAAGGAAGAATCCTCAATCTCACCCGCTGAACACAAGGTACATGCGATCATCCTTCTTCTTTTGAGGTAATCCCTCTGGTGATCACTCTCCCTAGAGCATCTCATGCTCATCCCCTTTTCCTTCTTGTCCCACTTATTTTAGCATAATCATTCATCCTTTAATCATTGTTATTTCTCTCTTTAAAGATGTGTATGTGACATGTTCACAAATTGGCGATCACGGTGGGACTCTTTTTATTTTAGTTTGATTACCCCTCCCTTTGGTGCCCTCGCGTGCACCTCCCTTCGGTGCCCTCGCGTGCCCCTCCTTTGGCGCCCTCGTGTGCCCCTCCTTCGTGCTCCACGTAGCACACTCCTTTTGTGCACCACGTGCACACCTCCCACTGGATTAGCCAATTTGTGTAGTACCTATAAATTGATTTCTGTCTGTCATCAGGGTTAACGGTTCTCTGGAACTGAATAACGCCCTTCATACCGCCGTCATTTCCACATACAGCGTCCGTTCAAACAGGCGCTATTTCTATTTTTATTGCCAGCATTTTCATCATTTTATAATTAACGCCCCTCATAGAAGTGTCATTTTCCAATATAACGCCTCACACCAAGGCTTCAGATTTCTGATTACTGCATTTTGACGCCCCTTTCAGAGGCGTCTTTCACCAGTACAGCGCCTTTCTAAAAGGTATTTTTTGGATTATCATTGTTTTTATCCATCATATTAAGTTTGGTTACTGCTATTTGACGCCCTTGTGCACATGCGTCATTTCCACTTACAGCGCCTCACTTTAAGGCGTTATATTATTTTGGTCGCTATCTGTTCGCACTATTCACAGTAATTAGCGACTGACACTCAGTCGCTTCTTGTCGATACAGCGACCTTATCCAGGTCGTCATTTTTTGTTCTGTGCCCACAGAACCCCTGTTTACTACTGTTCATTCACTTGATTGATTCTGATATCATCTGCTTGATATTTCCTACATTAGGCTGCATTTAGGGCATTCGGCTTGGGAGATCTCCTCTCCCCACACTTTTAGGAGTCACACCCCCTCTTGGTGAAGGAAGGACCCTCCTTTGAGCATTCCGTCTCATTGGACTAGAAATTCCAAAACCAAGCCTCCGTAAGTCCCCGCATCCGTGGATTCCCTCACGGACGCTGGGCAGGTTGTACCATTGAAGCACCCGGAGTATAGTTGACCCATACGTTGGTGAGGAGAGAGGAAGAACCTAGATACCCAGAGATTATACCCAAACTTTCAACCAGGACCCACATTCAAAGGAGAGAGCTTATTGTAAAATTAACCTTAATCTTTAAAGAAAATCTTAAAACTTTGGGCTCATTACAACTTGAGTGTTTATTATCTTTGATAAGGTGATATCTCTTGGGTATACTTGCTTGTTGGAAACCTATTTCTTCCTCCTTAAGCATGAAACTTCGTTCAGGTAAAATCATCAATATGGCCAACTATGGGTATACTTATGATGGTTATGAGGAGGGTTACTCTGACCCGTTTTATGAGGTTCCCTCTTAGGATCCTCTCTACTACGAGGGAAACTACATTTCTTCTCCCCCTCTGGTCCACATGGTGGACACCACTTCTCTAGAGGTTGAGCCTTCTTCCCAAGCTCAACCTACCACTCAAAATACTTCAGGGGATGCTTCCCCTTCTATCAACATCAACGATGTTCTCAAAGTTCTTGCTCAGATGGATGACTCCCAGCACCAGGCGGCCCAAGCCACTTTAAAGGGGAAGTCTGTCCCGTCATCTTCTAATCCTCCCCAGGCCACGGGTGGCCACTCTGCTAGTTCTCCCAACGACTAGACGGTCGCACCTAGGGTGCCCTCGCGCCCACCAACTCCTGTTATGACTACGCCGGCCCAACCAGCGAGTCACTCTATTGCTAAGCCTCAACAACCTTCTGTTCCTCAATTCTTGAGAAGGCCTATGACGAACCAATACTCTTTTCGTCCGGCCCCAGCCGAGTCCGATAACCACACTATACTCCTCCAAAGGATGGCTAGTATGGAGGAGCAGCTCAAGAAGGTCACTGCATCCAAGGCCGCTCCCGAAGTTATGCTTCCCACTCTGCCAATTTTTCACCTACCCCCATCCGAAATGCCGAATTTCTGACGGTACAATGGAACGGGTAATCCGTACATCCACTTGAAAGACTTCTTATATGAGGCATCATTCTGGCAAGATAACAAGACTTCTCTGGCTTATCTCTTTAGGCGGTCTTTAGATGGCCCGGCATTAGAATGGTTTTACGCTTTGGAGTCGGCCGATGATGGTGACTTTGATGCTGTTCAACGGAAGTTTCTGCAACTGTATAAGGACCGTGTGGGTCCCTCTTTGTCTGTTACTGATCTGGTTGCCGAAAAGATGAAGCCCAAGCAGGACTTCATTTTGTTTGCTGATAGGTGGAGAGCTATGGCCGAAAAATTGAAGGATATGTTGTCGAAAACGGAGCAAGTGAAGATGATTATCTCAAACTCCACTCCGTAGTTCCATCATATTTTAGCCATGAACAATTTGAGCACTATGGAAGAGCTCTATGAAAGAGCTAGATACATACAAACACAGATGAAAGATTCGCCTATTATGGGCATGTTTGAGCCAAGACCAAAGGTAATAAAGAGGAACGTTAATGTCGGTAATACTGGTGCGACCACTGAAGGCACTGTTACTAATGAGCAGGTGAGCGCGTTTGGCAATTCCACACCCTTCTGCCACCCTCCAAACCAAGGGCCACCACCACAACAGCCCCCTTCCAAAACCAAGTCCACCAATCAAATAATAACCCACCTCAGACCTTACGGCCTCTTCCACCACCTCAACAACAACCCCACTTTACTCCATAGAATCAACCCGTACAGTACCACCAAGTGCCCCCGCCAGCCAATTATGCACAGCAACAACTGCAACAACCAAGAAGACCATTGGGTCCCCGAAGAGCACAATACCCTCCTCTACCCGAAAGCCTATTAGATATTTTCAATGCCCTCATGGCGGCCAACCTACTCACCTTGCCTAAAGAAAGAACTATATGGCCGCAACATGTAGACACCTCCTGGTATTGCGTCTTCTATCGGCAGCCGGGGCACAACATCGATCATTGTTTTCACTTCAAGGATTACATACATGATATGAATGATCAAGGTGATATTTATTGGGATGAGATGAGGAGGGTTATTGCTACCTTAAAAGCTCGAAGGCCACCTCGGCAACCGTCGGCTCAGCAGCACACGCAACAAGGTGAACAACAACAAGTTCCCCAACAATAGCAGGCTCCTGCACCCCAGCCAAATATGGGGATTATCAATAATCCGCTACCGGAGCACCCGGTTCAAAATCAACAAGTAAACCTTGTCACCTCAATCCATGAAGTGGAGAGAGGGCAGGTTTGGCATAAGGAAAGCGTCTCTGTCGAGGCCATTAATCAAAACTCCAGTCAACCACAACCACCACAATTGCTAAGAAGGTTTCAACCGGTACCCCCTTCCCAACCGCCATGTCCCCTTATACGTTCCATCACACCAGGGCCATTCAACCCTAACCCTACTCTTTCACGGCCTCTTCTTTTACGCCAACCCACGAATTCTCCTTCATCCCAAAACCCTACACCAAATAGACCTCCCCTTATCCGCCCCTCGCCGGCAATCATCACCCCTCCTGTTTCACCACAATCTACCCCATCCACCACCATCATGCTTTCAAGGCCCCTCCATGTCACTCGATCCCCATCGCTGTGTTTCGATAATCCTCAGCCGGCGAGGCCTCTTATAAGAACCCCTCCTCCTGCCAATCCTGCACCAGCACCCAACATGCCCTACACCATTCCCTCTACCTCTTCTACCCCTTTACCCACTCTAAGCCCGACAGAGGCTCCGAAAATAATGGTGCTCCGTAGTGGACGGATGTTCCATCGAATGTTTCCCCAGCGGGAGCAGGAGCCGATACAAGAACAAGGAGAACAGGAACAAGAGTCTGCACCAGGCACGGAGTATGACTTATTAAAGCATTTGGATAGAACGCCGGCCCGAATTTCTATTCTGGAATTGATCAAAAGATCTACTACACACCAGCTGGCCTTAAAGTAATATCTACAGAAAGTAATGGTAAACGAAGACATCCCAGTTGAAGAGGTCACTACAGTCTTAAGTCCAGCCAGCAATCAACCGGCCATCACTTTTTATGAACATGAATTGGCTCCGCAGCCGTCCAGAAAATATGCACTGTGCATTACTATTGACATTAACAAGGTGGCAGTAAAACAATGTTTGGTGGATACTGGGGTATCCATTAATGTTTTGCCACCAAGTACTTTGAAAATGTGTGGCATTCCGGAGAGTCAAATCCGGCCATCTACAATCACTGTTACAGCCCATGACAACACCAAGAAGCCGCCTTTAGGAATGATCACTTTAAAAGTTGGTTTGGGTCCAGTCTCAGTAACAACGGATTTCCATATTCTGGACATGGGCCCGACATTCAATGGCATTTTGGGTCGTGATTAGTGTGTATTTTTATCATTTAATTCATGAGTATATGCATTTTTATGAGCTTAATTGATATTAAATATACACTTCTCACACTTATTATTGATTTTATATCAAACGTTTAATTTTCTAAAATTAAATAAATTTTTATGATAATTTTTACGTATTTATGCAGGAACGCAGTTCGAGGAAAACTCTAAGAAAAAGAAATTAATAGAAAATAAAAATTATATTTTGAATGGGCCAAAAGCTCGAGGATTGGTTCAAAAAGAAAAGAAAAAAAATTTTAGAACAAAAAATAAAATTATTTGCTATTTTTTTGGAATTTTCTAAGTATATATAGATATATATATAGTTATATAGATATATATTTATATATTAAAATTAAAAAAAAAGTTCAAACCCGCCCCGCCCCCTTCCAGCCTTCGCCGCCCGGCACGGGCGACGAGGCCGGGCGAAGGCGGGCGAGGGGGGGTGCGTGGCAGACGCGGGCGAGGCGCAGCGCGGCAGGCGGGCGGGGCCCGGACACGCGGCAGGCGGGCGCAGCGTGCGCCACGCGCACACGCGGCAGACGGTGGAGCGGCGGGCGCACCGGGGGCCCACGGCCGGCGGCCGAACCCGGCCTAACCGGTCGGCGCAACGCGCCGGCAGAGAGAATAAGAGAGAAAGAGAGAAGAAAAGGGGCTATCAAAATTCCAAAAAAAATCCGAAAAAAATCAGGAAAAATGACAAAAGGTTCAGCACATTCCAGCCTACCAAGTTGGGTCAAAAATTAGGTGCACTTGAGTGTTTTATATGAGCAAGAAGAGATTGTAAACCCTATATAAAGGGGGTATCACTTGTAATGAAAGGAGTGGTTAGTTGTTAGAGTTAGAACTAGATGGAGTTAGGGAGAGAGCTAGCTATGGGCACTTGTAATGTAAGTTAGTTCTTTACATTTCTGAAGTTTTTGATTGTTGAAGTTGTGTTTTTCCAAGCTTTTGAAGTCAAATTTGTAAGTTGAATTTATTGCAATACAAGTTTCATTTTGGAATTCAGTCTTTTCATAGCCTTATTTCTCATTATTGTGATCCTCATTTCAAATTCTTGTCTTCATAAAAGTTGTTCCTTTTTACGTTTTCTTCAACTTATCTGTTTAGCATTTCTTCAAATTCGTCCAAATTCATAGAGGTAATACCCATTTTCTTAAGTGCTGTCCTGTGCATTTACTGTTCATCCGTGGTGATACCTTCTTCATTCATTCATTTTGAAGTCTTTCTAGTCCTCAAATAACTCTGAGTTCTTCATAAGAGTTGTTCCTCTCTTGTATCTCTAAGTTTTATTCTTCTTGCACTTTGTCAAATTCCTCTTCTTTTGAGCTTTAGAATTAAGTTTTCTAGGTGCTGGTTTTCTGTCAATTACTGTTCATCCGAACCAATAGGTCTAGTTTTTCAAGTTTTTCCTTATCTTCCTTTCATTTTCTGTTTCTGTGTTCTTCATAAAAGTTCTTCCTTTTTCAATTCTCTACAACTTTCATGTTTTCAACTTTTTCTAATTCCATTCAGATTTCAAGTTATTTCATTTCTTCCAACCCCCATTTCCACTTGAATTCTGTTTTGTTTTCACCTTAAAGTTTCAAACTTGTTATCTGCAAACCCGTTCTTCTTAAGTGTTTCAAACATACCCGAAGCGGTGATTCTTCTTCAAATCCTCTCACGGCGTCGACTTCCTAGGCGGAACGATCATCATCAAAGGCTCGGCGTGGAAACGACGACGTTCTTCACTCAATTGGCTAAATTTTCTTTACTTATCCCTTGTCATTTCAAGTTGTAATTTCATTTCCGTTAGTTGTAATCGCACTCAAAACCCAAAAATTGGTTTTTCAAAACACAAGAATATTTTCCAACTAAGAAAAATAACCAAATTCCTTCCCCGTGGGATCGACCCGTACTTACCATTATACTCATGTTTTCAAATCCATAAGTGAGTGAGTGCGGTTATAAATATTTGAAATTTGTGTGGCACGGCAATTTTAACAACGACTGTCGAGCGAGCATCAAATTTTTGGCGCCGTTGCCGGGGATGGAGATACTTTTCATAGTTGGATACTCTTGTGTTTACTTTGTATATTTGTATATTGATTTTTGCTTTCTTTACTTGTGCAGGAAAACGAAAAAAAATTTGAAAATCAAAGAAAGAGGAAGATCGAATCTGAAATTCCAAGGATATGAAACGTCGTTAAATAGCCCGCAGCATTGCTAAAGGGATGAAATCAAGAAACAGGTTCTATCTTTCCACTTTCTGAAAATTTTTTACAAAAATCTGAAAATTTCTTGAAAACTCTATAAAAATAAAAAAAAATCAAAACAAAAGAAAAATTTTCATGCTGGTTAGTTAGGTTCATTAACTAAAAACAAAAATAAAAAAATCTTCATTTGTACCAAATAAAAGACCTCATTGCAAGAGTAGAAACTACACTTTCATGCTCTAGGTCATGCATCATTTAGCTTAGAATTTGTCTTTGTTTAATTTCTGCATTGCATTTTGAAGATCGCGAGGGGCAAGGTACGTTCTACTGATCTCAGTCTGGCATTCATTTTTGCATAAAGAACCCCTTGTTTGAAATTGTGGTGTGCATTTCATTTCAAAATACTTTAAGGGCAACACCCCTAACAAGATAAGGTGGGGATTTCATCACCCTCCCTTAGCCCGAAAATCACAATTTCCTTGCATCTCTGCATTACCTAGGCCTTAATAAAAGCCAGTAGACGTTGGCCCTAGGATCACACTGTGATTCCTGTGATATTTAGGTTTATCCTCTTATGAAAACTGGTGTCTAAGGCAAGACGGTCGGATGGCAAACGCCTTAAGCGGGATTGTGGTTTTGTATAATAAGGTCCCTACGAAAGTAGGGGGAACCTCCCACTTCCCCACCCCTTACCTGGCCGGTGGACATACTGAGGGTGAATTTAAGTTCATTTTAATCACTTTGTGAAACCACATTTGTAGGTCTGAGTCGCATCTAGGTCATTAGGATAATTTGTGTTAACTTGTTTGTGTTTGCATAAAAAAAGTTTTGAAAAATTGAAAAAAAATATATAATTTGAAATACTTAAAAAAATGTAAAAAAAAAATCATTTTATGGCCATTCATCTTGGAGGGAAACCCACGCCTATGAAGGAGCATTTTTATCCTTCTTCTTACAAGCCCTCCACCTGTATTCAACTCCCCGATATTCACGTTGATCAATATGAGATTCGCCCTAGTCTCATCCAGATGCTCCCATCTTTTTATGGGAATCTCAATGAAAATCCTTATAGGCATCTAGATGATTTTCTAGAAGTTTGCTCACTGATCAAAATTCAGAATTTTAATGATGATGCCCTTAAATTAATTTTATTTCCATTCTCGTTAAAAGATAAAGCAAAATGTTGGTTAAGGAGTTTTCGAAAGATTATCAGGACTTGGGAGATATGCAGTCAGAATTTTTAAAAAAATTTACCCCATAGGCCAAACCAACATGATGAGAAGGGCGATTACAGGATTTACTCAACGTCCGGGAGAGCAACTTCATGAATCTTGGGTGAGATTAAAGGAGCTAGTAAGTCAATGTCCACATCATGGGTTGCCCAGATGGCAAATTATCTTTACATTTTATGAGGGGTTATCCAATTTTGATAGGCAGATGGTGGATATATTTTGTGGAGGGGCATTTTTAAGCAAAAGTGAAGATGAGGCATATGATCTATTTGAGATTTTGAGTGAAAATTCAATAAATCGTGCCTCCATCTCATCTCATCAACAACTTGTAGGACATGTCAAACAGGCGGAAAACCCAATCCACACTTTCATGGAAGTGTGTGAATTCTGTGCCAGTCTCACTCACCATGTGAGTGAATGCCCTACTATAGCCCGACTCTCTCCCGTCATCCAAGCACAGGTCCAAAATTCCCTAGGATTCTCTCAGCTCAAGCATGTTGCAGATGATGATAATCTTGGCTGGAGTAATCACACAAATTTGCCTTGGCTGGATTCAACAATCCAAACCCATTTGTCTACACCTCTACCCCAAGCAATTCACGAGCAGCCCATGTATACTCAACTTCATCTCAACTCATCTCACCCCGATTTCGGACTCAATGTCAATACTAAGGGTGATTCACCGGGCCACTACTTTGAAGCTCAAAGCGTGTACTCTCAGTCTACTTACCATGACCCTTCGTCAATATTCAACCAACCCCCTCGATACGTGAATGATGATGATGATGATCGATGCCTGGCATTGTGGCTCAAGATATCATTATTGGGAGTGAGGGGGAGTGCGCAAGCCATACCATGATGAAGGAAGGGACGGAATTAGGGGATGAATTAAAGAATACAAATGATCCTATTGATATCATCACCCCATTCTATGAATGTTTTGAGATTGAGAATATCACTGAGAACATTAGAGGCCCAAACAACTTAATTGAGGATCTACATGTCGAGGAGGATTGCTTTATGATTAATAATCATGTTGATTTAGTGGAACTTAATTCTCCTCCCTTGGAAGAACTTGATGATGGGGCCTTGTTCGAAAAGTTTATATTTCCTCTATCAACCCCATTGTTGGAAAATTTGATTAAGAATCTTCAGGTGAGTGATGAGTATGATGAAAGCTCCGTCTTTGAAAAATTCCCATTTGATCTTACCTTTGATGAAGGGGCCGAGCTGGAACAATTTACATTTGATCTTCCCACTTCATTATTGGGAAATTTGATTCACAATTTTCTATTAAATGATGAGTGTGATAAAGGGGTTTTATTAGAAACTTTCAAATTTGATCTACCCATTGAGCCCGATCCCCTCATGTTTGAATCATTGGATCAATTTGATTCTGGGCTCGTGCTACCCCTGCCAGATGAGCCTCTTCAATATGACATTCTGGGACCTGAGGGGGATGGACCAACAATATTCACTTTTGATTTAACTCCCCATCAGGAAGACAAGTTGATTAGTACCCTTCTAACACATGAGGCTGTTACTGGGAAGACTGTGGCTAATCATGACACTCTTATCCCTAAGCCACCGTTCGATGACCAAGTTCCCAAGGAGGAAGTAGTCAATAAAGAGGTCATCAGGAGGGACGATACAGGTAAAGGGACCGATGGATTGATATTATGAAAGGGTTATACCTTGATCTTGACAAATTATTGGCCATAGATCATTTTTTGAAATCTAAAGCAGAAAACTGGATCGCACACAGGGTTAATGTTACAAACAATCATGTGCGAGTCCTGCCTCTTTCTAGCCCCGGTCCATACATGTCTACTCTTGTCTTCCAATGGATTAAGGGCTGGAATTTGAAGGAAGACAAGATCACGTGGTGGCTCATTCTGAATGCCACGCGTTGGTTAATGAGCTAATGAGCTACATGGTGTCTGGCTGACGACATAAAAGTTAGCGCTTCTTAGGAGGCAACCTAAGTGATTTTTGTGTGGTAATAAATTGTTGTGGGAAATTAGATGTGTTTAGGGATTCGAGAGATAAGGACAACGGAGAGCCAAGCAAAAAGTATTTTATTACACACAAAAGTAAACAAAGAGATTACATCGGAATCCACCTTCTTTCTTCACATTACTTGTCTTGCCGCTCTCTGGGGCAAGATTCTCTAGAGGGTATTCCCAAGCCGAGAGCAGCGGTATTACTACCGCACTATGGACGCCGATCTGAGGGGGCAGCAAAGAAGCTACTGACACGAAAGCCACGCTCTCGTGCTCTTCGATAGCGTTCTTCGCCATCCTTCAGCCATTGCTCGGCTAGGCCGAGACTAGTCCTCAATTCAAAAAGTTGGGCCTCCAGGGCCCTCTTTTCCTCTTTCTCGGCCGATCTCTTGGCTTTCTCTCTGTCTCTGTCCTGTTCTCTCTCAGCCCGTTCTCTCTCTCTATCTTCTCTTTCTAATTGAAGGGTGATTCTCAACTCCACAGCGTCCCTTGAAGAATCCTCATCTGGACGACGCTGTAGTTCTTCTTCCAGCTCAGTTATTCTAGCTTCCTTCTGAGTGGCATTTGCAAGTGCCTCTTGTGTTTCTTTCTCCTGCCACACATTTCATCTCAGGCAAATAGCAATACTTGAATAAGGGATGTTAAATGGTTAAATCCTCACCTGTACAGAAAGCATCCCTTCTGCCTCTGCAGCCCGTTGTGTGGCATGAGCAAGTTGCTCGTGGAGTTGATCCAGCTCGGATGTGGGAATCCATAGACTGGAAGAAACACCATCTGCTCCCATCGCCGAAGAAACTGCATCAAGCTGAGCACGCTGCACATGTGGTGACATTAAGTGGTTAGCGCCCTGAATCTCAAAGCCTACCCGGAATATGTACTGAAATACTTACTGATGAACCTAGAGCCGCTCTGGTATCACTCAGCTCTTGCTCCGTGTCCGCCAGACGAGCTCGTAAGTTCGTTATTATAGTATCACGAACATCCTACAGTTATGGCTTTTGAGTTCACAAACAAAGAAATTTTTTTTTAAAAAGATACAAACATGGTTTTCTTACCTCTACAAGCCCTCCAGGCTGGAGCCTTTCTGCATACATTGCTCTGTAGAGGCGTAGGTAATCATCGCTATCTTGTGCTTGAGATTCCACGAGTGTGCCTCCCCGTTGCCAATCTTCATATTGTTCGGGGAAGCGCACTCTCCAATCAACACAGGTGGCTGGACCACGCGTCTGCCTTCCGACGCTAGGTGACATGGTCATATCCACCCATTCCTGAGTCAGCCCTAGGGTGCGCATAGCTAATCTCAGCCTGAGGGGCTCGATTTCATTTAAGCAATGGAGCCAGAGGTCCCGTCCGAATCGGGCGCGGCTTCCAACTACCCAAGGCTGGTCAACATCGACCATGTTCATGAAAGGCCTCCAGTTCACCTTTAATGGTTGCACGTATCTTCTCAGTTAAAAAAAAGATGAAATAAATGAAAAAAAAAAATTTGAGAAAATAATTATCCTACCATCGTTGCAGGGAACTCTTGCAACTCTCGCCTGAACACCATCAGTTGGTAGGGTAAAGGTGCAGTGCTCATGATGGGTTGCCACCGTCTCGCTAGAGGGACCGTCAGTGGTCGACAGTGTCGAGCCCTCCCCATTGGAAGGTAATAGTAGCTCCACAGCTACACCATCATGTGTCATTGATGAAAACACAAACAAAAATCAGAAAATAAAAACAAAAAAAAATTTCATTACCTGGATTAAAGGCGTAAACCCATTTAGTGTCATCTCTTTGTCTGTCCTTTGCGACAGACTTGTAAACAGATGTGCCAGCACAGCAGCTCCCCAGGCGTATTGTCCTACTCTTTCCAAGTCTACAAGCAGTTCTAAGAAATGACAGTGGATACTGTCTCCCTTGGACCCCAGCAACAACTTGCCTAATAGAAAGAGGAGGAACCTCCTCAGATCCATATTGGTCCGCTCCCAATTGCTGGTATCCATACAATACATAGCACGGGCACTTCTTTCTGCCCTTTCCATAAATTCTTCTATGGACTCATCATCACGCGGACGCATGTCAGTAAGCCCTAAAGCTTCCATGATCGATGCCCTGGCTACTGACCTGTTCTTCCGATTATCTAAGTCCATCCCCAACAAGTTATGGGCACCTTCACGGTAATCCGCGTAGGTGACACCAGTCACTGCTTCCCCATCCACTTTGAGGCCCGTGATTCGGACCACATCTTCCAAGCTGGGTACCATATGCCCCCACGGCATCAGGAATGCCCTACTTACCGGGTCCCATCTTTCACGTAGAGCTTGGATCAGAGCAAGGTCGATCTTGAGTGGCTCAATTCTGAGAAAGGGCCCGAATCCCATCACGTCCAACCTCGCTTTCTGGAAGTCCGGGAGCCCTCGATATGCAGCCACGACCAGCTCCCACGAGATGTGTGACTTCATCACACTCTGCACATACGCCAGAAATGAGAAATGGGAAGCTTTCCAAAGAAAGAACAGAGAAGAAGAAAGGAATGAAAGGCATCACTTACAAGTTGTGGAAGAGTCCTTTCACTCACAAGTCCTTCAACTTCAGAGAATCTCCTGGCACTACTGCCCGATCTACTCCTCTTCGAGGAGCGAGACGACTCCCCTTCAGCTCTGAAGCTCGATTCACCCTCCATTCTGAACCTTGAGCAACACTCACTACTCCCCTTTGCAACCTTTTCACTCGACTCTACTCTCACAACTTCGATGTTCTCCAGTCGAGTGGGAAGGGGGGGTATTTATAGGATTGGAAAGCAAGGGATCTACATCTCTCACCATCACATCTAGCCATAGCCTTTGCGACACGTCATCCTCCCGTTAATCTCGCACCCACTCTACTATGTGGAGTGGTCAAGTCGGAGACGTGCTTTATTGACTTTCTCTCTCTTGTTGGTCCAAAGATTCGTTATGTTTATTGTCCCGTTGTGGCCACCTTTCGCATAACACACACATTGAGGGGACATTTCTGCGAGAAATCTGGCTCCGTAACTCACGTTGCCATCATTGGTCGATTCCTTTTGAAATAAATGAACATTGGGTCCCACTCCTTGTGTTAATTCCTGGCTTCTGATATGATTTCTTGTTTTAGTATGTTTATTTTTCAGTTGTCAGGCCAAGCTGCACCGACGCCCTCGTCATTTTACCCCGCCATCAGGTTGTATCCTTCCATCCCAACTATATTATCTCTTTACATGTCCTCTAATCTTTCTACTGTTTATGCCATTGAGGACAATGTCATTTAAGTTGGGGGGGGAGATATTCAAAAATTTCAAAAATTTCTAACACTTTCAACAAAATTTTTTTTACTTTCTTGAAGTGTCATGTGAAACAACAGTTTTCCCCGAGTTGAATTTCTTGATTCATGTCGCATGCAAAGTGATTCTAGAATGGAAATGACTAGAGACTCGGATAATGGATAATTTATTTACTCTAGCCATGGAAAACTGATTTAAAGAATCTCTTTAAAAGTTCAGATGCACTTTCAAAGAAAAATAAAAGCACGTTGCACGCTAATGAAACAAGAAGGACAAGCCTTCTGTTATTTTAGACAGACTGTCTGATATTCTGCATTTTCTGAAGAAGAAATATGTTAGAAGCTTTCTGCCATAGAAAAGTATGAGAAAAAAAATAAAGCACCATGAAAAATGCTCCGATTCTGAGTAACCGGGCCTACTTCACCTAAGACGTGTTGAGGTTCGCGTCAAAAGGAAAAGGGAACTTGGATCTGTGGAACCGGGCCTACTTCACCTAAGACGTGTTGAGGTTCGCGTAAAACAGTGAAGGGTAGTGCAGCATCATGTGTGTAAAAAAAAAAAAGGGAAAAAGAAAAAGAAAAAAAAATATATATATAGTGATCCCAAAAGGGACATATCAATAAGGCAGACAAAAAGCTAGTGTGCATTGAACGCTCTAAGTAAGAAGTGCAGAATTGAAAGGCATTTGTTCAGAATAGCAAGTGGAGGATGCAATTGTCTTCACTGTGGACTTAGCATTACACATGCACAAGTGCTACTGAATTTTGATTAGATTCTTGATCATGTACCTGAATTTCCGACATAAGGCTAGTCTGTGGTAATTACTCCAGAGTCCTGATCTTTAGTTAACTCTATAAAAGATGAACTGGAAATGAGGCCTGAATATCTTTAAACTCTTGTAGTCCTAAATTTTTCATTATGTGCATTGCTAAGGGACTAGCAATGAGTAAGTTGGGGGGTGTGATTAGTGTGTATTTTTATCATTTAATTCATGAGTATATGCATTTTTATGAGCTTAATTGATATTAAATATACACTTCTCACACTTATTATTGATTTTGTATCAAACGTTTAATTTTCTGAAATTAAATAAATTTTTATGATAATTTTTACGTATTTATGCAGGAACGCAGTTCGAGGAAAACTCCAAGAAAAAGAAAATAAAAGAAAATAAAAATTATATTTTGAATGGGCCAAAAGCTCGAGGATTGGTTCAAAAAGAAAAGAAAAAAATTTTAGAACAAAAAATAAAATTATTTGCTATTTTTTTGGAATTTTCTAAGTATATATAGATATATATATAGTTATATAGATATATATATTTATATAATATATATATATATATTAAATTAAAAAAATAAAAATTTCAAACCCGCCCCGCCCCCTTCCCGCCTTCGCCGCCCGGCACGGGCGACGAGGTCGGCGAAGGGCGGGCGGGGGGCTCGTGGCAGCCGGAGAGGGCGGCAGCGACGCTCGGCAGGCCGGGACGCGTGGCGGCACGCGGAGCGGAAGGCGGAGGGCACGCGGGCGCAGCGTGCGCCACGCGCACACGCGGCAGGCGGCAGGGGGTTCGGCACGGCGGGCCCACGGCAGGCGGCCGAACCCGGCCTAACCGGTCGGCGCAACGCGCCGGCAGAGAGAATAAGAGAGAAAGAGAGAAGAAAAGGGGCTATAAAAATTCTAAAAAAATCCGAAAAAAATCAGGAAAAATGACAAAAGGTTCAACACATTCCAGCCTACCAAGTTGGGTCAAAAATTAGGTGCACTTGAGTGTTTTATATGAGCAAGAAGAGATTGTAAACCCTATATAAAGGGGGTATCACTTGTAATGAAGAGTGGTTAGTTGTTAGAGTTAGAACTAGATGGAGTTAGGGAGAGAGCTAGCTATGGGCACTTGTAATGTAAGTTAGTTCTTTACATTTCTGAAGTTTTTGATTGTTGAAGTTGTGTTTTTCCAAGCTTTTGAAGTCAAATTTGTAAGTTGAATTTATTGCAATACAAGTTTCATTTTGGAATTCAGTCTTTTCATAGCCTTATTTCTCATTATTGTGATCCTCATTTCAAATTCTTGTCTTCATAAAAGTTGTTCCTTTTTACGTTTTCTTCAACTTCTCTGTTTAGCATTTCTTCAAATTCGTCCAAATTCATAGAGGTAATACCCATTTTCTTAAGTGCTGTCCTGTGCATTTACTGTTCATCCGTGGTGATACCTTCTTCCATTCATTCATTTTGAAGTCTTTCTAGTCCTCAAATAACTCTGAGTTCTTCATAAGAGTTGTTCCTCTCTTGTATCTCTAAGTTTTATTCTTCTTGCACTTTGTCAAATTCCTCTTCTTTTGAGCTTTAGAATTAAGTTTTCTAGGTGCTGGTTTTCTGTCAATTACTGTTCATCCGAACCAATAGGTCCTAGTTTTTCAAGTTTTTCCTTATCTTCCTTTCATTTTCTGTTTCTGTGTTCTTCATAAAAGTTCTTCCTTTTTCAATTCTCTACAACTTTCATGTTTTCAACTTTTTCTAATTCCATTCAGATTTCAAGTTATTTCATTTCTTCCAACCCCCATTTCCACTTGAATTCTGTTTTGTTTTCACCTTAAAGTTTCAAACTTGTTATCTGCAAACCCGTTCTTCTTAAGTGTTTCAAACATACCCGAAGCGGTGATTCTTCTTCAAATCCTCTCACGGCGTCGACTTCCTAGGCGGAACGATCATCATCAAAGGCTCGGCGTGGAAACGACGACGTTCTTCACTCAATTGGCTAAATTTTCTTTACTTATCCCTTGTCATTTCAAGTTGTAATTTCATTTCCGTTAGTTGTAATCGCACTCAAAACCCAAAAATTAGTTTTTCAAAACACAAGAATATTTTCCAACTAAGAAAAATAATCAAATTCCTTCCCCGTGGGATCGACCCGTACTTACCATTATACTCATGTTTTCAAATCCATAAGTGAGTGAGTGCGGTTATAAATATTTGAAATTTGTGTGGCACGGTAATTTTAACAACGACTGTCGAGCTAGCATCAGGTCGGTCTTACATTCAAGAGCTTGATGTTGTGCCCTCCATGAATCATCAATGCATAAAATTTCCGCACAAAGGGCGCATTATTAAAGTCACTAGTATGCCCATTTTACCGAGAGAAGATATACATTCAGCAACATCGGTGCCTTCTATGTGGCCTTCCCATAGGCCTTTGCTCTCAATTTTGGATGTTGTCGATCTGCGTCAAGACTTGGTAAGGCCGTCTTCTTCAACCCCTCCTACCACCCAAATGTCACCACAACCATCCAAAGACTAAAAGAAAAAGGGTTTGATGAACACACCAGGATGGAACATTCTGATGAAAATGGGGTATAGAACTGGTAAAGGCATGGGTGTTAATCTTCAAGGGCGAATCAAGCCCTTCAGGCATGAAAAAATGATTCCCCAAGGTGGCCTAGGGTACAAAGGGTCAAGCAAAGACAAAGATGAGCTATGGGCCGTCATGACTTCCACTCTCAAGACAGATCGGCAGCCTCTTACATGGACCCTACAAACACATTTTATGAAAGGAGGCACTCATGATGATGAGCAAACCACACTAGTCACTTCCATGATGGATTGTCAAGACGTACATGCATGGCAGTTTGCTCCTCACATAGCCCCGCTAGTTACATATAAAGCCCTGGAGTCTTTACGGCCAGATAAAAGAAGAAAGATGGATGACCCCGAATGTGACTGGTATAGATGGTTCGACATGAATGATATCACTATTGCTCTGAGCTGACTGTTTATGCCAACTGATCCGGAATGGCCGCCATTGATTCATGAATTAATTGAAAAGCCAGCAGTGATCACGGACAAGAGGCAGCTTCTAAGCAATTACACAGATACCGGGGAGCCTGATGTGCCGTTCGAAGAAGGCTACAACGTAGATAGGCTGTGGGCCGGCCTCTTCTCTATTAAATCCATTCATCCAATGATTATTGACCGTTTGTTTAATCAAATGTTTTGCTCAGATGTCCCTAGACCACATGCGGCCTTGACAACCTTTTTTCCAAATTCACTTCAAGCTTCTCCGCCAATTCCTCCCTTACTCCTCGAGCAATTCTCTAAACTCTCCATCACACCCCCGCGTGGGTCGTCATTTACTCAATCTTTCGTCAATATGTCACTCTCAACACCACCCCCTGTTCCTCCCTCTCATTGCCTTCTTCTTGAAAATAAAAATGAAAAAAAAAATGCCAAAATGCCAAAATTCAAACTTTCCAATCTTTCATCTCCATTGAGGAGACCTCCTATCTTCTTCCTGAGTGTGTCCCGACCCAGGGGCCGCTCTTCTAAGATTCATTAGAGGACCTTCTCTACCCCTCCGGTGAGGGGTCTTCATTTGTATCTTCTTCTGTACCCATCTTTTCCTCACCTCCTTCATCTTTGTCGAATTTTAGTGATCAGGCTAGTTGCTCTTACTCTTCTAGTTTTAAGACTCGTGGGGTAGCTTCACATAAGAGATCCAAGGCTAAGCAGATTTCCCGTAGATTCTTGTTAGAATTAGCTAGAAGGTGCCGAGCATGCTTAGCTCTTCCCGAATTTTTGGAGAATCCGATTATCTTGCCAGAAACTGAATATAAAGATACTTGTGTTCTTAATGAGGGTTTCGATGTTTATGAGATCATGAATGACAAAGATGTAGGTACAAATGTTTCAATCTATCCCGCCCCTAACTAAACAATATAACCATGCATATAAACGTGAAAGTGCATGAAATGGAAAGGGGCGACAAAGAAGAGGAACCTGACCGTGATCGCCACCAAGGTTCTACGGCATCAAAAGGATGAATACGGTGCCGTATACCTTGGAAAATGAAGAAGAAGATGCGGCCTAACGGGAAGCCGCTACAACATGTAATCGCGCTTGAAATGGGATGCGGGAAGCCGATGTGGGTGCACCTCCTCACCTCCTAGCCGGCTAGAAAGCAAGGGCCTCACGTCCTATTGATGGTCTCCTGTAAAACAAAGCCATGAAAACAAAAGAACACCCATTAGATCATGAAAGTGTAGCATGTGTCCCGAAATGATAAATTAACATGAAAGAATGGGGGAGAATGCACCGGGGGAGGGTTTTTAACCCCTATAAATGGGTGCAAAAGCAAGGTGGGAGTGTTGTGCATGCATAGAATTTGAAATCATGGAATTTGATGGAGAAATGGGGGAGAAAAACGTTGTGTAAAACGGAGAAAAATGCATGAACGTGCCGAAACAGCTTAAAAAAACTAAGTGTAAAACTGTGATGATTTGTGAAAAGTAGAGGGAGAGAACTAAGCCTAGGTATGAAGAAAGAGAGCCCGGAGAGATGAAAAATGAAGAAGATACTCCCCTCTTCAAGATGAGACCAATGGAGGACGAAGAGGATGCCGGATGACTCCGCCCCGAGCCGACGAAGGGCGCCGCGTCGCACAGGTTCAAGAACTCATGATGATTTGCAAAAAGTATGGGCGAAGTTAGGAGGGTAAACGAAGATGAAATCAAGCAAATAAGGTATCAAAATGAAGCCTATACTTCCCTCAATAGCCTGGGGTCGATGGTTTGAGATGACGATTTGGCATGGCTTCGCCCCAAGTTCAAGAAGAGCCCCCCGTCGCGCAGGCGAACTGGGTAGGTTTATATAGAAAAAAGGTGAAAACCCTAACTTTCTTCTGCGATTTCAGAGGATAGAGTCCACCAAATCTCGAGATCTATGGATCAATCTCGAGATAATAGATAGGATAAGAGGTAGGAACAAATGTGACTCTTTTTGGATAAAGATTGGGGAGGTTATGGCTCTTGGAAGAAGGCTCTGGAACCTAATCTGCATGGATTTTTGGTTGCACGAAATGAGTAAATCCCTAACTTGCAGTCAAGATTCCAGGAGATCTGGTGCATGAAAAGTCGTGCCATATGGATCAAATTAAAGATAATACAAAGGGCAAGAGATAGAAATAAACGGAGGTCAATTTGGTGGAGGATTCTAGAAGATAGAGCCCTAACAAAGAGGCCTCGTTGCACAGGTTTGACCTTAGAATCCGGCGGCGAAGAAGACGGAGTTCAGGAACTTGTGGACTCTCTGTTAGTTGGACGGTCGCACGATAGACCGCTTTTCGAAATAAACGGTCTAGGAAGGACCGCCCTTTTAATATAAACGGTCATGGGGTGACCGCTTAATGACTGGGGCTGACCGGAGAGCCTTTGGCACAAAAATAGATAAACGGTCTTCCAAAGACCGTTTTTTGACATAAACGGTCTCAAGAAGACCGTTCTTAAACATTTTAAAAATAATAAAATTAAAATAAATAATAAATAAAATTAAAAAAGTTACTGTTCATGGATGGTCAACTGTTGACCGTTTATAGGTGTTGGGCGGTCCACATGGGACCGTGTGAACAGTAACGGTCAACAGTTGACCGTTTATCAAGGGTAGGCTGTCAAGCTCGCGCGACTTAAGAAATTGAAGCGTATCTCCCAAATGGTGCCGAACTAGCGAAAGTGGTAGAAGAAGAAATTATAGATAACTGAGAGAGAAACAACTTTCATGAAGAGAATATGATGAAAAAACGATCATAGGAGAGAGAAAATAGGGTGAGAATAGAGAACAATACTGAGGCCTGAAAACGGTGGAGAACTAGATAATGACGTAGAAGAAGAAAATGTAGGGCTTTAAAAATGGAACAACTTTGGTGAAGGACACATAATGAATAGAAGAAAGGAAGAGGATGAAAAATGACCACTTTTTAAGACTGCGCAGCGAAAGGGGCCGAACGCTTGAGGGAAGTCGACTTAAATGGGCCGTAAGTCAACTCAGAAGGCCGGAAGTTGATAAGATAAGCTCCAAGGCTCTAAGAAATAATGATCTCCAAGGCTCAATGGGAATGGAATAATGAAATGGGCTCGAAATCCATCCAAGGAACGCTCCAAAATAATGGGTAATTTGGGACATCCAAAATTGATGAATAAGAGAAATAACGCAACTTGCAGGCTAAAAACGGGTGTCAACAAAAGACCCTATTGAAGAGGGGGATGAAGGTTACGAAGAATATAAGGACGAGGCTGATGCTTTTGCCAGTGGCATGAGAAGATTCGATGAGCCATCAGCCTCAGTAGAAGAGCCTACCAAAGAAATAAATCTGGGTACTGAAGAAGACCCTAGGATTATCCTTATTAGTAAAAACTTGCCGCCCTCCGAAGAGGAGGTGCTTATTTTGGTTCTTCAAGAATATAAGGACACGTTCGCGTGGAGTTATGAAGATATGCTAGGACTAGACCCTGCGCTTGTTGAACATCGACTTACGCTTAAGCCAGGATCCGTCCCGGTGAAACAGCGGTTGAGACGTTTCCACCGTAATATGGCATTAAAAATGAAAGAAGAGGTCGATAAGCTTCATAAGGCTAGATTCGTTAGAGTTATCCTCTATCCCAATTGGGTGGCTAACATTGTCCCAGTCATGAAGAAAGATGGAAAGGTGCGGATTTGTATTGACTTTCGGGACCTCAACCGCGCGTGTCCTAAAGATGACTTCCCCCTCCCTCATATTGATGTTTTAATCGACAATACTATAGGATATGAGACTCTCTCCTTTATGGATGGCTTTTCAGGTTACAATCAGATTCACCTGGCTGAGGAGGATCAAGAGAAAACATCGTTCACTACACCATGGGGAACTTATTGCTATGTGGTCATGCCCTTCGGACTTAAGAATGCTGGAGCCACCTATCAAAGGGCTATGATGGCGATTTTTCATGATATGATCCACATTTATATAGAGGTGTACGTTGATAACCTGGTAGTAAAATCAAGAACAAGGATTGAGCATCCTGAAGTTCTAACCAAAGTCTTGCAAAGAGCGCGAGAGTATCAGCTAAAGATGAATCCCAAGAAGTGTGTGTTTGGTGTTTCATCAAGGAAGTTGCTTGGATTCATCGTAAGTAAGAGGGGTATCGAGATTGATCCCAACAAGGCGAAGGCCATAAGGGAAATACCTCCTCCCAGGAATTTGAAAGAAGTTCGAGGATTGTTCGGGAGGTTGCAGTTTATTCACCGATTTGTCTCCCAGCATTCACAAAGATGTAGGCCGTTCTACGAGCTTACTAAGCTGGGAGTCAAGTTTATTTGGGATGACAAATGTCATGCAGCTTTTGACGGATTGAAGGATTATCTCTCAAATCCTTCTGTCCTGAGGCCGCCAGTTCCAGGCAAACCACTTGTTCTCTACATTTCCGTCCTGGATGACTCTGTAGGCGCTGTCCTAGCCCAAGTTGATGAAGAAGGAAAAGAAAGGGTAGCTTACTACTTGTCAAAGCTTCTCAATCCCTGTGAGCAGAGGTACTCAGCTATAGAAAAGACTTGTGCTGTTTTAGTCTGGGTAGTTCAGAAACTCAAGCATTATTTATTAGCTCACGAAATTCATCTCATTGCCCGTATGAATCCAATCAAGTTTCTTCTTGAAAATTCCGTTCTCACCGACCAATTAGCACGATGGAAAAGCTTCCTTTCTCAATTCGATATTATCTACATTCAGCAAAAAGTGATTAAAGGCTATGCCATAGCAGAACATCTTGCTCATCACCCTCTCCCTAGATTTGACCATGTTCGCTCAGAGTTTCCAGATGAGGAACTAATGTCCGTCAATCAATCCGATTCGATGTGAACGTTACATTTTGATGCAGCTTTGAATTCAAAAGGAAAAGGGATTGGCATTGTTCTTCTATCACCGGACGGTATCACTATTCCGCTCGCCTCTCAGCTTGCCTTTCCAGTTAAAAATAATATAGCTGAGTATGAGGCTCTTTTGGCCGGACTGGAGGCCGCTCATCAATTCGGTGTTACCCAATTGCAGATTGTAGGTGATAGTCAGTTTATTCTTCGCCAAGTGCTCACCAAGTGCCACACGCTCAATCCTAAACTCAAACCCTATCAGGAATTGACTTCTGCTTATACCAAGCTTTTCACCAAATTAATCTTCATCCACGTTCCTCGTGAACATAACATTTTAGCTGATGCTCTCGCTTCTCTTGCATCTTCTTTGGTTTTCCTTCCCGAAAGGGATTCCCATTCTATCATTGTTCACAAGCGGCTCACTCCAGCTATTAAGGATCCAGCTTTTCTTAGTGTTAAAGAGGAGGTGTTTAGGAAGGTTAAGCAAGGTGGAATCATTGAGAATAAGGAGGTCATGCTGTTGGATTTAGAGGAAGAATTGGACGATGAAGAAAAGCCGTGGTATTACGAGATTGCTAATTATTGCCAGGATCAATCATATCCTGAGGAGGCCACGGCTGAAGAAAAGAAAGCCATTCGAAGAGTTGCTCAGTGATACACCCTGATTGGAGTTGTGCTCTACAGAAGAGGTCTCACCGGAGTTTTATTAAGGTGCCTAGATGATGATGAATCTTGGAAAGTCGTGGAAGAGGCGCATTCAGGAGTATGTGGTGGCCATGTCAATAGCCAGATGCTTGCTAAGAAAATCCTTAGGCTAGGCTTCTATTGGCCCACTCTAGAAGAGGATTGTTCCATCTATGTTCGAAGGTGTGTTAAGTGCCAACTGCACGCCGATAAAATTCACTCTTCTGCTTCTTCACTCCATTCTATGTCCTCCCCATGGCCTTTCTCCATGTGGGCTTTCGATATCATTAGACCCCTTGGTGATCCGAACCTCCTCACAAAACCAAAGTCATTTATACTCACGGCCACGGAGTACTTCACCAAGTGGGCGGAAGCGGAAGCTTACGTGGAGATAAAAGCCTCAACCGCTTGCAAATTTATAATGAAGAACATCATTGTAAGGTTCGGCATCCCGAGTACCATCGTCACCGACAATGGGCCACAATTCATCTCTCAGGAGCTTTAGGACCTCTGCAACAGGTATAACATTGCATTACATCATTCATCTCCCTACTATCCGTAGAGCAATGGCCAAGCAGAGGCAACTAACAAAACTTTGATCAAGATTATTAAGAAAAAATGTGAGGCTAATAAATTTGCGGATTGGCCAGAAAAGCTGGTTGAAGCTCTTTGGGCCTATCGCACTTCTATTCGTACTCCTACTGGGCAAACCCCTTTCGCCCTTACTTATGGAATGGAGGCAGTAGTCCCTTACAAGATTCTTATCCCTTCTCTACGTGTACAATTGGACAAGGAGCTCCCCATTGATGAGCGTCGTGAATCTCTCCTTGCTCAGTTGGAACTCCTAGACGAGAAGCATTTGGCCGCCGCCGAGCATGCGCGTATTTATCAAAATAGGCTTTCACGCTTTTATCAAAAGAAAGTAATTGAGAGAAAATTCAAAATCGGTGAAATGGTAATTAAAAGGAGCTTCGTAAAACCCGGAGGGCCTCGTTCAAAACTTCAACCTAACTAGGAAGGGCCCTTCGTCATAAAAGATGTTTATCCTGGCAACGCTTATAAATTAATTAATGCTGAAGGTGAAGAGCTGGCTCACCCCTGGAATGGTCTTTATTTGAAGAAATACTATCCCTAAAAAAAGGAAAAGAAAAATCAAAGAAAATAAAAAACAAATCAAAATAAAAACATAAATCAAAAAAATTGCAGGCTAGTACGGTACATAGGCCGCGAGCCGGAAAGATCAAAATCCTTAATTCATTCTTCAGTCTTGATGATTTAACTTTGGGGTCAACTCCCGCACACACTACACGCTTTACTTTTAAACTCGAGTGGCCCGAAATTCGAGGAAAGTCAGATCCAAACTAAGAGTGTACGAGCCTTACCTATTCTCTCCTCTTCGGCTCACGAGAGGGAGTACGAGTCTGGGAATGCTAACCAAACCTGTCCACCGCCCTAGTAGGTGGAAATTAGGGCCCAAAAGGGAACAAAATGCTTAAAGCCCAAGTACAATTAGGTTTCTATCTGTTAAAAAAAATAGAAGAAGAAAAACAAAGTTACAAGGAAGCATGGTAAGAGGGCAAAGTCTCCGCAAGGAAAACCCTGGTCGTAAGCATGTATGAATAAGGGCAAAAAAAGCAACAAAATTTCCCTAAGCCGAAGATCGAATCCCAACGGGCATTAGGGTAGGGGAGGAAAGTTTCCCCATTCTCGAAAACTTCCCGCGAGCTTCCTTAACTTATTCTTCCCTTCTTCCTCCAAGGAAGGTTATAAGCTCAAAGCATGGCGAAGACCGACTAAGAAGGATGGGCCGCGAGAGAACATGAGTAAAAGCACAAGTATTTAAGCACGTTGACCCTTTGTTAAATCTTTTAAAAAAGATTAATGAATTCAAGACGGTGATTGTGTAAGGTTTAAGGCCCTTATACTGTGTCCAGTCCCATCAAAAGAAGCAAAAAAAATAAATTTCTTAAAATATAACGCCCTCTTGGTAGGCGTTATTTTCATGAGCCGCGACTCCTCTAGGGTCGTAATTTCCAAAAACAAAAATAAAAAAAAATATAAATAAAATTGATGTTTCAATTCATGCCCTTTAAAAGGGGCGTCATTTAATAAATTCACGGCTTTGTCGATGTCGTCATTTTTCATGATAAAAAATGATTTTTCTAAATAAACGCCTCCCACGCCGGCGTCAATTTCACAATCAGCGCCCGTTTGCGAGGGCGTCATTTTTTAAACTATAAAAAAATAATAAAGAAAGAAAAAATCAAGCCTGTTGTTGCTCATCTCATGCTTGATTGCATCTTTGTGTGGACATCTTTTATTTCAAGTTAACATCTGCTTGCTTGCATGCTGCATTTCCTTATATATGTTTATTATCCACCTTTATTAATTAGAGGCTTGGCCCCCTGACCCGTCAACAAGGTCAAAGAAGAAGACAACCCCTTGCTTATTGAGCAAGGGGCCAAGCCGGACAGATGGATTAATCTGTTTGTTTAAGTATGAACTACAGGCGCAGGGCAAGAACGGGCAAGAACGAACAAGAACAAAAAGGAAAGTGAAAGCAAAGGTAAGTACACAAGTCCACAAGTGCTAAAAGTAACTCAGGTAACAAAATTTTCAATTTCATATATATATCAATGTATATCTAAGTATAGGTGTGAGGGAGGAGGGGTACAAGTAAGTCTCTCTCAACTCTCGCCTCCACCCTCCTCTCTCCTACTCTCTACCTCACTATCGTCGTCCCGACGAGGCGCTCGTGGAGGGGGCATGGACCCACGGGAAGTAGCTGGAACTCGAGCCTGCTCCTCTGCCTCGCTCCTCTGCCGAAGAGAGGAACCCGCTACAAAGGTAGAACTAGTACATGCGTACCCCGCAGCTCTCGCTCGGTCCCCGCCACGCTGTAACCGCTCCTCGGTCAACCGTAGCCGCTCCTGAGTGACAGCTAGCTGGGTCCTCAAGTCTGCAAGCTCCCGCTCGCGTGCTGCCTCCTGCTCACGGTCACGAGTCCGCTCTGCCAGGCGCTCCTCTCGCTCCCGGGCACCCTCCCTGCGCTCCATCTCAAGGGCGACTCTCAGCTTTGCCACGTCCTGAGGTAGCTCCTCTCGCCGCCTCAAGGCCCTCTAAAGCTGTGTGACTCGCTGCTCACGGATGGCCAGCTCCGTCCCAGCTAGCACAGCCTGGGTAAGTGCTGCGTGTAACTCGAAGGTCTGCAACGAATTAAACGAATCATCAGTTACACATTTAATTCAATAATTCATGAAATAAGCAACTGAAATAAAATCTTTGTTAACTCACCCGGGTAGTCATCGCGCGCTGTCTTGCCT
Source organism: Amorphophallus konjac (assembly GCA_022559845.1). Classification (NCBI taxonomy): domain Eukaryota; kingdom Viridiplantae; phylum Streptophyta; class Magnoliopsida; order Alismatales; family Araceae; genus Amorphophallus; species Amorphophallus konjac. The sequence goes on along the minus strand of CM040122.1, from coordinate 313,896,426 downwards.
CGATGCAGGTAAGCGAGGCTCGGAGCTCCTCCATCTGTAAAAACACAAATTTTCATCAACACATAATAACATGTAATCAAATGTAAATCTAAAAGTTTAAGTTTAAGTTTACCAGTGTGGCGCGGTCGAGCTCTGCTGCCTCGGCCCGTGCCACCGCTCCCGCCAACTGCTCTGCTAATGCAGTCGTCTCTACACTAGGCCCTCTCGAGCTGGAGGCTCCTCCCGTCTCCCTCACCACTGCTCCGTGCTGAGCTCGCTGCATTCATTGAGATTGTCAGTGGCTAATCATCGATAGTTCAGGAAATCATTTGCATTTAAACACTCACCAGGGTCTGTAGGTCTGCCCGTGTGATAGCCAGCTGGGCCTCTAAGCTGTGGAGATGGGCTTGCATGTCTATCGTCGCTATGTCCCATCCATCCTGCATTCATCATGCATATCAGTCACACAATAGATATATAACATTTGCATTTAATTAAGAAAAAAAGAGAAAGTGCATTCATACGTACCCCTAAGATCCTAATCTGGGGTAGGCCGGCGTAAACCTCCCAATAGCGTCGGAGGTACTCGGAGCTGTCTGTCGCCTGTGAAGTAACTCGGGTCCCGCCACGCTGCCAGTCGGTATACTGGTCAGGATACCAGACTCTCCAGTCGATCACCTTCGTGCGACCGCGTGTCTTCTTGCCTATCCCCCGCGGCTCTCCTACCTCGACCCACTCCTGGTGTAGGCCGAGGGTCCTCATCACCAGCCTAAGCCGTAACAGCTCAATCTCGTTCAGGCAATGAACCCAAAGCTCATGCCCAAAGCGAGGGGTCTCCACACCACCTGCATTCACAAACATGCATCATCATATCTCATCATCATTTGATATATATTTCATAAAATAAAAAAAATGCATCATATTTAGCATACATACCAGTGAGGTAGGGTAGTCGCGGAACTCCCTCCGTAAAACTTGCAACTCGTAGGCGAGTGGTGCTCCTGTCACGACAGTCAGCCAACGCCGTGCTAGAGGGAAGGATCCCTCATCTCCGGGTCGAGGCTCGACATGCCCCATCGGCATGTACAGGTGGCTCCATATCTACATCCATGCATTGCATTAGTAAATCATTCACATACATTAAAGAAAAAAAGAAAAAGAAAAGGAAAAGATAAAAAAATGCATACCTGATGAAAAGGTGAGAAGCCGCTGACAGTCGTCTCTCGACCTGTCCCTGTGGATAAGTCGGCCATCAAGTGCGCTAGCAACGCTGCTCCCCAAGCGTATCTGCAGATGCCCTCTAAGTCCTCAAGAATCCCTAAGAATCGGCAATTGATTATGTCGCCCTTCGTGCTGAGTAATAACCTCTTGAGCATCAGGAATAGAAACCTCCTCAAATCTCGACATGCTCTCTCTCTCTGCTGGGTCCTAGCAATAGGCGGCCCTGGCCCCATCAATCAACCTCTGTGAGAACTGCTCTAGAGACTCCCTCGACCTCTGCCTAGAGTCACCCAACCCCATAGCAATGGTAAGATCGGTGCGGTAGATGGTCCTACACTCACTCGGCGTCTCGCAGACTGTCTCTAACCCTAGCAGCCTCTGGGTCAGCTCGCTATAGTCAAGTAGGGTGATCCCGCTCACAGCCTCACCACCCACCCTCAGCCCAGTGATCCTAGCAACATCCTCTAGGCTAGGAACCATGTGAACCCATGGCATCAGGAATGCCCGGCTAGTCCTATCCCATCTCTCCCTAAGCACCTGGATCAGGGGTGGGTCAGGTGTCATAGGCTCTATGCTAAGGAAGGGTCCAAACCCCATGGCATCTACCCTATCCCTCTGGAAGTCTAGAAGCCCGTAGTAAGCTGCTCAAACTTGGACCCGGGAAATCCGAGTCCTCATCAATCCCCATAAACAAAAGAACATTTTCACTTAAGTTTTATATAAGTTTATCATGTGAATTTTCATCAGCTATTTCAATTTACCTTCGGTTTGAATTGACGACCTATCCTAGGTCGTGACTTATTCAATTGACGCCCCTGAGGGGGGCGCTGTTTCAGAATGTGTTTTGGTGATTTTATGTGTAATTTGAATTAACAACCACCCCTGGGTCGTTATTTGTTTAAGTGACGTCCCTACGGGGGGCGCTGTTTTGAAAGTAAGTTTCTGTCCTAAAACATGATCGTGAAGGTTTTTTTAATTGACGACCCCCCCTTGGTCGTTATTTAATGAATTAACGCCCCGGTGGGGGGCGTTGTTTTTCGGGGTGTTTAAAAAATACAACAGTGCGCGAAATAGAAATAAAACTGAGATATATGTCAAAAATAAAAAGAAATGGCATGGACGTTAACAGAAAATGCTGAATAAACATGATATTTTTAAATGACGACATACTACAGGGCGTGGTTTCATGAATTAATCATTGTCAGAAAATAAAAACAATTTAAATTGACAACCCAGGGAGGGTCGTTGTTTCAATTGACGGCACCCACTGGGGCGTCATTTCACTGTGTGTCACTGGTTTTCCCTTCACCGAGGGCTATGGAAATTGATGGAAATAAAAAAAATAAAACCAAAATTAATTAAAATGAGGGCTTTGGGTAGGGCACCTACCGTGCTTCGTTCGGGCGTTAGGAGCTCTTCCCGGAGTGGTTGTCGTGGTTGTCGTGGCCGCCGTGGTTGGCGAGGGGGCGCCATCGCCATCACCGGTTGCTCGTCTCCCTCTCATCCTTCTTCTTCTTCCTCACCATCCTCCTCATCATCATCTTCCTCTTCATCCTTGTCTTCGCCTTCATCTTCATCTTCATCATCTTCTTCGTTTCTACCTTCCTCCTCGGTTGCGTCGCCTTGCTCCACCGCCGGAGCTTCTTCGGCCGGTGGTGCGTCTTCGGCCACCGCGGGAGGGACTTCCTCCACGGCGTGCTCATCGCCCAGGTCCACCACCTCAGGGGCGGTGACCCTCTGCCACTTGTGAGCGCCTCCTGCCATCGGTTCAGAGCAGAGAGAGAAGAGAGAGAATAGAGAGAGAGATGGGATAGACGGAAAGGTGGAGACTCGGTTAGGGTTTGAGAAATGGGGGAAAGAAAAGAAAGAAGACGAAGGAAGGAAAAGAAGGGGGGAAATAGGGTTTAATGGTCGAAAAGAATTGACGCCCTGAGGGCTGTCGTCTCTATATTAATTGACGGTCTGAGATGAGGCGTGGTTTCAGGATTTGACGACTTGAGGCTAGGCGTCATTTATGTTTGCATGGGAACTCGTAACTGTCGTTAGGCGCATTAATAGGAAGGTGATTGATGTGATCGATCGTCATGATTACTATTTGGATTTGACAACATTATGTGCAGGCGTCAGTTTGTTAAGAAACGACATGAATGAAGGTGTCATTTCTATGAAATTGAGGAATTATTGTGAAAATATTTTAAGAAATTTAAAGCGATTAACGTCTTTCCTTGAGGCATGAATTAATAGACGCCTGTTTGAATAAAAGTCAATTATGGTTTTACCTATTTTTTAGAAAATTGATTAAATGAAATGGACGACATGTGGTAAGGCGCGGGTTGAGGAATTGACGCCATTATTGGAGGCGCGTCTCAGGACAAAGAACCCGAGGCTTCGTTTTGTAAGACAGAATCACTGAATTGGAAGACCAGATCATATGACATGTTATTTTGGCTCAATTAAAGGAAAAATCCTTTTATTTCATTTGATGAAAATTATTGTTACATTCACTAAGCCACCGTGGGCCTTATTTTCTTAAGTGTTATTACATAAGATTTGCATTTGTTCTCTTCTTCTTCAACATATGTCTTGGACCTATAGAGAAGTCCAACCTTCCATTGAGCCATGGTTGTTTTGACTTCTTCTTGATCTCCACTTGAGCCTAGTTACCTCCTCTTAAGTGGTGGAAGATGAGAAAGTTCTTCAAAAGTGTGCCGAGGTAATCCAAGTTGTGGGAGGCACCGATGAGCATTGTAGAGGATGAAGTCGTTCCCGTCAATCAATCGAAGCACTATGCCGGAGGAGAGTCTTGAGCTAAGTTCTTGGGTCTTGAGAAACCCCGGTGTGCAAGTGAAGCCGCTCTTGGGCATAGTCTTGAAGTAGTTCCTCCATTCACTTCTTTTCTTGAGCTTTGGCACCCGATTAGTCACCCTCTCACATAGGCCTAGAGAATCCGTCATATATCGAAGAGGGCTTTTAGAGAAGATTTTTGAGGCCGGTTGAGTTTCTTGGCATGGGTCAAATTTTAGGTGGAGGTCCACCCAACAAGAAAGGAGTAGCATTGACCCATAGAGAGGCCGCCCCAGGGAAGCCGATGTGAGTCCATTATATAGGTTGGCTAGTACTACCGGTCCTATTCTTTTGCCTTCCCATAGGCTAGGTATGGTGCTTGAATGGCATTCTTCTAAGTGGTCTTCTATTGAAGGGAAGAGGAGAGCTCCAACCATGCATAATGTAAAGCCTTTCATCACTCTCACCAACAAGTTTTCCTCCTCTTGGGCTTTGTCCATGTTCTTGTATACCCATGAAGCTAATTTCAAAAGATTGATTCCTTTGTGGGCTTTGATTTGGTTCACTAGATGTGGGTTTGGTATGAGGCTAGTAAGCATGTCATGGGCATTTATTGGTTTGATCATACTAGCCATCTTTGACTCTTCTCCTTGCTTCATCTTTCTTAATCCAAGGAGCATCTCTACTTCCTTTAAGAGAATGGTGGCTTCAAAAGTGGGAAGGAGGACAGTGTGAGTGTTGGGGTGCCATAACTCTATAAGTGCTCCTATGGAGGCCCAATCTAGGTGGATATCATCATAGTGGGTAGCATGGGTTATAAGGCCAAGTAGGTGCCATCTACTAAGAAAAGATCTCATGTCTAAAGAGAGTTTAGAGAGGAGTAAAGGGTGCCACTTAATTCTTAAGAACCTCCTTGGTCCTGGTACATTTGGGTAGTCCTGAAAAGCATAAAAAGAAGAGAAGAAGAGAAGAGAATGTGATCAGAGTTTTTGAAAAAAAGAAGAGGAAGAATGAAATAGAAGTGTCAAATTAAAAATAAACTTGGGCTTTGGCTATCCTCCCGCTAACATGGCTTGCAACTTCAGAGATCCTAGGAAATCCCATCCTAGGCTTCTTAGAAGGCCTCTGCATCATCATCATCTTGTCCATCCCTTCTTTTGGTTTGAAGAAATACCTGCGGTTCCCCTGTTTACTTTTCTTTAGTTCTGTTGTTATTGACTATTTGGCTGATGTAGTGATCAGTCAGTCGATAAGTGTAGCAGAGGACGCATCACCTTTTATAATGATTCGGAGCTTTGGCTAGCCGTTTAGAACATCACAATTTGAGTTCGAATTCGAATCAGTCGCTGGAAGTTTGATTCCGAGCAGGGAACGGAGCGCTAGTAAGACAGTTAATTGACGACATATAGATTGGCGTCATTTATTTGATTGACGACATTCTCAGTGTCGTCATTTATCCAGCGACTCTCTTGAGGGCGTCAGTTTTAGTCCGATTCCAAGTCTAATGGTAATTTTAATTAACGCCCCAATAACCGTCGTCATTTATGCTTTTGACGCCGTTGCATAGGGTCGTCATTTTCTGGGTTTATGTCTTTTGAATTGCTTTACAGCATGATGATTGTTGATGAACTTAAGTGCTTAATTTCTTGATTAAATCATTTATGACACGCACTTATGATCATAGTTTGAGCTGAGCTAATAATTTTTGAGCATAGAAAAGCGCAGGTTATACAGATCTTGAGACGATTGGATTTCTTCCGCTGGTAACATCATTCCATCTTTGTATTCTCTCCTATACACATTTTTACTATATGATATCTACGCTATTATAACATATCAAGGACCTCGTGGTTCTGATGAACCTGGAATTTGAGTTCCCCTCCATCAAAAATAGTGATAATTCTAGGGGAGTCTTGATTACACGGATAGGCCGTTGAGTCATCTAAGGTTTGGGATGACGGTTCCACTTTCTGAGTTGATGCGTGGATAAACGGGCTTCGGCTCAGTGTCAGCTTAATGATCTGGATTCTTGACCAAATCTCGATAGTTTAGCAATATTATCCTTGATTATCTTCTATTTTTTAGTTTGATTTAATTTTTTCTTTTAGCCCAGCATGCATCATGTAGGACTTTGAGCTCTGATGATGAAAATCCTCATATTACGCCAATAATGAAAGCCACCCACTTTTATTTGAGTTGACATGAGATATTCCATTCAAAATCCAGTACCTTATTCTCCTTGAAGCCGCTCGGGTTGGTTCCTTGAAAAGCATTCATTCGCTGGTTCTTTATCTCAATTCACTTTATTTTCTAGAAATCCACCTTGGTTGTAGCACGTCCACATTGGCTAGTAATCGCTCTCCAATGGTGCCTTTCCTTCCGTGCCCTCACGTACATTTGGTTCTTTAAGATTAGTCCCTTCATCCAGCTAATCATTGCTTTCTTGTAATCATCCAAAGTTGTTTCATTTAGAATCCTAGAAAGATTTCCAACACTTAGTGTCGGAGGCGTGTCACATCACATCTTGGCATCTACTTATCAGTTCGTTCTCACTTCATTCCACTCGTTACACTTTCGCTTCATTTCGTTTCACTCCTTTGCAAAGCAGACGCCAAGGCGGGGCAGCTGTAGACCGTAGATTATGAAAAATCCACTTAAGGAAAATAAGAAAGAATTAATGGAAAAAGAATGGGAAAGGAGAGAAAAGGGGAGCATGCGAGGATGCTAAGGGGAAAAGTGATCGCCAGAGACGCGAGGGCCTCAAAGATATAACAATAAATAATGGAGGGATCGCGAAAAATACCTCAAAAGGATGCGTGGGAGATTGTGAGTGCTTTCCTTCTCTTTCTATCGGCCGGCCGATGAAGAGAGTTTTCCTTGATTGATTACCCTTGCAAAATTAACAAACACCAATAAACAAACATGGATTAGAAACCAATATGTGTAGCATCAAATCCAAATATAAATATGGACATAGAAAGCATGGATATGAACACACCTTATTGGTGTTTGGCCTTTAAACCCCTATGCAAAAGGGTAGGTAAAAGATGATGTATGATGAAGAATAGGGGGAGATGTGTAAGTGTTGCACTAAGGGAGATGTGCTAGAGTGCACAACATGGGAAGATCTCAATATTGAGATAAAAAGAGATAAAAGAAAAATATGATATGATGCATGCAATTAACTAAAGCAAAAATAAGAGATAGGAGGGGGAAAGCTTAGTGATTTTCTCCAATTTGGCTTCAAGGATGAAGATCTTCAATGGAGGAAGAAGAGGATGTAGAACTCCATGGATGTAGAGGCTTCCAAATCTTCAATAGAGGAATAAGAACTCCATGGATGAAGCTTTTAGGTGCATGGGAGTCTTCCTCCTTGAGCCTTTGGTCCAACAGCACCTCCTCTTGAATTGATCTTGATGTTCTTTTCACAAGGGAGAGAGGGGTCCTATTTATAGGGTTGAAATTCGGAGTTAATTCCAAGGAAAATTAGGAAAGCATATTTTAGTGGGATTTGGAATGAGATAAACATTACCCAAGTGTCCCCTCGATATTAGAAAGTCATAGGAACCCTTCCCTAAGTGAAAAGGGGCTTAAAACGAGGAAAGAAGGAGGTTCTGGGAAAGTTCGAAATTCAACACAAATTGATGACCTGGAGACGGTCGCTTCTTAAAATGACGCCCGCGAAGGAAACATCATTTTAAGAATTGACGACTTGCAGAGGGGCGTTATTTAGAATTTAACACGAATTTCGGTCGGATTCAAAATCTCAAAACGTGGCAATGAAAATGACGACCGGACTTGGGGCGTTAATTGAAAATGACGACTTGCACAGCGTCGTCAATTAAAATAATAAAAAGCCAAAAAGAATAGACGACCGGGAATTCAGGCGTCAATTAAATTGACGTCCGATTTAGGGTCGTTATTTCAAAATATGCAAAACATGGCTATTTTTCATTTCTCACTATTATTTTCCCATTTTTTAGGTGGAGGTGTATCTAACTGTGTTGATTCCAAATACTATTTTTTTCGTATTTTTTTGACACCCGGAAGGCCACCAAATCACCCCTAGAAGAGGGATAGAAATAATATTAAAATAATCAAATTTGAAATTGACGCCTTCCAACATGTCGTGAATTCAATTTTTTTCAGTTTTTATTATATTTACAAATCAAACAACACCCCATCCTAAGTCGTAAATTCCAAAAAAAATTCGAAAAATGCCCAGAAAAATCTAGAAAAATGGGAAAAATGAAAGAATTGACGCCTCTATTGATAGTCATCATTTTCCTTTTTATTTTCTTTAATTTTCTTAAAAACAAATGACGTCCCGCCTCACGTCGTTAATTCTAAAAAATTCATAAAAATAGAGAAAAATGCCAAGAAAATTCAGAAAAATAGGGAAAAATAAGAAAAAGGAGGAAAAAGGGAGAAATCTAAAAAAAAAAAGAGAAAAACCAGTCAAACAAAGTTAATTTGAGGGTCAAATTGGGGCATTACAAGGTAATATGAGATGTACTCACAGTAACGTCAATTTTGACGTGTCTACAGCTGCCCCGCCTTGGCGTCTGCTTTGCAAGGGAGCAGAGCGAACTGAAAAGTAGATGCCAAGGTGTGATGAGATACGCAATCAACATCACTTGATGAGAATTGAATCAAAAGCTCGAGATGAAGCAATCTCGGGAAATTCAATGAAATCAACGATGTTTGGATAAAAGAGGGAGTGTGCACGCGGGCACGAAAAGGAATGATCAACTTCCAGCACGGTGGAAGTACCCCAGGTCACAAACTTGTAGGTTTCATCATTGGGGAGCGATTACCGGCCAATGTGGACATGCTGCAGTCAAGGTGGATCAAGGGAAAGGATTGAAATAAGAGGATAGAAATCCAAACAAGGAGCTTTCAAGGAAGTGGCCAAAAATGGCAACAAGGCGAACTGAGGATTCCATTCAACAATGAATATCTCATATCTGGAAAGATTAAGATCAATTTGACTCTCCAAATCAGCTTATCAGAATGATTTTTCAACGTTGATTCAAATTCCTATATGAATGCATGCTGGGTTTAAAGGAAAAATTAAAACAAATTAAAATATAAGATAATCAAGGATAATATTGTTAAGCTGCCAAGACTGAGTCAAGAAATCAATTTCGCGAGCTGATACTAAGCCGAAGCCCGTTTATCCACGCACCAACTCGCAAAAGGGAACCATCGTCCCCAGTCTTGGACGGCTCAACGGCCTATCCGTATGACTAAGACTCCTCTGGAATCATCATTATTTTTGATGAAGGGGAACTCAAATTCCAGATTTACCAAAGCCACAAGGTCCTTGATATAATCTAGTAGCGTATGTAACATATAGTAAAAATGCATACAAGGGGATGGTGATAGCAATAAGCATGGGGGAACTGAGAGATGAGGTGCAAACACCATGGGATTTGGATGATGATGCCCAGACGTTGGGACCAAGAGCTTCTTATCCTGCGCTCAAACTTTCAATAGCCAAGATATAAATAACAATCAATGAATAAGGTATTTAAGCATAGCAATTATAGCATGAATCAAAACATCAATAAGTAATCACAACATAGACATCAAAGCAATCAAAGCTTAGTGTGGATAGCATTCAAGCATGTATTAGCAAGGCGAAGCATGTTTAGGATGAATAGCATGAGTTAAAACATTACATTGCAAAGCATCATTGTTTGTTGTTTGTCATGAGGATGACAATCTTGGCATGTGAGATTGAGATTAGATGATCAGGATCAAGTAATACCCAGTGGCAGAGTGATCAAGTGAAATCAACAAGAGTTTATTAAAAGATTTTGGGAGATGAACGATCAATTAATACCCAGTATAGAGAGATGATAATCAGGAGTGTCCATAGTGACGAATCATGATGATATTGGGAAGAATCAAAAGATTGATAGCGGTGAAGGGAGAGGACTCATCCCGTGCTCTTGGTCCTTTCAAAATTGTTGTTCATGCAAAAACACCATCAGAAAATACAATGCAAATTTTTGGATTTTGGAATATGCAAATTTTTATGGGTTTAAAAAGATATTTGAATTTTTTTTTGTGGATTTTAGAAAATATTCATTTTTTTTGGATTTTGATCAGTAAATATTCAAATTCTTTTGGATTTTGATCAGGAAATATTCAATTTTTTTTGGATTTTGATCGGGATTTTGATCAGGAAATATTCAAAAAAAATTTGGATTTTAGTTTAGACTTTGTTAATGCAGCATCAAAGGGTGTTTTTGAACCACTGGCTAGGGGTCCTTATTCCTTCCCTTTTCGCTAAAAACTGCCAAAAGTCAGACGTGCATTGAAGGTGGCGCCCTATAACCGACTGCCCTTGATTAACGGTGCCCCTACCAAAGCCATACCCGAGAAACATTCGGTCTTGGAGGGAGAAGATAAGAATAATTGAGGATAAGCTTTATGCAGGATGGGAGATGTCGGGATTTGAATTCCTTCCAAGGTATTTCCCCTCAAAGAGGTGGTCTATTGTGCCGGGGCTTTATGCCTTTGATTTTTAGACCCTTGACATGCATACGACTAGGGTTTTCCCTGCGGGGACTTTTCCTCTCTTGGCATACCATAATTTATAATTTTTCAATTATCAAAATTTTGACTTAATTTTCATAATAGCCCTTTTGGCATGATGTATCATGAAAGCTAATTTCGTTATTTTGGGTCAAGACTGCCCCTATTTGAGACTTCTCTCGTATTGGGGATTACCTAGGTTGGTCAACTCATCCGTCAACCTCTTGCCCCTACATTCGACCGAGCAAAGAAGAGAAAAGACTTTCAGATATACTCATGGCATGGCCAAAGTAGCAATGGTGTTTAACCAAAGGAGCCGGCTAAGGATGCCGTGAAGTGTGTGCGGTGCCCAGCTAAGGGTTCCTCTTAACAAGCGGGGAGAGAATGTTGAATTCCCAGCGCGAGGTTCTTATAACCAAAGTGCTACATAGCAAGCCTAAAGACTCTTTTCAATTTTTTTTTTAAGATGAAATTCAATAAAGATAAATTCCTAGGCTAAAGGCTTAAAATATCACTCTTAATCATGTTAAGAAGCACTTCACTTTGAAAATCATGCGTGAAGCAATGAGAAAATGATATCATAAAAATGCTTACTTACGTCAACATTTTACCTTGCGATCTTTGTTGAAGCAGCTACCGTGAGAGGCGGGGTTGATCATCGTGGGATAGTCCTCTTAGGCAGATAAAAGGATTGGAAGCAAAGGATTTGGAAGTGGCTTAACAAGAAGGAGTGGTGTCAAGACCAGACTCAGACGAATAAGGAGAAAAGGAAGAGAGGCGAGGGCTTGAACTCCCTCACTAAGGCGCAGAGACCCTGATCACATGGAATAGTCTACAGAAAGAGAGGCGAATTAGAAGGAGGAGTGAGGACTAAAGCCTCGGAAGCAGTGGGAGAAAGGGCAGATACCCAAGGCAGTGGATGTGGAAGAAGTTGGGTCAGACCCAAGATCAGGAGGAATTAGAAGAAGAAATTGATAGATGGAAAGAGGTGGATCCTCAGGGTCTGGAGGCATAGGAGGAGAATCATGAAGGGAAAAAGAGTCCGGAGGCTCTAGAGGGATAAGATATCGAGGGACGCGGTGCCCAGGGAAGAAATAGGGAAAAAGATGATGGAAGAGGAGGAAGAAAATGAAGGATGTGATGTCCCGGAGGAGCAGAAAGATGAATTGGAAGAAAGATGGAGGGTTCGGAGGTTCCAAAGGAGGAAAATGCCGAGGGACGCGGTACCCCGGGAAGAGTGGATGAAAAGGGTCAGGAGGATCCGGAGGTTCCAGAGGAAAATATCGAGGGACGCGGTGCCCTCGGAACAGATATGGAAAAAGATGATAGAAAAGGAAGAAAAGAAAGAAGGACGTGATGTCCCGGAGAAGCAGTAGGATGAATTGGAGGAAAGATGGAGGGTCTAGAAGTTCCGGGGGTAGAAAATAGAAAGGGGCGTCATGCCCAAGGGATAGAGAGAGGGATGAAGGATCCAGAGGCTCCGGAGGAATGAGATGGGAAGGGACGCGATCCCTTAAGAAGAAGGAAAGAGAATCCGGAGGTTCCAGAGGAAGAAGGTAGAAAAGGGCGCGATGCCCAAGAAAAATCAGTGAGATGCCCGGAGGATCCGGACGTGATGGTGCAGAGGGGCGCAATGCCCAATGAGCAAGATCTAGAGGTTCCGGAGGGGGTAGATACCATGGGACGCGATGCCCAAGGAGAAGAGAAAGATCCGGATATGAAGGTGTAGAGGGGCGCGATGCCCTGAGAGGGAGGTCCGGAGGTTCCGGAGGAAGCAAATACCATGGGACGCGATGCCCAGGGAGAATCAGTAAGAAGCCCAGAAGATCCGAACTTGAGGGTGTACAGGGGCGCGATGCCCAAAGAGAAAGATTCGGAGGTTCTGGAGGAAGCAAATACCGTGGGACGCGATGCCCAAGGAGGATGGGAGAGAAATCCGGGGAGTGTGGATGCAATAGTTGGAAAGGGGCGTGGTGCTCTGAGGGAAGATCGAAGGGGGCACAATGCCCGATGAGTGTAAGGGGACCTGGAGATCCCGAAGATAGAGGCGGAAGATATAGGAAACGTGGGGGATCCAGAAGTTCAGGAAGGCGGGGAAGATACGGGTTTTGAAACCCGGGAAAGAAGAAGTGCCAATGCCTATGGATGCAATGCAACGGATGCGATGGATGTAAAGAATGTAGAGAACATGAAGGGCGAGAGGATGAGATCATCCTCCTTACCCCTGGAGCGGCCCAAGAAGAATCGGTGATAGATGAGAATATGGATAGCGTTGAATGGAAGGTGGGTAGAATAGTTGAAGGCCCCTTAGCACCAAGATAACCGCCCCTCCATGGCAGTGAAAGTGTATAGCCAATTGGCCCAATGGATAAAGTAAGAGCCCATGATGAAGCTTCAATAGTAAATGACAACTCCCTTGGAGAGTGAAAAGTAATAGTGTAAGAGAGTTGGAAAGTTGGGATAGGAAGCATTGTGTTGCCCAGGGGTTGTGGCGTATAGGGAGTGTTGAACAAAATAGGCATTCGCCCCTTGTATGGAAGAAAAGGTTCAAGATTTGAAAGTTGGAACAAGGGGTGCCCTGTCTGGCCTTTGGGCACAAGCCTACACGGCATTAAAGCTTGACATTCTCTTTTAGTGAGCAGTGGCAGGGACTTGGCCTCTTCAACCATGCTCGGCACGACAACACGGATTGGCATCCGGCATATAAACTCTTGCATCTTGAATAGCTCGGCCGTGGCCAAATCCTTCTAGCCCGGCTCTTGATCATCTTCGGTACAAGTACTTACAGAAGGACGCCCATTCCGAGTAGTAAAGGGGGGTGAAGCGGAGGCGGAAGGCTCCATGGATGGTGCAGGTATAATGGAAGGTGTTGGAGAAAGGGTGAGTGGAAGCGAAGGTTCAAACACGTTGAGCTTATCCCTTTGCTCAGAAGCAGTCGGGGTTGGCTCGAGTGTAACAAGGGGTGGATCCTGCTCAGGACTAGCCACGGGTAAGGGTGAAGGGTTAAGTAGTGGAGTAGGGGTTATAGGCATAGCGGGTTTTGGGGTTAAAGGGATAATGGAGGGTTGAGGTGGCAAACAAAGAGGAGGAGTAATAGAAGGCTCGGTAGAGATCGGCGTAGTGGAGGGTGATAGAGCCTCGACGGAGGCCGATGGAATGGAGGATATTGGTGTGGTTACGGGAGGTGAAGGTTTAGTGCGTTGAAAATGCCGAATGGGGCGAGAGGTGTTAGGGATAGGATGAGACTCATGATGCGGCGGTATGGGTGATTGGAATATCGACCCATCATCGTAACACCAAGAGGTCTCATAAATGGGGGTTGGATCGGGGACTATGGCATAGTCCTGAGCATAGGGGTCTTCTGGCAGTGGAGGAAGTGGACGGCGAAGGAAACTCGGAAGGGGTGCATCCCGAGGAGCTTCAAATTCTTGTACCATCTCCAACTCTTCATCATTAAAGAAATTCAGCGGATGCCGTGGTGGAGGCGAAATGATAAGTGGTGGAGTATGGTGTTCTGGGGAATTTTGAGGAGGAGAATATGTGTATGGAGGCGGAGAGCCATGTAAATGCGCAGTGCGGATGAGTGGAGGGCGGACGGCGTCCACAGAACTTGTAACATCTTCTCGCTCACATATATCATTGATGCCATTCTCCCTTATCTCCTTCCAATTTTTCTCTATCTTAGCGATGTTATTCATGAGATCATGAAGAGGATTGACTTGAGAAGGAGGAGGAGCGGGCTGTGGGCTGGTGAGCTTCTTAAGTTGTTCCTCCATGGAAGCAAGTCTATCAAAGAGGCTTTGCTGGAAGGGTGTAACATGAGCAACAGAAGTTTGGCAAGATTGCCTTGGAGGGGTGGCTTGATATGACGGCCGTGGAGGAGGATTAATGGGCCGACCCATAGAAGGACCCGGATGGGCCAGGTTGCAAGGAATAAATGGGCCTTGGGACCGTGAAGGACAAGAAATGGAAGGAGGCGGGTGATGGGCTACTCGAGGAGTAGGTGTGGATGAAGGAGGTGGGTGATGGGCCACCCGAATGGGAGTATGTGTGGATGAAGAAGGCGGGTGATGGGCCACCTGAGGAGGGTTGGGTGTGGATGAAGGAGGTGTACCCTCAGCAACGGCCTTAAGGGCTCGGATTTGTTGAGGGGTGAAATGATCTAATCCACTGATGATTTGAGAGACCTTCTCGTCATTGGGAGGAGACGGTCCCGAAGGAATAGTGGCTCGCGATTGAGGCGAGGGACCGTGGGATTGGACATTGCCCATAGGTTTGGCAATACCATAGGAATGAGGGTGTGGTCCCCTAGAATGATTGTGGTGAGAATTATGAAATTGAGGATTATATGATATACTAGGTTGTGCATCCTCATGAACATAATTAAGATTAAACATGTTATTTTGTCTATCGAAGTAAGCCATTATGCAATCAAAGTTCAAGCAAAATAATTTGCAAAGAAGCACACAAGTTGGAATGGTTACTGTTGATTTTTTTTTATTTATTTGAACCTTGGTGAATTAATGACTTTTAACAAACTTTGGAGTGATTCACACAAGGGAGGGACCTAGTTTCAATGTAAGTTTACTTCGATGCCAACTAGGAACACTCTCTTACCACGTATAGGCCAACTAAACCCGGGATTTCAAATGTACAACCTGCCCAGCGTCCGTGAGGGAATCCACGGGTGTGGGGAATTACGGAGGTTTGGTTTAGGAATTTCTGGTCCAAAGAGACGGAATGCTCAAAGGAGGGTCCTTCCTTCACCAAAAGGGTGTAAGATCTCCTAACAATGTGGGGAGAGGAGGTCCCCCAAACCAATGCAAAGATGAATGCAAGCAGGTGATATCAAGCAGACAGTATGAGCACCATCACAGAACAAAAACAAATGACGACCTGGGAAGGGTCGCTATATCATAAAGCAGCGCCTGGATGTCAGTCGCTAATCACTGTGAATAGTGGAAGCAGAGTAAAATAGCGCCTTAGGGTGAGGCGCTTTCTCTAGAATGGACGCCTGTGAGCAGGGGCGTCAAATAGCAGTAATCAACAAAGATAAACAATGATAATAAAATTAACGCCTTCCAGTAAGGTGCTGTCCAAGTGAAAGACGCCTCTGACAGGGGCGTCAGAATGTAATGGCAAACAAATGACGCCTTGGGGTGAGGCGTTATACTGAAAATGACGCCTCTGTGAGAGGTGTCAGAATGTAATGCCAAACTAAATGACGCCTTGGTGTGAGGCGTTATACTGACAGAAGACGCCTCTGAGAGGGGCGTTAATTACTTCAAAACTTCAAAAAACACTCACAATCACAGTATAAGAATCATGGCAATCAATAAAAACATGACAAGGGATATAGCATGCTCATCATTTTTTTTTCTTTTAGAGATGGATAAATGAAATTTCTAAAAATCTATCAAACTAACCAATCACTTAGGGAGAGTGCTACGTGGAGCACAAAGGGAGGCGCACCGTGGGTGCAAAAGGGGAGATGGCACACTTGGGTGACCAAGGGGAAGGGTAATAAAAAGAAAAACAAAAGGAGTCCCACCGTGATCGCCAATATGAAAAATCCACTTAATAAAAACCAAGAAGAATTAATGGAAAAAGAATGGGAAAAGGAGAGAAAAGGGGAGCATGCGAGGATGCTAAGGCGAAAAGTGATCGCCAGAGACACGAGGGCCTCAAAGATATAACAATAAAAATGGAAGGATCACGAAAAATACCTCAAAAGGATGCGGGGGAGATTGTGAGTGCTTTTCTTCTCTTTCTATCGGCCGGCCGACGAAGAGAGTTTTCCTTGATTGATTACCCTTGCAAAATTAACAAACACCAATAAACAAACATGGATTAGAAACCAAGATGTGTAGCATCAAATCCAAATGTAAATATGGACATAGAAAGTATGGATATGAACACACCTTATTGGTGTTTGGCCTTTAAACCCCTATGCAAAAGGGTAGGTAAAAGATGATGTATGATGAAGAATAGGGGGAGATGTGTAAGTGTTGCACTAAGGGAGATGTGCTAGAGTGCACAACATGGGAAGATCTCAATATTGAGATAAAAAGAGATAAAAGAAAAATATGATATGATGCATGCAATTAACTAAAGCAAAAATAAGAGATAGGAGGGGGAAAGCTTAGTGATTTTCTCCAATTTGGCTTCAAGGATGAAGATCTTCAATGGAGGAAGAAGAGGATGTAGAACTCCATGGATGTAGAGGCTTCCAAATCTTCAATAGAGGAATAAGAACTCCATGGATGAAGCTTTTAGGTGCATGGGAGTCTTCCTCCTTGAGCCTTTGGTTCAACAGCACCTCCTCTTGAATTGATCTTGATGTTCTTTTCACAAGGGAGAGAGGGGTCCTATTTATAGGGTTGAAATTCGGAATTAATTCCAAGGGAAATTAGGAAAGCATGTTTTAGTGAGATTTGGAATGAGATAAACATTACCCAAGTGTCCCCTCGATATTAGAAAGTCATAGGAACCCTTCCCTAAGTGAAAAGGGGCTTAAAACGAGGAAAGAAGGAGGTTCTGGGAAAGTTTGAAATTCAACACAAATTGACGACCTGGAGACGGTCGCTTCTTAAAATGACGCCCGCGAAGGAAACATCATTTTAAGAATTGACGACTTGCAGAGGGGCGTTATTTAGAATTTAACACGAATTTCGGTCGGATTCAAAATCTCAAAACGTGGCAATGAAAATGACGACCGGACTTGGGGCGTTAATTGAAAATGACGACTTGCACAGCGTCGTCAATTAAAATAATAAAAAGCCAAAAAGAATAGACGACCGGGAATTCAGGCGTCATATAAATTGACGTCCGATTTAGGGTCGTTATTTCAAAATATGCAAAACATGGCTATTTTTCATTTCTCACTATTATTTTCCCATTTTTTAGGTGGAGGTGTATCTAACTGTGCTGATTCTAAATACTATTTTTTCGTGATTTTTTGACACCCGGAAGGCCACCAAATCACCCCTAGAAGAGGGATAGAAATAATATTAAAATAATCAAATTTGAAATTGACGCCTTCCAACATGTCATGAATTTTTTCATTTTTTATTCTATTTAAAAATCAAACAACGCCCATGCTAAGTCGTTAATTCTAAAAAAAATCCGAAAAATGCCCAGAAAAATCTAGAAAAATGGGAAAAATGAAAGAATGGACGCCTCTATTGATAGTCGTCCTTTTCCTTTTTATTTTTTTTTACTTTTCTTAAAAACAAAAGACGCCCCCCCTGACGTCGTTAATTCTGAAAATTCTTAAAAATAGAGAAAAATGACCGGAAAATTCAGAAAAATAGGGAAACATAAGAAAAAGGAGGAAAAAGGGAGAAATCCAAAAAAAAGAAAAACCACTCAAACAAAGTTAATTTGAGGGTCAAATTGGGACATTACAAGGTAATATGAGATATACTCACAGTAACGTCAATTTTGGCGTGTCTATGTAGACACGCCAAAATCGATATTATGTTGAGTAAATCTCATGTCACCATGTGACGCCCCAAAGTGGACTTCAATATTGGCTTAATATGAAGTTTTTCTAATTTCTCCATATTTAATTGTAATTTCTTAGCTTTTTTTCCTTTAATAATTAAAATTAACGCTTGGGGGGAGGGCGTCATTTAATTGACGACCTAATGATGGGCGTTTTTCTTAAATAGACGATTGTTCAAACGGTCGTCGATTCCTGGATTTAACAAATACTAATGAAAATAAAAACTCAAGGTAATTGACGTCCGAATGAGGGGCGTTGATTATTTGACGCCCGTTCACATAGGCGTCATTTAATGATTTTAAATAAGGAAAGTCCTTTATTTGTATAATCAAATTCAGGAATTAACGACTGTGTGAATGTCGTCATTTCAATTGACGCCCCTAGTTCGGTCGTCATTTTCACTTCCGTCTCCCTTTCGCATGCTTCTTTCCAGTAGTAATCCTTTCCCCATTTTACACCTTGTGTTCGATTGGGAAGAGGGTTCCTTATTGAAGATTCATTACCTTGTTTTAATCCTATTAATGCAAGGATTTTGGTCTTATAAATACCCCTTGAATCCCTTACGCGCGAGAGAGAACGTAGAAGAGAAAAAGAGATAGAGAAAGAAGAGAGTGCTTTTAATTTCCTTGTAGGTTCTTCCTCCTAGTGGCGTTCTTCTCCCACGGGCGATAGTTCTTCCTCCAGCATAATCTTCATCCACTGCCGCAGCCGAAGCTTTTTGTTTTCCTCCCTTTACTACTGCACACACAGCAGAAGGGCGTCCCCTTTTTTTTAGTCTTTTAGTTTGTTAGTTATATTCATCTGATCACACACGCACCCTTTCTCTCTAGCTCTCTGCTAGAGATACTCTTTAGTATAATTGCTTTGCATAATCATATCATTGCATCCATTATGCCCAACCTTTTTACTCCTCTGAAGAGGGTTTTAAACCAAAACACACAAGGTGTGTTCATGCTTAATTTGATTGATTTCATATTTTTAGAGCATTGATACTACACAGTTTGGCTAATCCATATCTTTGTTCATTTTGTGTGTTTTCTTGCAAGGATAATCAAGCTATAAACCCCCTTCGTTGGCCAGCCGATAGAAGGAGGAAGGAAGAATCCTCAATCTCACCTGCTCAACACAAGGTACATGCAATCATCCTTCTTCTTTTGAGGTAATCCCTCTGGCGATCACTCTCCCTAGAGCATCTCATGCTCATCCCCTTTTCCTTCTTGTCCCACTTATTTTAGCATAATCATTCATCCTTTAATCATTGTTATTTCTCTCTTTAAAGATGTGTATGTGACACGTTCACAGTTAGTACCTCAGCCCCTGTCATATTTTTTTTTTTGCATTTGTTAATTATCTATTGCTATCGGGGAGGGGAAGAACACAGAAAAAAAAACACAGTAATTGACGACTGCATAGGCGGCGTCAATTCAAATGGCGACAGGGGTAAGGTCGCTAATTTATTTTAAGAATTGAATGGACATAAGAAATAGCGCCTAGAAACCTGTCGTTATTTTGAAACATGGTTTTTTATTTTTATATGATTATTCTGGAAAAACATGCGCTCCATTTTTTATATCACAAAAACATAGGAAGAAGACAAAAATGCCCCCCAGAAATAGCGTCACACCCTAGGGCGTTAGCTGGAAAACATAGAGAATTAGCGCCCAAGCCTTGGGTGCCTTCTTAGGGATATACCGGCCACTGGGTGGTCGTCATTTAAAATAGTGATGAAGAACCCCCTTTTTTATTTTTGTTATGACTTAATTAGTAGTAGTGATTTTTTTTGTTCTTTTGTGTTGTATATATCTTTTTGTTGGCAGGGGCTGATGCAGACTCAAATCTCTTGGGTCCAAGTGCGGGCTACATATTATGGGCTACCCGACTTCCAGAGGGTGAGGGTGGAGGCGATGGGGTTTGGCCCCTTTCTCAGCATTGAGCCGGTACGCCCCGACTTGACCCTGTGCTGAGAGAGAGGTGGGATAGGACTAGCCGGGCATTTTTGATGCCCTAGGGGCACATGGTGCCATCCTTAGAGGATGTGGCCAAGATCACAGGGTTGAGGGTAGATTGGGAGGCAGTTAGTGGGGTGACCCTCCCAGACTATGGGGAGGTAGTAGAGAGGCTACTAGGTTTGGAGAGAGTGACAGATGCCCCGAGGGCGTGCAGGACGGTGTACCGCACGGAGCTAACTGGGGCCATGGGATTAGGAGACTCTCGTCAGAGGTCGAGAGAGTCTTTGGGTGAATTTGCTGAGAGGTTAGCGGCGAGAGCCTGGGCTGCCTACTGCCAGGACCCGACTCAGAGGGAGATGGTGGAGAGGGACTTGAGGCTGTTTTTGTTTCTGATGCTCAGAAGGCTATTGCTGGGGACGAAGGGGGATGTCATGAACTGTCGGTTCTTGGGCATCCTGGAGGAGTTGGAGGGAGTGGGGAGGTACGCATGGGGAGCTACCCTGCTGGCCCACCTGATGGCTGATCTGTCCACGGGGACAGGTCGAGAGACGGCTGTCAGTGGCTTCTCACCTTTTCTTAAGGTATGCATTTTTTTTGAGTTATTTTAAATGCTTATGAATATGATTATGCATGTTTATGAATGTTTATGTTGAATACTAATGCAATTGATGAATGCAGGTGTGGAGTCACTAGTACATGCCGATGGACCGCGTCAGCCCCCGACCTGGAGATGAGGGGGCTTTCCCATTGGTGCGGCGGTGGCTACCGTGCCTGTCAGGAGCACCGCATGCCTATGAGCTGTGGGTACTTCGGCGGGAGTTCTGTGACTGCCCCGCTTCACTGGTACGTGTGTAAATATGATGCAATTTTTCCTTTTTATTTCCTTCTTTATATGGTAATATGTATGACATGCATGCAGGTGGTGTGGATACCGTACTAGGGGATTGCCGAGGAGGGTCAGCCGTGTATCATAGCGAGCTGGCCTCATTTTGGGCATGACCTCTGGGTTCACTGCCTAAATGAGATCGAGCCGCTACGGATCCGGCTGGCGATGAGGAACCTCGGCCTACACTAGGAGTGGGTCGAGGTTGTGGAGTCGCGCGAGATCAGGAGGAAGACCCGTGGATGTACCGTCGCCACCGACTGGCGACTCCGGTTCCAAGAGCAGTACATGGACTGGTAGCGTGGCGGGAGCCCAGTTGTTTCCCAGGCGGCGGACAGTTCGGCATACCTGCGGTGCTACTGGGAGACCTACGCCGGCCGACCCTAGATGAGGGTCGTAGGGGTACATATGAATGCATGCTTTCTAATATTGAAATTATATGTTTATTTGGAATATGCAACAAACATGTGATAAATGCAGGATGCGGTGGTGATGGATGTGCAAGCTCATTTCCATAGTTTCGAGGCCCAGCTTGCAGCTACGCGGGCGGACTTGGAGACCTTGGTGAGAGCACTTAATTATATGCTTGATGTAATTATTAATTCTTGAATTCCAGATGTTCAGCCACTTACAGTTTCAATAAATGTAGCATGCCCAGCAGGGAGTGGCAATAGGAGGGGCTAGAGGTAGCTCCTCGAGTACGAGGGATCAGAACATCGTGGTGGATTCTCTACAGGGATTACTCTCTGGGGCAGTGGCGCGAGCTGAGGCAGCAGAGCGCAATCTAGCTGAGCAGGTATGTTCAAAAATAGATGCAAATTTATTTCAAGAATGAATATTCAAAAAGGCTTATGTAAATGGTGACCTTTTAGGTTGCAGAGCTATAGGAGGCACTCGCTCGGGCTGCTCATGCCCAGACTGAGCTCATGATCTACGATCGGCGGATCGCAGAGTTAGAGGAGGAGGCGAGGCGCCATGAGGCAGGGGTAAGTAACAAAACCTTGCATGCTTGCCTTTTTTCATAAATATTATATGTCATAATGCTTATAAAAGACGTTGAATGATGCAGGCTGTCGAGTTCCAGGATGCACTCACTCGGGCGGCTCTGGCCAGCACAGAGCTTACTATCCACCACCAGCGGGTTGCAGAGCTTGAGGAGATGCTGAGGCGGCGAGAGAAGCTACCCAGCGACATGATGGAGCTGAGGATCCTCTTTGAGGTGGAGAGGAGAGACCACGCTCGCGAGAGAGAGGAGCAGCTGGCACGTGAGCGCGAGCTCACAGAGTTGAGGATGCTGCTAGCCATCACAGAGGAGCGGATGAGGATTACTAAGGAGCGCCTTCAGAGGGGCCGGGAGCGAGCACGGGCCGCGGGCCACTCCAGCGTCTTCGCCAGCACGGGATATATAGCGGGTTCCTCAAGTCAACAGAGGAATGAGGCAGACGAGCGAGCACGAGCTGGTGCGCCAGCTGCCTCCCAGGGGTCCATGCTCCCACCACGCTCCCGTCGCCAAGACGAGGGTGAGGCAGAGAGTAGGAGATAGGAGGGTGGAGGCGAGAGCTAGATGGATATTTTTTGTACTCCACCATCTGCATTTTGTACGCATACATATATATATGAAATGAAAAGCATGTTTGTTACCCGACTTTGTGCACTTGTGTACTTGACTCATCTTCTTCTTCCTGTTAATGTATTACACACTTAAGCAAGCAGATTAATTAATCTGTCCGGCTTGGCCCCTTGCTCAATAAGCAAAGGGATGTCCTTTTCTGACCTTGATGAAGGGTCAAGGGGCCAAGCCTTTAATCAACTAAGGCAAATTAGCAAAGAACATAGGGAAATGTGACATGCAGGCGAGCAGATGCAAACTAAAATTGAAATATGCCCACACAGAAATGCAAACAATCAAATGATATAGCAATAGCCGGGGCAGCTCTGTAAAAATTGGCGACCAGACAATCCTCACCAATTAAGTGAAAGGCGATCGCTGAATGGTCGCTAATATATATACATATACATATATATATATATATACATATATATATATATATATATATATATATATATATGACGACCATGAAGACGTCGCTTATTAATAAAATGATGCCCCTATGACTAGGCATTAATTACTTTTTTTTTGTTTTTTGTTTTTTTTTTAAATTGACGACCATGAAGACGTCGCTTATTAATAAAATGACGCCCCTATGTCTAGGCGTTAATTGAATTTTTTTTTTGAAATTGACGACCATGAAGACATCGCTTATTAATAAAATGACGCACCTATGTCTAGGCGTTAATTGAGTTTTTTTTGTAATTGACGACCATGAAGATGTCGCTTATTAATAAAATGACGCCCCTATGTCTAGGCGTTAATTGAAAACAAAGTTTTTTCTACTCTTTTAGAAATAACGTAGCATGGTACGTAGGCTCCAAAACCTTACACGTTCACTATTTTAAATTCATTAACCATTCTTAAATAATTTAACAAAGGGTCAAAGTGCTTCGAGTTGGTACCTTCACCCGTGATCTTTTACGGCACATCCTCCTAAGTCCGTCTCTACCATTCTTCAAGCTTATGACATACCGCGGAGGTGGGAATAGACGAAAAAATGTTGGGGAAGTCCACGAGGGGTTCTGGAAGACCGAGGAAGACTTTCCTCCCCTACCTTATTGCCCATTAGGGTTCGATCTTTAGCTTAGAGAAATTTTTGTTGTCTTTTGCCCTTTATTCACGCATGCTTACCACCAGCGTTTTCCCTACGGGGACTTTGCCCTCTTGTCATGCTTTTCTTGTATAATTGATTTTTTTTACTTTTATTTCAAAAACAAAATCGTAATTGTACTCGGGCTTTTGTGACATATTATTTCCTTTTGGGCCCTGAATTATACCTACTAGGGCAACGGGTAGGTTTGGGTGGTCTGCCCAGGGTCTAACTCCCCCCTTTGTGGACCGAAGAGAAGAGAACGGGTAAACTCTTTACACTCTTAGTTTGGCTTTGACTTTCCTCGAATTTTGCACCACTAGAGTTCATGAGCTAAGCGTGTTGTGTGTGTATTGACCCAGAAATAAATCATCAAGACTGAATAATGAATTAAAGATTTTGATCTTCCGAGCTTCGTGACCCACGTATCGTGCCATCATCATTTTTTTGCTATTTTTTTATTTATTTATTTAAGGGTAGTACTCTTTAAGATACAATCCATTCCAAGGGTGAGCCAATTCTTCCCCTTCAGCATCAATCAGTTTGTAAGCATTGCCAGGATAGGCTTCTTTAATTACATAAGGCCCCTCCCAACTTGGTTGGAGTTTTGAACGTGGTCCACCAGGTTTTACAAAGATTCTTTTGATTACCATTTCACCGACTTTGAATTTCCTTTCAATCACTTTATTTTGATAAAAACGTGAAAGCTTGTTTTGATAAACTCTTGCATGTTCGGCGGCGGCCAATCGTTTCTCATTTAAGAGTTCCAATTGTGCAAGGAGAGATTCACGACGTTCATCAACAGAGAACCCTTGTCCAATTGTACTCTAAGAGAAGGAGTAAGGATCTCATAAGGAACTACCGCCTCCATTCCATAAGTAAGAGTAAAAGGGGTTTACCCAATAGGGGTTCGAATGGAAGCACGGTAGGCCCATAGAGCCTCTACGAGCTTCTCTGGCCAATCTGTAAATTTATTAGCCTCACACATTTTCTTGATAATTTTAATTAAAGTTTTATTTATTACCTCTGCTTGACCATTGCCATGTGGATAATAAGGAGACGAATGTTGCAATGCAATGTTATACCTGTTGCAGAGGTCCTGAAGCTCTTGAGACATGAATTGCGGCCCATTGTCGGTGATGATGGTACTTGGTATGCCGAATCTCGCAATGATATTCTTCATAACGAACATGCAGACGGTTGATGCTTTGATCTCCACGTATGCTTCTGCCTCTGCCCACTTGGTGAAGTATTTTGTGGCCGTGAGTATAAATGACTTTGGTTTTGTGAGGAGGTTCAAATCACCAAGAGGTTCAATAATATCGAAAGCCCACATGGAGAAAGGCCATGGTGAGGACATAGGATGGAGCGAAGAAGCAGGAGAATGAATTTTTTCAGCGTGCAGTTGGCACTTAACACACCTTCGAACATAAATGGAGCAATCCTCTTCGAGAGTGGGCCAATAGAAGCCTAATCTAAGAATCTTCTTAGCTTACATCTGGCTATTGACATGACCCCCACACACTCCTGAATGTGCCTCTTCCACGACCTTCCAAGATTCATCATCG
The DNA here is from genome assembly GCA_022559845.1 of Amorphophallus konjac. Taxonomy (NCBI): domain Eukaryota; kingdom Viridiplantae; phylum Streptophyta; class Magnoliopsida; order Alismatales; family Araceae; genus Amorphophallus; species Amorphophallus konjac. The sequence continues at coordinate 313,871,287 of CM040122.1, read as the reverse complement.
TCGAGGCACCTAAGCAAAACCCTAGTGAGGCTTCATCTATAAAGTATGCCTACAACGAAAGTGTATCTTTGGGCGACTCTCCTAATGGCTTTCTTCTCTTTTGTCGTGGCCTCTTCAAGATAAGACTGATCTTGACAATATTTAGCAATCTCATAATACCACGACTTTTCTTCATCGTCCAATTCTTCTTCTAGATCCAGCAACATGATCTCTTTGTTTTCAATGATTCCACCTTCCTTAACCTTCTTGAGCACCTCGTCCTTAACACTAAGAAATGCAAGATCCTTGATAGCAGGAGTAAGATGCTTCTGAATGATAACTGAATGGAAATCTCTTTCGGGAAGGAAAACTAAGGAGGAAGCAAGTGAAGCAAGAGCATCAGCTAAGATGTTCTGATTTCGAGGAACATGGACAAAGATTAGTTTAGTGAATAGCTTGGCATAAGCAGAAGCAAGTTCTTCGTAGGGTTTGAGTTTGGGATCAAGCGTGCGGCATTTGTTAAGCATTTGGCGAAGAATAAGCTGACTATCACCTACAATTTGCAATTGGGTAACACCGAATTGATGAGCGGCCTCCAGTCTGGCCAGAAGAGCCTCATATTCAGTTATATTATTTGTAACTAGAAATGCAAGCTGAGAGGCAAGTGGAATAGTGATACCCTCTGGTGATAGGAGAATAATTCCCATCCCCTCTCCTTGAGAATTCAGAACTCCATCAAAATGTAATGTCTACATCGAATCGGGCTGATTGACGGACGTTAGTTCCTCATCTGGAAACTCGAATAGGATCAAATCTAGGGAGAGCGTGATGAGCAAGATATTCTGCTATGGCATAGCCTTTAATCACTTTTTGCTGAACATAAGTAATGCCAAAATGGGAAAGGAAGCTTTGCCATCGTGTTAATCGATCGGTAAGAATATATTTTTCAAGGAGAAACTTGATGGGATTCATACGAGCAATGAGATGAACGTCATGAGCTATGAAATAATGCTTCAATTTTTGAACTACCCAGACTAAAGCTGTGCAGGTCTTCTCTATAGCTGTATAATTCTACTCACAGGGGTTGATAAGTTTAGACAAGTAGTAGGCTGCCCTCTCCTTACATTCTTCATCAACTTGCGCAAGGACAGCACCGACTGAGTCATCCAGGACAGAGACATAACGAACAAGTGGTTTTCCTGGAACTGGTGACCTCAAGATAGGAGGGTTTGACAGATAATCCTTCAATCCGTCAAAAGTCGACTGACACTTGTCATCCCAATTGAACTTGACTCCCGGCTTGGTAAGCTCGTAGAACGGCCTACACCTTTGTGAGTGTTGGGAGACAAATCGGTGAATAAATTGCAACCTCCCGATTAATCCATGAACTTCCTTTAAATTTCGGGGAGGAGGCATTTCTCTTATGGCCTTTGTCTTATTGGGATCAATCTCAATAGCCCTCTTGCTGACAATGAACCCCAATAACATACCAGATGTCATACCAAACACAAACTTCTTAGGGTTCATTTTTAACTGATATTCCTTGGCTCTTTGCAACACTTTGGTCAGAATCCCAGGATGCTCAATCCTTGTTCTTGATTTCACCACTAGATCATCAACATACATGATGTGACACCACCTTGCGGGTGGCACCCACTTGACCAATGCCCCTTGGACCTATCTACGGAAGCAACCGAACCGAACGGCGGACTCACTCAAGCGGGTTCACCCGCGTCGCACACACTCGGGTCCGTAGGTGGACCAGCGATGATGGTGAGGGTCCGAGGTTGGACCGTGGGGCTCCAGGGGTATGGATAGCATGGGGAGGACCCCAATGGGCCAGAGATGCCCAAGTCACGGGCAGCCGGCACGTTGAGGGCGTGGGTTGTAGGGTGTGCTCTCTCACAACTCGCTCCGCGGTGGTCACTCAATTTGATCGATTTTTGGTTCGGGCACTCACTCGCCGTCCGACGAAGCTAAAAGATAATACCAATTAAGAAATGATAAACCAGCAGAGGAAGTGACCAGGAGCTCACCTGATCGGCGTGAAGACGTAGATCCCGGCCAGAGATGAGGTGAGCGAGGAAGCGTGGGTACACCACCTGCACGCTGCGCCCATGAAGCTTCAACTTGTACCAATCAATTACATACACTACATCACACACATGAGTGTTGAACTAGGGGTGGGGGAATGAGAATTACATGCAAACACTACCTCCATGCAGGGACGTGATTTAAGCTGGCCAGGCGGGGGTGGTAGAGCTAAGCTAAACCCGATTCGTCGAACCGAGCCGATTTTGTCCGCTCAGGAACAGCATGACAGGGGGTTGATGACGACGCCGCCATGAACTCCACCGACTTCAGAAGAAGATGGGACCAGTGCCAAAATTCCATGGGTTGGCCCAGGAAGACGCCCAAATTATTGGGGAATTTTATGATGCCGACGGTGGCAGAGGCGGAGTCAGGATTAGAGTGGTCGGACCTGACTCTGCTGGTCCCAGAATTGCTGTTGTTGGAAGAAGTGGCAGCCACGAACACTGCTGAGGTCCGATGAGGGCGGGACCAGCGCCGTTGCGATCGTGGATGGGTCCCCTTCGATCAGAGACCAACAGGAGCGTTGGAGAAGGTCAGAGTAGACCATGGGAACCAGAATGGTGAGTAGGGTTGTATTTGGCTTAGAGGAAGCTGACCTGCGCACTTCGGGGAGAAAAATAATAACTCTATGCTCTGGGCTCCAAATGACTCCCTTCTTGTTGGTGCTGATAGGGGGCTTGTAGGAAAAGATCTCAGCAAAAGAATCACGTCCAAACTCGCACAAGAGCAGCCGTGGTCGGGCCTACACTCAGGCTCAGGTTCTCTACTGGAGTAGCCTTGCGCAGTTGACGGAGAATGGTTCTTCCGGGCAGCATGAACGTCTGATGGATGTGAGACCACCTCACCTACGAAGCTCTCTGGACATGCTTTCCAGCAATATAAGATACATTAACGGTAAATGTACAATGAAGACGTGGCAGCCTCTGTAACTCAGACCCTTACTGCTATCTCCGAACTGGCATGAACATGGTGGTGATAGATGATGGGAATTGGGGTATATGGGAGGGGAAATGGGGTGGTTGAGTGTGGGGGCAACCCCTATCTGTGAGGGGGTCTGGGAGGGGGCGAACCAAGGTGAGGGAGGGGGAGAATGGGGGCTGGAAGGGGGTCTAGCAGGTGGTGGGAGGTGAAGCTACAAATTTGGGTTGGGAGGGAGAGAGGGAGCGTGAGATCTCTCTCCAAGGTTTGAATGTGGATTAATGGGGTGGTTAATGGGGACCTTGGGGATGGGAAGGGTTGTGTTGGGGAGTGAAAGGGTGGCTTGGGGAGAGGGATTCTCTCTTGGGATGGTGGAAGGGTGGCTTGGTAGAATGAAGGGGTGTGTTGGGAAGGGGAAGTTGCTTTGGAAGGGGGAGGGAGTAATGGGTGGAGTTAATCTTCTCTAGGGAGGTGAAGGGTCTCTAGATGAGGTGGAGGGTTATGGATGAGGTGGAGGGTGACGTGGAGGAGAGAGGAGAGCGAAAGGGGCATAGCTTTTAGAGAGAGAAAGTGGAGGAGAGAGAAAGTATTGCAGGGGAGAGAGAGAGGGAGAGAGAGGGGGGTATGTGGAAGGCTTCTCACCCTCACACTTTTGGCTTCTCACCAAAGGAAACACACAAAGAATTTCTGTAATTTATCAAATATTCATTCATTCATTAGCTTCAAATGGTGGGAGTGGGGTCCTATTTATAGGATTCCCACAATTTAACATAAGTCCGTGACTTTTGGACTATTAACAAGAAACCAAGGGGAATGGGGGGCGCCCATGGGCCTAGCCCATTGAATTGGGCCCATTAGGTTACATAATTAACCTTATGACTCAAGACTTAGGTAAATGACCCTTATACCTAGGTACTGGTGTTGACACCCGTTTTATACCCAATAAGTCGGGTCATCTCCTTATTTCATTCAATATGATGCTCCGAGTTGTTCATTCTTTGATTAGTCTCTTGATCAGTTGTAGCCTGTTTCTTGGGTCTTAATTCCTGGATTAAGATGTGGCTCCCGGTGGCATTTCCTTGGATGAAGCTCAGCAAAACCCTTCACTCTATTTTTGGAACCTTAATGATAATAACGGTCTCAGTCAGGCGCGTTGCTTCCTTCTGACGGATAGAACCTGGGCCGTTACTTTTTGAAGAGTCTTAAGGCTTGAGGCCTCATTTTCAGTGCTTACCCCTTAATTTCCACGTTGATGATGACGGTCTGTCGTGCAGCCGTCGTTTCATTCTGACGCCCTATGCCTTGACCGTCGCTTCCTTGAAGAGTCCTACTGTTTGGATCTTCTTCCCGTTGATCTTATCTCTTTGGGATAGGGTTGAAAATGGCGGTCGTTCCTTGATGCGTTACTTCCAAGTGGCGGTCTGTCGTGCAGCCGTTACTTCCTTCTGAGAGTCCTGGCAGTTCAGGCCTTTTCTCTGCTACTCCGTGGTCGAGATAAGAACTTGGATTGACGTTATCTCTTTCAAATCTGATCCTCAGGACCTCCCGTTTGTTTCTATGGACTCTTGGTGATATTATCTTCGAGGATTTGCTAAGATTTATCCCTCTTTCTTGCTGAATTATCCTCTGCTCGACCTAAGAGTTTGAGGGTCTATAAATAGAACCCTTGACTTCATGGCCAAAAGAGGGGGAAATTTTGAATTCGCGACGAAGTGCTGCCGAACTCAGGAGCCATCTTCATCCAGGAGGAGCTACTTCCCACGTCCATCCATCTTCTAATCAAGGGAGTACTTTGGTTTTGTCTTTCAAGTTCATCTTTGCATGCTTGAGTTCTTCCTTGGTTTTCCTCAAACAAAGTATTGTCCCTCCTCTTCCTCCACGTTTTTCACTGTTCTTTAAGCATACAAACATCCTCCCAAACTTTTAAAAACACCCAGAGGGGTTAAAAAAACCAAAAACTCCCCGGTAATTCCCTCTCCTTTTGATGTTCTTAAACTCTTTAAGAATTGATGCTATGCTTGTGAAGAGGGCTAATTGAGGTTGTCTTGTCTTATCTTTCTACATCTTTGGCAGGTTTACAGGTTCATTAGCACGAGGCCCAAGTCTTCTAGCCAGTTGGAAGA